>CM056390.1:15449134-15791634 GCA_029718625.1 Synaphobranchus kaupii | reverse complement strand
GTGGGGAAAAAGAAGCAGGGCTCCACTAATGTAAAAGATATGTGTGGCTTGTTGTTCCAGTGAAAAGAAATCGGTCTGAAAGGTCTTCACCTGGGGAATTAATTTAATTTCTTTTTATCGCAGCTTTTAAAAGATTCTCACTGTTTTTCCTCTGAGCCATACTATTGGACAACAAAACCCACTGTTGTTCGAGAAGATTATCAGGGTTGAGCTGGAGAATAAAAACAATACACATTTGTAGTACTGATGGTGGACCAAAATCTTAACCCTCTGTCGCCACGTCATCCAGTGTGAGAGTGCTTTCAACAAGCTGCAGTGTTTTGAGTGCTCTTTTCCTTCTGCTATATGGAATTATTTAATGGTAAAACATAAAATGAATGAATAACATTTTTCACCATACCTTATTGATGAAGGAAATGTTGACAGGATTTTTGTGATTCATAAATTGTGTTTTGCAGGAAATTATTCTGGAGATGTGTTGGTATACATTAGGCCGGTAAGCATACCCAAAAGACAAGTATGGTTGATTGACGAGAGTACAGATTAAAAATAATGCTAAAAACAAATGGCTAAAACAAACACACAGGAAAGGTTGATGAGCCTACAGCTAGGCCTATCTGTGGTCTCAGTATTAGCAATATCAGAATTTCATTGTTAAATATTATGTCGTCTTCATTCTATTGTATCTTCCCATCTACAGTTCCCATCTAAATATTCCAACAGGAATCCTTGTTTGCCACAGTCGTGAAGGCTCTTGCATTCCCTGAAGCAATGTTGTTCAAATCGTCTGAGCCACAGGTTTTCGTCTCCTGGTGCTTATCTGTGAAAATCTATTTCAACTGTATCTTAAAATAGGCCATGAATAGTAATCTCAGACAACCACTTATCTAACTAAAATGTATGTCTGCCGTAATAAAGAAAGTAATGACCAGCCAGCCGCTTGTTAATGCCTCATCGTATTATGTTAGCCTTCAAATATTTTGACGTATAATTAGCGGGTCCCATGCAAATATTGCCATTTGAGGGACGGAATCTTTTGCGCTCTGGAAAAAAACATAGGCTATGTGAAAATGACATAGTCCACAGGAATGTGTAGCGGTTATTATTACTGCACGATTATCCGCTTACCTCCCTTCATTAATCAGAGCATCTGGAGCTAGGCTAAAATGAAAGACGGCGTACCGTAGTGGGATTGCTGAGCATATTGCGATACGCCATGGTGGGAGCCTGTGATGTAACTGAGATATGAAATGTCTCCAGATGTCTCTGCCCTTAAACGAGTACAACGTTAATGTCTGCCTTAAGTATTCATTTAAGTGGCTTTGAAGCATAAAAACCCCATAGGCCTCAGTGAATGCGTTTTGCCATCGCTGCTTTGTTTACGCGTCCAATCCAGTACTTATCAAGAAACATCAAATGCAGGAATTAAGGGAAAAAATCAGTTAAAGGAAAAAGAGCGTAACGGAGGAGGTATGCAATACTGATGACACAAGCAAAGCGACATATCTCTCAACTTGTGTGCCCTATATATGAACGCATAACAAGTTAATTAGTATTCTTTGTAGGAGCTTGGTTTACAGTCTGTGCTTCATTGCCTTGGTTTCCTGAAGTATCTGAGAGCTGCAGACATATTTAATATTTAATTTATTTGGAGTATGTTGGGTAAAATATAGCATTTTTCCTGCTTCTGGATGAAGTTGAGCGGTTATGCAGAAGGGACTGGCGTTGCTTTTTTGTATGTTTGGCACTGAGAGAAACACAAATTATGGCCCCTTTCAAACAATGCTCAGCCTTGTGTGGCGGTGGTTTGATGGCGTGAGCGTTAAGAAAACTGAGCAGGCAGGTAGAGAAGGATGTGGATGTGGACACAGAAGCCGATGAAGTCCACTCAGCAGACACACGGACATCGCTGCACCTCCACATTATGAGACCACAGATCCTCAGCCACCCTCTGAAATAAGGGCCTCACCACGTGGTTACAAAGCAGCTTTGAAGTCAACACATCTCCACATCTCCGACCCCAACCTGGTTTCTTGAGATGGTGACTGCGCGGAAGGAGGCGCTTTATTTAACAACTGATGTGAGTTTTTTTTTTTTTTTTTTTCATAAGCGGTAATTAAACTTTGAACTATTTTTGGTGCGATAAAGGTAGGTTATTTCACAGCTTCTGTGTTCATGAGTGTTCTGTGAGGATTAGGCTATTGGGTGTGAATTTTCTTCTGTTGTACAGAACAAAATTATGCAAGTGATAATTACGTTGTGTGTGGAAGGCTGAGAAAGGCTGGGAGAGCACTTGTGACTCATTCATTTTTCCTTGTGAATAATAATTGTCTGCGATGGAGAGGTGGATTTATAGTTTGTGATGATTACACCATCCTCAGAGGACTGGCTGGACATAATAGGCCAAGATTTTATGCAGCAGCATCCTTTTAAAAAAACTGACTGTGCTTTTATCAGGCCATAAAGTAGCTCTGTTTCACCATTGCTGATGTGTCAAAATGAATGCGATGTCCTCTTCACAGGTTTTTATTAAACATTTAACGTAAACCAAAAATGTTTACACCTCAACTTTGTTTAAATAGCAGTCAGTAGATGACCCTGTGGATTTAAGCTCAGGATAATATTAAGTATCCCAAATGAAAATACCTGGAGGGCCTGGTGCCATGTTTTTCCATGGTAACTAGGTAGCTACTTTCAATGCTTTTCACAGCCTGGGGAATTATTTTGACATGCAAAGCAGCTGGACCCCTGCTTATCACACCAGAGAACCTGATTAAAACAGATTGCTGCCTTGTCTAAAATATTACATTTAGGAATTGATTGACTTCCATCTCCACCTTCATTATCGGTTTGTTTGACTCTTCCCACAATGCAAAATGAGATTTTCAGTCAGAACACCATGCCTTGATAAGGCATGGCCTGCGGTCGTCTATTTCCCACTGATGTTTTTTTATCGGGGGAATCATTGCCTGTGTTGTGGTCAGAGATAACGGGAGATAAGAATCTAAACGGCCGATTTGTCTCCTGCCTAGTGCTGGGTCACCAGCGGCTTGTTGCCGTTCTCTTTCGCAGCGCAGTTATACAGGGCTCTGAAAAGTGACTGTGACGTCATAAATCAGAATCTTTGCGAGGTAAGCGCGATGCTGAGGTCATTCGGGCTGGCAGAACTTGAATTTAACACATCTGGGGAACACCCCGTAAAACAGATTGATGGGCGGCTCCGGCTGCAGCCCGAAACGGTCCCGTGAAAGCGAAACAAGCTACGCGATAGAGCGGAGGAAAAGAAGACGTGCGCATCGATTTTGCGTGGAGATGGGTGTCGGGCGGAGAGCCAGATCTCGTCTCTCCCGGGGGAGGTCGTGTCGGCCTGCTCTGCTTCGCACCTGCCGCCGATCACAAAGCCCTGCCCGTCGAGCCTTTTAGAAAGAGCGCGTCCTGAATTGGCCGTGCTCCTCCGCATGCTGCCTCTCCATTCCAGCCAATCCGCAAACGGCTGCTGAAGCTCGGTTTGGGACCCCGATCTCAACCGACCGGTACGCCTGTATACTCCTGTCTTGGCACCATACTTCTTAAGCTAATTTGTTGTCATTGGAGCCTTAGGTATAGTTTTTACCATGAACAGGTACACTGATGCACTTACGACATGGGAGTGGGCTGGCTTTTTCCTCCCCTCGGTACTGTGGACCCTGTCATGAGGTGCCTTCAGTACACCGGAAGATTCTGACTTAATTTAGCGGCTCGTTCTGATACGCCTGCTCGTTGTGTCCCGAGGGCAGGAGACGTCCCTGGGACCCAGACAGGGTGACCCACAACGGGGGCAGTGTTTAACCCCGGCGTGACCATGTGACCCGCCCAGCCGTCTGGATAACGGAGACGCGGCCAGGGTGTGTTGCACGGGCGTGATGAGGCTCGCGCTGTGAGCTCAGAGCACGTCCTCACTGCAGGCTGTCTCTCTCCACTTTACGGCGCAAGCTACTCTGGCCCGTGGGAATGTGATCGTTCCCCCAGCCTGCGGACTGTGCGTTCCATAGGCTGGGGGACTTGGTTTTGTTTGTCTAGGCCTCCACCTCTGGCCCTATTCAGATCAAACTGTACAGACAGTAGGGCCAATTGACTGTGCAGGATTCGCGAGTGCACTTGGCTGCCCATATGTAGGGCATCCACTCTCAAGTGAATAGCAAACGTCCAGGACCAAGAGGGGATGTCACTGCCGATTAGCGCCGAGCGGAGCTGTGCGGGGCTGGAAGTGAGATGATGGATGACAGGTGCCATTCATCATGTGCCTCTCGACTCAGAAGCCATCGCAGTCGGGCCCCAGACCCTATTCAGCAGGAACAACAGACTGGGAAAACAACTGGGGACACTGTCACAGCAGGCCCCCGAGGCTGTGTGCGCCCCCTCATTTTTGGGGAGTGAGCATTGGGGATATACACTTGCTGCAGGGTGGAAAAACGGGGCTGTGTGCGTGTGTCTACAGCTGCTGCCCCTGTGGCTTCTGCAGTTAAATATTTTTTAACACGGAATATGAGCTGTAAACAAGAATTGCATTTTCAATGAATTTCAGTCCTTTTTCATGGGAATTTTTTTATATTCAAATGTTTAAACCAAACCTTTTATTTGCTGAATTGTATTGATTTTTGTCAGGGAGGGAATCTTTTTAAGAAATTGGTTTAAAAGAGCTTAATAGATACCCTATGGCTGCTACTAATTTGTTTAAATTTTCACTCACTAACCTTAGTGTTACTGTAGGAGCTTCTCACGCAGTCAGTCAGATAGTGAATGAGGGGTACTACTCGTTGTAGGACCACTCCCTACCATCTTAGCCAAAAATATAATGTTGGAAACACAAAAAACAACTCTTTCTGATGTCTTATTTAAATTTTAAACCTAAACTGATCCATTCAGCCTGTATTTATTAGTAAACTCTGTTAAGCAGACAGCATTTTTGGCATTATTAAATAGGACAAAGCAATGGAAAACAGATTGTCTGCCTTCAGACCCAAGCAAACCAGCCACTATTCTGTCTGTTTCACTAAGCCTGGTGGTAGGTCATAGTCAAGTCTTGTCCTGCACTGTGAACCTAACACCAATGTCCTGTTCTAACACAGTGTTGACGTTAATGTTTAGGTGCAGCAGCAAAATTCTCTCTCTCTCTCTGTCTCTCTCTCGCTCCCTCTCATTCTCGGATCTAACCCCAAACACACAAGCAATCACCGCCACCCCCTCTCCAAAGGAAAAAAAAAAAAAAGAATGAAAGAGAAGTGGGCAGTGGCTTAGCTCTGGCAACATCCTATAGGAATCATGGTGATGAAAAGGGGTGTGGCTTAGAGGTAGGGAACTGGCTCACAGCAGCAACATCTGTGTGTTTGCCGTCAGCCCTGGCGCAGTGGAAACAGCTTGTGAGAGGCCTTTTGTTTCAGTTTGAACTCGGAAATGGCAGAGAGAGGCTGAGTCCACTGGGGAAGAAGGGGGACTGAACGCGTGTGCTGCGTTGCTTCTGTAAGCCGGCATCAAAGAATATGTCAGACCCAAAGTGGGGCATTTGGGGAACTATTGGATAGAAGTGTTTTATTTTACCTGGGCTAAGATTGCATCGTTGGAGATGTAAGGTTGGAACTCCACTATCCACAGGTAAATGCATGCTATTTCATTTGCTGTTGTCGAAGCGGTAGACAATCATGGATTTTTGGATTTCATAATTTGTTGATTTAGCTATTTAAAGTGTTGTTTAACTCACATCTATCTAATAAAGTGAAGCTAAGAGAAGCATACATGCTAAATGTTCCAAGATACTAGTGCAGGTTCTAAAACTTATGGGAGTCTGAAGTCATATTTAAAAATCTTTCTGTTTTAAGATTATTCTTGAAATTTTTTAAATTTCTGCTCTTTCATTAAGCACTAAACATTGAAAACGTAACGTGTTATCACAGCAGGGGCAGACTGCTATTGTCAGTCAGAGGAGGGTGTCCTTTCATTTCCGAATTGTCAGGTTGCAAGTGTGTCTGTATTTGGGCTATTTTCTAATTTCGGCGCAAGAAATCCTGTTCACTTTAGTAAAGCATGCAGTAGAAGCAGTGATTTGGTGGAAGAAATGTGCTCCGGGAGGTAAGCGCTTCTCAATCATCTGCTACTCAAGTAGGCTCCAGGCTGAAAGACGGTTGCGAATGGAATGAGACCAGCGTGCATTTCATCCCTGGGTGTGACAGCACAGACGACGAGGCGCAAACATGAGCCGGAAGGAGTCACCTTGAAACACAAGTTCCCTCTTTCTCACGGTGCAAAGAAAACCATCTCCGAAACCACCCAACCAGAATGACTGCAGTCCCATGATCGTCTCCTGTTCTGTGACAAAGCACCCAAGCATGTATATACATCCGCTGTTTCTCAGATGGATGATCAAGGCTGCGAGATTGAGTATTGAGTTACCAAGCTGCTGACTAGGGAACCCCCCCCCCCCCCCCTCCACAGCCACTACCAAAGGGATGATTGATCAAATTCATGGCACCCCACCTGCTACAGCTCAGGTTAAACGGTCCTCGGGCTAGCAATCTGACACACGGAGGAAGACCGTGATCGCTTGCCGGCGTGTCACCGGGTCCAGAACGCTGCCTTGTCTCCGCTCATTCGGTGCATTTCGATGACAGCGGTGTCCTCAGCAGACGAGCGGCTCCAGGCTTGGTGTCCGGAAACACCGGCTCCTGGGGGTCCTCGTCCTGATTCATCGCAGATGGATGGCGAGCAACGCCATCGCAGTTTTCCCCCTGCTTGTAGGGCCTGTTAGGGACCGGGAGATTGATGGTTGCGAAGGGAGACTTTAGTCTTTTCAGCAGGGCGGGGTCGTGTATCACATTTGTCAGTGTGACGCTGTTGTGCAATGGGACAGAATGAGAGTGGGCGTCTATTGAGGTGAGGGGGTATAGTGGATTGGCGGAGTGACAGGAAGGCAAGGGAGCATCTGTAAATGGTATAATGTGTGTCAGTCTCGCCTGCGTTAAATTTTGTCTCCTATCAGCTATCACTTCTCAGCTTTTTGAGGAACGAACAATTTCCACTGTTATTTTGTCATGTGGCAGCAGTATGTTACACAGTTCAGTGAATGGTGTCTCATTATGTTAGTTTAAATAAGAGGACAATCAGATAGTGAAATAATGCACGTGCTCTATGTAGTTTTTGAAGAAAATTGAAAAATTAGATGGTTCCACTTCATAATCATTGATAAACAAATAGCATTTATAATCTGGCTCATTTTTTTTGCAGTCAGTATAAGCAGTGTTTCAGTCTAAGGGAAGTGGATGTCTAGAATGCCAATGTGCTGATGGTTTGGGCTTTAACAGGTAGGACTGGAATCTGCTTCCTCACCATCTGTCAGGCTGCAGTGTTTTCTCTCATTACCCACCATTGCATTAGGCAGTGTTTGTGCAAGGGGAGGAGCTTCCCTGCTGTGAGAAGTCATATCTGCTCGGGGGGAAAAGGGGGACGGCCGTTCGCTAACGAACGGGGACTTTGACCGTCATTACCGCCGAGGCTTTGGCTTTCGACTGGTGATTACACTGAAAATCCTATTTAGGAAAAGAAAGTGGGGGGGGGGGGGGGGGACAGAAAAACAGATCCACGCCGGGCAGTGTCGGGGGCGGAGCCCGGCTCACGATCGCTGCTGATGAGCGTGCACATCACTTTGATAGGGGGGGGGGGCGGGGGGGGTTGCCGTGGCAACGGCAGCGAGGGCCCTCTACGGTGATGGACGCGCGGCAAATAAATATTCAGCGAGCCGGTGGCATCCTCCGACAGCCCCCTTTCCCCTGACTGGCGGCTACGGAACCGTCCCCGGCTTAGCTTGGAAAAACTCATTACCCACGCCGGTCTGGGGCAAACCCAACATGCCCCGTCCTGGGGGATTAACTACGAAATGAAGAGCAGTGAAATGGAAAGAGCCCCGGCAACCGAGGTGGAGGAGGAGGGGCAGGAACCGGGGAGGGGGGGGTACTTTTCGGCTGCGGCGAGGCCGTGGGACGAATCCGTCGGGGGGGGGGACACACGGACGCGTACGGTGTGGGCGAATGGGACAGTTGGGATTACGAGGGGAAAATTCACGCCACGTCCCTGCGGCCGCTCCCCTCCCCCTTCCCGCGAGCCCCTGCATCGCCGCTTCATTAATATGAGGCCGACCCTGGGAAGGAAAACGATGGAGGGTCCAGAGTCCCCCCGCCTGTGGGGTTCTGACCTCTCCTGTGCGAGTTCTTGGGAACGAGGGGGGGATACATTGGCAGGGGTCTGCTCCCAACCAGCCCCGCACAATGCTTTCTGTGCTGCTCTGTCCTAGTCATCAGAATTGTGAGCCCCGTAATAGCGTGCGGCCCTCTGGGTGTGTGATTTAATTCAGCCGGAGAATGGCATCTGAAAATTGCCTCGCGCAGCAGCGGCTGTCTCCAAAGCTTCGCTGCTTCCCAGTCGATTCGGCCTTTTGAAAGCAACTTTGTTATTAGATTGCAATAAACCGATTTTCTTGATTCCCGTCGCATGATGTGATTTGCTCTCGTCCTCTCTATTGTGTTTGCCACAGCGCATCGGACATTCGAGCAGTGCGTATCCCGAAGGGGACTTTGATCAGTTATCGACAAGCTCTGTTTTCCGTCTGCTACACCACGTTTTTTCCTAGAACGTTATGCAATGGATCCCGCACGCTGTCCTCGACCTTTACTCTCATAAAGCCTAAAAGGTTGTCCTCTCCAAAGGGACACGGTCCCATGTGTTATTGATTTCTCAAAGAGGGCTGGGTTTCAGGGAGGGAGCGGCCTTGCGGTTTGCCTATGAGATTGCAGGCTCATGTTGGATCCGTACTGGAAGGGCTCTCTGACAGTTTCTGGCATTCTGTGACATTTAACTGTGTGCTTCAAGACCGCATAGTCATAGTCATAATGTTTGAACATCAACCAGATAGTGGAGATTTCAGTTTGGCTGCCTTTAGAAATGAAACTCATAGACGTTCAGCTGTCTTTTTAGTGTAAATTTATGTCCTTTATAGTTTATAGTCATATTTTGTGTGCGTGAAGTATTCTCCTTAGTGGAGGGTGTTAGGAGTGTGAGTGATACCCTGCTAGGTCTATGTTTAGAAGACATGGTTGACATAGAGACAAGTGATAAAATAATTCTATATCTCGGTAGCCTTGAGGTTGCTAAATTGCAACTAAATTGTTGTAATTACCTGTCTTTGTCACTCGACGGTCCAAACGAACATCCTGTGATGAATGGCAACAGGAAGTTTACCTGTCTCTCGCTGTCTGTTGAACGTGTTTGACAAGTCAGATACTTCAAATAGTTGTTTGTCCAAATTGTGCTCGGTGAACAAAAGGCAAAATGTAAACATGCATTTATGTATTCTCAATTTGTCCACTCTCGGGGTTCCTCAGACAGTCTAGACCAGGGGTACCCAACCCTGTTCCTGGAGGTCTACCGTCCTGTAGGTTTTCATTTCAACCCTAATTTGGCACACCTGATTCTACTAATTATCAGCTCAATGAGATCTCTAGCTGTTGAATGAGGTGTGCTTTGTTAGGGTTGGAGTGAAAACCTACAGGATGGTAGATCTCCAGGAGCAGGGTTGGGCCCCACTGGTGTAGACTGACTCATATAGGCCGATGGGGTTCTTATATTAGGCACAGCACAGCAGATGTTCTTTACATGATAGCATTGATATTTGTAATATGTGGGGGATGTATTCATGTTGCCTGTACATTTCATCTTGATTTTTTTAAACTACAGAAGTATTCACATGCTATAGATTTTTTTTTCAAAGCACACACTGCTTCCAGTGCAGATGATTTCCCCACAGAATATCTGTGCAAGGCTCTTGAAGCATTATCTGTTTAGGAGGTGTTATGTCCTGGCACTGCTGATAATGCCCCTGTGTCTGTCACACACCTGTCAATCACTTGTTCAGTATCCCGGCTGACACCACTCCAAAGGGCACCTGGACCCGTAGTGTGACATTGCTCGGAAAAACACTTTGCTCTATAATTACTGAAAACATACTTACTTTAAAGAAATTCACACCATGTGTGCAAGGCCACGGAACCTGTGAATCAAATTTTCCACGATTGTTTACTGGCAGGATTTTCACATGTAAAACATTTCCTCAGATACACTGTCCTCTCCATCTTAAGCCTCGCAATATCGCAATTTTTATAGCACATGAAGTAGTTCGTGTTTGGCCTGTGTATTTATGTGAACAAATTCTTTGGTGCAAGCCTTTGTTTACAGCCTCGAATTGGCGTGCCCACATTCAGGTTTGATTGAAATGGAACCCGATGTGGCTTCAGGATGCACCCGGTCAGGCAGACTCGGTGCTTTCCAAAGCCCGGCTTGATGTTTCCAGTTCAGAGCAGCATCTTTATGGGTTTAATTCAGTGAGATAAGATGGAAAGTTAAACCTCAGAAGTGCTTAATGGACCGGACTGATGAAAAAATGGGATTAGAAGATTGTTTAAGTAGTTTAAGAACTAGGCTAGCTGTAGTTTAGGGCGTAAGATCTTTGGCCTGAAACCAGGTTAATGCTACAGGGCTGTACAGCACATTGCTAACCTCTCATTAATATGTAACACTAAGCCTTCGCAATGGAAAGAGAGAGTGATATAAGGTGAGCCATTATAGAACTAAAACCTTAAAAAAACAAAGGGCACGGTTTTTTTCGAACTCGTGTGCGGTTTCGTATTTCAGCGCTGCATGCGGTGGGCAAGCTGTCAGAACTGTAATGACACGGCTGTGTGAAGAGCGGCCAGCTGTCAGTGCGCTGATAACAACAATTAACATCCTGCCATTGTTTTCCAATGTTAATTGGCAGATGTTTTGAGTGCAGTTTGCACGAAGAATCCTACAGACGATGTTTTTGACATCTGGACTCAATATGGGAAATAGATTTTTGAATTCTGTGATTACTTGTTTTACACACAGAAACAAACGTTTGCGACTAAATCCTTCACTGTCTGGAGTATAAAAGTTACTAATCATGGTTACTAATCATTAAACACGGACCTACTGAAGAACAGCTACATAGCTGAAGTACGTGCCGTGTTTAAATAAAATAAAATGAATGGTTCTGATTCATCTATCAGCTTGTATACAAAGAAGGGCACGCAAGCTGTTGTCGTCACTGATACTGTAATGGCTTTCCAGGTGTGCATTCATCGGTTTCTTCAGATGAGGTGTAGTGAGCAATAACAGAAGGAGTCAATTTTCAACCTGATTATGCAGGCTTTCCGATGAACCAGCTCCCTCGAGGGCAGTTGGAGAACAGCACGCCCAAATCATACCATAGACGTGCAGAAGCAATGAGTTCCATACATATGAAGGAAAATCCTGGTATGCATCTGTGATCTGTGATCAGTCCTCTCCAGATTGCAACCGGGAAGCAATTGAAACGGACAGGTCTGGCTCTGGGTTGACACACGATGGAGAATTTTGGCACGGTGGTCTCAACAGCCCCTGTGTTCATCTTGGTTCCCTGGTCAGAATGAGCTTGAGATTTGAATTTCAAATACTGTCTGGGGGGGAATTTTGCTGTGGTTTACAAACATATTTCATTTACTGTTTATGTTGAGGGCCCAGTGCCCTGCAGACGACCTGGGGTAAAAATTGGAAAGCACTTGGCATCGCATGAGTTAGAGACTGTAGCTAAATGCTTGAGATTCTTAGGTTTCAGTTTGATAGGATGGGATCCATGATGCTTTTGTGGCCTTTCTGACTCACAAAGCAAAAAAAACAAAAACATTACTGAACTCACTCAAGGGTTTGTCGGCCCACACTGAGATGGCAGTGCCCTTTGTTGTGCTGGCACTACTGAATTGTCCACAGTCACAATGTAGTCATTGTATTTTCTTGATTTATGAATCACGTGACGCATAACTAAAACTGTGAGACTATGAGAGACCAAAATTCTGAGAAGCATTTTGAGAATCAAGCTGTATATTCTTTTTTTTTTTGTATTATATTTTTGTAAAAACCTGGCTCTCTTTTAGGGTTAATGAGGAGGGTGTTGGCTCCACAGTGACTTTCCTCCTTATTCATTAGAAAAAAACTGGGCTGTGTAGTTTTTGGTGGGGGGTGGGGGTTGGGGGGATGGGGCTCCTGGGGGAAGCATCGAGGGCAGGGAGGATTAAAGATACTGTAGCTGTGTGGTATGACTGCTGTACCACTCTTATGAGTCAGGGCAAGTTCGCTGTGGCAGGAATGTTGTATCTATAGGGAGTGAGGGAGTGGTGGGGAGGCTCCCATGTCAGAGAGAGAGAGATTCACATTAAGCTAGTTATTTTGCATTTTAAAAAGAGGTTTTTTTTGCTTGTACAAGCATTACCCTGTAGGCGCCTTGATAGGGGGAAATTAGCGTCGTGAGTGTGTTAGGGCCCTGCTTCTTTCCTTCTTTCTTAATCCAAGTCAGGCCATTGCAGGAACTCGCCACCACAACAAACACGTTACTGGAAAAAGTCAAAGTTTATTGTATGTCACGCCGGCCAGCGGGAAGATCACTGAGCACACCCGGCACAAGTTTGCGGTGCAACCTTCAACACACTGGTCGCCTAATCAGGCTTAAATACCCTTGGAGGCCTTGACTTGACGCACATGTCCATATTATCTGTGAGGGCATATCTCTTTGTTCCGTAGTGACATGTGCTTTTGTTCGTCAACAACACACGCCATTAGTCACGCCCGGTAACTCATGGCACCTAGACGTCTGGTCAGGGATGGCGGAGGCCTGTCCGATCTTGGCCTTTGTCCTCTGGCCATACAATTTACAAAGATCAGCCCTCACCTGCTACACCAAATCATTGATCAATACACACACATGCTTAATTACTCTTATAGGACAAAACTCAGAACCCATCAAGTGGTTGAACAGATTGTGTAGATTGCATATTATAGTGAGTGGAGATAGTGAAAGCGGTCATTGCTGTGGGAAGCGGGTGGACATATCGGGGGGGGGGGGGGGGGGTAACTGGCACAGGCATTCATCCAACAACCCTTTCTGCTCTGAATGGAATTTCTTCAACTGGGCAGCCCCTTGGGAAAAGTGAAGCATTAAAAGGGCTGGTTTCTGCGTGAGTGCTGGAGAGGGCACCCTGGGTTCATAGAGTCACATTGAAAACACGCAGACAAAGATCTGCTTATTTCCATACACACTTCCTCCTACTAATCCCTGACAAGCTCTTCAGCTTCATTTTTGTTTGTCCCTCTGTGCAGGGATCTCGTTACTTTTCTTTGAACAAATGCTACTAAAAGACAAAAAAAAGCAACTAAAAATGTAATAGGGAGATGTGTGGCGCAGTCCCTAGGTCAGCCCACTCTGCCATATGTGGTTCCCCTGGCGGACGGGGGTTTGACCCCCTGCCATGGCAATTCCTCAGCTGCGGTCCCTTCTCTGTCTTTTACCCTCTCTCCTTTCTACCTGTATGAATAACGCAAAAAATACTAAAGTAGGGCAGACTGGAAAAAAAACTGTTTAAATAACACTAATAGTAATAATAATGAAAATATCACCGTAATTATTAGTGCCATGTCTCATGCAGACCACACTTTAGGACATTGAATCAACAACAAGACTCCACAGGCGGGTTTCCCGTATAGTTCTCCTTTCAAAAGTTCCCTAACGTCGATCTGTTCGCAGACAGATTTGACTGAAGAAAGGATGGGGAGCGAGAGGAAGCGAGGGGAAAAAAAACCCGCCGAGCGCCGAGCAGTGGCTGCACTTCAAAGTGAAGCGGTTCCTTCTCCCGCGGCTGACCCCACTCGGAACACAGGGAGCGCTCTCTCAAACGGGGGTCCACAAGAGGAAGCCCGACCGCTGCCAAAAAAACCTGTCCACATGTGGGCCCCAGGACCACTCTTCCCCTCTCTCCAGTTGTTGCCTGGGAGGCAGGGCTCTGTGAAGTCTACCCAGGTTCTCTTCACCGTATCCTCTGGAACATGTGGAAGACACCAGCTGTGGATATTAGGTAGCCTGTGCTGGAAAGTCAAGGTTGTACATAAATAAACCTCGCCTTTTATGTGTTTATAAGAAGGTAGTGAGATTCTTTAATTCTTCCGAGGTCAGGGGGGGGAAATGTCTGGGGTATATTTTACGTCATGTTTGGTTAGCCGCTTTCGAGCCACGTTTGTTTTGGTTTAGTAGATCCTTTGTCTCAGTGACTGTAATAAATATTCCGCGACACCTGCCTCAATATGCAGCGTGTTGAATGAAAAGCTAACAAACAGAGTTGTGGAACGTCTCAGTGCTGATGGAGGCCTTTTGAAAAACGCTATGCACACGTTCAGCTTTGTTTTGTCTCTGATGGGAGAATCATAAAGATAGCCACACAATGATATTGTGCTTGGAAAGTCAAAACCTCGCTACGGCCAATTGTCTAATGTGCCTGAAGACACCTGAATGGGGATTTTGGCAGAACTGTCTATGTGAAAAGGTTATAATATTGATATAGGTTTAATTTCCAATCAAGATGCAAGGTACATTTCCAATGTATAAACCGTGTCTGATCTTTACTTGTTGTGAATACCCAACGGCATGTTTTTCCTGGCACCAGTAATTCATTTAGAGATGTAGCGTACAGTACATTGAGACCTCTGTATGTGTACCATGCCAAAACACTGCTTAGCTCAAATTTAAAACTAAACAGGCTCCATAGTTGATTCATGTGATTCAAGTGTAGCACTTGAAGCAATGTGATTTTTGTAAGAATTTTGAATTAGATTCATTGTATTTTTTATTTTATTTTTGTGAAATACACACATGCACTTAATGAAATTCAATTATTTGTTTTGCCCTCAGAATACATTTAGGGTTATTTCAGGTACAATGACCAAATAAATGATTCTCTGGACATAGAGAACCTTCACAAACCAGCCAGTAAATGTTCGGCCAGTTAAACAATCTCTCATGTTTATTTTGAAATACCGATGGACTTTTCTCCCAAACGTCACCCATTACGCATTAATGACCACAATTAAGTATCTTTATCTCTTTACAAGCATTTGATTCACAAACTAGAAGGAGTGTGGTAAATACGTTTCACTGTTGTTAACACTATTGATTACTCTATTCAGTAGTTAACGGCTAATGTTACTGATATAAATAAGTCCTATATTGTCTAGGGCCAGTCTTTAAAGTCTGTGTCATGTAATGTACACCTTCATGCCTGGCATTCCACTGTGATAGCCGCTTGTTGGACAGAATTGTGTCTCAATGATTTATAACTTGTGGACTGGCCCCACCTTATTTTACAGAAGCTGTTCAATCTGTAAAAGGAGGCGGGCATGTAAACTATGGTGTTTGTTTTGGGAGGGCTGTCATTCACAGGTATCCCCTGGTCTTGCTATGACCTGCTATTCACTGTGTGGAGCCAAGAATACAGCGCAGTGTATTTTCCTGCAAACATAAGTGTGCTTGAGCCTGTGAAAGATGTCAATACACACGTCTCATTTGCAGAATCTGGACTGCTTGAGAGTATGTGATGATAGTTTATGAATTTATTTATTAATTATAAGGGGGCACTGGTAAAGAGAGCCTGTGTTATTACAATGCACTCATAAATATGGCGTATTATCCAAACTGTAACCTGAGCATAGGCTGCAACCATTATGCGATGATCGCCTTAGGCCAAGAGGGGTGTCGTCATGGTTACCCCCTGGCAGCGGTAATCGCAGATGCTTGGCTGTAGCCGTGTGACAGACTGTTTGCTTTTTCTTCTCACTATAGCATGTAAGTGCTCCGGCTGGGCATCCAGAAGCTTTGAACTCCCTGTCAGGTTTTGGGGCTCGTGCTCTCTACGAAACAGCGGGGGCTTGACCACAGGCTCCTGTTGTATTCCAGAGTACAAATACGAGCTGCGTGATTTGCACTCGTCGCATTGAAAATTCCCCCTTCAAAGGAAACGTCTCGCGCTGTGTTTTGACTGGCCCAGCATGGCTAGTCCTGCTCCTGCTCATACTCAGTCAGGGTGCGGTACTGAGCGCGAGATAAGGACTATCATTGGGCTGTTTTAAGGCTTTCTCTTTGTGAAAACATATGAGGAAATGCATTTCTAGCCACTAGGAGAACTCCGAAGCCCTTTGATGTGTTATAGAAGGTAGCAATCTGGGTCCCATATGAGGAGAGTGGGCGGCCATCTTGCAATCAAGGTGAGCTGATACAGCATCCCTTTCACGGGGTGTTGTTTTGTTATGAAGTGAGATCTCCTAGCAAGGCTCTATAACAGAGATGATGGCCTCTGAATACTTGTAGGGGTTAAACTGCCAGGAGCATATTCATGTGCCAAATAGCTCAGCTCACTATAACTGAGAGTTCTCGATGTGAGATTGCTAACAGATTCCAGTTGTTTGAAATTTCAAAGAAAAAAGACTCCTGGAGAAAATGAATTCTCAGGGTAACATTGTCTCCGAACATCTGCCTTATCAAGTAAAAAATGGAAGTGAAGATGTCTACAAGGAGAGCTGCAGGGATACATCTGCTGAAGGAGGGGAAGTGTGGTTCGGTGTGCAGACACCGCCAGGTGTTTGCGGACGTGCGACGCCCAGTCATCTGTCAGCGGCCCGCCAGAGTCCAATGACAGAATGCAGTTTGTGGCAGAATTGGAGCAGTCGTCTCAATGGGGGAAAATTTCAATCTCCCACTCAAAAACCAGACATCAGTGGCTGTAAAAACATCGCCAGGTCCAGTTCAGGGGCTCAAAATAGCTGCTCCCATGAGTCAGGCAGATAAGGCAGGGAGGGTCTGGACTACATGCAGTCAGAGTGACAGGGCGGAAGTTCGATGAACCCAGTTAACCAACAATTTAATTTCACAATTCAAAGTTAAATTTCAATTACATTCATATTAGAATATTCTAGACCCAAAATGTAAAATATGTGAGGAACTGAACACCAATCCTCCCATTAACTATATATAACTACAGTAATAAATGTTGACACAGCCAAAACATTTTTTACTTACACTGTAGGTGCAACCCAACAAAATTATTATCAATGAATTAGCGGCCATCAAGGCTCTTGTTCATGAATACTTTTTTTTTGTTATTGATTGATACACATGATTGATTTAATGCTGAATTGAGAAATTGTCATTTGTAATGTCATCTCACATATTTTGAGAGAAGATTAGATTGAGAAGATTGAGAGAAGATCTCAGCTCTAAACCAACCTGTTCTTCAGGTGGTCTGTCACAGTGCCGGGCTTCAAGGAGCACGTGGTTTGAGCGATGGGTTCTCACGCGGGAGGATGTTCCTGTCAGAGATTTCAAGTCGCTAGCTGATTTCAGCTCAGTGCCTTTGTGTGTGCCTCGTGCATACGTGTGCATGTGAGCGTGTTGGCGTGTCCTTGTGTGCCGGCGTAGCTCATCGGCTCAACAGCTCAGCAGCTGGTGTGCGTGCGTAGTGCAGTGGCTTCTCTCGGGCTGCCGAACTGTGGAAATAACTCTGCTGCAACATGAGTCTTCCTTGGTCACAACCACAGCAAAGTAAGTCCTTAATTACCCGCCGGGGTTAAACCGCACATTCACAGAGCCTAAGGTCAGCCAAGAAGGACGGGGAGGAACGGGCCAGTGCAAAACAGACGACAGAGATGAGATAGCTGACCACAGAGCAACTGCATCTCTCCATAGGCCTCTCCCACATAGTGACCTGAGATGAACAGAGCCCAGACAATTTTATGGAACCGCAATGCTGGTGGGGTCACTGGAGACTGTCGGTAGACCACCACCGGGGTCATGGGGGGGGGATTTTGGAGCTTAGATGTGTCATGCAGTTTAAAAGCTTGCGAGGGGAAAGAGAATTTGGGGTCACCTACTGAGAGACAAAAGAGAAGCCTCGTAGTATGGTTTACCATGGAATTCCCCCTTCTTTTAGTCAGGCCCATCAGAGCTTGTGTACTCATGCACAGGGTTGTACGCTGAAAGATAAATGTTTGTTTAATTTATCCCGACAGAGTAAAACTCGCAGCTCTGCTGGCCCCGAAGGCCATCCCATGCGTTGCCACATCTTATGGCCCGAAAAGGAAGGATTGCCCAACAGCTGCCATGAAGTGAACAGTCTGCTCAAGTCACTAACCAATATGTTTCTACTATTACCGACCACCACATACAGACACATGCATGGTGTTTAGACATTAAACTCCTGAATGAGGAATGCTCGGTGTCTGCTGATCTCCTGTGCAGTGAGGGACATGGCCGGCCACAGCTGAGCTGACCAGGCAATATCTCTCCTGTTGTAATCAACAGTGTGTCAAAGTGCCATTTAAGTGCCAAACAGATCTAAGGATTTAAAGAAGAAACATCTGTTCCTCTTGTGGTACATCATCTCAACGTAAATGCTGGAGGCCGTTGTGTTTGAATTGGGATTCAGTTGTAAAACCAAAGCTAAACAGGAGTAAACTGTCCTGGTCGTAAGACAGAGCGAGAGATCTAGCGCTTGCCCTTTGGCTTTCTGTGACTGTGGATCCCATTCCAAATTTAATGGAGCGTTCCCCTTGGCTTTCGCTACTTGTCAGGTTTATTTCCTTTTTTGGAATGCGCGGAGGTCCAGTGTCCAGTTGCTCATCATACTGTTCGGCAGCTGCCATGGGAGTTCAGGGGAACCCTGGGAAATGAGGGCATGTACTGTAGGCGGGGCTTGTGCTTTATTCCTGATGCACCCGGAAAACGGGATCGTGTCACGGTAGGGACTGTTCTGAGATCAGGGTTGCATGTGGATCAAGGAAATGGTGGTTGTTGCCTGTGCGAAGAACAGAAAGCAGAACAGAACCGACACAGTCCTTAGCACACCCTATTGTTTCATTCTTCCCCATTTCATGTCACCGAAACACCACCATATACAGTATGTTGTTGTGGTACCAGAATTGAGGATATGACTGTATTAATTAATTCAGCAGCTTTTCATTAGTTTTCTCAGTCCCTTTGTGATGATGGATCTATTTGAGTCTCTAGCACTAAGCATGCCGTGCCTGGTTCCCATGGACTCCATGGCTCCAAGGCCCGAAGCCCTCCCCACTCAGAACTGCACAGCTATCTGCTCATATATGAGGGTGCATTGATACACCTGAAAGTGCCACATCACACCACTGTGAGAGAAGAATGAGTCAAAAGATCCTATGCAACCAACTGGACATGGAGTCCCAGTGTTATTTTACGGTCTGCTTTTCAATGATCGCCGGCATTCATTTTTCACCCGTCGAGGAAGCACAAAATGGCACACCGAACAAATGGCCCTGTCACTTATTGCACATGGGGGATGTCACCTCCAACCTCCTTAAGGTGAAATAATAAATCAGCGTCGACAGATACCGTGCCAATGAACAACGGTGAAATGCACTCCTTCTGCAAGAAGCGTTTAATTTATCATGCCCCGATGCATTTTTAATTCTGTCAATAGAGAAATGTGTCGAGCACGGTAGAACTATCCAAGGGAAAAAAATCTGGATGCTCAACATGTGCTTCTGATGGTGCATATCAAATATGTGGCAGGCCCAATTTTGGCTGGGCTGGACACATGCAAGTTGGACTATGACCCCTGCTCTGTGGCTACGGCCTGGCTACGTCTTATCCTGAGCCAGTTCAGCGGTGGCTTATGGGTCCATAAAAACCCAGGCGATTCCAGCAGCTGTTTACACAGAGAGCTGTCACAGGCGTGCTCTCTCTTTCTCTCTCGCTCTCTATCTCTCGGGCCCTCACATAGTGAGAGGAATTGAATCTCTGTGAGAGCAAGAGAAGGGAGAGAGATTGTTGAAAAGCACTTCTAGACCTTTAAAATCTTTGTAAGCCCAGTCAGGGGAAAACTAAAATTTGAGAAAAAGAGAGGGAAGAGAGAATGAAGAAGTGTACTGCTAGCTGCAGCAGTGGACAATAAAAGACTATATGATTAACTGAAGTTCTTTGCATGCATTCATTGTGTTCCGTGCTACCTTCGCTTGATTAACTGCACTGCACGCCAACTCTTCACTCTCAAATAAACAAACAGAAGTAAATCAAATACACAATACTTGTAGTTACTGTAAATAAGAACACATATTTCCACTACTGTAGGCTAATTATAATTTACTACACAATTTACTATTTACAATTTAGTAATTTAGCGGAAGCTACGCTGCATGTGTAGACTTTATGTATTTATGTGTGTCATCGTGACCCTGGAAAAAGAGCAGCGTTAAGCGAAAGGCTAATGGCAGTTGCCGGTGTGAGGACGGTTCAGAGATGTGGAAAGAGACGCGGGGAGCTGAGAGCTCACGTGGCGCGGAGCTGCTGTTCCGCCTTCATCGTCGCAGTTCGCCGAAGCGACAAATCAAGAAGAGAGATCAAAACAACGAGCCCCGGCGGGGAGGGCATTTCACAGCAGCCTAATTACGCAGCCAACCCTGTGTGCTGGAGAACCACCTGGCCAGTCAATCCAACAGCAACAGGGCTATGCTCAGCCGTAGAGTTTGCAAATCTCCCTCACCCAAAAATAACCATAATATTGCATCTGGGTGTGTGTGTGTGTGTGTTGAGGGGGGGGGGGGGGGGTTGTCGTGTACCCCCATTTCCCTGCAGGGCATGCTTAATGGCCTCATTTTAAACGACCAGTTCCGATACCGTCCAATTGCAGCCAGACTGCCTGACAGCCTGGTCGTTTGCATGACTGCTAGTCTTTTTGTTGCTGTTCGAAAAAACAAAAAAAAAAAAAAAACAAGAGCTTAGCATGCAGACAGTCATGAGTCAGTCTAGTCAGAGCTCGTAAACTGAATGGTCATGTGAAGGGACCCGGAGCCGTAAGTACAGTAACTCCACTTTTTGATGAGACAGACAAACTGGAGCAGGGCCAGCCCGTGCCATTGTGTTGCATTCTCATAATCTATTAGAGTCTGCCACCCTCTCTTAGCGGCGCGAGCGCTACGTTCCAGGTAGGTGTCGTTCACAGGCATATTTTCTTTTTGGCAGCTCGCGTGCTTATCTGCGCTCCAGCTTGTCGTGAGACGTGATGTAATCATGTGATCACTCTGGATTTGTTGATCCCCTTCACCAAAAACAATGGGCTATGTGTTAGATGCACATGGGCGTCAAATGGAACTAGACCGTGGCGCTCGCTTGATTTTTTTTCTGTTCTCTTTACGGAACTTTTTTTGAAGGAGCATTGTTCATTGAATATTCACAGTAGCATCCTGCTTTCCAGGTCTGTTGGTGACACCTTTAACAATCCATATGATTAAACCGGGTCTGCATTCGAATTTTATGATTTCTTCCCGTCGTTCCCTTCCCTTGTTTCAAGGAGGGAATCCCCAAAATGTCAGTATGAAAAGAGTAATTATATTCCCTCACTCCCACGTTTATCCTCCCTTCCACCAAGGGTATCAAATGCAAGCTTCCAGCAAGAAGGGAATCACACAATGCAATGCCACACGGAAAGAGTGGGCGGTCACGTTTCAAGTCGATGGGGTAGCACTTCCTATATCGGTTGTGAGGGCCGTTCAGTCACGTTTCGGTTTGTTTCTTGTCTATCCTCCCTTGCTAAGTGTGCTCGTTGCACATCACAAATTTCGTCACAAAAGAGCTCACTGGAGGGGAAGGGGGTAAGGGAAGGGAATGTGTTAAACTGGATCCGAACGCAGCCCTGTACTTCTCCGCAGATGGAGAATTCTGAACTCTGCCTTTTTAAGAAAGGCTCTTCAGGTTGTCCGCAGTGATCTCAGATTGTGCTTTGTGTTTCTTCTGGCATAACATTGCTGTTATCTAATCGTAGACTGGGCGAGTTATCTGGTTAACAGCAGAGAAACCTGAGAAATGGAATTAAAGTCATTAAATTGAATGTGCTCTGAAAAGGCACGGTGATATAAGATACCATATTATAAACAGACCAGCTGATTTCCATCTCTGCGCACTGTTTTCGGCTGTTCTAGGGACAGCTGAAGCATTCTCTGAGATGGAAAACCTCATTCTGGTTTGTGTAGCTTTTTAAAAATTATAATTCAGAATAATTATTCCCGCCTCAGTTTGTTTTGAAAGTTTGGTCATGACCCATTTAAGTCAGTGTAGTCTTAAATGAAGCCTGTCCTGGCAAAAAAAAAAGTCATATAACTTCAAGTTACCCATTTTTCAAGAATGTTTCAAGATACACATGTACATTTTTTTGTATTTAAGGTGTGACCTTGACAGGGAGAAGGGTATGTACGGGTCTTTGAATGGGTCTTTGGACTTTTTTTTGCAAGTTTTTGGCACTGCCTTGGAGGGCTGAATATTTTACAGTTGAGTTGAACCTGTAGCCATCTTAGGAGGAGTCTCCTCTCATCTTTCCTCTGGGTCTGTGTGATGTGTTCTGTGCATAGTGACTAACATGTCTGCGTCTCTCCCGTCCCTCACAGGGAGCTGTAGTTGACGTGAGCACGTGAGGCAGCGCCTGCAGCCAGCAGCAGCAGCAGCAGCAGCAGCAGCAGCCATGGCTCCCCGCAAGCGCAGCGGCCGAGGCATCTCCTTCATCTTCTGCTGCTTCAAAGGCAGCGACCACCCGGAGATCACCTACCGCCTGCGCCCCGACAGCAACCTCACCCTGCAGGTCATGGATCCCGACCTGCCCATGCCCCCCGCTGAGGAGCTGGACGCTATGTTCTCAGAGCTGGTGGTGAGTGGTGTGGGCGCGGGAGGTG
The DNA here is from genome assembly GCA_029718625.1 of Synaphobranchus kaupii. Lineage (NCBI taxonomy): Eukaryota > Metazoa > Chordata > Actinopteri > Anguilliformes > Synaphobranchidae > Synaphobranchus > Synaphobranchus kaupii. The sequence goes on along the minus strand of CM056390.1, from coordinate 15,768,990 downwards.
GAGGTGGGGGGGGGGGGCGTTGATGTGGCCTCGCTCATCTGCACGCTGTTTCAAACATGTCCGTTCGGTCTGTCTGAACCGGGTCCTGAATCTGAGCCAATAGTATTTTCTTGGACATAACGATTTTTGACTAACATGATTATAATTGCATTATGCTAAATTATATTCATAATAATATTATTCAAGTTAAATGACTTCAACATTTTTAGAAAAGCCTTAAAGTGGAGAGAATCTTGGATGCTGACGTTATGGTATTATTTGGCTTAGATAACCCCTCAATTTTGCCATTAAATCCAGTGCACTTGCTGGTTTGCTTGCAATGTTGCCAGTTATATTATAATAATACATATATGTAACATACAGGGTCCCCTTGCTGTCTTTTAAATGAATTCCATTTCTTTAAATCCAATATCTTGATAGCTTTACGTGTTTTTGAAAATAAGCATCAGCATGACAACTATCATAATATAACATTTCTAGCTAGATCAGCTGTAAAATTATAGCCAGCTAGCTATGTGAGGTATGGAAAATATGGGCATGATTATGCAACATAGCAAGACATAGTACCATGTTTTGTTTCATCTGCTACGTCATCAGTGATGAATCTGTAACGTGAACAGAAGCAATCCATACCTAAACAAAGAAAACCGAGTCCATGCTTGCATTAGTCCTGCTTCTGTTTCAAAATACCTTCTGCTCAGAGCCGGATTGTGTGTGAGTGCCACTTATGCTCGAGCACTGAGGCGACTGAGCTAACAGCAGATCAATTGGAAGTGGCCCTCCTTTTCAACAGTACAGAGAGCTTACATGAGCAGGGCAGCTTGAAGGCCTCTGCAGGAGCCAGCATCTACTGTTCCCAACTTCCCCTTGCCAGTCAGACTCAGCTCCTCTTGGGGGAGAGTATGCAAATGCCTGCTTCTTTACACATCGATAAGCCCACCGAGTGCCCTCTGTTTGGCCTCCTACTGCTAATTGCATTTTCAACTGCCTTGCTCTCCCTCCCTGACCTCAATTGAGTTGGCGAAGTGTGTTAAGACCGCGGCGCTCGGCTCCAGAAGAGCCCTTATTTCACAGCGATTCGCCTTTTATTTACCCACAGAAAAGTTCAATGCGAGCAGCTGTTGACTTAGTTGGAGGCTTTTTTTTGAACATATAAGCTTTAAAAGATCTGAGAGCAAGTGGCCGTACCAAACCGTGACTGTTGGAGATGCCTATTGCGAGCACAAAGAGGTCTGTTAGATGACCTTGTTTTTGGCAGAGGGGACAAACAGAAGTCCTGAAGTATTGCCATTCTCAACAGGGTGGAGGGGTGGTGCACAGTTATCCCAAAATCCTGGCCCCTAGCTTGCAGAATACATCACGGGGGGAGCAATCCCCCCTTTCTTACATAGAAAAAAGTAAATCATTTTATATGAGACGGTGCGGGAGACGAACCCCCTCTTAGCCCTATTTAATAAACAAGGTAAGCTCTGCAGTCTTCAAATGATTTCATTTTGTAGGAATTAGGACGGTAATGTCCTTACGTAATTTGTCTTGGAAGCCGGTACAAAGTGGAATCACAAGACACTGAAACGCAGTTTATCTTCTTTCATTCTCTGACTTACAATAGTATCATTTTTAAAACACGAAAGCTCCTTAACCTGCAAGTGGTTATCGTGTTCATTTATTTGACATAAATTTCTCAACAAAAAGAAAAACATGACAGAACAAAAACAAAGCTTCATACACAACAACAAACGAATGTTTCAGACTCGTTCTGATGCTAAGATTAGCTTTGATGTTCTCTCCTTCTCCAATGGTCCAGAGAGGGGAGTGGAGGCCAGCCGTTCAACGTGTTCAATCGGAGAACGTGTCTTTGAACCCTATGGCTGCAGACAGTATAACACGGTGAAGCAGCATTAAATTGTGTCTGAAAGAGGGCAGGGGGCGGAAGTCAAGGTTAAAGGCAGATTCCGAGTTTTTCCTGTTTTTCCACATGCCGGGGGTTTGGCATGTGGAGTGGAAATTGCCCTGCATTTGAATATGACTGCCTGTCCCCTTGATCCTCTCTGTCAAGCTAGACAGTGTCACTGCATTCCTACGCCACCACTCATGCGATTCCGGAACTGAAAACCATATGTCAAGACGTGTAACTTAAGCTTTGAACATGAAAGCCAATAGTTTGGAATATTTTTCACATGTACTACACTGTTCTGTCTGTTCCGTCTTTGAGTGGATGCATATTGTTTCTCACGTTAGTGCTAATAGCGGTGTTTAACTGTTTATTTAGCAATTTAACTAAGTTTACGGGGGGGGGTAATGTTGCTCTAAAGAGATATGAAGCCACGCCGCATAATGTTACATCGATTTATAAGGGATGTAGCACGTTCTCATCATCACCACCGCTGCTGTTGAATCAGAGCACCGTAAGAGCTTATGTCTAGAGGCCTTTCTGGTGAGGTCACCCAATCGAAGCCTTCAGCCCCCACCCCCCCATAAACACAGTGCCCCTTTCCCGCTCCTCTCGCCATAACACGCGCGCGTCCAGATTCGGCGTTAACATAAGAATCCGTGCACAGCGCTCTAATGGTGCATCAAAGGGGTGCAGTAGACCGTGCAGTCCTCATTCTCTTCTCTCCGCCTCCTCCCCAGTGTGAGCGCGCCCCGCTTTGCCGGCACCTGATTTTCACGTTGTTACCAGATGCCCTCGCGGTCAGGAGGCTCTCTCCGCTGCGGGCGTCGTGTCGCCAGCTCCCCGCTCCCCCGGGCCAAACGGGCCTCACGCTGGGATGGCATCTGTGGCCCATTGTGTCCCGTGAAAAGCGCTCACAAAAGGCCAAAATTGAGTTGTCAAACAACGTCAGCCGGGAGGCGGGATAAACACGGCGCTTCTGGCTGCTTATTGGAAGGGCTTCCAAAATGTTTGGGGTAGGAAAATATAACGTCCTTTCAGCAAACAAGGACGTTTAGCTTCAGCTGTGAGTTTGTGTTCTTCTCTGTGTTCAGACTGCAGCGTATCACATAGACTCTGAGGAGTGGATGACTTCCACTAGAAGCCCAGTGTATATGACCCTGTGTGGAACTGCTCATAAGAGCACGACGGACAGAGGCCCTTGAACATGAGCAGGCGCTGCTGCACTCTCTCCCCACACTTTGTGCTGTGGGGCGTTGGAGTTACCCTTCCAACATGGCCGTGCTGTAATCCAACTCCCCCACCCGGGAGGGAAGCTGAGCGGTGCCTTCAGTTGGGCCCTGCGTTACTTCAACGTTAACGGTCGGCGGTCGCGGTCTTCGGCTGAAATCCACAGGGGCGGACTGTGGTCAGAAGAAGCGGGTGCAAGTTGCACAATGAACCGCGTCTGCCTCTCGAGTTGCCGTTGGGCAGACTGCGAGCAGTAGGGATGGGAATGGGGCACGTGGAGGGCGTTTGACGCACACCGACTCTGCAGGTTATCACAGGGCGTAGTGGGAGACGGAAAGGAAGGGGAGCAACGGAATAGACATCAGACAGGATGCGAATCCAGCGCGGCTTCCTCAGACATTTGTCACAGCATGCGGACAGAGAGGAAATGATGTCTTTGGAGGATATACATAGGAAGTGAATGATATATTGTAATGGTTGCAGGCTCAGGGTACGGGGGAGCATGTTGAACAACCTTCCAACAACAAGCGATAGACCGCCCGTTGTGAGTTTGAGGCATTTGGGTAGTGTTTTTGTGGTACTTGGTCTCTAATGCCTGAGTTAATTTTCATCGTGCTTTTATTGAACTGCAGTCAGCGGCTAAAATAACCTGTGACCATGTTTATAGTGGATGTTGGCCTCCCTATTATGTAATAAAACTAGATTGTTGAGGCAGTGCCCCGATTTGATCTCTCTGACTGGTTCTTGAATGAAATGTTGGAGAAACACCTTTCTTAATTACTATAAAAAGGAGTATATATTTATATATTTGTATTTATTGTATTTATATACAAACATTAAAACTAAAATAAAAGGCAGTAATATAATTAAATTTCCAAATCCTCATGCATGGTTTTGCCTTTGTGGTCATTTTCACGTGATTTCCTTTTGAACAGTGTCGGCCTCAGCCGTAAAGTGGTCAAAACATATACCAGGTTCAAATGTCATATACAATGAATTAAGGGGGGAAATTAAGAATGTTGTGACGATATTTTTAACCTCTGACACATTTGATTAGCACTGGGTTGATGATGAAATGAGGTGTAAATGTTGGGGTCAGAACAGCGATCAAAGTTTCTCTTAGCTTGGCAGTCTCATTCTGATGTCACCTCTCATGCCAAGACACTGGATAGCATCAGTGTCTCTTTAATCAGATCAAGGCGTCTGGCAGTAATGCTCTGTCCCCAGTATTCATGTTTGTACACGCAAAAGGTATTTTGTTTCTTTTGTGTTTTTGTCGCTGCGGGTTACTTGTCGGCCAAACGGGGCACAGATTTTTCCCGTCTGTCCTCCGCCGCTGTGGTCACGACGGCGTTTTGGGCCAGTCGGGACGGGGGTGGGGGGGTTATCGTTAATGACTCACACGTGAAGCCATTAACGTTGCACCCAAACATCTGGAGCGAGTTTAACTGCAGTGGGGTTGCCAGGGAATGCTATGCGGGTTACGTAAGAGCGCAGGTAACAATTTAACGATTCCGCGAACGGCCTTCGGCCGCCGCGTCCGAACGAGCGTTTCCGAGGAGCGCCACCTCTACCGCGAAAGCGCCGGGTTCCGCTCGCTCGCCAGATTGAGTGCCGGTGCTTTAGGGGGGTGGTGAACTGTGAACGTTAATGGCACGTTGGAGAATTTCAGGCCAGCCTGCCATGGAATGGGATTAGATGTCCAGAGGGGAAGGATTGCAGCCCTCGCTGGCCTTCCGTGTCAGAGCCTGCACCACAGGCTCCCCCGGGGGAGAGAGCGCGAGACAGAAAAACACATGTAATTGCATGGCTGCGCTCCCAAACCCAAAGTTCAAATTGTTTACAACGGCTAATAGTACGATGAGAATGCGCTTGAAATAGCAGGGCAGTGGCGTTGTTCACTTGCCAGCCCAATCTCCCGGGCTCTCGGAAACAAAGAGAGCCGAGGGCTTCTTGACCACGTTTTTGGGCTCATCTCCACAACAACACTCAGCCTGCCCTCATGATTCCACTGGACCCAAGCCACTCTAACCAGACTTGGGAGGATCTGAGCAGGGAAGCAGTGTTCAGGCAGCATGCCGTGCAGGGTAAAAATTGCGATGATTGGTTGATTCATGGGAACTAATCGTATTGTCTGTAACTCACCTTAGGCCTCTAGATGGATTTTGTCCACTCTGTGTGTTTCATTAAATACATTTTTCAGTGAGAGAGTGGAAACAGCTGTATGCTGCAAGAAATATCTGCACAGAGTGTGCTGTCTGCAGCAGCAATATCTTCAACGCTTCTTCAAACGGTCTTGCGCAATCCTTGCAGTTTACAAATGTGCATTCACAATTTTTTAAAAGTTTTTTAATAAAATATTCTTCATTTGTTTTTTAAGTTACTCATTTAACTGCCATTTGTTTACTTGTTCCTTTTCCTCACATGGAAGTTCAGTTTATGTTAACTATTATAGTATATACTGTATATATATCCAACGTATATGAAAATGCTCTTTTTTGTATTTGAGCAGCAATATTTGCATAAACGTATCAACAACGATTGCCATTGGTTGTAAAATGCGCTGTCATTACACCAGAATTAGGAATGGTCTGGGTTGATTAGTTGATTAGTAGAAGTTCTAACCGATTGTTCTGTCCTTTCTCCACACAGGATGAACTTGACCTCACCGAGAAACACAGAGAGGCCATGTTTGCTCTCCCAGCAGAGAAGAAATGGCAGATATACTGTAGTAAAAAGAAGGTAAGGATGTGCTGATGCTGTGACTTCAAGTCCCGGCAGAGCACACTGCGTACCGACAGGTCAAATGCACAGAAATGAGGGAAATATGGGCAGAGGCCCCCTTACGCAAGTGAAATATACTGCAATGTATTTTACATACGTGAGCATAGAAAATAGAATGATAAATACATTTCACTGCACTATTTAAAAAAAAGAAACAAAGAAATTGAAAATCAATAATTTGCCCATATATGTGAAGTGCCTTTTCTGATCTTGATAATATACTGTATAGTAATAATATTAATAATTAAAAAAAAACTACATATCAAAATATTGCCGTATATTCCAGTTCTATAAGGGACATCGCACCTCTGAGTACCACCTAACATTTGCATGCAGATTGTGTGTGTGTGTGTGTGTGTGTGTGTGTGTGTGCGCGTGTGTGTGCGTGTACATGTGTGTGTGTATGTCGGCATGTGAGTATGTGCATGTGAATGTGTGTCTGTGTATGTGGGCATATGAATGTGTGCATGCTGTATATAAAAATAAATTCCTTTTACAGTGACTGAAACAAATGAGCTGTTTTTTTCTTTTGGGGGCAGTGTGGGGAGTAAGTGTGGAGTGAAAGGGCTCCTTTATCACTGGTGCCAGACAAAGCGCTGGGCCCCCAGAGCACCCACCCCCCCTCACTCACATCAAAGCTGTACGCTTGTGTCGCCTTCTAATGGGAACTTATTTTACCTAACTTTGGGGAGTTGTTTTCTTAAATGGATACATTTCCTGGAAAACATCTCATCTATCAAGGCTATGGAGCGTAAATCTTTCACTGAGCGGAATGGCCTGCGATATTAATGCCCCTCGTTCATATCTCAGACGTAAACTTAATCCAAACAAGAAAGTTTTAGCCAGTGAAGTATTACACGCGTTTAAATTCAGCAAAGCAGGGCTGTGCCAAAAGTGGCGTGATATTTAAACAGATCTGTCTGTAAGTGGGTATCAATCTCACGGGCTCCCGGCACACACGCCTCATTAAGAGATCTGCCCTAATAGGTTATGGCTGTTACCGCAAAGACAGCTTCAACAGCTGGTGCTGACCAATCAGCAGCCGTCTTTCCCCAGAGTTGTTGAGTGGCATGGCTCAAGGCCACCGGCAGGTGCAGGATATCCTGAGCCAGAAGCACCCCCTAGACACCACTTCAGCGTATCCCACAATGCAACGTGACACAACTTCCTGTCATTAACTCCAGGTGGCATGCCAGAGGAAATCAGTCCGCATAGTAATGGCTAATATACAATCACACGAGCCAGACCTGCCTGGCCTGGGGGGGTCATGTGGTCAGCAGAATTTCTCCAGCGATACGTTCAGTTCCTGCTCCTTCACCAAGGCTGAGCGAGGGTTGTGCTGCTTGGCCAAACGGGCCTAAATGAACGTGCTGGGCTATGTTAAGCGATGCTTCGGAGCCAGAGGTGTTTTCAATAGGAAATGCTTGCAGTTTTTTGCTTGCAAGGTAATTCCCTCTTCTGGTTCCAAACACAACATTCTCTCTGGTTTGAAGCTGGGTCCCTCCTGGGCCTCGCCAGAGAGCAGCATCTGTTAGTAATCTTCCTGGATTTGAAACTGAGGGATTTTGAGACAATGAACTGCAGGGCCGTGCGATACATTTGTTCGCAGTCCTGTGTATCTATATGGTATGTGCATGTGTGTAATTTATATATGTGTGTGTCTGTGTTTGTGTGTCTGTTTTTACCTAGTTCAAGAAATGAATGGCCCACTAGTTTGACTAAAGGGAAACTCTGAGCTTTATTTTGCCATTGGAAGCATATACATGTACTCCTAGTGCTCTCTGACCTAAAGTAAATGGGGCTCTGTCTGCATGTTCAATTTCCATACTAACTATTGAACTCTCTCATACTGTATCTTATGTTGCAGTCCTGAAAGGGACATCCAAACCGACCTTGACATGTCATTGCACCCATCTACATTTCCTTGTCCTTGGTGTTGGCTCAGTCTTCAGAGATGTAAAATATGAGGATAAGTCCTCGGCTTACAGATATAATCGATAGAGTTAAACCGGTTCCTGTTCAGAGGCCCATCCCCTTTTCCCTCCATTTGCTTCCTTACTGCCGAGCAGAAGCATCCCGGAAGAGGCAGAGCGTCTGCGACCTTCTTCTGTTCCTGCTTTGGCTTGTATTTGCCGAGCCTGTCAATACATCGCTTGCCCCATAAGACACTTTCACTGAGCTGCACAAAAAATCTTTAGAAGTTACTTTTAATTTATATCCTTTGCTGACCCAAAAAAACATAAACCTGCAGACGTAACGGAAGGATAAAGAGGTGTAGGGTAATGGTTAGGGGGTTGGGCTTGTAATTTCAAGTTGTAGAAGTGATTCCCAGGTGGGGCTCTGTCGTTGTACCCTTGAGCGAGGTACTAAACCTGCACTGCTTCAGTAAATATCCAGCTGTATAAATGGACGGTATTTAAAGAATGTAAATGGTGTAAGTCAGTCTGCATAAGACCTTCTTTTTAAATCTTAAAATGTAATGTAAAAAGACTTTGCAAACCAAGTGTCTTTTGGCTATGCCGTCTTCAGTGTGTTCTTAAAATGATGGAACTGTTACGTATCTGTGTACGGGACGAACCCAAGTGCAACGACCAGGAGACAGAATTTCACAAAAGATGGTATTTAATAAATTAAGTGTTGGGGTAGTCCCAACACTGTACAGGAAAGGCAACACACACACAGAATTAGGAGATCTTGCGCCTGGAAGCCCGGGGCGGGCTGCTCCAAGCCGGAGCTGGACTGGAGGTTCTGGAACGGGCTGTTCCAAACCGGAACTGGACTGGACTGGAACTGGACCGGGTGGTCCACACGGGAAACAGGTACTGGAACGGAATTGTCCCAAACCGGAACTGGACTGGACTGAACTGGACCGGGAGGTCCACACGGGTACAGGTACTGGAACGGAATGTTCCAAACCGAAACTGGACTGGACTGGACTGGACCGGGAGGTCCACACGGGTACAGGTACTGGAACGGAATGTTCCAAACCGGAACTGGACTTGAGCGAGTGCCTGTAACACTCACGCCGGGACTGGACTGGAACTGGCAGGGGAGCGACTCACTACGGCAGGGCAGGACTGGACCGGGCTGACTGCACCGGTATAGAAAAACAAAAACAGAGGAGGGTTAGTGCAAGGGAAGGCACGGGAAAGACCGGGAGGTTCTCACGGAGGTGAAGGGTTTGGAAGTCGGGAGGTTTTGCGGAAGCACGGCAGGGCAGAGTGGTGTGGCGTAGCTGCGGTAGGTCCGGAGGTAGCTGACCGTCTCCAGAGCTCCAGGAGCCGGCGCCGAAGAACTGGGTGGTTTCCTCGGTCGGACAGGAACAACTGGAGGGTAGCCAGGTAGCGAATCACCCCGGAGCCTACACGCGCTGGAGGTGGAGGTACCGCAACACACACAAACAAACACGGGGAAAACAAACACTGCCACGGGAGATAGGGAGCAGGGTTGGATGGAGGAGAAGGGAAACAAGTTAGCAAACACAATAATGACAGGAATTGTGCGGGAGGTAAACTACCAGACTGTAGTTTGCAAGGGACTATACGCTGTACGGGAAACACATTCCACAAACACGCGAATAGTTTACACGGGGAGACCAGTTAACGAGTCAAGCACTACACCAAGTGATGATAGTTAACGAACTGGCGCCGACTGGCAGCCAGCCGAAAGACTATATAGGGCTAACTAATGTGACAAAATACGAAACAGGTGTGAACATAAACCGGGAGTGATTACAAGACACCAGGTGAGAAAATGCATGCAACGAGGGGGAGGGAGTGAAAGGCGGAAGTAAACCAAAACAACCAGACGAACAAGACAGGGAAGGACATGCCTAGTCCGCGGCAGAGGGGAAAACACGGACAAAGGGATCCAACATGACACGGAGGGAAAACAGGAAAACACGGAAAACGGACAGGAAGGGAGCGGAACATTACAGTACCCCCCCCTCAACGTACGCCACCTGGCGTACCTGGCGGCCTGGTCTTGAATGGGAAGCGACTGTGGAAATCCTGGATTAAAGTTTGATCCAGGATGAGGCCCTTGTGGAGCCATGACCGCTCCTCAGGGCCATACCCCTCCCAGTCCACGAGGTATTGGAAGCCCCGACCCTTACGGCGGATGTCAATGATGCGGTCCACCGTATAGGCCGGGGCGTTGTTGATGACCCGGACAGGAGGAGGAGGGAGGGTAGGGGCACTGAGGGGGCTGGAGGCGACAGGCTTGACTTGGGAGACATGAAAAACGGGGTAAACTTTGAGGGAGGCAGGGAGGGAGAGCTTGACAGAAACAGGGTTAACAAGACGTACAACAGGGAAGGGACCAATGAACCGGGGCCGAAGTTTTTTAGAGGAGGAGGGAAGGGAAATGTTAGACGTGGACAACCAGACCTGCTGACCGGCCCTGTATTTGGGGGCTGCGGTCCTGTGCAGGTCCGCCAGACGCTGGGACCGGGAATTGGAACGTAGGAGTGCGGTGCGTGTAAGCCTCCAAATGCGCTTGCATTTGAGGATGTGGGCCCTGACAGAGGGGACTGCTACCTCGGCCTCCTGGACCGACAGGAGAGGGGGTTGGTACCCTAACGAACACTCGAAAGGGGATAACCCGGTGGAGGTACTCTTAAGGGAGTTGTGAGAGTACTCCACCCAGGGAAGGAAACGGCTCCAGGAGGCGGGGTTGCGAGCCGTGACGCACCGCAGGGCGGCCCCCAGGTCCTGGTTCGCCCTCTCTGCCTGGCCGTTCGACTGGGGATGGAAGCCAGACGAAAGACTGGCCGAGGCCCCCAGGGCTACACAGAACGCCTTCCAGACCTGGGAGGAGAATTGGGGCCCACGATCCGACACGATATCGGAAGGGATCCCGTGCAGCCTGACCACATGTACCACCAGGAGCTCCGCCGTTTCGAGGGCGGACGGGAGCTTGGGGAGGGGAATAAAGTGAGCCGCCTTGGAGAACCGATCCACAATTGTCAAAATGACAGAGTTGCCATCTGACAACGGCAGACCGGTTACGAAGTCCACCCCAATGTGGCTCCAAGGACGGCCCGGGACAGGGAGGGGAAGGAGATGACCAGAGGGAGGCTGGTGGGAAGCCTTGCTCCTGGCGCATACAGAGCAGGCCAGAACAAAGGCACGGGTATCCTCCTTGAGGGTGGGCCACCAAAAGCTCCTCCTGACGAGGGCGGTCGTCCTGGCAACACCTGGGTGACACGCCAGGCAGGAGGCGTGAACCCACTCAAGGACCTGGGAGCGGACGGAGTCGGGAACAAACAGGGCAGGGTTAGGGTTATTACGGGGGTCAGGGTGGGAGGTCTGGGCGGACCTCACGATTTCCTCAATCCTCCAGGAGACCGCAGCCACCATACAGGACGCTGGGAGAATGGTTTCGGGGTCAGCAGGACTGGAGGGAAGGGAAAACACACGGGATAAGGCATCTGCCTTAATATTGCGGGAACCGGGGCGATAGGACAAAGAAAAATTAAACCGGGCAAAGAAAAGTGACCACCTAGCCTGTCTGGCATTCAGCCTCTTGGCAGATCTTAAATAAATTAAATTTTGGTGGTCAGTCAAAACAACAAAGGGGGTACCTGCCCCCTCCAGCCAGTGGCGCCACTCCTCAAGAGCCAGCTTAATGGCAAGAAGTTCCCGATCCCCGACATCATAATTCTGCTCAGCGGAGGACAGCCTCCGGGAGAAAAAGGCACAGGGATGGAGCTTGTTGTCTAAGGCGGCACGTTGGGACAGAATGGCCCCCACGCCGGTGTCGGAGGCGTCCACCTCGATCGTAAACTGACGGGAGGGATCAGGGTGGCAAAGGATAGGGGCTGAGGAAAACCGCGTTTTGAGTTGCTCAAAAGCACGCTGAGCTTCGGGATTCCAACAGAAAGAAAAAGTGGTGGAGGTAAGTTTTGTAAGGGGGGCAGCAATGACACTGTAATTTCGGATAAAACGACGATAAAAATTAGCAAAACCAAGGAACTGTTGTAGCAGCTTACGAGAGGTGGGTTGGGGCCATTCCGTCACCGCCTTGACTTTGACCGGATCCGCCCGGATACTGCCCTCCTCGATAATAAAGCCGAGGAACGGGACTGAAGAGACGTGGAATGAGCATTTCTCCGCCTTCACGAAGAGCTGGTTCTCGAGGAGCCGCTGGAGAACCTCCCGGACATGGAGAATGTGCTCCTGAGGGGACTTGGAAAAAATTAAAATGTCGTCAATGTAAACGAAAACAGTCTTACCCAACAGGTCTCGCAGGACGTCATTAACCATGCCCTGGAAGACTGCCGGGGCGTTAGTAAGGCCGAAAGGGACCACCAGGTACTCATAGTGGCCCAACGGGGTATTGAAGGCAGTCTTCCACTCATCCCCCTCCCGTATGCGCACCAGGTGGTACGCATTACGGAGGTCGAGTTTAGTAAAAATGACGGCCTGCGAGAGGGGTTCAAAAGCAGTGTTAATGAGGGGGAGAGGATACTTGTTGCGGATAGTGATGGAATTGAGTCCCCGGTAGTCGATGCAGGGCCGTAGTGAGCCGTCCTTTTTCCCCACGAAAAAGAACCCAGCACCAACCGGAGAAGAGGAGGGACGGATGATGCCCGAGGCGAGGGACTCATGGATATATTCCTCCATGGCGAGTTTCTCTGGTCCCGACAGACTGTAGAGACGGCCGGACGGAAGTTTGGCTCCCGCCAGCAGATCGATACAACAGTCGTACGGGCGATGAGGAGGTAGGGACAGAGCACGTGCTTTCGAGAAGGTGCGACTGAGGTCGTGATACTGTTTGGGAACGGTGGACATATCGGGTTCGGGTAGGTTGGTGCTGGGATTCTTGGACCCCGGAGGGGGAAGCGCGGAGCGGAGACAGCTAGCCAGGCAGTGGCCACTCCACGCCAGGATGCGTCCGCCCTGCCAGTCAATGTGTGGGTTATGGAGACGGAGCCAGGTTTGACCTAAAACTATGGTTGACTGTGTGGAGTTGATGAGGAGGAGTTGAATGCTCTCCCGGTGATTGCCAGAGAGGACAAGCTGTAAGGACACGGTGGAGTGGGTCACTAATCCCAAGCTCCGACCGTCTAAGGCGAAGGCAGTAATGGGTGATGGAAGAAGCTCCGTGGGTATGCCGGCCCTCTGGGCGAAGGTGGTGTCCATAAAGTTGGCGTCGGCTCCAGAGTCGATGAGAGCCGACGAAACTAAGGACTTGTCGCTCCACAGGAGAGTGGCCTTGAAGACTAGGCGATTCTGGGCTGCATGGCAGGGTATGATAGGGCTCGTCAGTACACCTAGTTTACCTGGCGAGCCTATTCTTTTGGGCGGATTGGACACGAGGCGATCTGATGGCCAGGTTTGCCACAGTAGAAGCAAGACCTGGATCGCTGACGGCGTTGGCGCTCCGCAGAGTTGACCGCAACTCTGCCCAGTTGCATGGGCTCCTCTTCGGAGACCCCAGACGCCGCCCTGAATCCAGAAGCAGATGGGTGAGAGCGTATCTGAGGAAGGTGACCGGGATTCCCCCCACGCTCACGGGCCCGGATACGAAGACGGTTGTCGACTGCTATGGCCAGGCTAATAAGGCTATTGAGGGAGGTGGATTCCTCACGGGTGGCTAGTTGGTCTTTGAGCTCCTCGCTGAGTGCCTGGCGGAAAGCCCCCTGAAGGGCGGTGTCGTTCCATCCGGACTCCGCGGCGAGGGTACGGAATTGGATGGCCATCTCTGCGACGCTGCGACCCCCCTGACGGACTTGAAGTAGGCGCTGAGTTGCATCTCGCCCACAGGTAGGGTGGTCAAACACGCGCCGCATCTCGGCGGTGAAGGCAGCGAAGTTGTTGCAGAGCGCGGCTTGGCTATCCCAGATGGATGTAGCCCACTCCAGGGCACCTCCTCCCAGGCTGCTCATGATGAACGCGATCTTACATGGGTCGGAGGCGAAGGAGGAGGGCTGCATCCGGAAGACAATGTCGCATTTCATCAGAAATTCGCGACATTTCCCCAATTCCCCGCGGAATAGCTCAGGATGTTGAACGCGAGGCTCCCGAAATGAAGCGGACACAGGAGGGTCCGCCGGGGGGTCCGGAGCGGGCGGTGTAGGGCCCACTGGAATACGCGGAAGCGGCTGGTGAAGAGACAGCTGAGTAACTTGTTCCGTGATGCCCCTCAGTACTTCCAACACGTCGTCCAGACGACGGCCCTGTTGGTCGCTGACCGCAGTTTGGCAGGAGAAGGCGTGCCGAATCTGCTCCAGGTCGGCTGGGTCCATGTTTTTGGCCAGTTCGTTCTGTTACGTATCTGTGTACGGGACGAACCCAAGTGCAACGACCAGGAGACAGAATTTCACAAAAGATGGTATTTAATAAATTAAGTGTTGGGGTAGTCCCAACACTGTACAGGAAAGGCAACACACACACAGAATTAGGAGATCTTGCGCCTGGAAGCCCGGGGCGGGCTGCTCCAAGCCGGAGCTGGACTGGAGGTTCTGGAACGGGCTGTTCCAAACCGGAACTGGACTGGACTGGAACTGGACCGGGTGGTCCACACGGGAAACAGGTACTGGAACGGAATTGTCCCAAACCGGAACTGGACTGGACTGAACTGGACCGGGAGGTCCACACGGGTACAGGTACTGGAACGGAATGTTCCAAACCGAAACTGGACTGGACTGGACTGGACCGGGAGGTCCACACGGGTACAGGTACTGGAACGGAATGTTCCAAACCGGAACTGGACTTGAGCGAGTGCCTGTAACACTCACGCCGGGACTGGACTGGAACTGGCAGGGGAGCGACTCACTACGGCAGGGCAGGACTGGACCGGGCTGACTGCACCGGTATAGAAAAACAAAAACAGAGGAGGGTTAGTGCAAGGGAAGGCACGGGAAAGACCGGGAGGTTCTCACGGAGGTGAAGGGTTTGGAAGTCGGGAGGTTTTGCGGAAGCACGGCAGGGCAGAGTGGTGTGGCGTAGCTGCGGTAGGTCCGGAGGTAGCTGACCGTCTCCAGAGCTCCAGGAGCCGGCGCCGAAGAACTGGGTGGTTTCCTCGGTCGGACAGGAACAACTGGAGGGTAGCCAGGTAGCGAATCACCCCGGAGCCTACACGCGCTGGAGGTGGAGGTACCGCAACACACACAAACAAACACGGGGAAAACAAACACTGCCACGGGAGATAGGGAGCAGGGTTGGATGGAGGAGAAGGGAAACAAGTTAGCAAACACAATAATGACAGGAATTGTGCGGGAGGTAAACTACCAGACTGTAGTTTGCAAGGGACTATACGCTGTACGGGAAACACATTCCACAAACACGCGAATAGTTTACACGGGGAGACCAGTTAACGAGTCAAGCACTACACCAAGTGATGATAGTTAACGAACTGGCGCCGACTGGCAGCCAGCCGAAAGACTATATAGGGCTAACTAATGTGACAAAATACGAAACAGGTGTGAACATAAACCGGGAGTGATTACAAGACACCAGGTGAGAAAATGCATGCAACGAGGGGGAGGGAGTGAAAGGCGGAAGTAAACCAAAACAACCAGACGAACAAGACAGGGAAGGACATGCCTAGTCCGCGGCAGAGGGGAAAACACGGACAAAGGGATCCAACATGACACGGAGGGAAAACAGGAAAACACGGAAAACGGACAGGAAGGGAGCGGAACATTACAGGAACTAGGCAAAAATAGTTGCTTTATGGTGGTATTTTTGGAATGGTAATGTTATACAAATATGAACATGCTGGTCTTTAACAGTTTGTATAAGTATTGCTGAAAGCTTTCTATCGTAGCTCCAGTTTTACCATCCTGCCTTTAATAGGCCTAATACATGTATGTGGTAACTATTCCACTGACTACATAAGGCTGCGGTTGGACAGGAAGCACTTTTTAGGCTTGAAAATTTGAGGCGTACTACCTGTCTTGATTTTATGAAGCCTACTCTGAAAAATGCACTGGAGGTGTCTTTTCTGCTGTTACGAGGCAACCCCACTCTGCTCCGGCTGGCACCGTTCATCTGAAAGTAACTTACCATCTACATTGTTCATGTGACTAATTTGTCACCATGCTGTGGACTGCTTATATTTCTCATGGTCATCACGATTTGTGAAATCTTACAACTTTGGGTGGGTAGAAACTGTAACAACGACCAACTTCTCTTCCGTCTTCTTCGTTTACAGCTGAAGGAAACGGCAGAATCATTGCCTGCCTCTATTGTCATGTGATGGACAACAGAGAAAAGAATGACAGTAAAGTAGGGTGCTTTTTTTTTCGGAGCGCCTCAAAGTAGGGTCGTTTCAACTCTGTGCGCACCTTCAAAACAGCCACACGCCCAGAGTGGGTAAACACGAGTCGCCTGGTGCTCAAAAGTAACGTAGAAAATTCTTCAAACTCACTGAAAAATGCGCCCCAGCTGCGTCCTGTCTGATTGCAGCCTATAGGAATACATTTCTCATGATCCAATGACTGTTGTTCATGGTTCTGTAATGGATTCCACTGTTCAGGCCTATCAGGACATACAGTACATATTTTAATCACAAGCCAGATTAAAGCTGGTGAGAATGTATGATATGTTGGATGTGCATATCCATACGTAGCTGAATTTCCTGTGATATTCACGTGAGGGAATTTTTTGTTCTTGTATGTGATCCATCGCAAAACTATTGTACACAAATGCACACCCTTAGCTCTTGTGGAGTTTATTTTGGGCCAACAGAGAAAGTCTGCCATCCGGCTCCATATAAAAGAAAGTTTCTCTGAGTCGCGGAAGACAGCTTTCCCAGCTGGCAAGAGAAGAGAGCGGAGCCTTACTGTGCTACAGACAGAAGGGCAGGAAAAGGATATGTGCACTGAGCGTCTTGATCCTGTTGGCTAAACTGTAGCCGAAACCTGAACACTCAAACTAGTGCGGGGGTGTGTGTGTGTTGTATCCTCACCATGGCAACAGATACTGTATATAACCTTCTCCCTAGAGGAGAGTCTCTTTTCTTTAAGTCAGGAATTTGAAGTTCTGTTTTTTTTTCATATGTGTGTTCAGAGACATCCAATACTGCAGCCATTGTTCTCCATGAAGATGCGATGCATCAGTGTTTCTTCCCACAACTTCAAAGCTCATATATAGCACTGAATTCTTTCAACAGCAGGAATGTTTTTCGTGATTTACTCAATGGATAAATAAAGATTGGCGTCAGAGGCAGCGTGGCTAGCGTCTGGCGTCAGAATGGGACGGAACGAGTCTTCGCAACACAACAAGAGATGGTGGGGAGAATAAATAGAACATTTTTAGTGCCCTTCAGGGGGAAACCTTTGTTTTTTTCTGTGTTGGTGCAGAAGATACTCTACTGGAGTCTTCTGGTCAGCGAAAAGGACTGTACTGTCTTAGTCAAGACTGTCTCATTGGAGTGAAGGTTGTGTGAGAGGCTTGCATTGTGTGGCGTGGGAGAGGAGGCCAAGTGAGAGGTCTGTTGTTTTGGTCAACGCTGCGTGGCCTGGATGAACAGGGCTGTCCTGTGTGGGAGTCGAGAGAGTTTTCTCTTTCACACAGAAAGCATTAGGAGATGACAGCTCCGTGCCACATTTCACGTGCGGCCATGATCGCTGACCTCATCCCCATTACCTAAGCCCCTGTCCCAGACGGCGCGTTCCCTCCCCCCGTCTCCCTGATCTCCCACTCGTGTCCCGGGACATGACCCTCCGATCCATCAACAGTCCCCGCACCATCCCTCCTCTGTTTCGTACGGGCTCCGAGTCGCCGTCCCCCTGTTAGCGGCTTGCCTCAAAAAGCAAGCTCTTCTGAAAAGGCGTTATACGCTGTCTCAGTGTCAACAGCGGGTCACTTGGAGGTAGTCCTCCGGTGAGGGTGATCGCTATGGTTTACCGCCGGCCTCGTTCGGGCCGGTAAGCGCGAGACCCCTGTTGGAGAGAGGATCCTTCCCCAGTCTTGAGATGGATTGGCCGAGGTCTAGACCAGCGCAGTCAAAGCTAGCATTTCTGCCACATATGCAGCTTTAATATTTATGTCGTCTTGACACGACTCGCATTTTTCCTCCCCCTACGAGTGTTAACAAGTCTTGCGTTTTTGGTGTAGGGAGGAGCCCGCGAAGCCGACTTGTCCCATCATATCGCTCCAGCTGAAGCATTAATCAGCCTGAGATAGCAGGAATGCGCGAGCGCCCCGACTGGGCTGCCGGCCTACTCGAGCCCCCCGTTCAGCCAGAGGGGCCCGCGGGCCACACTCCAGAGTTTGTTTTGCGGGGTTGGGGGAGTACGAGGTTCAAGGGCCGAGGCGGATAAATCAAACGCAGATGTCCTCCCCTAAATGTTACCGGCGGTGACGTCAAGGGCTCTGCGGATTGCCGTGCCAGAAAGTCACCTCGTTTGCAGAGCTGAGAAAGCGTGGCAATCAGAACCACCTGGTTCCACTCAGTACTTGTGTGTCCCCCCCCCCCCCCCCCCCCCGAGTGCTCACGCCGCATTTAAAGATCCACTTGTTCTGCATCTAAATGGAGTGGTCAGGGACGTCAGGATTCTCATGTTCCCTGCCGGCAAATCTGGCATACACTTACATTTTGCATGTGCGTCCATCACATGTTTACACTTGATGGGGATTGTTTTTGACATCGAGAATCCATTCGGCAGATATGGCAGCATTTGCTGGTATCAGGGAAATGGTCTTGGGATATATTTAACAGCTTTTTTTTTTTCCGGATTTTTACCAAGCCTGTCAAGATTGCAGTAAACAGGCAGGTACCAGTTAGAGTGGCTAGGAGAGCACCTTTTTGTTGGTATCTTTCATGTTCTTGAGCATGGGCAGATAAAAGCACCGCGGTCTCTCGTGGGCAGGATATCTCTTGGGTGGGATATCATCTCACTTCAGTGAGCAGCAAATTAAAACTGCTTACCAACCCTCACCTGCTGTGGCCCAATTAAGGCACTAATTACGAGTTGCCTGGGGATTTTGGATAAATTGGAACTAGGGCAATGAACTTGTGAAAGAGAGACAAAAAAATCTTGTTACTCTCTTTCTATTAAAAAGAGGAAATGAAAGTTGCAATAAATGTTTGGAATTAAACCTTTAAATTTTCATGAATTTGACCTGGTTTCTCCTTTTTCTGCACGGCACCCCAGCACCTTTGTCTCCTGAAATCCCTCGCTGATCTGTAACAAAGATTAAGATTTATGCTGGTTGCTGCACGGGCCCAGTAGATAATTCATTTCTCAGTACAGCAGGACAAGACTACATCCATAAAGCTGTTGCAAGGAAACATGTGGGTGGGGCGGGGAGCGGAGGAGGAGGGACAGCCCCATCCCCATCCCCCCACCCCTCTACCCTCTGGCCTCCGATCATCTTGCTTGGACAAGATGTAGAATTAGGGGAGGCAGGGTAATAACGCCGACTCAGCAGTGAAGCTGGCTTGGGTCCAGATGGGCTTGGCGCCACTCCCTAAAGACCTGAGCGTTTTCTGGGCGATCTCCGTAAAAGGAGGAAACGTACCGACTTCCAAAACAAACAGGAAGGCCCCCGCTCGTAGGTGCTGCTTTAGATTCTGCGGTTTGCTGGTGAGGTGGTCAACGGCGGAGAGACTGTGGCTCCCACCGCCCCACACGTCCCGCAACCCGCCCGCTAGAGAGTAGCCAGTCACCCAGCCAGTTAATTCAGCCATTGCGCTTAGGCGGACATGCATACACCTCCCTGGAAATGTAGCTTTCCTGATTTGAAGATTTAATCCATTGCTTTCAGGATGTGCTCTCTGTCTGAACAGATTTGGCATTTAATTTGGCTTTAGTGTACATTTACCAGGGCAGGTGAGGTGATGTTTAAGAGCATTGATCTCCCCTACTGTTTCCATCTGTCTATACCTGTCACTGTGTTTGTTCTGAGGGCAGCGTAGCGTAGCTCTACTGTGTAGTCAGAACATGCAGGAGCGTGAAGCGCTCTACTCCGCACTTCATTTTTGCGAAACGCTTCTTAAGTGCCAGTTAAAACTCACTGACTAGCCGTGGCACGGTGTTTATAATAACAGCTCTTTCCAGGCGGCGCGTGTGTCAGCGTTTCATCAGAAGGTGCGTTCTGGCGCTGTGAGCAGCAGCCCTGGCAGCGCAGCTCTTGTGTGGCTCTGTGACTCCAGGAAGTCAGTCCAGGCCGGCACCTCTGCCGAGCTCACTCCCACCCTGCTTCCCGCTGGCCCGATGCCTCTTCTCCCATTACCCTCTTCGCGGAGGGAGGAACGGTGATTTGTAATTGCCGACAGGTCCGCAGAAAAGGCCGCGCTCTGTCAGTTGTTTACGCCGGAGAGATAACAGCGCTGTCTTTGAAATTATATTCTCTATCTTTGCTTTTCTCCCCACGCATAATTCCGTTATCCGTCGTCGGAGCGAGAGTTCTCCCCCGCCCTTTTTGCTGAAGCCTGCTCAAATTGAAACGGCAGAAACCCCCAGATCCTCTGCCAGTCCTCTGCGCCGTGCCACCCAGTTGTGTTTGTCGGGCCTCGCTCCGAGGGTTGGCGAATGCAGTTTTGAAAGACGCGATTTGTGGTTACCCACAATTGCTGGCATAGAGGGCGCTTATCAAAATATCATCCTGGCATGCTTTCGTCTATAGAGAGACTTTGGGAGTCTCAGAGATGACCTGCTTCTGTCATAGATAGCTTACGGTCTTTAACCGGTAAGTGATTATTGATGAATTGAGTGCATTAGAGAGGACAGTGTTAGGGGTGGGGGGTGGGGTGGGGGGCATGCAGGCAGCTTGAAATCCAAACCATTTTGTTCCAAGCCCATTAGCGGAGGGTGAAAGGGTAATTAGTTCTCTATGTTTTATCAAGAGCACAAAGGACTCAGAAGTGCCGGAGCAGACCTGTGTTTACCCAAGGCTTAGAGGACCACGGTTCAATGACAGTACTGATTGAATGGTAGAGGGTTAATTCAAGGGCAGTGTGTAATCACTGGGGACAATGAATCTTGCCTACTGTATCTCAGAAGGTCGTGCGGTGTTTAATACGGAACAAAACACTGCAAGCAGTTTTGTAGGTGAATTGCCATCTTTCAACTTTTTGGGACCTGACATATGGTTTGGAATCTGAAACTTTTTTGGGAACATTTAGAAGCATTAATAGTTTCATTTAGCAAGGGATTTTCTGATTAAATAGTTCAAAATGTTGTATAATGCGTACAATGAAAGAATAAGTAAATGGTGGTGTCCATAACTTCTTACACACAGCCGTTGTTGTTATAACTTGGTCAGCTCTCTGGCTCTAATCCTAGGGAGACAAAACTATTTGGTCGAAATCCAGCTGTAATATTTTAAATGAATTGCATTATTTGCAGCCATAAAACAATAGGCCTGCTGGTTATGGTCTCGGAGGCTTAAAACGAGGTGCGTTTACATTGGTTAGCAAGTCATTCACCCTATTCATCTGGCACCAGAAACGTCCTCCTGAATGTGTCTCTTCTCCTGTATGGACCCACGTCACACAAAATGGCAGTCTCAAAGAAGAACAGCTGTAAATTGTTACGCACAATTGCAACCTTTCCCAGTCATGGATTCTATAGAGTGTATAAGAACCCCCCGTCTGTTAAGATGTCTCTGGGAAAATAATTTTCGAAATCTCTAATGAATGTTCTCACAGAGTCTCGATCTGTTGCCAAAACTCCAAACAAAAGGATCTTTATCTTTGATTCTCCGGTACCAAATCATTTTGGGTCGGAAGGCTGCAATTGTAGCAGTAATATAAGGGGCTGTAAGTAGGGGAATTTTGCTGTTGCTATGTATTCTTTGTAGTTGTAAAATGAGTGTTCAGTGCTCCCAAAGATACAAAGGGACAGTGAAAATGGGAGAGCTAGCAGGGAAAAGGCTTCGGTAAATTGCATCAGTCTGGGACAGGTGCGCCAAGGTCGGCTTCTAGGTGGAGCCAAAGAGCCGGTACCCCCTGGCGCTGAGACGCAATCCGGCCCCTGGACACCTGCCACCCGTTACCAAGGTTCTGGGAGTGTGAAATGAAGGAGCATTGTCCTTTTAAGGCCCTCTACTGTCGGCGGAGCAGGCTCTCTGGAAATTAAATGCCACTTGATTAGTTTTAGTGGAAACAAACCCCCCCCCCCCCCGGCTTTGCCCCTCCGTTGTCTGTGCGCGATGCGGAGAGCGTGGAAGGCTGGGAGGTGGGGACAGGAAGTGTCCCACATTGTAGAGACGTTCCGCTTGAATCAAGGTATTCTTCCTTTGCCCCTGGTGTGGGACGGTCCGTCTGTATCCTGACGTGTTCCCTTTGTGGGGATTTATTGTGAGGCGGCAAAGCCGATTTAGAGGGGGAATCATTAACGCTGTTTGGTATAAGCTTTTTTTCGCCCGTTTCCATATTTACAAATTCTCTAAAGCTAGCAATTTCCTTCTGCGACCAGAAGTCTGGGACCTTTGCTTTATCATTGTTGTAATGCTCTTTTTTTTACTCTACCAGTGTGCTCAGTGTGATCTGAAGATAAATTAGGAATATTATCGGCCATAGCACATGTACATTTAATGTATACTGCAATGGTCCTTGAATTTGTGAACATGCATGCTTATGTGTTAACTAGGCCGCCTCACCATTGATTCCTGCTCACAGATGATAGCTGGAATGTGTGGTTATCTTTCTAGTGTGATGACAGCAGTATTATGGGAGTTCTGTAATTAATTGTTGTCTCATTTTGCTTGGACAACAGATTTTTGGGTTTAATGCCAAAATGGGGTGTTCAGTACAGATTGGGACCCAGACATCAATTTTCATGCCTGTAAATGGAAAGAAAGGATGCTCCTTTCCATAGCCAAGTATGACATAAAGCGCCAGTTATAGATGTAGAGATGGGCCTGCACATTGCTTTCTCTCCTCTTCCCTGCGACTCCCACATCTTACTTAATGCATTACTTTATTACCCTTCCAGTGACACCGACAGCACAAATTTCCCTTCGCTTTTTTTGTACGGAGACGATGGAATGACGGAGGGAGGGGAAACCGTACCGCGGTCCAAGTTATTCCGCGTGATTTACAGTTTCGCCGGTGCTTAACAAGTCCCCCGAGGACACAAACTTAGCTTTGAGTCTCTCCTGAGTCCTCACTCACCCCCCCCCCCAAATCTGTTTGTTATTCCAGGAACAGGAGGAAAACAAAGGAGCCACCAGCTGGCCTGAGTTCTACATTGACCAGTTGAATTCCATGGCGGCCGTAAGTATAAGTAATTGTCATAATGGCGGAGTGGAACACTTTTACCCATGGAGTCAATACATCACTCCTCTGGCTGCACTCAGGGCTGTCATTAGAGAACTATGTGATCTGTAAGCTCGTTGTATTACATTAGCCATTATATGGTCTGTCATTTTATAGGCATTTTCCCCCTGTACCAGCTAATTGGCTTATTACACTTAATTTGAGGAAAATTAAAGAAATTATACCTATTTAGAAGTATAGGATTAATGTATTTTACTGTTGGACCCCAGTCAGGCTTGGCTTTGGGCGATACTGCTGGTGTTTTTTTTAATGATGGAGCATATCCTGCATATCCGTAAAGAGCAGTAAAAGATCCATATAAACACCACAGATTTTCATGCCGAGGATAAACAAAATGGCAGAAAGGGTAAATTCACACCCCTGTGACGTGCTTATTAAGTTTATTGGGTATTTTAATGGGTATCCACACTGTGTGAGCTTTTGGAGGAAGTCACAATGGCTGTGGTTATTATTAACTTCAGTATCTACTTCCATGGGCAGCTCATGATTAGCACAGAGGAGAGCAGATTGGAATAATTATAATAATTCTCACTGACACCTTTATTGCCCTCAATAAGATTGTTTGACCTTTAGCATTACTATTTCAGAGTGGAAGATAAAGGTAATCAATTGTTGGGCGCAACTATTCCTCATTTAGTTCAGTACATGTCCTGCAGTCTGGATTCAGGTTTAACAAACCATTTGTCTGTGCAAAATCATATTTTTTGCGAGCATATTTTTTCAATTCTTGAAAAGCGTCTAGTTTCAACTAATGTTCCCCATAAAATCAGGGACAATTTAGAAGAATCGTTTGTATACTCTCAGATAACATGTTTTTTAAAATCTTTATCACATTGTTGACAGTTTTATTTCCCATTGCCCAAATGTTGCAAAGATCAGATCCTCTGTTCCATTGTCAGGGCAGTGTTTGAATCCATCGCACAGTAAACACTCGCTCTCCGTTCCCCTGTGCTATGTTTGCGGTGATATGAATTATTTACACTTTGTAGCTTGACGAGTGGGAGACGTAAGTAAATATGTTGGGAGGTCACCCGAGAACAGAAGTATCAAAGGTTATTAAAGATGAAAAGTGTAGGCTGAGCTGCCCCCTGTCCTGACAAGCCCTGCCGACTCGACACTTAAGGACGTCTTTCAGCGCGCTGTCAAAGAGCCGCGCCGAAATCTGGCTGGGGTTCGAGTCCTCCCCTCGCGAGGGCGTGAATTCAGTAACACGACCGCGGCCCCTCCCTTTGGAGCGACAGCGATGGAGCGGAACACCTGACACGCGGGGTCCTTCCGCTCGTTAATCTGGGCAGTGGCCTGACGTCTCCCCCGTTTGGTCGTGACAGCCCAAATGGGGTGGAGGGGCTCGGAAGACCAAATAAACACATTGGCTTGTGCGGCCTTTTCGGAGAGGGACCGGCACCACTGTGGGGAGATTAAAGGGGTGGGCTGACAGTGTGCTCTCAGCCCCGCTTTCACTACCCGATTTGTTGACATGATCCCGGGAGACGTCCAGCTGGGACCGTCGGCTCTTATTTATGTATTCCCACTCTGGGAAGAGGGACAGAGGGCATGTGTGCGGTCAGGGCTGCTTGGTCTGCACCACGCTCCAGGAACTGCGCTTAATTTAACTGCCCCGTGGCCACTTTTATTGAGAAAGGAGGAAATTAATCAGCAGAAGGCAAATAAGAGGGCTCTTGGTCAGGGGCTTTCGGATGCATCCCTTGACTGGTTGTAAAAGGGACCATTGTGCTGCTATGCAGGGTCGTGACCTCTAACCCTTTTTCATGCTGTGTAAGTACAGACTTTAGTGGAACCTATGGATTGGAAAGTTCATCCATATTTTTTGCCCAACAGAGGAAGACTCTCCTGGCCCTAGAGAAGGAAGATGAAGAGGAGAGGAACAAGACAATTGAGAGTTTGAAGACAGCTCTGCGGACACAACCAATGAGGTAATGGTCAAAGATTAGTAATGAATGCAATGCATCATTCAAAGCATACCATGTAGTCATACAACATGCATTATGTGCATATACTACACACAGGCACGCACACACACACACACACACACACACACACACACACACACACACACACACACACACACACACACACACACACACACACACACACACACACACACACACACACACACACACACACACACACACACACACACACACACACTCATTGCACTGTGACCTCAGAAGCACAGGGACCTGAAATACCAACAACACAGTAAATTGAACTAGCCCCCCAAGCCCTTAGTATCCTGCTAAACCATGTCTTTCAATGACAACCATACATTATTTAAGAGCAGCCAGTAATGTGTCCCGTTCTGTGAGGGGAAAGAAATAGATTACCAAGCTCTGACAACATAAAGTCTGCTGCTACATGCCCATACATGAGTGAACAGTTATGGCGTGTCTTGTGAGACAGAAAAAGCCCAGTGAAAGAGGGAAAGTCTGGATGTGGATCTATGTGAGGGGGGACTGACTGTGGAGCTTGCAAGCAAAGTCACCCCCGCTCTGTGCAAGCTATAGACCTGCTAGGCCTTGTGAGACATGGTGAGGTTGACTAAGGGCTGTCCCTCTCATAGTGTGAGTGGGGAAAGAGTGGTACATTTATCTTCTGTGAGACAGCAGAGTCCACCACTGCCTTGCATTACCACTTGGGTGTGAGCCTATGGCATATTCCTGTGAGGTAACTCATGCTGAAGCATTTCAGGGTGTTTTTGCTCTAAGTCCAAGCTGAAGACTGGCTCATGTCATCACATAATAACTGCTAGGGATATTTTAGATTTTGTATTCAGTGGATGGCTGGTGAGCTTGAAGCAGGGAAACAAACATTTCAGTACTTGAACTATTTAAACTGAAGGGAAAGATTGGTCAAAAGACTGGTCCCTGATCTTTCTTATAAT
This sequence comes from Synaphobranchus kaupii, assembly GCA_029718625.1. Lineage (NCBI taxonomy): Eukaryota > Metazoa > Chordata > Actinopteri > Anguilliformes > Synaphobranchidae > Synaphobranchus > Synaphobranchus kaupii. The sequence continues at coordinate 15,742,945 of CM056390.1, read as the reverse complement.
AAAAAAAATATTTGATGTATCTAAAACTTAGAATTGCAGTTATGTCATGTCACGTGACGTACACAAAGGCATTTCCTCTACATTGTATCCAATCAGGTACAGATGGCTAATCCTTAAAACAAGTATTTTGCTTCTCCTAATTTGTGCTAAAAGTCATCATTGACTCTATTTAATTTCACACAGTAGGCACAGGAGTTCAGCGAGTTTCCTGTATATTATGTTATGAAAAAGCACATAGAACCTTTTGTTAATTCAGTATGCTTAGGGGGTCACAAGACCATTTATTATAAGGCAAAAGAGCTCATTCATGATTAACAGGCTCCTTCACTGAACAATTAGTTGCCACTTCCTCTCCTGTACGGTTCTTCATTAATAACATAGTACTAAGCCACAAGTCTACAGATTGCCCAATCGCACACAGAGTGTAATGTGTCTCCCTGCTTTCAAAGGCTTAAATGGCCTGTGTGCTTAAGAGGCTAGGCTTCCGCTTCCAGTACTCTGCATTCATCTCTACACCTCTAGGGTCCTGCCAGTCTTCCCCCTCTCACTCTTCTGCAGTGGCACATGTAATTAATTAGGTTTTTATGAGGTCGTTTAGCCCTAATGAGGTCTTTATTTTGAATATTGCAAGGATTAAGACAAACGTCTAAGACGCGTCCGTTATAAATGATAAGCCTAGTAAACAGCGAATGTTTACTCGGCTGAGTTATCGAGGTCATATCTGAAACCAGCATTAACGCCATTTGCAAATGTTGATTAGCAGGTGGCGGGGGGGTGGCAGACTATTTGTGTAGTCCAGTCTGATCGCTTTGGTGGTACAGTTGCATTGATATGCCAACTGATGATAAATGTAAAACCATGTACTGATTTATTCTTCCTCTGACTTTTCTCACCAGGTTTGTGACCAGGTTTATCGACCTGGACGGGTTGACATGCATCCTGAATTTCCTGAAGAGCATGGACTACGAGACTACGGAGTCCCAGATCCACACGTCCCTGATCGGCTGCATCAAGGCGCTGATGAACAACTCCCAGGGCCGCGCCAACGTCCTCTCTCACTCCGAGAGCATCAACATCATCGCCCAGAGCCTCGGCACCGAGAACATCAAAACCAAAGTGGCTGTGCTGGAGATCATGGGCGCCGTGTGCCTGGTGCCCGGCGGGCACAGGAAGATCCTGGAGGCCATGCTGCATTACCAGAGGTTCGCCTGCGAGAGGACACGCTTCCAGGTGCCAAATCCATGGTCTTATCTGAATTTAATAGCTTTGTCTGCAATTATGTTTATCTTTCAGTAACATGTGACCTGGGACTGATTCATTCAATATAAAGACTTTGGACAAGCCTTTCTTGTTTCTTTCCTGAATCATCAATTGTTCTGCTGTTCAAAATTGAGTAAACGTATATACAGTATGTATATACACTATATATATATATATATATATATATATACTGTATATATACATTTATTTTGTGAACTCTTGTTTGATGAGACGATGCCATCCATTTTAGCTATGCACACCTGCGGCAACTCTTACTGACTGAGTGCGACCATTTTCATTGTGAACTGTTCTTTGGACAGTGGATAAGTGAATAAGAGCCTTACATTTACATTTGGATTCCCTGTCGGGATGCACGGTGTCATGTGAAAGCCGAGACAAACTGTGAGGCGTGGCCTGAGTGCCAGCATTGAATGACCGACAGAGGCCACGCTCTTGTTCTCTTCAGACCTTGCTGAATGACCTGGACAGGAGCACAGGGCGGTACAGGGACGAAGTGAACCTCAAAACGGCCATCATGTCCTTCATCAACGCTGTGCTCAGTCAAGGAGCCGGGGAGGTGAGTGACCAAAGCTCGTCGCTTTGCGCTCCCACGCACTGAAGCGCACGTTCTGTCCCCTTAACAGTAACCGTAACAGGGAAATGTAATGTGGGATTGCAGACGAGCCTGGAGTTCCGGACCCACTTGCGATACGAATTCCTGATGTTGGGCATCCAGCCGGTAATAGATAAACTGCGGGCCCATGAGAACGCCACGTTAGATCGGTGAGTTGGGCCGTGGTCCTCGGGTCGCATCGTGAGGAGGCGCTTGACTATGAACTCCGCCTCTGGTCTCTGACCCCGGAATGTCGCATTTGCAGGCATTTGGATTACTTCGAAATGCTGAGGAACGAAGACGAGCTGACCTTGTCAAAGCGGTTCGACACTGTAAGTCGTCCTCCGTTGATCTGTTTGCTGAGTTTTTGCAGAATTTCCTCTCCATGAAATCGATGTTCTGAGGTCTCTGCGCTCTGTCCATTTGATTTTCCGCAGGTGCACATAGACACAAAAAGTGCCACCCAGATATTTGACCTCATCCGAAAGAAGATGAACCACACCGATGCCTATCCGCACTTTATCTCCGTCTTACACCACTGTCTCCTCATGCCTAGTAAGTGCTTGCAGTAGAACTACCACCACCTAGTATTTATCGGGCGGCAGTGTAGCATAATGGTTTGGGAACTGGGCTTGTAACTCGAAGGTTGTGGGCTTGACTCCCGGCTGCGGTGCTGCCATTATACTCTTGAGCAAGGTACTTAACCTGAGTGGCTCCGGTAAAAATATCCAGCTGTATAAATGGCCTGTATGCAAAAATACAATCTGTGTAAGTCACTCTGGATGAGAGCCTTTGCTAAATGCTGAAATGCATGTTGACACGACTGTCAGTAAAAATGTATGAGCGTAATCTATATAGAAGCACAGTATTGTGTTTCGGTCCCTCTCGCCGTTTGGTTTAGATGCTAATTCCCTCTGAAGTGGATGAGACTTGGGTAAATATGATCTCCTGGAGGTTTGTGAGGCCCGGCTCCAAAAACAGCTGTGAGACCTGCTCCAAGTCACGGATCAGGAGCTGACGGCTGTCTTCGGCCCTGCAAGGCCCTTCTCTCCTGGGCCTCAGCAGAGTAGCAGCTCTTCTTCCCTCAGCGGTTTTCTCTTTCTCGTGTTTTGCCGAGCTAATTGTACGACGGTTTTTGTCCTACTCAGATAAGAGAAGCGGGAACACGGTGCAGTACTGGTTGCTCCTCGACCGCATCGTGCAGCAGATGGTTCTTCAGAACGACAAGGGTCATGACCCGGACGTAACGCCGCTGGAGAACTTCAATGTGAAGAATGTGGTCCGAATGTGAGTGAATGTGTTGGCTCATGAAAACAGGAAGTCTTTTCAAGGGCGGTTTACTGACAAAACCCATAGGCCTTGATTTGACCGGTTCTTATGGTGTATACAATAAATATGAGCCTTCAGACAAATTCATTCTTATCAATATGACTGTTTACCTGTCCTTACAGTTACCATCTCTAGCCCAGTTTACAAAAAAATACAGATGAAACACTTTAATAGTTTTTAATGTAAGATTCTTTTCGGTCATAGTTTTATGAAAATAGGCATAAAAGATGCCTTGAAAATATATATTTCATACACTACATTATTACTCAATCACTTTTACCTGTCTTCTCAGTTTTTGTAAACAAAAAAACAAGAACTTGTGTTATGAGTTCTGTTTTTTTGTTTATCCATAACATTTTAAATGGTATATTAATGTTTCATAAATCATCATCTGGAAGCTCTAAGCCTTTAATACACCCTATGAATCAGACCCATAATCTGGGGATTATTTAGGGATTATTTTGTCATTTTTAACAATTTTCAAATCCATAATCTGAAATGGAGGTGCTTTAACTTGTTTTGATGTCAGAAAGTTTTAATAAATTGTTTTATGTCACAAAAATCTAACTGCATACATTAAAAATGGAAGGTTGTGTATAGCTCTGACAGCAGGGCTCTACGCATTTCCTGCTCTCAGGTATTCATAAGTGAAAGATCTTCCAGCAATCCCATTACAACATGAAAAGTGCTAATAAAACACTATTGGCAGACTAACAGTCAGGAAGAAATCTGACCTTCTGTGGCATTAATACTTGAAATGTTCACCCACTCCTTCCTTTAAACCCACACAGGTTGGTCAATGAAAATGAAGTCAAGCAGTGGAAAGAGCAAGCAGAAAAAATGCGGAAAGGTTTGTTGATGAATTTCAGTTGTTCTGGTGCCCATTTTGGAAAGTTTTCTCCTTACTGTTGTGAAGCCTGAGGGACGACCCCCGTTGTCGAATGGGAAGGTTTGAAGACCTCTTTTCTGGGGTCGCCGTGTCACCTTGTCTTCTGATCCCGCAGACCACAATGAGCTGCAGCAGAAACTGGAGAAGAAGGAGCGTGAGTGTGACGCCAAGACGCAAGAGAAAGAGGAAATGATGCAGACGCTCAGCAAAATGAAAGAGAAGCTGGAGAAAGAGTCCAGCGAGCACAAGCTTGTTAAGCAGCAAATGGTCGACCTCTCCAGCAGACTGCATGACCTCAGCACCGTAGGTCACACTCCCACAATCCTCTCTTCCTCCTGGAACAAAGAGCTAAAGCCAATGACATTAGAAGTGAGGGGACGTACATTGTTTCTTCTTTCAATGGACTGAATTTTAGGACTGATTAATACAATGACCCCCTCCGCTTTTGGCGTCTGAATAAAAAAAAAAAACATTTTGCATGGCCGCCATTTTGAATTTTAAAAAAGTGAGAGAATGTTATACTGCATGTCTGTACTGACATTGTGTTATTCATATTTCCTGAATGATTTATAAATGCTGTGCCAGTACAGGCCTTTGCGTGGAACGTATGTGCTGTCCCTGTCTCAGCAGAATGTATCTCTGGTCTTTTCAGAGGCCAAATCCTGGCGTCCCTGGGGGTCCACCTCTCATAGGACCTCCGGGTGGCCCCACACCTCCTCCTCCTCCTGCTCCACCGGGTTGCTTTCCTCCTCCCCCTCCACCTCCCCCCGGGGGAGGCCCTCCACCCCCACCGCCTCCACCAGGAGGACCTCCTCCTCCCCCAGGACTGCCTCCGTTCGGTGGGCCACCACCCCCTGGGGCGCCGTTGGGACCAGGTCTCAAGAAGAAGAACATCCCCCAGCCATCCAACCCTCTCAAATCCTTCAACTGGGCCAAGCTTGCAGAGGTGAGCACCGCAGCCTGCCAGCTAAGCTCACGAGAAAAGAAGCCAAAACCTGCTTCTTAAAATGTTTCAGCTGTGGTTTTATTGCTCTGCACTTGTATAACCCGCTTCACTTTGATTGAGGTTTGCGTGTGAAATAAAGATTCTACAGCGGCTACTTTGACTGAGGACTTTGAAACACTGTTTCTGTGATATTTCTCCGCAGAATAAATTGGAGGGAACGGTGTGGACAGAGGTGGATGATATCAAAGTTTTCAAAATCCTGGACCTGGAGGATATTGAGAGAACCTTCTCAGCTTACCAGAGGCAGCAGGTAGAGTACGGCTTGAGCGCAGTAGAGCGGAGACTCAAACGTTCGGGGAACATTCAGCTCGGTGCGCTCCTCTGTTCTCCCCCCAATAGGACATGCAAACAGTACTGACATCATTGTGCATGAAATTATAATGCCATCCTGAGAATGTTGCAATGTTCTAGGCTGTTCTAGCTAGTGTCACAGCTGGTAAACACATGCATGTCTTAGGCTCTGGACTGAAAGCTACAAAAGAAGCAAACCGCCATTTTTGTTTCTTAGTTTGGCACAAGGGCTGTGTTTAAGAGTAATACTTACAGATTTATAACCACTGTACTGTTCCTAGGAAAAAGTTTCCCATGGGAAACTAAGTAATGTAAAGGCACAATCCAAAATAACTACAGACATTCGATATTCAAAATAATTTGATACAGTTGGTTTTTCCTGTTGGCCAATAGTATATTATTTAAACTGTGGAGGCCTTTTCTGTTATTGCATGCAAAACACCTCTATCCGTAATATGCTTATGAGCAAGGTTGCTGTGTTTTATTTGTTTAAAAGCTTACACCTTTCACTGGACTGCTGTTGCTTAATGGAATCTGTCCCAAGTAAATTTCCTTTAGTGCTTTTATTAGACATGCAGTTTACAGAATTGAGAATGTAATTTTTTCACGTGTTTTTAATTATAATTGAGATGTAATAATTTGATTTTGTAATGTTTACCATGCATTTCAAAAAATGTTGAATTTACTGGGACAGAATCTTTTTATTTGAAAACATTAATCTCTTCAGCACCACATGAAATATTGCAGTGAAACTGATGTGGTTACGTTGATTTTATAATTGTGGTTGCGTAAATGAGCCAGCCATCTTCAAAAATTTAAATTGTGATAATTTCAAAGGCACTGTGGTACTGGAAAGGTTCAAATGAATTAACTTTTTATTTTTAACTTCACTGAGACACCTTGGAAATGTTAAGCACATAACGAATATCCTTCGGCCAGCACGCACGCGTAGTTCGCAGAAGCGAGCGACCTTTCCTCCAATGAGCCTTTGCTTACCCACTGGGTTTCTCTCACATGCATCAGTGGATGATTATTTGCTGTGTTTGCTCTTGTGGCTTCGTTTCACCGTGCTGCACTATCACTCTAATGAATGCTGCGTTTTCCCTGCTTCCTGCCTGCATTTTAGGACTTCTTTATGACCAATAACAGCAAACAGGTGAGTCATTTCCGTGCTTTAGTCACAGTGTTGTCTTCGTCCGTGTCTTCATCTTCCTCTGCAGCGATCTATTGGACGCTATTCTTTGTCAGCGTCCGCGTTGAGTACTTGTGATTTAATGTTTTTCTGATGTTATTTTTTGCAAGACACTTCATCACTGTATATTTTCTTTAATTCCCGTGGTGTTCTGCTGTCGTAAGCCGCAGCATTACAGCTGACCAAAGAATGCCTTTTATTTTTTAATTTCAAAAACTTCAAATTGATGAGTGAACCGTTTCAGTTTATTAGTTACCATTTCAAGATGTTTCTGTGCATAATTAGCCAAACTGGTTTTGTGGCATGCAAACAGCTGGAGCCCCAGAACAATAAAAGTGCCAGATTTCCGTTTCTTGAAAAACAGCTTTGTGTAGATGTAGTGCAGGTCTGCTTCCTTGTCCCAAAAAATGTACACATCATCACCGAACATGGCACTCCTCACAGTCAGTCGTGTTTTATGTCTCAGTCAAACAGCAGCGGCCCTTCCGTCCATGCCTGTTAAATGTACGCTGCTCTGTTTTTAAGCCGTGTCTGTATCCGTCTGTGTCTGTCCACGTGTATATGTTTTATGGCTGTGTTATCCTACTCTGTCTCGTTGGCTGGTTAATACATGAAAATATTTTGTGGTGAGCAGGTGGTGAGGCTACGTGAGCCCAGTAAAAGTATCTGATCGTTAGAGCTGACCCACCTCCACCTGAGGCAGATGTGGGCGTGGGCCAGGATCTTCCCTTTGTTCCTACAGATAGCTGGAGAGCTATAGGCCCTCCCTCCCCCAATCAGCAACCTTTTTATTAGCTGAAGCACAAATGGACCTCCCTGTTCTTGATTACTTTCCGTTAAAAAAAAAATTGTCTTCAGAAATCAAGAAAGATGCACGTTGTAAATAAATCCCCAATGTTTGACATCACAACATGGTTTTCAAAGGCTGTGCTGATGAACGACAGAGATAATATATGAGGTAGCTTGTTCGCTCAGTGCATTTTTTAAACGGATTATGAACTATGCCACTAGTCTGCAGTTAGTTGTTGCCACAGCATGTTTCATTTTATCTTTTTTTTTTCATTTTATTTTTTCATTAAATGTAGTGTTTGTCCTTTCCGGTTTTCTCCCTCCAGAAAGAGACAGAAGAGGACACTCTAAGCACTAAAAAAGTCAAGGAGCTGTCTGTCATCGATGGCCGTAGAGCCCAAAACTGCATCATCCTTCTGTCTCGGTGAGTCTTTGACCCTGACAATGGGATGTCCAGTTCTTTTTTGTTTTGGATAAAGACACTTCGATATGATTAGAATGTTCTGGTAGAGGCTCAAAAGCAGCTTCCTTGAATTCTTTTCATTCGGTGCATAACAGCCACGTACATTGTGCTAGCCTTACTTCACAGTTAAAGAATTCTTTATTTACATTAGTTTCACTAGTTTCTTCTGGGAAATCATTTTTCACATCTGACAACATGTTTTCAGATTTTTGACTTGGCCAAGAACTATATTTAACCTTTTAGTACAGAGAAGGTGTTGGCCTGGGTTCTTCTCTTTCGGGCTCAGTCGCCTCCCTTCTGGTTTCCATGGCAGCAAACACACACAAAGTCTGTGTTCGCATTGTTAACTTAATTTCAGGCATCCTTATTTTACAGCCGTGACTGAAACCTGGAATTGACTATTTTGTTTAAATCATTTTCTCGATTCGTAAGATTAATTTTTATGGCAGCTATCATAAGTGTTCATCAATGTATTAAGGTAGGACAGTTAATCATGTTTTGAGACTTTAAGGAAATTAAATATGTCATCTGTCACATTTATCAATTATTTTTCTTGGGCTTAGTAAGGAATAAGTAAAGAGAGTTTGTGATGAAATGCAACCAAAATTAAAAAAAGACTGTAAACTATACATTTCACAGTGGTACTTTCTTTAAACTGGATATTTGGAACACGTACTAATGAAGTCTGCAAGATATTCATCAAATTTATTTTCTTGGTTATCATCATGTCATTGAGAACTAATTATCTGTTCTAAACCTTTGTGGTGATGAGGTTTCCTCAGAGTATTGGCATGTAACTGTATGACTTAAAAGAAGCCAAAGCAACCAGCCACTGTTGGCTTGTTTGTGTGTGCCAGATAGATTTGCTTTCCATCCCTTTTTAAGTCTGGTTTGGCATCACAAACAAGCAAAAAGACTTCACACAGAGAGACTAATCCTTTCAAGAGAAGTCATATTCAAATGACACAAAGCAAACAATATTCACAAGCACTATTCCCATAACATGTTCTTTTTAGCCAAACAGCAAATTTCATTAGCTGGGAATTATATTCCCCCGGTCAGGACATTCTGATGGGCAGTTTGGAAATGCGACATGGGCGGCAGTGTAGTATAATGGTTAAGGAACTGGACTTGTAAACGAAAGGTTGCAGGTTCGATTCCCAGGTAGGACACTGCCGTTGTACCCTTGAGCAAGGTACTTAACCTGAATTGCTTCAGTATATATCCAGCTGTATGAATGGATAAATGTAATAATAAGAAGTTGTGTAAGTCGCTCTGGATAAGAGCGTCTGCTAAATGCCTATAATGTAATGTAATGTAATGAAACACAGGACTCCCTAAATGCGTGTGTAGAACAGATTGGCATGGGGGGCCATGTGGAGACTCTTTTTTTTATTTGTTATATATTTACACCCTTATATTTAGACGTTTGTAACCACTTCTGACACTTCAAGGCTGAAAGATTACCGAGCCGATGGTGAGAGAGAGCTGTGGTCTGGCGGGGTTGGGGTTTGTGGTTTTCGGAGGGCAGGAGGGTGTGCTCTCAACGGGTAGGAATGAGTGGTTTTTTCAGGGTTTGAAAGTCTGAACATGTGCCACTGTAGAAAGGTGTGTTTTCAGTGTCCCTGATTATGGAGCTGAGCTGAGTCCTAGGATAAGAGGGTAGGCTTCATTTGTCTTTCAGGGTCAGAGTCAGTCATGAAGATTTGAGGTGGTGTCCTCTTACGCAGGTAAAGGTCTGTATAAGAATAGGGGGAAAGTGATTTTCAGGGCCTGCTTGTAATGGCGTGAGCCTGTAGACCTTCCTGTTGGAGCATGTAAAACCCAAAGAGTGGGCTCCAGCTGAGGGATTCCAGCATTGCTGGCCCTTGCCAATGGTATGCGAGGTGTGGAATGTGTGATATGTGGACCAGATGTTCCAGTGAAGTCCGCCCGGTCTCTGCTCTGGTCGCGGGCCTGAGGGCATCACCTTTTCTGCGGAGTGACACAAGCCTGTGTTCATCTGCCTTCTATTTTGCCACGCAGATTAAAGAGGAGATGAAAGCGGGGTACTTCAGTTGTTCTGGGAATGTTCTGGAATATCTGGACCGTTGCTTGGCGCGGAGGAGCCGCGCGACACAGGCCTGGTTTACCAGTAGTCCAGAAACGAGCGTGTGGTGGGATAAATGTTATTTCGATTCATACAGCCAAGTGTGCTACATTTCCCAGATCTGAATGATAGACAAATGTGAAATGTGGTTATTGTAATGGGGCCAAGCCCTGCCGTGGTGTCTACTGATTGGCTGATGCATCATTCCCGGTGAAGGGCTCAGTGAATCACCAGTAGAACCAATGCCATGCCTTGCTTGTGTTACAATCCAGCGCACATAGCCACTGTTGGAAGAGAAGATTAGCCAGAATGAGCTCACTTTTTTTTAGCTGATGAGAATTATGGGTTTCAGATACATAACTATAGGGTGAGGAGAATCTTCAATAAAGACATTGATACAGAACACCCAGGCAGGCACACACCAAAGGCTTTTGATTGAAGGGCTCTCTAACTGCAGAGCCCTCAGACGTAATTAGCGAAGCTCTCGGGGAGACTTGATGTTCCCTGTGAAACAGCTGTTGGACCTTGGCTGTGATTGTCCACAAGCTCGGGGGTTCAACATGGCGAGGTCATGGGTGGAGACCCCAGGATTCCAGCACGTGTATTGCACCTTCCTTTATTGAGCTCCGTAAGGGAATAATGGAAACACACTTGTAAAGAGACAATATACTCCAAATACGAAGCTGCCGAGTTATAGTCTGCTGCTCCAGCTCTAAGTGTTTCACATCCTCTTGGCTCAAACTTTTCCCTCCTTTTCAGTTTTTTTTCCCCCTTCTTTCTGGCAGAGGCCCTGTGAGTGCCCATGAGCCAGTAGAGATTTTCAGAGAACTGAACTGCTTGAGCTAAGGCTGTCAGACACCTGTTCTTTTTGGCCCGTTGCTGAGAGTCTGATCAGAATCTTAGAATGCTCCTTTTTCCTCAGAGGCAAAATGCCAGGGGGAGAGTCTATTTAGATCTGCTCTCCACTTTTACAGAAACCAGACCTGTTAACGAAAAATAGCACTATGGCTCTCCTCTGACGTTCAGAATTAATTACATGGCATCACAGTGGTGACAGTATTGAGTAACCTGTGACACTGTAGATCATTACTGCATTCTTAAGTGCAAGTGGGAGACTGCTTGTTGTGAATTAAATTAAGGATCGCTTTAGAAAGCTTACCCACCCTTGGCAATGCACACTGCAAAATTGGACTGCTCTCTCTTTGGCACAGAAGTGAACATGTTCTTTCATTACCCAACACCAAGCCCTGCTGTCAGGTAATGACTGCCTGTCAAGAGAACAACCCCTACAGTGATGTTCCCGTGCTTGCGTTCCAGCTTGAAGCTGTCCAATGATGAGATCAAGAGGGCCATCCTGACCATGGACGAGCAGGAGGACCTTCCCAAAGACATGCTGGAACAGGTGGGTTCGATGTGGGAGCGATGACACAAGGCCCAGGTGTTTTCACCGCTCTCCCAGGGGAGAGATCGCAGCTTTGTGGTGGAATCCTCAAGCCCTATCTTGTCCTCAGGAAGACTGCACAGGGAGCGTGCTATGAAAGACTTAATTGGCAGCAAGATTGCAGATGTGCTTGGTGCTCAAAAGCATTGCGGAGAACTATTGCATCATATCCTTGCAGACAAATAACAAGCATGCATTTTCCCATTCACGGGTGAATTCTGGGAGTGGCGCACTAACATCGTTGGACGGAGTCATAAGATTGGCGGTGTAAGGGTTAAGGGGAAATGAGGTCACCGTGATAATGATAGACCAAAGAGTTTCCCCACTGCAGTCTACATCCTGGTAAACAGGTACGCTCACCTGGTGAAACTGGAAGTGAAGTCTGCGGTTAGACGAGAAGATTACGGGCCTGCCGTTGTTTTTGTTTGCAGTGCAGACTCACACAGCCGTCTGCTCTGTGTTGATCAATATGCATGACAATATCAAAACTTGCACATCGCACTTGTTGACAGGTTGTTAAGTTCTTAGATTGTGGCTTCCAATATTTTTTTTATATCTGCTGAGAAGGGTTTTTCGCAGTATTCTTTACTAAGGCTCTGTGTCAGGTTCTTAAGCAAATGCATGCAAGTTATTAAAGTATGTTCAAATTGTATAAGATAATTTACTGCTTCAATTTAGGTCACAGTTATATTATTAATTTATACGCAGCTGTAATTTGCATTGGGATTGCAGTTGCATACAGGGTGTAAGGGCATTTGTTGTGGTGGTCCCAATTGCCTTTTAAAGGGCTTTGCAGTCAACATCTGAAGGCTGTTAGGGAGTTTCACTGGCAAGTTCACTGTTAGGGAGTTTCGCTACTTCCTGTAGGCTCAGCTCTGGACAACATGGAGCTCAGCAGGTGACCTTTCAAGTCAGTCTCTGGGGAAGTTTATCAAAACAGGAAATACAGACAGTTTCCTCTGTGGATCACTGACTTGCCATTCTTCATTCTGGTCCATTGATATCTCTCAATGGACCAGAAAGTAAACGGGGCATTTGGGTGCATTGGGACAGAATCTATTTGCCTCGGCCTTCACATGATTGTAGCATATGACTTGGCCCTCTTTACACAGCGATGCAAAAAAAAAGTGTTTTTAAATGTAGATTTGAGGCTCACCCTTTAGCCAACCCTCATAACGCATAATTTCCCCATTGCTGCACGTCTGCCTCTGGCGTGCCGTGTGTTTGGGTTTCGGTGTGGTTTTGGGTGTGCCAGCAGCTTGCATACCTGACCAATGGCATCTTCCTTCTGTGTGTGTTCCTGGTCTCTTTTTTTTGTATCTGCACTCAAATCTTTCATATAACTATTTTACTTTCAGTTCGACTAAGACTACTCCTCCTATTGCTAGAGCAGTAGTAATAATAATAATAATAATAATAATAATAATAGTAATAAGAGTACTAATCGTAGTACTGATCTGATTAAGAGATGATTCTTCCATTATAACCCATAAAATGTTTTCCGGTCTCTCCAGCTGTTGAAGTTCGTCCCTGAAAAGAGTGACGTGGATCTCCTGGAGGAGCACAAGCAGGAACTGAGCCGCATGGCAAAGGCTGACCGCTTCCTGTACGAGATGAGCAGGTATGGTCCACAGGTGGCAAACAGGGACTTCAGAATTATACTGAAACTCCACCTGGATGGTACTGTGTGTAGACAGTTCCAGACCGATTCCCTCGACCTATAGCAGTCTAAAAAATGTATTCACTTAATTCAACCAACACGAACGTTTGCTCTGGCTTTGATGAAGATTGACAGCTGGATGTTGGACATGACGTCAAGATGCCAGGCCTTTAAAACAAGTAGGCAGCCATTTGTTCTGATATGAAAAATCGACTCCATTCTGCGTTTTTCAAAAAGATTCTTAATTAATTGTCGTACATAGAGCTAAATCTGTCAGTGATGGCCATAGAAGTCTATAAGAGCAGATTCTTTACAATGAATCATTGTCTTGGTGCTGGGTGAGGGCCACAGGGCTTTGGGCTGTAATGTTCTTCATTAATTTATTACTAATTAAGAGGGGATCCCATATGAAAGGGTTGGTTGCCAGTGCGGGACTGATGAGGCGCTCCAGGCTCCCTGTAAAATATCTTTCCAGCCCTCTCAAGTGTGGGAACATTCTGCCATTTCCTGTTCTGCTTGGGGGTACAGTTTAACATTGTCACAAGCTGTCACTGGCCTATGAATCCTTGCCGTTCTGGAGGCCATTATCAGGGTGTGCAGCTGTTAAAAAAACAGCGGCATACTTGTACATCTACCATAAGTGATTTCCACGTACTGGTGTACACGGTATGCAAATTCACACACGCAATTATGTTACTCCATCTTAAGTTCTGACTATGGATAAACTGCTATGAATAGTTAAGATATTAAGTGAAATATGTACAGTACACGTTATACTTGCTTTGGAAGTAAAACCACTTTTTTTTATTTATTATTATAATGCATGAAAGCCCTTTTCTATTTTGGCTATGGGAAAAGGGACTTCCTTCCAGGAATTGGTGATGTTCTTAATCACGCTCCCTGAAGTGTTCTTGGCTCCTGAAAACAAAGTAGCCATGGCGACAGCCTCTGGAGCTGGTGCATAAAATGAGAGGGTTAAGTCTCCTGTTATAATCCCTGCTGCAATGTTAGCTGCTTGTTTTCCCTTTCATACTATTCTGTTTTGATTGTCATCTTGCATTAAGCTGTTAAGTGTTGGACTAGCGTGTAAGTGCTGATGAGAACTTTCAGAAGGACTTAGGAGCAATTTGTGGTTTGATTGAAACCTTTTACAAGCAGGTCTTGGCTCCCTACGGCACAGACTTGTTACAGTTGTGTTCAGATCCACTAACATTAACGGCCTTTTTTCCACATCTGTGTGATAGAATCAACCACTACCAGCAGAGACTACAATCCCTGTACTTCAAGAAGAAGTTTGCGGAGAGAATCTCTGAAATAAAACCCAAAGTGGAAGGTATGTACCATTCTTGCAATGTTTATGAAGGTGGAAGCTGGTAGATTTGTATGTATTTGAGAGTGATGCTCACGCTTCTTAGCCTCAGTTGTCAGGTTCATAAAATGAGAAATGGATTTGAGACTACCTCTTGTCTGTCCTGAAGAAACAAACTCTTGTTGCCCTCTCAGCTCTGGCCAAGGCCTCCAAGGAGGTTCTGCATAACCGCAACCTAAAGCAGCTTCTCGAGGTGGTGCTGGCTTTTGGGAACTACATGAACAAGGGACAGAGAGGGAACGCCTACGGCTTCAAAGTTTCCTCTCTCAACAAGATCGCAGACACCAAGTCCAGCATCGATAAGTAAGTTCAATTAAGGTGGTCTAGTGTGTTTTTAGTGAGTTTCACCCTTCAGTACTGATGCAAAGTGACAGACCCAGCATATTTGTCGAGTTGGTTTGGAATGGCTCGATTTTAAATGTGCATGTGATTGCAGGAACATCACTCTCTTGCACTACCTGATCACCATCCTGGAGAAGAAGTACCCCAAGGTTGTGCTTTTCCAAGAGGAGCTTGCAAATGTGCCTGAGGCTGCAAAAGTCAAGTGAGTGCCCAGGCCAACCTGGAAATGCCAATGTGGCTGTTGAAAAGCTTCTGACTGAATCGTAAATCCTGGAGATCTGTGACTCAGGATGATTTTACTTGTTTTACACCGCACAGGAGGGAAATGATGAATCTCTTTATTTTTGTGCAACTCATAGTGGCAGAGTGATCAATGTTACCAATTTATTTATGGGTGGAACATTATAAGTCACTCATAAATAGTAAATAGCTGTTGATAAAAGCATCTGCCAAATGAATGTAATGGATTGTAATATTAAAGCTCCTGATGTACAGTATACTTGTACATAATGGTCTCTGCATTTCCATTACGTTTAGCATAGTAAACACCCCTGTGCCTCTCTGTACAGGATTTCAGCTAGCCAATCTTTGTCCTGTTTCAAGGCAAAGAGCCAGTTTCGCTGTCTCTGGATGACTTCAGTCCAATAGAACAATGAAACAAAACTAATGTGTTGGCCAGAACATGCTCTGAGTTTCACCCAGTGTTGATGGGTGAGTGTGTTACATGAAAGCAAGTCCGGTTGGTGAACTTGCCTGACTTACAAGAAAAAAAAAATTCTCATTCAGATCTGACAGGGTAATTGTTTCTTTCAAGGGAAATGGTTGCACATTGACTTTACATGATGTGTCTGTGCTTTCTCTGAACTTAGCTCGGAAGAATGGCCGCATTTCCATTTCCATCGCGAAGAATTAGAACGAAAACAACTTGTTCGACGTGTATTCTTTCTGTTCTGAGTGGATTCAGTCACTTCTGTTGTGCCGCTGCTGTTTCTCCTCCATGGATCATGTGACACAGTCACGTGACACAGTGTGTGCACTTTGAGGCCTTGAACAGAGCCCTGGCTGTGCACACCACAAATAAGGACTCCACTGATAGGGAGCAGCCATCAGCGTTTACAGATTCCATTATGTAATTTCTTGTGTCTATGAATAGTGAGATGCTGTCACACTGGTTTCTCTCACAGGACATTTCAGAGGGGCTGGCTTTAACAAGATAAACTGTTGAACAGAAAGGGGAAGGGTGAAGATCTGTTTTTAGTGCGGGTCGAGAAACCTCAATTGTCAAAGTTCACCTTTTAAATGGCGCAGAAATGGCGATGAAGCCATTTTAATCCTCCTTCAGGCTTATGGTGATCTTTGATCTGTACAACTGTAAAACATATTAAATTGTACGGTGAAGTGGGACACGGGGGGGGGGGGGGGGGGGGGGGGGGGGGCACGGCCTTTCCTGTTTCTGAACAACAATGATTTGTGGAACAATACTGTGGCCGCGCCTAAATGTTCAGCAGGGAATCATTGTCCAAGGAGCCGGGGTCTCATTTCTCCTTACTTTGTCCACATGGAAACCTGTTTACCGTGGCCTTTTAAAAGACCGTAACAACGAATGTCTTTCCCGTTATAGTATGACAGAGTTGGAGAAGGACATGAATAATCTGCGCAGTGGGCTCAAGAATGTGGAGAGCGTGAGTGGACGAATTCCTCATTCCCCTTCACCTGTGGACTGTAATCGTGCGGGCGCCCTCAAGGACGTCCCCAAGATAAATGACTGATTTCCCACGGTCCATTTGCTGTTTGTTTTTTGCCAGTGATCATGCAGTTAGATTATGACTACCCATTCAAAGTGAATTGTGAAGAGAAGCTCTTTAGATTGTGCATGGAATCATTATTTTAGGTGTAAGAATTGGGTGGAAGTGATTGGTCAGTTAAAGGTGATTAGTCAGTTAAAGAGACAGAGGTGTAGCCTGCTTGGTGCACCAGGGTGTCTGAGAACGGTTTGGGACGGTGGTTAATTTGGCGTTTGTAGCATGACTGCTAACGCCGGCCTAACTGTTGACTCCTGTTCCCCCTCCTACCCGTACCTCCTCAGGAGCTGGAGTTCCAGAAGAAACATCCTCAACAGTCTGGGGACAAGTTCATTTCGGTGGTCAGCCAGTTCATCACTGTGGCCAGCTTCAGTTTCTCCGACGTGGAGGATTCCCTTCAGGAAGCCAAAGAGCTGGTGAGCGAGGAGTCTCACGCGACCCACTGCCCCACCATTTTCCCATCTGACCCACTTCTAGGACCCTCTAAACAGCCACGGGGTGCAGATCGAGACCCTGTGAGAAATTAAATGCATGTCCCTCACTGGGAACTACTCGCTGTATCTCATTCCACCGTCGCTGTTACTCACTGTTGCATTGTCCTTACTTCCCTGGCTGTGCCTCTCAGATTGACAGCGACATCAGACTGGCACATGCTGGGAGCTGAACAAGCCTTGTGAACACGCTTCCTGCTCTGCTTTCGGCCAAGTTTTATTGGTCCTGCTTGGACACACTGAGCACAGCTAACAGAGGAAGCAACAGATGGGCACATTGTCCGTGTGTTTATGGGAATGCGGCATCCCGCCAGATAAACAAATTCCCTGTTTGCAGTCTGCCGTTTGTGGGATATGCGATCCATATGTGAAGACGAGCGAATATTTGCCCAGCAAAGCTTGTTAGGGAGAGTATCCAATAAAACTGTATCCACTGAAGTCTACTGACTTCTCCTGCTTCGCCTCTTAATGCAAACCTGGCCCGCTTACTTGTAGAGGAAATGGACGTTGAAAACGTAACGGAAGCACCATTTGTAGCGTCGCTAATTTGGCTCGGTTCATTGTTTTCTCGTTCCTTTTGCGGCGCTTGTGCGTTTCGGTTTGAGGAACAACGTCAGTTCCGCGGCTGGTGCCCGACTCCTGCGCTTGTGAAAGGGCTGTCCGTCGCTCTGTGCCGTGTCCAGGACGGGCAGCAACAGGGCCCTGCTAATCGCGCTGTTTAGCCCGTCGAGCCGGGCCACGTTCCACGGGCCCCTGGGCTGCGAGAGCCCTCCCACCTCCAGCACATTTGGTTCTGATATGCGCCCCCATATGGCACTTATAAACGCACATCAAAGGCCTGCTGGGAGCACCAGCCCCTGGGCTCCTGCAGTGAGCGCCGGGGGTTAGACGTGTCGCCGGGGCCCTTAAACCTCACAGTCTTCCTATATATTTTCTTGCTTTGCGTGTTTTTCCTTTTTGCTTTGGCTAATAACGACGAGCTTAATTAGGGCGCTTAAAGCACAACTAGAGAAGTTTGGGCGGCGGTAGGCTCCTCGCGGTTTTGGCCGTGGAGATATCCCGTCAGCTGGTCCAGAGAGGAAAACCGCCCCCGCTGTGCCCAGTGTGCGTCTATGTCCCGCAGCTCCAGATCAGAGAGCTCTGACGTTCCCATAAAGCTAATGGATGGCGGTCGTGAAGGATTGATAGGGGCCTCGGTGTCGCTAGTCCTGTAACTTCATCCCCGGCTGCGTGCCGTCAGGGAAAGGCCGCAATTTGAACGCGGCTTGTCCGCGCGCGCGCGGAAAAAGAGCACCTATCTTGGCTTTGAAGTACTGCTGCTTTAAAGTCGGTAATTGCCAACAGACTTGAAAGCCTGGCTCCGGGTCCCCAGTTTATGTTGAAGTGGAGGAGTTAACTCGCCGCTTGTTCTTGAGTTAATAGGTTTGGCTGCCAGTGTGGACGTTGGAACTATTGAAAACACACGGTCAATGTTTAACCGAGATGGGGTGAGGGTATCGCTTTCAAAAGGGGTTGTCTGCCCTTTTGCTGGGTTCTAAAAGAAGTGCCATGTGGAATGTATTTGATACTACTGCGTTGGCGGAAGGATTTACATGTACGGTTACGCCGTGTAATGAAGGGGAAGTAGCCACTGTTTGACAGGGGGAGTGGGAGACGTACATCACCGCCTAAATGTAAATAAATTAAATGAGCAGTTTGGCTTTATTTTATCATTACCAGGGCCATTTCCCCTCATTTTACTGAGAGTAATTTCCACTTGGAGACTTTGGAAACTTAAGTCATTATCTCATCATATCTTAAAACCAGTCTGGCCTCTGTGATCACAAGCGAAAAGACATGTCCGCTGTGGTGCTCACCACAGGCCCCAGCGATCTCACAACCCAGTATCGGTCCCCATCCTGCCGTGCTAAACCTGTGAATATATTGGAAGTGTGTAATTCCCGACGTCTCCCTCGCAGTTTGAAAAGGCGGTGAAGCACTTCGGAGAGGATCCTTCCCGGATGCAGCCGGACGAATTCTTCGGCATCTTCGATCAGTTCCTGCAGGCCTTCTCCGAGGCCAAGCAGGAGAACGAGAACATTCGGCGGCGCAAGGAGGAGGAGGAGAGGCGGGCTCGCATGGAGGCTCAGGTGAGGCGTCGCCCTCCGTTTCCCGCCACTGTCGCTCACGGGAGAGGGAAACTCCTGGCCCCTGGTGTGCATCGCGTGTCTGGAGAGTCGAGCCCGTGGCTGCGTACGTTAGTCCGGAAGAGTGCGCTGAAGTTACTGAGCATGCTCTCAAATAGTGATACAGTCATCTCCACTGTCCACTGCTATTAAAATAGACCACTGATAAAAACAAGGTGCCTTTGTTTTATCAGGTCCACCTGTGTTGTTAACACCTACAGAACCATGTGTTACAAAGGGGGAGAATGTGTCGGTCCCGTAACACATTCCACATGTTGATATAACACACAATGCATTGAACATGCAGACTGATCCCCTCCATCCAGACGCGACTCTGGCACTGTGATTAGCGCTGGCGTGGCCATTACGTGTCGCGCTTGTCTCTGGTAGGAGGTACGTGCGGGGCTGTGAACGGGTCACTCACTGTACGTTTCTCTGCCCTCAGCTGAAGGAGCAGCGGGAGAGAGAGCGCAAGGCGCGGAAGGCCGAGGAGGACGGCGAGTTCGACGACCTGGTCTCTGCCCTGCGCTCCGGGGAGGTGTTCGACAAGGACCTATCCAAGATGAAGCGCAACCGGAAGCGCGGCAACGCCCCGACGACGGAGATCAGCAGGGAGCGGCCTGTCACCAAGCTCAACTTCTGAGGTGGCGAGAGGCTGTGCGGCGCCTTACCTCCTCCCCCCCCTCCCACTGCCAGAGGCTCTTCCTCTCAGCCTGCTCCTGCTGAGAAGCGCCCCTCTTTTCTGGCCACACTGCCCCCTAGTGGCAGGACCCAGCAGGTGCTTCCTTCCATGAAGCCGATTTACCCCCCTCTCCCCCCTGTAAAAACAGAGCAGCAAAAGATTTTAAAAAAGGCCAATAGTTTCTTTGCAGAAGCACAAAAACTAAGAGGTTTTGTCTGTCTGGAAACAGATTACCAAAACAAAGGACATTCACTTGGATGACGGCGAGAGTGGGGAAACAAAAACAAAAGTTCAGAAGGGCTTGCTAGTTCCCTGTGTCGACTGCCAAAATATATATATTTTTAATTGTATTTTATTTGATATGACTGTTCAGTCAGTGGATGTGACCATGAATACTATGGTGCTGGTGCACTGTAGCTGGTAGCTTTCAGAATGAGTACTGACTGCAGAGCTCTGGGTCCTGAATGTGGCCCCAGCTGGAGGTGGGAATGGGGACAAACCACCGGGGATATGTGTGGGGGGGGGGGGGGCCTGTACTCAGCTGAGGCTGATTACCATGGGGAATGGAGCGGACACGTCCTCCGTACTCCCCTACTGTACCTAGTTACCCTCCTCTTTAATGCAGGAGGGAAAGGTTATGTAAATGGACGAGGTTTTACTTTTTTTAAATGTCTGCAGTGTTAGCGCTGAGGGAGAGGATAAGAGAGCGTGAATATTTCAGCCAAGATGCCCAGAATTGCCACGTGCTCGAGAACATTCCACACCACCTTCAATGGCAGGCTTGTTTTTTTATTCCACAGATAGAACACAAAACGAGATTCTCCTGCTCTGCATTGAAGATGTTTTATTTTTTAAAATAAAAATCTGGATTTAAAAAAAAAAGGACTTAAGAGAACAAGTACTTAAAATAGGACTACATATGCAATAAGTTTGAAACACTATGGATATTATTTTGATCTGAAATTAATTTCTTCAATTGAAAGTAGAAGTTGGGCAAATGCAACTTTTATGCAGAATATAATACTTCAAGAGCAACACTTTCTCTGCCCATATGAATAGGGTTTGAACAATTCTGGTATGTTTTTCAAGGAACGCTTAAAAAAGCCAAGTCTATCACATTGAAACACTGTGGATATCAGTTTGAAAACTTCTATGCATCATAAAAAGTTGTTTTATCCTAGGTATATGTGTGTGCATACACACAAATACAGACACATGATTACTCGTATTTACACATGCAACACGCCACCCATCAGCATGTTCTGTTGGTCATTCTTCCCCTTGAATAAAGTTTTTTTTTTTTTTTAATAGCCTCCATTTACTGTGTGATAAAGTTTCCTTTGTATGTGGGTTCCTTCTGTATGACTTTTTTATTTAAACTGCTTTTTAATGTTATGTAGATCATAAGTAAATAAAAATATTGGATATGTAATATTTTCTTGATTATTCTATTGTTTAAAGGACACATTGGTCAGAGATTAGAGCAGATTAATTTCATATTTGCGGTGTAGTATTGAAATCACTGTTATTTATTCTTCTGAGATACACTTTAAGAGTTTCAGTTTACCTACAAATTGAATTAAAAAGTGTAGGTGAGGAGTGCCCTCTTGTGGCCAGTCAATATAACCAAAATCTTGTCTATTGCTTTCTGAGCATATAGGCACCTTAAAAGAATTGTAACAGTCAGTCTCTTTAACGAACTTTTATATGAGGTGGTAAAGACTAAGAGATCTGTGTGCTTTTGTACTAATTGTGAAAGTATAGATACTTTTCAGTTGCATAAATCGTGACAATTAGGGTATTTCCATTAAACTAGTCAACAGTGATTTCATTCATTCATTTTTATGTATTCTGTGCAACCTATTCACATTGGTACAAGTACTATTTTAAAGAGAAATATTCAAGCTCATTTAACTGAATATTTGCAATGTTTAGGCCCCATTTTAAAATTCCACAATACATAAAGTATTGGTGTAGTGCATCATCAATACCATTGAACCATTTTGGTTGTTCATAGAATTAATTTTTTTAAAAAGTTTAAAATAGTGTAATTAATAATAAAATGCATTATATCATTTTTTAAACCTTTAAATCGATATGTATGTCAAAAGTTGCTTGTGTTTTTGTTTAAATCCATAATGTTCTCTTTAAAAGGGTTAGGTATTGTGCAAGGATGGGTTCATCTGTGATTTATGCATCCAGGAGTACAATGCTTCTTCAGCTTAATTTACTCTCTTAGTGTGACATATTATCAGTTTAAAGGAAATACAACACATACATGGATGTTTATGATGCATCAAAACATTTAATTTAAATTGCAAAATATCTTACAAACACATATTTTGTCACAAACCACAACACATATTCTGGCAACATAATTCACAGACTTCAGAATTGCAAGCAGTTTAGTGTTCTTATTTCAAGACCCAAAATAAGGATCATTTTACCTAACTTGACACTATTTAAGGCTTTACAACAATGGGCACATTCTCATTACAAATTAAACAATTAGTTTTGGAGAGAGTACAAAATATTGTGCTTTTGCTGTACACATTCAGGAGAATGACGTTCCATAAAATTGTAAATTTTTGGGGTGATTTTTTTAGTCTACTAACACTGAGGACAACAGAACAAGGTTTGCCAGTTGTAGAATAACCATGTTAAATCATAGGTTATTTACTAATATGGCCAGTATAGATCAAAATTTGGATTTAAAATGCAAATATATTATTCAGTTTCATCCTTTCCCCCTATCAATGTAATTGTTCCTAAAATGAAGTATTAAAAATTAGTTCTGAATTCAGTGATAAAACACCATACAAATAAAGTTTTGGTCATAATCAATGATAATTGTACTTAATGGTTTTTTTTTTTACCACAGAAATATTGTAATTAGATAAAGTATGTTCTCTAATATTTCAATAATGGGAAATTTCACCGTGCAAACGATTCAACCGTCAATGAATAAATACTGTGAGTATTAAATGGGGATATTTTTGGGGGCAGGTATCACATAATGTGACCTTCATTGTGTTATCCACTGCTGTTGCTTAAATAGTTGATTTCCATTTAGCGTAAGGTTGTTGAACCAAAGTATTAACATTATTGGTCAGACCCACCACAAAAGAAGGAGGGTGAGAAGCACTAGTAGATCTATTCTGGTATCGATATCAGCGAGTCTTACTTTTCGTACAATTATGACTGGCGTCCATTTATATTTTCATTTTTTACTCTAGTAATCACAAAATGGAGAGCAACTTGATAAAACCCGTGATGGAATACCAGTGGGAAGGAATACTGTTTGGTATACTGTTTAGTATGCTAGTAGTTAATTTTGGACACTTGTCAAAGTCCTTATGTTAAACCGCTTCTATTTCTTGATATTTGGCTTACGCTTTGGTGATTGACATTGATAGGCAGAACTGGCAATAAAACATTTGTAATAAACCAGATGTCAGTACCAAAAATGAGGAATACTACTTCACATAACTTTTCCTTATAAGATGTAGCCCTCTTTAAAGCTTTGAGTAGGCTACCTAGGTTCCCATAGAAAGGAATTAGGGAAATAAATCAACAGTATTACATAATCTAACCTGAGTTATGTGACAATAGGGTAGCTATGTATGCTGACCGTTGCAATGTATTCATTGTCATTAAATGCATGAATATCAATCTGGATCTCGTAAAATCTGATTGTATACATGTGGCGCTATTATCAAAGCATACAGCCTATATAATTTTGATAAATTAGCCTACACAAAGCCTAAGGTTTTAAGCACGTGCCCTAAAAAGCATCATAAACGAGATTGCATTTGATTTTAGACTTCTATTAGCTGCAGTTAAATATGTCTTGCGTTTGACTTTCGCCGTATTCTGCCAGGAATGTGTTTCATTTTTGCGTAGGACCTAATCAACTTTCCCCCCCAGAAGACTATGCTACAGAATTCAGACTAAACCAGACAGGGGAAGTAGTCCACAACAATCAAAATAGAGCTAGCTTATTCCATTTGTCTTTCATTCTTTCACAGTGTTCAATCAATGCACTATAGTGTAGTGATATGCTGCATATTGGCACTTCTTGTCCTCTGGCACGCATTGGATAGGCAATTTTTATATATCCACATGACCGTCACTGAAGAACTGACTATTTTTTGGCACGTTTTCATTATATAAACGCCTTTTTATTATAAATATTCTAACTTTTATTAGATAACAATACAAAACATGTAGGCTACAACAGAACTTACAAACTAGTGTCTGCGGTCTCAACTTTGGGCACGGTGGGCTCAGACACTGTGTCAGGCTGCCCGTCCCTGCAAAAGAGGACAGCGGGATTTTTACACGCCCACATTGGCTGGGCCCACATTTCACCTCCGTTGGCTGGGCTGGATGAAGACATTCTGCTACCTGCTCCGTGTCTATTCACATACCTGTCTCGTATTCTGTCGGCACGCGTTCTGACTTCTCTGCTTTGAGTCTGTGTTGAAAGGTAGGCGGCAATGTTTCTAGTCCTGTACCCCTCCTCTCTATTTCGCCCCAAAAGCATTGATATGTTGGGGTTCCTTATGGCATAAATGAGAGGATTGATTGCCCCGTTTGCCCATGCCATCCATAGTGCAACAGTGTCCATGACAGGGTTGAAGGAATAATCCCCCACAGCTGTTATGATGCCCATCAAACAGTACGGACCCCAACAGAAGATGATAAACACAATCATGATAAGTACTGTAGTGGCCGTTCTCATCTCGCTGTAAAATCGGAGCAGGTGTGCGTACGTGGTCACTGGCCGCACCCTTATTTCTGACAGCCTTACAGTCTTGCAAATGTTATAGTGACAGAAGCACATAAGTGCAAAGGGAAAGAGATAGCATACCACTATCAAAGCTATGCTGTATTTTGTGCCCATTCTAGATGTACCCGAATGAAAGACATACATGCAATGATAAAATCCCCTTTTATGCACCACTAGAGCATCGGATTTTCCCAACACCAAGTACCAAGGTAAGGAGAAAAAAACCGCTGTCAACCAAACAGCCACTAACAACTGAATGGCCTTCTTTCTCCCTATTTTCTCCTGAGGCTGCCTCACGATGGCATAATATCGGTCGAAGGAGATCAAAGTCATTGTCAGTGTGGATATGATGCCAAAGCAGGTGTTAAAGAATCCATTGGCAATGCAGAAACGGTCCCCAAATATCCATACACCATCGCTACTGAAGAGCATCATGAAGGAAAAAGGTAAACAAAGAATGGCCGTCAGGAAATCAGAAAGAGACAGAGACATTATAAAGGCATTGGTTACCGTTCTCAATTGCCTGTGCTTGATAATGACAACAACAACGGCAGAATTTCCTAAACTTGACAGAAGGAAAATAGCCAGAAGTACCAATGCTTGCGCTGCCACAGCAAAGCCGTGAAGGAGAGAATTCGCTTCGGTGTTATTTACTGGGGTGTATTGCTGGTTTTGATCGCCTCCCCCCGTGTGGTTTCCAGCGTTGCTCTGCGTTACTAGGCTGTTCAGAACGGGGGTCAGCGTGACTATATCCAGCATCGGACCTGTCCCCGATATATTGTTTGCAGCAGAGGTGTTGCTGGTGCCGAGAAAGGCAACGTTCACAGGCAAATCCATCGGACACAACTGGGGGGCATCCAAGGAATGGAGGAGGACTCATCCCTTTTGGAATATTTATATCAACGTCTCAGATTGAAAGATGCAGCAGTCTCGTTGGTAAATTTCGTTCCTCTCGGTGGATTTCGATGCTTGTGGTTTGGCGCGTAATTTACAGGAATGTTTCGGATTAGAGTGCCCTTTTCGCTCCCATTGCACAGTCCCATGAGGACATTTCCCCAATGAATGTTATTCATTTCCTTCCCAGTCACTCCCAGTCTCTCTCTTCCTTCCTAGTCTCCGCCTGCTCCAGCGTACACGTTTAGGAGCTCCGGCTACACTCATGACGTTTAGCGCTGTTGCCAAGGTACCAGTGATGGTTTTTTTTGTCCTCGGTAATATTACGCACAGGAATTATAAAAAAACGTGGGGTTTATTATTTAGGATTGTACGCATGTATGAATATACGTGGGGCATTTTAAAACGTTGACAATGGACAGCTATCCATTTCTATTAAAATAAATTTACATTTTCAGACCACATTTGCGCCTTGCTTTGGTGATTTTAAATTGGGCAGAATGAGTAGACATTTTAAAAAAAGTGCTTTCTGATATGTTCTTGGCTTCTAAAAGGAATATATATTTTTAAATGCACATACTTAATGTTGTGATGTAACTGTATACGTCATGCTTTTGGATTCAATATGCATGTGCAAATGTAAACTAATAATGGACTCTTGGATAGAATAGCTATTATGTGCATAGAAATGGTGCACTATAAATTAATTCAGTGAACTATATTATGCTTTTTCCCATTTAGATAGATTAATCATTGAACCATCCATGGCTTGATTAGCACAACACAGTTTGTTCTTTAGGAGATAAGAGAAGGCTATAGCTTTGCAAAAGGCATCACTGGGAATAATGTAACACACTGGTAGTTTCCATACTATTTGGGTGTTGTTGGTAAGGAACAGACAGGGCACTTTCTTATACAGATGCTAAAAAAATATATATATATGAGAGTTCAGCTGTTGCTTCTTTTCTTTCCTGGTGCAGGCAGGCTGCAGGGTTGTAGGACAAACCTTCTGATTGAAACACTCCCTGTCGGGACAATGTGGCCTAATATGTGCCACTCTGTGGGTTCGCAAAGAGACTGAGCAGGATTTTGATAACAGGTGCATCCATCCTCAACTCCATTAAATAGATAATTGTACATTCTGCTTGAAAGTGCATTTTTATTGCAAAAATTAGAACTGTGTTGCATTGGAAATCAATGGTGGTAGGACACATGATAATTGCAATGCTTGCTTGTCATGAGGCAGAGGCTTTACTAACTGCTG
The DNA here is from genome assembly GCA_029718625.1 of Synaphobranchus kaupii. NCBI lineage: Eukaryota > Metazoa > Chordata > Actinopteri > Anguilliformes > Synaphobranchidae > Synaphobranchus > Synaphobranchus kaupii. The sequence continues at coordinate 15,716,122 of CM056390.1, read as the reverse complement.
ACAATATCAAAAATGAATGTAAAATAAAGGCAGGTAAATTTAAAAGAATGGGTTGTATGAGCACAATGTACCAGACATTCATTAGAGAACAAATTGTTCCAGTTCCTCCAATATGAGGTTCTGAGCTATTGCTAGATTGGGACCATGTCACAGCTGTGATATGTAATTCCTTATGATAACAGCATCTCACTACTGACACTAAAAGTTTGTGAAAACACCCAGATACCCAGAAGTCCAGCAAATCTTTCATGTGTGATGTCAGACATGTTCCCCTGAGATAATACCTTTCTTCAGCATGGTTGGTAGCAGAAATATTCAGCTCACTTCATGCAGAATACACAGGAGGCACTTTTGTTGCATATATTTGATGAATGTACCTGGCCAAGGATAAATGTCCTTTCCTCTAAAACACAGGAGGCAAACTTTCAATCATTCTGTATTCCTCTTATTAATTTATCTTTTCTATGCATTTCCACTCTGGATATTATATCTTTCTTTTTATCAATAAATTATCGCCAGCAGCCATAGCACACACTTGCTGAATGGTTGAAGCTAAGCAGGTGTGGGCTTGGTTAGTACTGGGATGGCAGACCTCCTGGGAGAAATTAATTGCTGCTGGTCCCTACATAAATCCTAAGCAGCCCCCCCCCCCCCCCCGGCCAAATAAACCCCAGTGCAGCGATGGGGACACTGCGCTGTAGGAGATGTCGTCTTTTGGATGAGGCGTTAAACCAAGGACCTGACTCACTGTAGTCATTAAATATCCTATGACACTTGTTGCAAAGAGTAGATGTTTCTCCAGTGTCCTGGTTAGATTCCCGACCTCACTCTTTCGATCTTCCACCTAATCATCACCCATTTTAATTGGCTAATCATTGTTCTCTCCCTCTCCACCTCAATGATATGTGGCGAGCATTCCGGTGAAAAATGGCTGCCGTTGCAGCACCCAGGTGAGTGCTACACATTGGCGGTGGTTGAAGCGAGTTTCACCCTCATCATTTTAAAGTGCTTTGAGTGGCAGGAAGGCACTATATAAATGCAATAACTGACCTGAGCATATTTTCTGTTGGACCCTGTGAGATATATTTTCTATTGCCCAAAGAGCATATTAAGCTTCCATGAAATTATTTGTACCTCTGTGTTGTAGTTTTTCTTACCTATAATTTGTTGTTATTACCTGCCTCCTCAAGATCAATCCCACTGGATATGCTCAGGAGTCTGTATCTATAGTACCTATAGTTATTTTTTTTTATTTTTTTTTAGCAATCAAGAGTACATGTTCTACCAAGTCTGCGATGACCTCTTCAGGGATGCAAGAATTTCAATTCAGGGTCAAAGAATGAATGTAGCCATATTTGCTAGTTGCTCACGTATTGAAATAAATTTCAACCATGCTTAATTTTTCATTCTTTTTCATTTTCATTTTTCTGTATGTCTCAAGTGTATAGGCATATCTGAAATGTAATGCTATTTAATTAAAAGCCTCACCAACCATATATATAGTAGATATTGACTGGGATCTAATCACTTTTAGTGGGTGACCCATACTCTCATTTACAATGGGTAGATCAGATCATTTTAGTTAGACCACTGTCATTTTCCTGTCATTATGATGAACACCTCTCTGCCTGTTGGCCAATGAGATTGCCCTTTGTGGGGCAATCTCCAACAGTGCAACAGTGCAACAATTGTATTAACTACATTATTATATTGTTCATCACTCAGAGTATATAATCAGAAAGTTAATTTTACATAGTATTACTAAAATAAAATACTGGAGATAAGTATGTTTTAGCAATTTGAATATGTCCTCCTGCAATATAGTCAATGCATTTCCCCCATCCAATTTACAGATATTATTACTGTTTTATGATTAGTCTTAATTCAATGTATTGTTAGTTTTAATCATTTGACAGGCACTTTTGTTCGAAACACATGGCCATGTGCACATACTTCAGAAACTAACAATGATCTAAGAACAATATTACTATATATTGTATAATTTGCTGTATAACAGCAACAACTAATGACATCAGACAATTATAAAAATTACATACTCATAAAACCCAATCATGATCCAGAATGTTTTTTTTTAAAACTCCATTGACATTACACACAGAAGAAGGGCAACCGTGAAAAAGCTTGAGACGAATCTAAAAGTGTCAAGTAGTAACTGCTGTTAACAGCAGAAGAGAGATGAATAATGGAGCTCAATCTTGCCATTTCAGTGTATGTAGGCTATTTATTTATGTAGCCTATATTATACAAATGTATTTAGGCTACACCCTTGATAAAGATTAACAAAGAAGACTGCATAAAATAACTAATACAAGTCGGCTACTGAGCCAGATTTGAATATATGTATATGTAAAATTGCAATAGCTGTATGTTACTTATTGCATGTATGTTTATGTATTGCTGAGATTCAACATTCTAACCATTTATCAGTTTATGGAAAGAGTTGAATGTTTATGTAGGCTCACTGCACATGCGCATCATGGCGTGATTTTTTTTTCTTACTTATATTTTTTTATTCGGCTCAGCTTTTCATGCTTTAAACTTTTCATGTCATGGAATATTGATATGACAACACCGCTGAAAATGTAACAAGCAATTACTACTCCGTCACCTTAGACTATTTCAGTGCTACGGAGGAGATTAGGATCTTAAAAATGGCGACTAGTGGGAGCTATGTAAAAAAGCTAGCCCCTCGGGTTTAACTTGCTAGCTAGCAAACACAGTCATTTAAAAGACTTCCGGTTTTCGTCTGACGTTAAGTTGTTGCAAAAAAGACAGTCGTCAGATGTTGAGTCGTTTTCTAATCGAAACATACCTTTAAGGGGCTAGCTTTATGATGGGTACGTTTACAAAGAAAACACATGTTTAAAAATTGTATTGCTAGTAGTAAACCGTCGATTGCGAATGAGTGAGTCTTCTTTAAAACTAGTGAGGAAGCTAGCTAATGTTAGCTAGACTACCCATTTGCCTAGCTAACTAGCTAGCAAAAGCAAGCCAGAAATGTCGTTTGATTGAAATAGCTCATCGTGTAGCGATACGTAGCTAACTAACTGCCGAAATAATTAACTTAGTTGGCCAGCTGCTAAAAATAAACATTGATCCGTAACATTAGAAGATAATGTAGTTTTCCAATGGAAATATAGACTATCTAATTTTTGCTACTGTGGTGTTGTCCAGCTAATTCAACCACATTAGTCACCACAGATGTAACGTTAGCTGTTTTTTTTCATATGTAACTCTGTTAGCTTCTTTAGCTGGCTAAACGAGGCAAAAGAAAGCCCTTTTGTTTACGTTATATTTGTATTTTCGTTACAGCTGTGGCTATGATTTCGACTTGTCCGGGTATATACTGTGGGAAGACGATAAATGGCTCATTGGAGGGGGAATGCGGGGTAAGTATGCTAAGTGTTTAACGTAAACTATTATTAGTGCTAACGTCGTAGTAACGTTAACTTATATTGCCTTTGTAAACTATAATGCCTTGTTTTGCCAAGGTTGACGTTCAGCCTGAATTGTAAGCAGAGTGGAATTATGCCTTCTGACCGGCCATCGGACTGATGAGATACTGGTTCGATTTCTGTGGCGTCAGATTGTGTCGAATCTTCTTGTGCACCGTCTTGCAACTGCAACCGCTCTCATTACAGTCACACAGCGAGGACCTGTATTTCATTACCTCAGAAAATCCAGTGTCGTCTGATTTCAGTCGACTATATGACAATTACTGATGTTATGTTCCAAGTGTCTTGTCTCCCACTGTGAACTAACTCCTTATTTCACAGGTGTGTCCACGAGGAGAGAGGACCAATTTGCAGAAGATCTGTGAAAAATGCACAGAGTCGCCGGAGCTGTATGACTGGCTGTACCTGGGTTTCATGGCAATGCTCCCACTTGTTCTGCACTGGTTCTTCATTGAATGGTATTCAGGAAAGAAAAGGTGAGAGTGCAGTGCACACTTTTACATACAAGTTACAGTCTTCCATTTCATCTTGCCGGTTTCACGCCAATCGCTTTCGACGGCACAAGGTGAGACCGGGTCACGTTTGACGATGTTCACGTTGAGCGTAATCACGATAATCTTTTTCCGCAGCTCCAGTGCACTTTTCCAGCACATCACGGCCCTGTTGGAGTGCAGCGCGGCAGCCATTGTGACGCTGCTGGTGAACGACCCAGTGGGCCGGCTTTCCATTCGATCCTGCAGAGTCCAGATGCTGTCCGACTGGTACACTATGCTTTACAACCCCAGTCCTGACTATGTCACCACGCTGCATTGCACACAGGAGGCCGTCTTCCCATTGTGAGTACATTCTGCACCGCCAGCAGGATAACATGCATTCAAAATCATTAAAAAAGGGATTTATCTTGTCTGTGTGATTTGGTGCATTTAAATCATCGATTGGCTGATGAGTTCACGCACCCTCGTCCCAATTATTTGCTTATTGAAAGGAAACCACAAAAACCTGCACTGATGCTGTAACCCTCCAATACTTGAGTTTGCAATCCCTGCTTTAGTGTCACCATCAGTTTTCTTTGTGATGAATTGGCTCGTCTCAAACCCTTTGCTCATAATGTTTTCCCTCCACTGGCCACTCTCAGGTACACAATAGTTTTAATATACTACGCTTTCTGCCTGGTGCTCATGATGCTGCTGAGGCCCCTCCTGGTGAAAAAGATCGCTTGTGGTTTAGGGAAATCGGACCGCTTCAAAAGCATCTACGCCGCACTCTACTTCTTCCCGATCCTCACCGTTCTGCAGGCGGTAGGGGGAGGCCTCCTCTGTAAGTATGGCTCTGTGTGTAGTGTGTGATGGAGCTGCTGTGTTTTATTTACTCTCGGTGCGAGGGCGAACCAGATTGAATGCACGTTAAAGTACTTTTTGTCTTGCAGATTATGCATTTCCGTACATTATCTTGGTCTTGTCCTTGATCACCCTCGCAGTCTACATGTCAGCTTCAGAAATACAGGTAAGACTGTTCACATGTATGCGCATGTAACTAGTGATGACTCGGCCCATCCTTTGCCTTCGAAACAGTTTCAATCCTCCTAGGAATGCTGTCCTGCAATTTCTGAACTGTGTGTAGAGGGATATTGGGCCATTGTTCAAGAAGGACAGGCTCCAGTTCTTTGAGGGATGAAGGAGGTGGAAATCTAGTTTGCACTCCAGAACTTCCCATAAAGGTTCAGTTTAGATCTAGTGATTGTGCAGGCCGTGGAAGGTATTTGACATCATCCTTGTGTTCTTGGAACCATTCTTTAATGTTTTAGCAGTGTGTATGGGCGGGGGCGTTATAATGTTGGAATATGGAGACATCATGAGGGAACGGTGTTTGCGCCATAGGGTGCACCTGGTCTTGTAAAATGTTTTCATATTGTTTGCCCGTTACACGTCCATGGAGGGCCATCATTGGACCCAATGAATCCCATGAAATGGCTGCCCATACCATTACAGGACTACCACCATGCTACAGTTGGCAACAGACATTGTGGATTGAATGCCTCCTTAGGCTTTCTCCAAACATAAACCCGTCCAGATGTATTAAAAAGAGTAAAAGATGACTCATCAGACCATATCACTTTTCTCCATTGCTCAGGGGTCCAGGTTTTGTGTTCCTTACACCATGTTATGTGTTTTTGTGCATTAGCTTTGGATACAAATGGTTTCCGAATGGCGGCCCTGCCATAAATACCAGCTTTGTGAAGCTAACGACGTAGTTTTTGTTGAGACTGGTTCAGATATGGATTGATTCAATTCTGTGATGATTTTTAGAGCTGTAGTTCTGTGGTTATTAGCAACTATCCTACCAAGTGTCAGTCTGTCCCTGTTGGAGAGCTTTGACTTGTGGCCACAGTTCTTTTTTGCTGATGCTGTTTTTTGGTGTTGGGCATATGTTGTCATCATTTTTACACTGTTCTGCTTGCCACTTTAAATAATTTAGCAGTTTTTGTGACTGAAGCACCTGCAATTCGGGCACCAACTATTTGCCCCCTTTGAAACTCTGTTGGTAGCCTCATCTTGCTGTGGAGAGTTACCTCACTGGTTAGACCTCTTAAGCAGACACATGCTGCTAATTAGCATTCAAATTAATAGGAATCACATGTGTAGATGTTTTTGTAATTGTGGTTTAAATGCTTCAAAGTTAAAGCCGTTTCTGATATTTTGTCCACCCCCTGTATGTTCTAGATATGTCTGTTCAATCTTTAATTGAATTTGGTGTTCCTAAAAGTTATTTGTGCCAATGCCAAGTTAAATTGTTTTGTCATTTCAAAAGAGGCCATTTCCTGTGTGAAAATTAATTAATTTCCTTCTTCCTCTGCTTGTGTACAGTCCTTCAAGAACCTCATTGCCAAGAAAAAGAGGTTGGTGGTGCTGTTCAGTCATTGGCTCCTCCATGCGTATGGCATCATCTCAATCTCCCGATTGGACAAACTGGAGCAAGACCTGCCTTTGTTGGCCCTGGTCCCTGGCCCTGCCCTCTTCTACTTGCTCACTGCCAAATTTACAGAGCCAAACAGGATCTTGTCAGAGGGAGGCAATGGGCACTGAGTGCTCCAACTGGGTTTGGACACAGGCCTTCTAATTGCTTGCATAGGCAGCAAATTGCAGGGTCGTCGCTGTTCACACTGTTTGGCTACCATTTTGCCCAGTAAACAGCTGTGATCTAGTGGAGGAGATGCTTGCAGCAGTTGTTTACTGTTGATTTGTCATAACTGCTCCAGGTACTGGTTTTGTGACAGCTGTATGAGCTCATCCTTTATCTAATAAAATTACTATTGAAAGTACTTTATGTATATACTTGTAGAAAGTAAATCGTCAAATCTATATGTCTACAGTACAATAACATGTGGATTATATTATACAAATGCATGTTTGTGCTTTGCTCCCTTCTAATGTGCGCATTGAATTTGTTGGACTCCTATATTAATGTCTGCAAGTTTTTTTTTTACAAATTACCAACATGCCTGTTGTTGCACTCCATTGTATTTCTGATTAACTAACTTGGTGCAGTCACTTGATTTAAAAAAACAAATACAGCAGTTTTCCTTGTGATATTTAAGGTGTTGGGTACCTCATCACAAGTAAGAGTTTTTGGATCGAAAAATATCACTACAAGATCAGTGTGCCAAATCCTTTATTGTACCGTCTTAGTGCACGTAGTTAGCACTGATGTTTAAGTTGTATCCAAGCTTGAAGAAGCCAAATGTTGGTAATACACTTTGCATGTATTTTAATCTGATACATTAACACTATTGCTGCTGCGGAATATAATTAATTGTATATACCTGTTGAGTGACTGAGTGAAACTTCATTGGAAAAATTAATTTGTTTATTTTTTCTTTCTGAATGTTAAAGCCGCAAATGTTGAATTTATATGCATTTCTATTTATGTAGATCTAAATGCAAGGAGATATCTTTAATATTTAAAGAAACAACATTGGTAAGTTACAGAAGTTTTTTTTCTTTCTTGTATTTCTGTTTTTCAGACGAGAAAGAACCACGTTCTAAACCTCAGTACTATATGAAGTTAGCATTCGTGTTGCCGTTTGACCCAGTCGATACGTTGTGTATGTGAAAGGTTGGGAATCAGATATGGATATAATTGCATCTATGTAAACGTTCTGGCAAAAGTGATCATTTTATTCAAATAAACATCAAACTTGCAAAGTATTGGTATTCTCTCATTCGGGCCTTTAATTTTCCAGTCGAGAGGCCATCATCTCAATCTCCCTCACTTTGGAGTTTATGATCCCCTACCTAACGATTATGAGTTTCAAGGTTTCATTTGCTTTGACGATTCTGTGCTTCTTCTCTTGGGAGAGTGTTTGCAAACTTACCGTTTTCACATCAGCTCTTTGTTTAATGGGGATCCCCGCTTTTCATTTAACATTTTTGGTTTACAGTACTTCCCTTTGTAGCCCAGGCATCGTTTACAAAGTAATTGAGGAGGCTGTCTGGGAGGAAATCGATTTGAGTTTAAAGTAAGCCAAGTGTGGCAAGACCCTGCGAAATAACCGTCAACGCACATGCAGGGAGGTATGAAATCTGATAACTACGCTGTAGTCTGTATTCTTTTCATCTTGCGATTGTTTAAGATTAATTTCCTTGATTGCTTTGTAGATTGTTCTTTAAAGGTTCTGCCATTTTTCATCAGAAATGCTGTAGGGACTCCAAATGGGTATAAATGGGTTCCACTAATCTGCATCAGTACGAAGCAGCGTTGACACTCACTGATGAGCGCTACGCCACTCCGAGGTGCTTCTTTGGCATTTCCATCTATTACTTCATAAAATAAATGATAAAACTGCTAATGGGATGTTCAGTGTTTGTTTCAAAGAAATATACCTCCAAATGCATGCCTGCAGACTAAAGCAATCACTGCCCATATCTGATCAATATTAGCAGATGACAGCATAATAAAGATAGGGTGGCCTAAATAAGCATTTACAGCACAGTAATATAAAATCAAAGGAGAAAACGGGATGTTTTTAAAGTTCAAAACGATTTATTTGCTAAATACTTTTATTACTATTTTATTAGAAGTTTCGAGGCCATGTTTAATGTGCCTAGTTTGAAGCCTGTGAAACATTTGAGTGCTTTTGTAAAAAAAAAAAATTATATTTAGGAGGAAATTATTTTGTTAGCAGCTAATTGAGATGTGAACTGTAAATGAAAGAGGTTCATAAAAAATAGAACGTTTTTAGCTTTTTCCGCAATATCTTGAAATGGGAATTCTGATTACTTTTTCATAAGCACAAAAATGTGTTTTCATTCGTGCACTCCAGACTTGAAAAAGCTGTTATTCACAGGAGAGAACAGACATGAATTGTAATAAGCCACTCATAGGAAAAAGTTTGCAGTAATTACTGTAAATATGGCCCCCCATGTCTGCACTCTGAAATACCCTGCACAAAAGTGAAAATGGCACCGTTGTTTAATCAAAATGAATAGGGATTTTGAAACACTGCGTAATTACATATTTCATCTCCTAGTCATGCTTTCAACTAATTAACTAATCACGGTCTTCAATCAAGACCTTGATAAAATCAGATGCCTCAGTGCTGGGCTTGCCTAAAACAAAAACCTGTGCCCATATTGGCCCTTTTCAGGTAAGATTAGACACCCTGGGCTGTGTCAGAATCGGCACCCTTCTATACTATCGACTCGAGTAGGCTTGTTGAGTAGACGGGATGTGAAAGTTGTTAAGTAGGCAAAATAAAATAAATGTAGTATACTTAAAACCCCTGTATGATATACCGCTGAGTATATTCGGGTGCATACTTTTCAAGAAGTGCACAAACATTTTGGTCGCATAAATATGACGTGCAGCTTCGCTGACATTTTCCTTCAATAACATCAAAAACAACACGTGACACGGTGGGACGTCTTACGACACTTCCACAGTACGGTTGGAAAATGGTATGGAGGATATTGTTTTGCGCACTAAACAGTACACATTAAATAGCACACATCTGCCAATACACAGTACACAGGAGACAGGACGCAGTAGATAGGGCTCTGATTCGGACACAGCCCTGGGGCCACATGTATAAAACTCTGAGCAAAAGAATGCGTAAAAGAACGCTCACAGTGAAAGTCAGAAATCTGCTTAAAAAAAGTTTAGCATTTTGTACCTCTGCCTTTTCGGTCACGGTGTCGCCATATCACACGGACTCCAAACATCGCGTACGTATGGTGTCCATCGTGTGCAGAGGTACGCAGATTCTCACGGCACGTGTTATATTATACATCTGAATTTCTGCGTGGAAGCTCACCTATACGGCTTTCTGAGGGCATGTTTATGCTCAGCACTGTTTATACATGTGGCCCCTGGTCTAGCCGCATTGTGGTGCACTGCCTGTCACTGAGAATGAGCTCTCCTCTTTACTTGGGGGGCCTTGAGACTGTCTGACATCCAGGCAATGGACTCCCTGTAAACCCCAATCTCACTATGACCTTCTTCTAGCTCCCTCTCAATCTGCAGGCATGATTGATCTCATCACCACTGTAGACAGTGCTCTCAGTCTTTTAACCTCCCGCCACGGTGAAGTGTTGATTTATGAGTGTTGTAATCTCTGCGGGGTGCGCACCTCAGAGGCTCTCGAGCCGAACCTGAATCTGAATGCCTTTAGGTGGCGGACTGAAGTCTACCTCTAGTATTCAGCGGCATCGCCGTAATAAACGACAAACTGCTTGGCTGTAGAACAAACTGGATGTGCTTGTCCACTCTCCAGTTCCTGATCTACCCAAAGGGAATTTTACCTTTCGCTCACCCTTTCATGCGCTCATCGGACCTCACCTGCTGCCCTCCCATCGACTGTTTGAACTATACCACTTCTAAGGGTTGCCCAGTAACGTGGCTCTCTCAAAAGGTCATCTCTGCACAAAGCGCCTTTGATGGGACATTTATGACGGATCGATTTGACTAAAGAACAGAGGGTCCAGTCCCTGGCAGGAAATCAATTCATTACATCTCACACCTGAAGAATGTGATCATTTCTTTGGTAACAATGAGTTATCTTTTTTTAAATTGCTTTGCCATTTTGTTTTGATGCACCACCATTATAGTGTCATAGGTATCTGAATAAAAAAGTGTGCATTAAAAAATGGAATGGATGAATTCTGCACCACTTACAAGGACGGTATACTGTATTGATGTGCTGAATCTGCATTTGAACTAATAGTTTCCTGTGGGAAAACTCAGGTTTAGTACCGCGTCATCTGTTTGTTCTTTCTCAGGTGAAGGCTTGCTTCGTGTCTGAATAGGACTTAATTGTTTCTAGGTTTGTAAGTGAAAGCCAGTGTTAATGAACACAAATGTCCTGATAATCACCGGAGGGTGATTGACAGTGCACGGCTAAGCAACTTGGTGTTATTTCAGTCACACATCAGTAGCTTAGAATATCAAAGTAGCCACTGATGGAAAAGCATTTATGAAGTTAGCAAACTTATTATCTTGGCTTTAATGATGTGTGTTTTTTAAAAATCTTAAACAAGTGTAATTGCCTGGAGTAAATCATTGCCTCTAAGAAATTATCCCGACTGCTTTGTTCGCTCGCAAAAGAACAGCCGATCTCATCTGTCTCTGCGAGCTTGACATGAACACGTCTTGATTGATTCTTGTCCACGGCCCATGCAGTGCCAACACGATGTACAAATCTTGTATGTACTTCTACCCAAGGTGACACGCGCAAGACTCCCCTCTGAATGACTGGCCTTACACTGTGGAGACAGTGTTTGCCATGTGAAATTTAATCGTAGTGTATTGGAATTGAATCCAAAATGACTCAACAGGTGACAGTCAATGTAACCATTTTGTTTCTCCGCACCATTTCTGTCACGATAAACATTTTATTTTCTTTGCATTTTGTCTTTCTGTTTAACATCCTTTTTTGACTTGCAGATCTGCAACTTGAGCCGCTATTACGCAAGGCTCTTGTATTGATGGCAATAGAAAAACCTCTTTGTGTATGGCTATATAAAACTCTGTCTATTTCATCTAATCTTCAGCTTTATAAAGTAGCTATTGATTATATAATTTAATACAATGAGATTTCCATTGAAAGCATGACACATTTAAGAAGATGAATATTCCAGAAATTCTGAATTCAATAAAAAGTAAATAAAACCATAAAAATACAAAGATCTAACCTCCTCATGAACTCCGCAGTTTCCTTTTGTCCATTAAAACCTATTCACAGCAGTCCGTGAGGGTAATATTGTGCCTTTGTGGCATCGTAACTCATATGCAGCCAATGAACTCACTGCCAGCTTTGCTATTTCATGCTCTCAAAAACAGCCTTTTACTCTGAAATGTGGAATGGTTTGCGGTGGAGTTTAGTTTCAAACAATTACCCAGCTCATGAACCTGCTCTGAGGTAAAATAATATCTCACATGAGCCAGTGCTGTCTGCCTCATGCTCGCTAGTCCCAGTTTCTAGTCTGGCTCGCTGACTTTCTACCATCATTTCCCTCAGTGCGCTGCATTCTCTTGTGTGCGATACATTTTTGACAAGGAAAATTTTGTTCTGTTTATCTTTTAGACACAAAATAACTGAGAAAGATTTATAAAAAAACGACCCTTTGTACGTGTTGACTATGGTCTATAAGCGTTTATATAGTATATAAGAAGTCACTATATAAAGATATGAACATGTGCCGCCAATTTGTATACGTGTACAGACGATATTTCAGTCTAGCACGATTTGGTCAGCTCCAACCCTCAAAACACGTCTTGAATTCTCATGTTAACTTTCCACCAGGTGGCACCAATGGGCCAAGAAATTAAACCTCAGGAACTCAAGCAGCTGAACGGGTTGCTTATTTGGCACAGTACTGAAAATGGTTGAATCTATCATTTAACACCTAGATGAGCTATCTCTAAGCACAATATTGAATTTAGTGTCCAAGAGTGACGTTGGATTCGAATTTGTAATGTGTATAACCATAGAAATGCAGAAACGATGAACTGCCCTGATCTGTGGTCTTTATCATATGCACAGATCTGCATACCTGCTTGGCTGATCATCAACCTCTCCTGAAAGTGCGTTTTAAAATGAACACCAATAAGGGCAAGTCTCAGCTTTGAAGAGTGATAATGTATCTTCCAAATGTCTCTTTTTTTGTAAATAAGAATTGTTTTAGGATCTATTTTCACCCACATGGACCATGAAACACGCACGCACGCACGCACGCACGCACGCACACACACACACACACACACACACACACACACACACACACACACACATATAATAAATGTGTTAGTATAATGCAATGTTCACTTCAACTAATGGAATGTCATTGCTGCTAAAAATAACGCTGTTTTTTTTTTAGTAACGAAGTACACTTATAAATATAGTCATTTTCACAGTCAAATGGCAGCTTGCAATGCGATGTGTGTGGCACCTCTCTTGGAATCCCACGCAGATTTCACTTCGTATTTGCCCTGATGTGAATGCACAATGAGATGGAAAAAAAAATGCATGCTCAATTGCACAGCATCCTGGGCATGGGAGGTGCCATGACATCCCTTCTCCTGCAGAGGGCACTGTTGGTCCGTCTCTGTTGAGCACTGATTGTCGATGCGCCACACTTGAAAAGTAATTAGACAAGAGTTTGAGCCCTGCAGTGTTTTCTTATCGATTGTTTTACTACAGCACTGAGGACATATCTTGTATGTCCCCCCCAAGATGTCTACAAACTGCAGCAGGCTACCATCTTAAGTCAATGCCCAATGCCCACGATGCTGTATCAGTCCCCAATGTAATTTAAGGGTTATGAGTTCATAACCTTGTTTGTGACAGTCAGCAGAGTGAGACCTAAACTGTACACCTGGCAGGATGTATGATTTTTGATGAATAATTTGCAAACGGCTGCTGAGAAGGCAAGAAAAACAACCGTCCACAAAGCAAGGCAGGAGGTTTATTGCTGAATCAAAGCAACCGGCCACATCACAATGCAGTCTGCACATAGTAGCTTTCATGGTGCATATTGAAGGTAATTATTACAGAGTCGACACTTTTCGTAGATAATGCCACAAAATACCAACGCTGAATGTGAATGTACTTTGTTTCTTCTGGTTGTCATCATGTACAGTACAGAAGTACAAGTACAAGCATTAGGATATACATACATGTGCATATTTGTTATCGCTAATTCCAAGAGTTGACATCATTACCTATAACACTCATTTGTACTCCCCGATTGTAGAAATGATTACGGAGAAATGGTGATAAATTAAAGCCTGTGAGAAAAGCACGACCATGAGGAATTGAATTTGAGACTCCTCGTAGGACACTTGGGCCAGGCTTTCAGCCGAGTGAAGAGCAGCTTTTCTCATTTCTGAGGCAGGCCCTGGGATTGTTATCTTCTACGGTCTATTCTTCGGGGCTTTCTGAAGGGAGGTTTTACAGAAACATTTTTAGGGATCAGTGAAGTCATGGCTTACTAAAATGGATGCAGCCTCATATCAAAGGCTTCTGACTTTCTCTAAAAAGGAGGCTGAAATGGTACTGTGATTACTAACTCCAGAACTAGCTGTCAAGCCTTCAGCAGAAAGACATAATTGAAACAGGTTGCACAGAAAAAATAAAAAAATCACAATCATACCCTGTGAGACTGCATTATATATCGCACATTGGTGCATTGATGCCTCTGTCACCCTATAGTAGTATTTACAGCAGCCTGCTGTTGCCTTGTTTATTTGACTGTGCCATGTTAAGACACAGCCAGCATATATCTTTCCTCCTTTGTTACTGGGTGTTCACAAGCTTTGCTCCTCAGGGTGGATTGTGTCTCGTCTGGTCCTGCCACACTAAGCTGTTTCCTGTGTTGCTTGTGGACAGGCCATTATCAGGGTTGATTATGCATAATGAATCAGACAGATGGATGCGTAAGTACCTGACTGGGGTTTGGGCTGACTCTCCTTTCACCAAGCATATGTAATTTATCCCTGACCAAGGTCAAGTGCTGCTGGGTAAGTGTGATTTAAAAAAAAAATTTTTTTAGGTCACAATGTCTGCTGGGACATGCTTATGGCTTGTGTTAACAAGCGGCCACACCAAGGAAGTGTTTTGTTTAATGTAGCTCAATGTAATGTGGTCAAATTTCCTCAAAGCAAATGATCATTTTTACAAACAAAGTGTAGTAAAGCAGCATTTAAGAATACATATTGGTAAGCACAGGCTATTAAGCCCATCTCCGCTCAAAATAATACATGTTATGTTCCTTGTTGTAAGAAAGGACAATTTGCAGCAATTTCTCTTGAACCTTGACTTAAAGGGATAGTTCGGAATTTTGGACATAATGTCTCAATTACGACTTACCCATGATGTAGTTGATTGATGGAAACCATTTTCAGCTAATTCCATGCTGTCCCTTCTTTTGGACATACACACGTTGCTAATGCTAGCGCAACTCTATGGCAACTGGTAGCATCCACTACCAAACGCACTTAAACACTCCACAGTGCACCCAAAGCAAATAAAATATGACGACAGTCTATCGGGGGAGTGATACTTTACTGCACTGGCACTGGTCGCCTACAACAAAGAAGAGTAACAAGTTGCAATGGCCACGTTCACTCCGCCGCTGTACTTCCACAGAGAATATTAGGTCAGCACAAAATAAAGGATTCAACGATAGTTTGACTTCAAAAATAATGGTATAAACACTCAAAATAACCCCAATAGACTGTCGTCGTATTTTATTTGCTTTGGGTACACTGTGGAGTGTTTAAGTGCGTTTGGTAGTGGATGCTACCAGTTGCCATAGAGTTGCGCTAGCATTAGCAAACGTGTGTATGTCCAAAAGAAAGACAGCATGGAATTAGCTGAAAATGGTTTCCATCAATCAACTACATCATGGGTAAGTCGTAATTGAGACATTATGTCCAAAATTCCGAACTATCCCTTTAACATGTTGACATATCCTTACTTACAAACCCTCTCTCTAACCTGGCCCCCCACTGGGCTCAAGGGCACACCCTTCAGGCATGTGTGCGAATGGCACAATGCATGCATTCTTGGCTCATTGGATTTGAGCTTGTCACAAGTGATAGTCTCTGCATGTGATACATATACAGAATATAAAAGACAGAGCTTCACAGAAAGCTAAATAGCCCAAGTTTAACCTAACTCACTAGGTATGTTACCCCAGTCAAATGCAATACCATATCTATGGGATTAAGGAGCAAATAACAAGCAGCTTTTACATGAAACATTGATCAAGAGACATAACATTCCAAGACATAAAAAATACAGGACTCTTGACCCGTGCTAGCACTATACAGTTGGGAATGCACTCTCAAAAACGGATATAAAACATTTCTCTCTTTCAGATGTTCCCGGTCTCAGGCTTCATCCCTGCTAGCTGCCGTGTCAGACCTTGTGTGTCTGCCAAACAGGTTAGCAGCTGTCAAGGTGATGCACAAACAACACGAGCCGTGAGTCATCCTTTTCTCGCATGCAGAGCAATAGGTGCTAACAAGCTTTCCCTGACTGTTTGGGTGGCACGGCATATGCGCCGCACCTCAGCACCATCCCCAAGTCTCGGCCTCTTTCCCCCGACTACTGACATCACCCCAGGGCAACTGCACCAATTCCACATCCACATAAATGCTTTCTGACACAGGGTCCCAGGCATCCTTCTCTCTAGCTTTGCTGAATGCAGTGCAGAACAGCACAACACATAAAGGCCTCACTACAGCAATGCACAGTAACAAGGCACTGAAAGCAACGTAATTGGCGAGCAAGTGAAATGCACAGCCCTGCTGACTTTATCTGGCTTTCCAGATGCTCCATAGGAAAGTGCACCAGCTCCCCTGACCTGAGGAGCTCCCCAACAAACAAACAAACAAACAAACAAACAAACAAACAAACACTCACACGCACACACACACACACACACACACACACACACACACACACACACACACACACACACACGTGCAAGCGCACACACCCGCGCACGCACGCACGCACGCCTTTCTGTTGACTGTGAATACTTTCAAGGCTAAGTATGCCCTCCCCAGACAATTGAAGAGAACGTATGACACCTTAGGCGATCTCACAGTGGGATATACATGATCATACAATTATGCTAACGTAACAGAGGTATTAATTTACTTTCAGACTGAAGTGTACCTGCTGGTACTAGTCTATTCTATGACATTAATTTATTTTCAATATAAATCAAGGTAGAGGTAGATCTATGCACAAAGGAATGAGTAAATATCAAACCAAACAATGGACTTTAAAGCCTTTAGAAGCATTTAATCCAATAATTCCCCCTGTCCACATCCTTATATTAATGACATTGTTGTTGTTGCACGTGACAAATGTTGCAGTGATATGATTGGCCACCATTCAAAATACACTGCTGCCTGAGCCTATCACATAACACTGTTCTTTGCTGTCTTTTTTCACATGTTGGTTACGCCCTTGTATAATGCCAGAGAATGCCCTTGGCTTCCCAGATCAGTGTCACTAAACCTCAATAAATTTAAATGGAAACACCACAACAGGTATTGCTTTATACCAAATAGCAACTGGTGGACTTCTGGTTCTGTACATGTGAATTCAACTTTACTCCAGAATGCTTCGTATTCACATTTAAATTCCCAAACATTTCGATAGCGGAACCTGACCATGGAATTTCATGAACTGTCCATTGTGGACCTTTAACTTCTATGGTACATTGCAGCACAGATTTTATTACTTGATTGAAAGATTAAACAGAGAAGCTTGAGGCTGACGGGGAACCAGTGTATAATGTGACTGGAACCCAGGCTGGTTCAATGGCTCTCCATCTGCCATGCAGAATACAAGATTGCTGAACCATTGTAATCGGATCAGAAAAAAAAAAAAAAAGCCTTTCTGACAATCGTTTCCACTTTTGCAACTCAAACATCCACAGTTCCTGCGTCAATGCCCTGCAAGAGAACACGATGACAGTGTGTGTGTGTGTGTGTGTGTGTGTTATAATGAATGTGTATAAATATAAATAGTGAAAACTTTGAGTGCATTAATGAAGCATTTTGCTCAGTTCTCCTCCCTATCTGAAAAGGTCACAGTAGTACACAGGAAAAAAAAACAAAACAACTTATACACAGGAAGAAAAAACAAAACATAATTTGTAATTGAATACATTCCCTTGGGATTATTTACAGCTCCACCATTAACAGGTTATCGCAAGGTAATTGCATGCAATTGAAGCATCTAATGTTGCTGGATCAATATGAATGGTAATGCTACTGTTCTTGTACCTTACGGCTCAGTAAAATTCATGGGCTAAATCATCTGCTGTGGCTTAAATTCAAATAGCATTTTTACTTTTGCAGTGAAAGTTCACTTAGCCTTGACTTGCCTCCCCGGCATTATGGCGATCACTCAACAGAATTGCTATCTTTATCAAAGAGACAAATATTGATTTATTGATGTCTTGTAATTCAATAGGTACTTGAATCAGAATTTCTATTACAGTGTGTTTATTGGTAACAAAGCCATACAAGTATCACCCAGTGTATGCCTGGAAAGTTATGCAGTCAGCTGGAGATTACAGATATTACAGATAAATCTTATCGTAAAGTGATATCACATGCATATTGATTTTTGCTTATGTGCAAGAACGTTAGTGTAGGGAAATCTTTGTGAGTTGTACATGGGTACAAAACAACAGTATATGATGCTAACCATTCAAATGAAAAAGGTTAAATAGGCTTCTGTAAAGTTACAATGAAAACTAGTATTACTCTCATAAACCCCACATTTATACCCTCTGCTCTGAACTTTATATGAGCTTTTTTCCAGTGCTGAAAACTGAACTGAAAACAAAGGCTCTACTTCATGAATTCAAGGTACACGTCATAAAATTGATAAACTTGACACTTGCATTGTACACCTGTAGCTGCAGTTCTTTATGATGCAGCTATGTGTAACAAGGCCAAACTACTGCGGTATTAACCTACATCAGATACAGGAAGCCGATTCATTCTCACATGTGGAAATAAAGACGGTATTAGAAATGTTCGAAGCTAATCTTTTTCGTCAACTGTGAATGGATTTTACTTGCTGGGACGAGGAGCTTCTGCGAACAGTGGAGACGAGGCTTTAACATTTCTTGTCTAAAGCCTGCTTGTTGTTTTCTTTTCGCTACCAGATATTATAAGATATTGCGGTGCACTGCTCTTTCTATCTGCCTTGCTGTGTTTCCAAAGAGCATTGCTAAAATCACAGTTAAAGCACATCTCAAGGAGCCGCCCAAAGCGGCTCCTAATCCCAATCTTCATGTGACCACTCATTACATAATCTGGCCTGTAACTAGGAACGTTCAACCATAATGTTGGATTGTATGGATTAGTAGGCTACTTTGTACCTAACTGCAAGTGCGCACTCTGCATCTGTAGACTGTGCCATTGTAGATCCTACAATGATCGAAAAACAGCAGCCAAGAATAGTTCTCCATCCATGTAGAATAATTCAAATGGTGAAAATTCCGAATCAAGCCAATCCAAGCCAATGCATCTCACCGTCATCATTTTGAAGTTTCCAACATTTTGATTGTTCTTGTCGCAGGGGGGAAAAAAAGGCATTTTTCGGGATGATTCCATGTCTCTTTTGTTCTGGCAAGGGAACATCATCAACCCAAGGAGCTTTTTATTCACAGGAACCGACTAGTCAGTTTTCTGCTTCGGCTGTGCTAATAACTCAAGCTGCACAAGTCTTGTCATTTGATACATGCAGGGTGCTGCAAATAAGATAGTGTATTCATGTAATACGTTATTGAGCCCACAATGAGTGGGTGTCTGAATAATATATGATCCGGCAATAAATACAATTCAGATAACGACAGGGCGGCTCTGTGACCTGTGATGGAGGTAATTTTACACGAGAGATGCTGTTGCAGAGGATGCACTTGTGTTCCTTTAGAGGGTTCTCTCTCTCTCTCTCTCTCTCTCTGCAGGGAAAGCAAAGTTTAAAATATGATGGGGAATAAAGTGCCAGTGGTGGTTCTCATAATGAACTCGCAAGCAGAGGGGGGTAATATATCATCGTGCCTCTGGCTCGGCCAGCAAAGCCCAGGCTGTTTTAGGAGGCCTTCTGACAGCTTTTCTGATCGCTAACTGCATGATCCAGTGTCGGTCCCGAGCTGGCTGCCTTTAATGTGCACTTAAATGCCACCTCCCTTCCAAAAAAAAAAACAGTCCCAGGAGCCCTGGAAAAACTTCCTCAGGGAATGATGACATATACAGCGAAATCACAACTCAATTTCCTCCCTAACGAGTTTGTTTGAAGGCGGTTTCCAGAGAACAGGCCCGGGAATTACGACAGGGAGCGGTGGCTACTTGGGGCTCTCAACCTGACTGTGGCGGTGGACAGGGGACGGCACAAGAGGCCGAAAAAGGTATTTATTTATAGAAGCTCTTCCTGTCAAATTTCTGCCTACACCCGCTGCGCTGACGGAATCCAGTGACAGCTTCAGCTCTGTGGTAGAAGCTGTACCCCTATTTACCTTTGCCCAATGCTTTTCTGCTCTCTGATCACTCCCCCGTTTGACTTACCTTGACCACTCATTGTGCTGCCAGACTGATTTGCTGACTTGGGGATATGAACGGCTTGCGAGATATCCATCATGGCGGGCATTAGCCCTCTGTCTGTACCCTGCCCCCCTCAGCCACATCCACGCAGATCCATCTTGCTGGCATGTACTCAGGGAGCTGTGATGTTCAGATACCTCCCGGCTTCCCACAAACCTACGACTCGTTCATTCAGCTCATTTGCTTTTAAGTCCCTTTTTTAATGTCGGCGTTGCATCTACGGCTCTATAGTACTACGGCGTGTGCGTGACTTCGGAGTTTTGCAGCGGGCTCGGATATCACAGACGAAGAATAAAGATTAAGGCTTTAATTACTTGCATAGTTGCTCCGACAAAGTGCACCGTGAATCCAGATCGCATTGATTTTCAAGAGAGCGGCACTGAAAGATTAAGCCAGCCTTGTCATTGCTGAAATAACAAAAAAGGTGGATTGCTAAACAGACAGGAAACATGATTTTGGGACAAAAGGCCATAATGGATGTCGCCAGCAGAGTCTAGCTACATCACACAAACAAAGCGGGGGCTATCAAAGTGAGCTGTCAAAAGCAGACATTTTAGGAAGCGACACCTACAGTAAACAGCTCTGCCGTGTTTAATTCCGTTTTATGCTACCTGTGCCACGATAGTGAGTCTGGCGTGTGATAATGGTAATAGCCTCCTTGTAGCACAACAAAGCAGGCCGCATGTTGAGAGGGATCACAGAGAGTCAGAGAGAGAGAGAGAGAGAGAAGGCTACTTGGGTAAAGGGGGACTCCCTCTTGTACCCCAATTTTACATACTGATGAAACTGGGACTGCACTTGGTTACTGATGATACCTAGACCACCGACAAAGAAGAACGTTAGCGTAATTTAATTATTCCAGAAGCGGTTATCGTGCTCAGATGGAGGCCTAAAAGATGTACTGCAATTAATGACATGAGGTCAATGAAATGTTCCTTCACAAAATACAAACGATGATATATAGCCTTTAGAATATGGCGGAGAGCAAAGGCGAATCCCGTTCTGTGAGCCTTGGATGGTTCATTATTAATCTGATGTTCCCCAGAAGGTATTAGTTGGGTGCTAAGGAGGAGGACGTGGTTGGGTGTTGGGGGGGGGGGGGGGGGGGGGGGGGGGCGGGGGGCGGAGAAGGGGCTGCTATTTCGTACAGAGGCTTTGACTGACTTTTGTGCCTGCACTCTCGGTTATTTAATAAGGTCTTATAACATTGTCTCACAGTCCCAAGTTGCAGCACAGCTCTTGATTTATTATTCTGACTGTATTGGGATCCTGAATGTCGTCAGCAATGGCTGGAGTAACATTATCTCTGTCTGTACTGTGAATAGAATGAGGCATACTGCCATATGTCATTTAATAAAGGAAAACAGCTTCACATGAATGAATCCCCCTTTTTCATACCTGACTATTTTCTAAACGTGAAAGCTGCCAGCTTTTGTGACAAGTGCCTGAGGAAAGCAGGGATGGTATATATGCTGTTCTTGGACTTTGGTGCAGAATCTCTCTCTCTGTGTTTGCAAACTTGTTTTTTTTTTCTTTGATAAAGATCCTAACGTATCATTCAATGCTTTTTCACTGTTGAGTGATACCCCAATTGACATTTGACTTTTGCTGATTTATAATGTGTAGTCTATTTTGTGCAGTCTATTTTGCTATAATATATGGAGCCTTCATGTGCTTAAAAAAAACCTGTTTTGTTGCCTGATCTGTATAAAAAAAGAGCAAGAGTGCAAAAAAATATTTCAAGTTGCTTTCTGTTACTTTAATAGAGTTTAGCTCTTATAGAGTGCTGGGAATATACGGTTCAAGCCAACAAAAAAAATGAGCTAGAAGCTATTTGTCCATGGACTTAATCAGGCAGAATAGGTTAATGACACCGTTGTTGTACCCATGAAAAAGATACTTCACCGTAGTGTTGCTTCAGTTATTTGAGTGTATACTTGAGTAGTGTGTAGGAAATAATGGTCTGAATTAGTCCATCTTATAAACCAAAGGGCTATCAAAATCCAGAGGTACAATTAACAAATTGTGCATCGTAGTGTTCTGATGTTATATGAGTATTGCAGTACTGCACAGGAACATTTACACTCCTGCTTTTCCTCTGAATCAAGCGCCTATTCCTTTGAGTCGACGGGCTTCAGTACACCAAATTAAGTTTCCCTCTGCTAGCTGTGCTTTTTGGTGACAGACGTATCAATCGCCATATATCACACACCTTAATGCCAGTTTTTATTCATGGGAAAGTGAAATTGCTGTGTGTGGCAGTATAGCTGAAGTACATGCGTTCTGTCATTTAATGAACCGTCCCACTTACTCGCTGCTAATCAGCATCATCTAAAGGATGAGCCCATTTATTTCACTTATGGGCCAATTTTCCAACTCAGAGACTTTCTAACACCAAGAATGACATTGAAGACAGCAATGAAATGTTCTCAGGTCTGTAGATGCTTTCGTTACATGCAGTTTCATAGGTAGTTGGGAATCAAGAGTGTCATTTGCTGTTCTATACATCATCAAACTCTTACAAACTAGCCTTGACAGGGCGCACCATCATATACTAACGGATACAGATGCTCTGTAAGCCACCAGGGCGCTTTTTCATTATGTTAAATGAGCAATCCTTCACAAAGGTACTCTAACAGATAGCAGCTAAAAGTTCAGGTTTCTTATTGGATTTAAACCCCTTTGTGAAAACTACCATAACATTCTGGCATAAATGGTTTTTCTTCTAGCTTTTAGGGCAGAAACGAACGGCGATCCATTATGAAAATGATCACGTGCAGCTTTCAAAAATATCCTTCCCTCTAACGAAGGGGTTGCCGGCCCTGGAGGCTCCACTATGCACTGTATGCTAGTATTCATTCCAACCATAACTGCAACCTCCAAATTGTAACAAGCCGTTAATTGTTCTTAATTAGACTCTAAACGACTATTGAGAGATGGTTTACCCTCTTCAGGCCAAATTATGTCAAGGATAGCTATGCATGCTGTGAAGAATAAACGTCCTATCCTAGGACTTTTCATTAGTCAGATCAGCGAATGCTTTAATTTTAGAAAAACGTTACTTTGCTTTCAAGTAATGAAATGATAGACTGAAAGGGGAAATCAGTGGTCCTAACTGCTGAATGTGTGCACACCCGGTCACCTGTTCTCCCATTTAAATTAGGCAGAGTGCATCACTGAAATTAAAATAAGGCAATATCAGTAGTGATCTACAATGAAACCAATTTTTTGAGGAAAGGTACTAGACGTTGTTTATTGGTTCTTATTTACAAAGATATGCTCATGTGTTGTATATAATATAGTTAATTAATATTATGTTGAGATATGGTATGCCTTGTAATATATGCATGAGGAAGCATCATTGCAACTGTAAAACGAGTTACCATAAGTCTGGGGCGTGGGGTGATCAGTGAACCTACAAGCCTGTCCTATGTTCTCTTGTTGGTTAGTGGTGTGATTACTACTGTTTTAGTGCCTGTTGACAGGTACTAGTATGCGCTAAAACAGTATGTTCCTTTTTACAACTGCCCCTATTTTACCTGCTATAATGTGCTCATGCACAACATACAATGGGAACAATTCCTAAATTCAGTTACTACTATGCACTGCCATGTTCCTGTGGATCACGTTAAATGTGCAGCTGTGAAAAAATAAAGAAAGGTTTATTCACAATAAGTTACAGGATGGACCATGAAGGGCATCTCATCTATGTACGTTCTTAGACGAGTGTCTGACTGATCAACAGTACAAGTATTCACACTTCAGCCACCAGGGGGCAAAATAGCATTAAAACATATCGGTGCTGAGGCTTCAGGAAAGTGCTGGAAGGCATGGAGGAGGGAAAGTCTGATATCCACAGTCTCTGCCATGTACACCTGTAAATACATGTGGCGCTATAACTGTGAAGTGGAAGTCACCCTTCCCAGCATGCCCCATGGATTAATGTGGACTTCAGTCTTTGGGAATTAATTGAGGGGCGGTAGTTTTAGTACAGCAGCTTTTTGATTCAGTTAATTTGACCTGTGGTGCTATGAGCTGATTATTCAATTACCTTAATTCCTTTTACAGAGCTTTTAAAGGGCTGGATAAATGGTGAAATTTTTGTGAATAGTGAGTTTAAATAGATGTACTTAAGGCAAGAGGTTCCACCAGTTTATGCATGTATTGTGATTTGCCAGTTGAGTTATAGACTGTCCTGTGAGAGATTAGAGTTTATCAGAGGATCGCGGCTTGCGGCTAAGTGCATTCAAATCTTTTCTGTGAAAGCCGTATAAAGAAGATTCAGTTTCCAGTGTACTGATTAGTAATGCTTGGGCTCATCGATAATCTCTTCAACCAAATGTTTTTTTGCGATCTATTTGTTTGAACATATTCCGAATCTTGCACATTTCATGAGCCGTGTACATAAATAGACTAACTGCATGGCTTAAAATGGATGGGTCAAAATAGCAATCTCTCTGCTGAAGTTAATGGCACAATGATGTTCAGTGTTCTGTATACAGTCTTTAGCCAGTAAGCAATACACATACGTAAATTATTTGACTAATGCTGTCTGGGAAAAATCCATGTTAAAACATCTCTTGGACCTCAGCCACATTGAATTAATTATTCTTGCACAATATGCTGCACATTTATGCATGAGGCTGCCATTCATAATTTTCTAATTCCCAGTCTAGTGCCACAATATCTTATAACAGTAATAATAACAGTTGTCCCACAGATCAGAGGGACTCTCACCACTCTAGAATTAAAAAGCATTATTTGTCTGAAAAATGGGAGAAATAATGGCAAACTGTTCGGTAGAAATGCTTACCTAAAACGCCCGCGACTCAGACGCGGATCCACAGAGAACATATAATTTGCCGACAGAAACGGCCTCTTCTCTGCCCCCTGTTAAGGTGAAGATCAAGACGGCAACTCTTAAGACTGAGTTGCGATTTTCGGAGGAGAAATTCCTCGCTAAACCAGGTAATCAAAAAAAAGTCTGAGGAGGAATGGACGTGGATACGAGACAAAAAGAGATTTATAGCTTATTCTCACGATACAAATTCATGACCAGATGTGAGTGCCCGTCTGTGGATCGTCTGTGCATATAAAGTGCCGTGTATGAAGCTGTCCCAGACAGAGCATCAATGGGAGTTGGGGGAAGAGAGGGTGGTGTCGCGCTTAATACTCTGGACTCCAGATAAACGGGTGCTTGAATCCTCCGCGGGATGATGTGTGGCTCTCCCTTTGTGCGAGCTTCTTCTCGCCCCGGATTGCCAGCTGTATGTTGTGTTTCTGCATTTGTAAATTGCTTTAGATAAAAGCATCAAGTCGGCTGGAATGAATAATGAATAGTAAATGTGCCTCTCCCCCTGTCGCAGCGCACCTGTTCCGCGTCCGTGTGAGCAGCGCTGTCACATCGAGTGCAATGGGGACTGGCTTCCCTCTGATAAGCTCTTAGCCTCGGTAGACAAGGGTAAGAAGGGCACCTCCAAGGGGAGGCTCCTGTGTGCTGCTGTGACCATTTACTTTGTGTGTGTGTTTGTGTGTGAGAGAGAGAGAGAGACCAGGAGCAAACTCTTTTCCAGGTGGCTCACGTAACTCTTGCTTCAACAGTTCCAGTGTGCGCATGTGTTTGCGTGTACCCATTTGCATATACGGTGTGTGTGTTTGTGCTGTGATGCACTGCTGGGAACGGCCTACACGTCACGTGGGGAGCTGCCGCAGACAGACGCAAGGGACAGTTGGCTTGCTGCCTTTCAATTGTGCTACAAACTGAAAACCACAGATATGCTTTCAAAACAAGAAAAGGCCAAACCGGCAATCAAAACTCCAGGGAAACAGGCAGACAAAAAGCCACAAAAGCAACATACAGCAACAGCCCTCCTTAGGCCTCAGGCCTCAGAACCAGGCCTTTTATTAAGCCCAATGATTAGGTAATGGGCAGCAGCTGTAGTGATTACAAGGAATCACAGCTCCTGCAATACCTGCGAGTAGGGCCGGCGCTGCCCCCTGGTGGACAGCAACCCAACTGGACAGCAATGGAATCATTATCCTTGCCCAGGAACCTCTCCGAACAGAACTTAAAAGAACCTGGAATAATAAACACAGTGGGCTCAAGTTGTGCTGTGGGAACACCTTGATGTGCTTTCTGTGTGTGCACAAACCACTGACACTTGGGCCTCACACATTCAACACAGAAAAGGAATGATGTTCATTGTGGCCCCTAAAGTATCTCGATCAAGCTTTGGGAGCTGACCAGGATCTTCCATAGTCTGTGCAAGACTTTCGCAAGCAGTAATCACAGTTCCGTTTACATGTCTGAAAAGTAATTCTTGGTTGAAAGGCTCACACATTCACTTCCTATTTTTTGTAAGGTGCTGATCTCAATGGCTAGATAACGATACTGTTATGTGTCACCAATTTTCTGACCTAAATAGTCCATGTGTTGGTCCATGAATAGTCTGTAATGCTGCCTTTAGAAGGGTTAAGTAATCAAACTTGGCTCTGGACAACTTGTCCAGTGTATGAATAAATTCCCTACCAATTTTTCTACCATGTTACTGCAGTCTAAACAATGATGCCTTCAGAGGAAGATCCTTTCGCAAGAGATGTTTACCAGTCTGTTGAGCCTGGAGAATGTCCATGGCTGTCATGATATACCAGAATGTGTTTAATCTTCCATCACTAATGCTATTGTGCATTGTAGCGAACATAAATGTGAATGGTATATTTTAATATTCATGCTCTATTCATAATTCATCCAGATTAATTCTGTATTTAAAAGACATCTTTTTTTCTCATGTATGGTGTGTCACAGCTATCTGAATACTTATCAAAACTAGAATCTTTTTCATTTATCAGAATGCGAGGAGGGTCAGTAGCCGTGCTCCGCAATGGTGGCCGCGCTTGACACACGACAGGTCCGTGGTGAACAACAGTGGATTCTTATTGTTTTCCTATCACATATTGGCAACGTGTATCATTCACCTACTTTGTGTGGGCCTTACAGCAACCGTGATGTGCATATTACTGTGGATTAACAAGGATTCACACGCTATCTACTTGATAGATTTTACACGGACTAATTAAATTTGGCACGCCCTTATTTTGAAAAGGAAACAAATAATAATGAGTTATTATTTGGCCCTGCACGAGCAGTCGAATCACGCCGTGGTAAACAGATTTAGCTCATGAGTTCTCGAAAAGCTTCAGCTCAATTAAATCCCAATGTAGGCCAGGAAGAACAGAGATCAATAAAGGAAATTAGCATCTGCGGGTGCCGTGCGCTTCAAAGGAGAGTGTCACGAGTGAAACGGATTTAGAGTTTATCAGCACGGCTCTAGCCTCATGGAGGATGAGCTCCAGTTCCTCCCAAATACCCAGATGGCTCAGGTCATTATGTCTTTAGCTTTCATCATTGGGAAAGCTGAGACATTCTAAACGGGGTTTAATTTGCCTTAAAATTTGTGTTGGTGCTGGAAGGATACGCTGCGGAAGGATGGCAGACGGAAAAAGGGGGCACAGGAGGGTGCTGGCTGGCGGTACAGCCCAGCGGGTGGGAGGGGGGGGGGGGGGGGGGGGGGTGTTTCATTTGGAGAGGAACCCTGCTCCACATCCATATCTTTTAATGTTGTATATTTGTTCAATATGTGTTGATTTTATGACGCGTAATAATGAGTAGCGTGCATGCCACGCCCTTTTCCTGCCTGCCTCCGAGCCAATTCTTCAGGACCGCAATGGAAATAAGTCATACGACTTCATTGCGTTATCCTGATAGATTAAATACCATATGCGTATCTGTGTATTGTATTTTAATTTATCAAATAAACCCAATCAATCAATCAATCAATCAACTATGTGAACATTCAATAGACTGGTGTATCCCCTTTTATCAGACACAGGGTCATAGTAGGACTGGAATAGGTGCTGGTTTATTTGGCGTGTAGTTCCTTACATTCTGGTGGAATTCTGCTACTTCTTCCCACTGTCTCATGTAATCGCGTGTAATGTTCACTGGCCTGTTTAATTATTGAGAAGAGAAGGCATTCAATAAGACTTTGCAACTGCTCAGTTGTCTCATAAAACTCTGTATTCAGAGACCCAACCAGCTGACATTCACAAGGGGCACTGGTATTTAAGACCCAATCTGCGGCAAGACAAAACACCACCACCAAGTCAGGCATGCTACAAGTCACAGTCTTGGTCCACCTCTTATGGAATTCACGGTGGATCAAATCCAAGATAGCTATAATTTATGCGTTGTATGCTTCGTAAAGCAAAAAAACCTTTACTAGTACTAAACCACCGCATGCATTATTCAACGAGGGTATAGGAAGAAACGCTCCCAGGGACCATCCCTGAGTGATATTGAATAAGACTGGCTTTGAGGATGCACTTGTACACCTGCACGCTGCCAAAGTCACTGGCGCATGTTTACCCTGCAGAGTTGTGATGAATGATCTGTACCGCCGGTACCACAGATCACTCCGCCGCCTGCTTCCGCAGCACAGCCAGGTGTTTAACAATGTGCAACAATTTGCCCGTGTGTTTTCCCACCAATCGCAAATTAATGAGTTTTGTTGGTTTTAGGAGTCCCCCTCGGGGTCCTAGAATACCAATATTTGCTTTTGTTTTTTTATATGGTAAAGAAAAAGGCAAGGAAGCCTGTCCTAATGGCAATGCTAAATAAAACGTGTTGGGCATCGTTACTAATGAAACAGTAATGTGGTCCCAAGAGACTCGTCACTCATCCGCGCTCCCTTTTGTATTTGAGGTACAAGGGAAGACATCACTCATTCTCTTGCTCTGTAATAACTGATAACCTTATCTGATTACCTTTTGATGGATGACAGTTCAGGGAAAACCTCTGGGAATCGTGGAGAACAATATAGATCCAAAGCTTTCAAATGCACAATGCCAGGCTATTCCAGCAACCCTGAATGCTAATCCCTTCAGCACTATTCCCGTACAAATACCAGTCCAGAGGCTCTGTGCCCAGTCAAAATATAGGACGTAGAGATCCAACAGAATGGATTTAAGATCGAGATCTAGAATTACATGACAGTAAACAGGCATGACTGCCTTCTTAAAATTAAATTGCTCAATTTCAAAATAAAGGTCACAAACACGTAATGAGATATATGACAAGATTTATGTTGACACCCACTGTGTATTTGCATATGACTGACTGCATATAAGTAGCTCTGAAACTATTTCCCATACTTATTATGAATTATTTTTAACAGATGTGTTTAAGAATGCTTCCTAAATATAGCCTAATCTTTGTAGATCTTCAGTTAATGATGGTTCAAGGAACGACGGTGAAAGTTGTTCCTTAGTTTAAACAGAGTTCAAGAGACCTGGCCATGATTTCAAACCCTCTTTGGCTTGTAAATTTGTCCTTAACTTAGATTTTTTTTGTCTAACTTTCCTCACAAACAGTTTGAGGAATTCAGGAATGACCTAAATGAATTCCCCACGTGCATAAATAATTGTTTTTGTCGAGAAAAAACAAACACTAGCATTTATTTGGAGGTCAAAGTTGAGCCCGAATGTTCATTGAGTCCAGGCCATGTCTATAGTGTTTTAGGTAACAATATTACAGTGGCTTTTGAGAAATCTTTGCACAAGAATTAAAATTAGGCATATGCACAGCAAAATTCTTTAAAAAAAAAAGATTCTGTCCTGAAACAATTTAGACATGCTTCTTCTCCAGAGTTGTTAAGATGCATTCCTGAGTCTAGACTTGAGTCTCGTCATATCCAGTATCCAGATAACCAGTACTTAATGCAATTTGGTTCTATTTTAATTGGTGTAACAAGCATGCAAATTCTTTGACAGAAATGTAAACCACCTGATTCTAGGTGGTAAATAGTTTTCCCACTGAAAAGGATTTTTAGGCATCTATGAGATCCTGCCACATTGACACCTGTAATCCATCATTACTCTCTGGGAATAATCAAGCGTTTAAGCAAATGTATTCAAAATGCCACTTGTATGCCACTTTCTGAAAAAATGACCTTGTTGTTAACCCAGATAAAGTGTGATATATCAGACCTAGAAAAATCCCTGTGGACTGTATTGCTGAAATTTAGTTTCTCCTAGAAATGCCTGGGTAAGAGGTTAAGCGTGGTGTTGTATAGGGGATGACACAGAGCCCAACTTTCACGGCTCATACATTATGCATGCTTACTTTATATGCATTTATGCTTATATTCCTTTCTCAAATGGTCTTTGGCAAAGATTCTTTGCTATGCAAATGCATTTTTAAAAAAGATACATAGTCCTACTTTAACCATTTATTGTGGTATACCTGGCTTGATCCATACTCTAAGGGAGCTGGTACTCTTTTCTACCTGCTGTAGCTCCCTGGCCTTCTATCTTTTTTAATCTCTGCTTTCTGAGCATTGCACTGCGACCACCAAGAGGGTTGTACAGCAGGGCTATATCTGTTACCATTCAATAATCAGGACTGTATTGTAGCTCTCACTACATCACTAATTAACACAGTCATACTTAACGTCAAGACTTCACTGATCATCTCTCTATCTATCAGTTTGATTAGCCCAGTTGTTGTTTACTATACAGTACTCATCCTATTTGGCCTATTAATATAATCAATGTAATGATTAATAGATTAATGTATAGTTCCAATCATATCTCATTCATACAATTATATTACTATATCAAAATTAAGTGGTTTATTTTGGCTCCGATAATGACAAAATACTAAACTGAAAAAACTAACTTGAAACAAGTCTTCAGTTGCTAATTCTAAATGCAGTTAGAACAACATGTGAATGTGAATCTTACAAAAAAATGTCAAGTAAATAAACCGCTGCAGCCTGCAGGTAAAAGGGCACTTTTGCTGTCTCAGGGCAGGGGCATATGCTTCAGCATATGTTGGTGTCTATGTGTGCACGAGCCTGGATCCCAAGTTATGAATTTATACATGTTCCTGTGCTACAGGTGGGACTCAAACCCATGCCCTGGCTCTGAATATATTGTTGAATTGTATACTAAAATATTAGTGATGGACTTACTGCCATACACGAGTGTATCTCATCATAACATAGAAATTCTACAAGTCAGTCTCAATGTTCTTTTGAGCAGCACCACCAAAGTCAATGAAGACCGGGGGGAAAATACGATGCAGGAAACACAGAACGTGTTGGGGAAGGTTTTATACACAAATAACTCTCTTTGATTTATGTGAACGAGGCCTCACTGCGATTGATCATGTCGCAGTTCATCACAGAAAGCACAGGCGTGTCACTGGTCTGCATTATAGATTTGTTTAACTGTGCTTGAACATGCCCACAATGGGTGAAGGCAATGTTGAGGTGATCCAAAGGCATTAGGAGGAGTCTATGTAGTGATTGAAGGTTGCCTATTGTTCAGAGTTTATACCAGACAGTGGAGTCAATTAATTAAATACCATCTGAGAAATTAGGAGATGGTTAAAAAAGTAATTTCACTGGGGTCAAAAAAAAAATAATTTTTTTTTTCTATTTTGAGCATTTTTCCATGCATGTTAGTCATGAGAATATGCATTGACGTCATCATTTTGTTAGTATTTCTAGCCTTGCATGTATAATTCCATGAGCTAATTATAGAACTGTTCATGCTCCTCATGTGCATTGCTTTCTCACCAGTGAGAAGCCAGGTATCTGGGGCTCAAATCAACCATTTTGAGAGAAAAACATGATTTGACTTAATGTCCAAACCACAAGCAGTTGGAAAAAATACATGAACTAACAGGAGTAGAATAACAGTGTCTCCACTGAGGCAGTATACAGTGTGAAGGGTTGTTATTGAGCCCTGCACTGAGGCAGTATACAGTGTGAAGGGTTGTTATTGAGCCCTGCATTGAGGCAGTATACAGTGTGAAGGGTTGTTATTGAGCCCTGGGGAATAGAAAAAACAACTGTATTACGAAATGCATTATTAGTGCCCGATGGTCTTTGACTCATGTGGGATTATTAGGATTAAAATAATTTTTGGCAGCAAAATAAGGCTTTGTCTGCAGTTAGTTTTGTGATAACACAGTGACATAGTGTGAGGTAACATATTCAGTTTTTACACCTTATGATAATGCCACCTGTTCTGTCAACCGTGTGGAGGTACAGTACATGTGTTACATATGAAAGTCTTGTACAAAGCATGACCTTGGCAAAGAACCTACATTTTAAGTCTTAAAGGCATTAAAAATAAGAAACCAAACGGCTTGCCAAAGCAAGCGCGACTCTCCTTCGGCGGATGGGGAACCTTTTTTTGAATCGGTGGCAACACCTGCTTGAAGCGCCACCTGCTCTATCATCTTGCTAATCAAAGGGGCCTTTTTTTTCCTCTTAATTGAATAAGCCATACATCACCATTATAGTAGATAAGCGAGGCAGGAAACGAAGAGCTAAGGTGCCTTATCACCCTTCCTTCCAGCTGGCTAGGCTGTCGGTGATCTCCCGTCATTCATTTGAAAATCAAGGTTGCATAAAGAGGAAAAAAACGGAATGATATTTTTCTCTCTGTCTGGTGTCGAAGCCAGTGGTTGTGTGGGTGGCAAAAGATGGGGGGGGGGGGGGTAACCTGGGAGGGAGAAACAGCTTACATACCGATGCATAATGCAACTAACGAATAAGCAAATGTGTCAATCGATGAAATCAGCCTCTCGTTCTCTTTCTCTTTATGACGCTACGTCGTAAAGCTATCATTTAGAATTTGTGTTGGCATAAACAACCTGTCTCTGTTTTTTTTTTACCACAGGCTGGGGAATAGAGAGTGCCTGGATACTGCAGACGCGGGGCTGTGGGTGACCTTTAGTTTAGTGGCTGTCAATTTCCCCGGCTGGGAAAAAAATGTCAGACCAAACCTGCTCTGACAAGGGCAGTTTTCGAAGCAGATGAGAAACGCGTTCAGTGGCGCTGGTCACTTAGTAGCTGGAGTAGCCGTTTCGCGTTGCAACAGACGGAATGAGCTATTTCTAAATTTTTCAGTGCAGATCCTTCTCATAAGTACTGCATTAAGCCTTACCTTCTAGGTTAAGGGAGTGTGATAACAGCCTTTTGGTAACAAATGGGGAAAAATGTACAAGACCGAAAAGAGAAGCTAAGAAAATGGTGAAAGAAGAAAAGGTTATTTTTTAACATACAGCAAAAGCCTGCATAACTGACCTCCATGGCACCGTAGGGAAGGTGGATACATGAACAGTTGGATAAAGCAGTAAATATTAAAATGTGCATGGCAGCTGAGGCCATTTCAAAATCAAATTTATTTGACAAACCATTTGGCTCCCATCTTTTTCTGGTTAGCACAGTGAACATAGACATTCTATCACACACGGCGGGTGAGGGGGGCCCAGTAGTCCTAGCTTGCACTAATAGCGTGAATATGTAAAAGTTGACACTGACAAAAATTGAGGCTGTCAATCTTGATTAGGAATTCACATTAAAATTTAAATGAGGCTGTTGGATAATCCGGTATGTGGGAGTTTGTATTTTTCAGCAGTTTTCAGTATTTTTCTTATTATAATGTACATAATAAAACATCTCCTACAGCAATGCTTTATTTTGTTGAGAAAGACTATGGCATGTAAATATTTTGCTGATCTGAACAGGCAGTTTACTCCAACATGTGGGCTAAGCCCTATCAGTAAACTTCTCTACTGATGCCTCACTGTACCTGAACTACTACCCACAATAAACAGGACTAATCGTCCTGATAAAAGCTGGCTCATGGTCAGATGGAAGATTAACAGCAATAGAACCTTGAACCACAATAAGGAACGGGAATTATGAATGATATAAAACATCCCAGTCCAAAGACAGGCAAAATGAAAACTTGGTCCTTGAGATGATGTGGACTGTCAGACACTCATATAGTGATAGCAAGAACTGGGAGACGTCTGGAGTAGCCTTAACAACCGCTCTGGGCGTCCCATTGGCATGGATGCACAACTGAAGTCGAACAATTTTCCCTCAGCTTATGGTGACCATAGAAAAACATCCTCTCACACTGTTAACTGTGCACATCTATGACAGCTATTTGCAAGTGGGGGATGTTCATAGAAATGTCCCTTATTTTCATTTTCAGACTATCGTGCTATCCAAGCAGGCGATGTTTTTATTTGCCAGAAATAACCTTCTTTTTAGCTGCCTTGCAGAAGAACCTAGATGGCCGTTTCACGTGATCTCATTTACCTAAACATTTTACGTTAAGTTGTGACATATTGGGTAGGCTGCAAAAGAGGATACACATATTTCAATACAAAAATGCTTTATTAGCTCATTTATCATACTGAAAAGAAAAGGAAAATAAATTATTACATGGAATTAATGGATGATTAATTCTGTGAATAATTACTGAGCTGAAACTTTATCCTTAGAAACAGTGCTCTGTTTTATATGCAGAACATTGAAACATAATTTGCATAGAAACAATGCCATCCTACATCCAGGTTATTCTTTTGTCCGATAAGTGGGTTCCACTGTATTAGCATTAGCATTGAGACAGAAAAGAGCCATCAGCTTGTCTAAATTCATGGGGACTGATTTACTAAGACCTTTAACACAATAACACAACCAATGATTGGTGCAAAACAAATGCCATGACCAATCATTGGTTATGTTATTGGTTTTGCGTGTGCTAAAAGGTTTTGCACACGCTAAAGGCCTCAGTAAATCAGGACCATAGTGTCCATATAAACAGTTTTACCATTATAATCCTTTGACCTTATTTTCTAAAACATGAATGGGAGCAGCTGAGTCAAGCTGCACTCTACTATGAGACTTGAAACTGGCTATGCCTTGGGAGTAAATCTTTTTGGGAAAAGCATCAGTGTTAAACATTGCCCCTGGCAACACTCTCAAAATGTAGCATGTAGGTGTAGTCCTGCTCTGTGTTTGGTGACTGTTTGTCAGAGGTAATTAAAACTCATGGGCTAAACTGCCAGCTTTTTTTGCTGCTCATTTGAAGAGATTGTTAGTGGAACAACAACAAGATGGATGAGCAGACCTGAGAGAGATTATATGATTTAAAATTCGTTGCCACAGACACCACAGCCCAACTTTGCACTGTCTGGGCATTGACGATGAATTATGGAATGAGCAAAAAAAATGCCTTACAGGCAATGTTTAAAAGATTAAAGGTCAGTGAAGTTGATCTATAAAAAGATAAATAAATAATTCTGCGCTTTCACGTTTTAAGTGGGGGTGAGCGCGAGGCACCGCTGAAGCCGGACAGCTTTCGCATAATTGAAGGTTTAATCACTCGCTTCTGAACTTTGCTCTCACCGCCAGACCCCCCTGGATAAGCAGGGAGATGACGTGAAGGTGAGCTTGGCTCTGAAAGGAGACCGTTTAAGAAGGATGAGATCACCGACGTTGAAAGAACTGACAGAAACTTGAAATGATCCCTTCCCTGGTGAGATGAAACAAGCCCTAGACCAGCTAGCTGGACCTAAATCCAGATTAAATCAAATCTCTGGCTCCACTCGCTTTTCATGAACTATACATGGTTATCTGTACTGACTCTCCCCTTGGCATGTACAAACGGCATTCTGAAGCAGCAAAGCTTCTTCGAATAAATTGCAATCAGTGGGCGTGTATATCTATTTTGATTAAACCTAATAATATAACATTTTTATTTTACTTTTACTGTCTCAGAATTAGATTAATTAAGAACTGGGGCATTTATGTGGCATGGTTCCAACTGCAACTACTTTGCAAGTCATAAAAAATGAAGACAAATCAGTAACGAAGATCAATTTCCAGTCACCAACAGTTGCAGCACAGATATAATATAAAAATCGTTTAAAAATATTTTATACTCATTATGCTGTTAAGGACATTCTATTTTAGCCTAAGGGATGTGGATTTAAATTATAGCTGGCAACAAAATTACATAAAGCATGCTCCAACCATATGCTCACCCAAAAATGCATTAGAAGCACTCAGGATTGTTTTACAATGTTATAATTTACTTCACAACGTATACTTAAAGCCCTTGCTTAGAATACTGTTCTCGGTTGATACCTTCTTACATGCTTCGGTCATTGCTCAAGAGATCAATGCAATTTAGTTATCAGAGTGCACCCATCTAACAATCCAGATTTTAAGAGCCAATGGGAGTCATTGTCTTCTGTACTTGTGCTAGGGGCAGGTGATGATGGTGACAGCACCTCTGTCCCTCATTTGCATAATATTAAGGTAATTCACAAAATGAAAATATAGCAATACAAATACTTCATTACCTGTGATGGTAGGCACGTCTCTAATGACACAACTGAAAACATTTCAAATCATTGCCAGATCATTACCTGGTTTGAAAGTCTATAGCGCATATCTGAATAGCCAAGATTGTCCAAGTAACCAGCATATCAAATGTCTGTACTACCACACCATTTAATATACATGCTTCAGTTTGATTTGTTATTGTTGCCTACTTGTTGATTTCCCCTGAACTATGTTACAAAAACTGCCAAGTATTATAAATGTAGTCATTCAACAGTTCGATGAGCACGCTGGTTATTTTATCAATTAGCCCCCAGCCTTGTAGCCCTTGAAAGGCTACATTGACAGAATAGGACTTAGCGTTTAGCGCTGTTAGACTTTTACAATATGAAGCTTTCGTATGAAGCCACCTGTAGAAAGACGCACGTGGTATCAATGCTGCTGAAAGACAGGTTGGGTTTCAGAATATAACTCCTCGTGTGTGCCTGCTTTGAACCTCTGCACATTATACATTGTCAGATCCTATTTTTCTCTCATGAAATTCAGTGAGTCTGTGACATCCAGCAATCTGGCCATGTGTGACAGTTTTGGCTCAGAATCTGACACGTAAAGCATAATACACGGCTTCCTCTGCGAAATATTTTCATCGCAGAAGCAAAGTTTAAGTTTACATTTGTGTTCCGCATGGATGTGCGGCGTGTTAATGGCGTTGGAATGGATAGCTATAATAAAAGGCCATCAAACCGGTGGACAAACGTTTTTACATTTGTCTTTACGAACAGATGCTTTCCGAGGGCGGCTCGTTTGTTAATGCAGCGCAACAAGGAATCCTAAGTGCTCGCGAGCCACGGGGTTTACACGCTGCAGGGTTTTTATTTGTAAAAATGCTGGCTTTAGCATTTAGGCTCATTCATAAAGCTTTTAGAATAGAGCTTCTGTCTACACAATGAAAGAAGGTGGTGAAAGCTTGTAAAAACATTTTCCAATCCAGTGGCTTTTATTGTATTAGTGTTGTCATCAGTGCACTTATTGTACCTCCAGTATTTTTGTTTGAGATGTGAGCAGTGCTTCAGCTGACCGTGTCTAACAGTAATCTGGAATTGTTTTCCTTCCTGGTTCCAGTCAGCACAACCTTGTTGTGCAGTGGGGCGTGACACATTGCTTGTCCCCGTTCAATAAAAAAATGTTCTCTGACTTTAAACTTTTGGCCTATCGCCAGCTATTCTTACACTCTATCAATTCAATATCTGAGTCCAGGGAGACGGGAGACTATCAAACCTTTCTGACGTTTCTTTGTCTGAAATAAAGGTGAAGGGATGAAAGGCTGAAAGGGGTCTTTACTTAATGGCAATTACACTGTCTTTACACAAAGCCGCTGACCAAAGATTTTGTTGTAGATTTCAGTTTATGTACAATTGGCAGGATGTGGGGTTTATATCATGGCAGCCAATGGTCAAGGTAAACCTACTGTAGCTAAGTGGTAAAGGAGTGCTGAAATGGACGGCCTTGATGAAGCCATCTCATCCCATCAGAGGACTGAAAGGAGGCGGGTCCTTTTCGAAAGCAATCAACACAGGGTTTTCTTCAAGTGTAAGGCCCATTCAGACTGACAATGGGGGGGGGGGGGGGGGGGGGGATCAATGATGACAAAAATGGCATCAATCACACATTTCAGGGGTATATCAATCAACACAAAAGCCCTGTCAAAGTATTGGTCCAGACAAGCTGCTGGATCAGATTTAATACTGTCAGATATTGTCCATCAAATTTAGATGGAAAATTGTATTTGGCACAAAAGCAGAGGATCATTATTATTATAGCAGTGCTTGTTTTGCAAGGCATTAAATGTTTGGCTGTGATTCTACCCTGGCCCTATGCATAAATCATAAGTGATGTATAAGCGTATAGAAAATAACTGTGTAAGCTACTTGTAGAAAGTATGTAAACACACAGTTTCAAGTTCACTGGGTGTGACTGTACAGAATGTGTTCATTTAGAAGTCAACCGACAAAATGCCTCCCTTACTGTGACCACCAAAGCTAAACCCCAGAAAAGGAAGAATTAACTATTTAGTATAACCAACTGCATTTCAGCTGACTACCAGGGACTGTGATATTCAGCCTGAGGATAATATGTCTTTTGTTTAAATAAAAATGTAATGGAGCTATTGAGAAGTTTTAAGTATTTTCTCTCTGGCTTAGTTCCCAGTCTCATCATGGGGACCTGACCTTTCATTAGGCAAATGATTAAACTCATTCTTTCATGAACCTCTTGGTTGCATTGTATGCACTTACATATACAGGGAATAAAAAAAAAAACTGATATCTGCAATAGGCAAAGACACTGTATGCCTTAAACAAAATTCCTGTTTTCTATTTAAGAAGGCTGCAGCTATCTGTTCTTTGGGGGAGGGATTGCACTCATACAAATAAAGGCCTTCAGAATATTCTCCTGCAGTCTGAATTTCCCTCTTCTCTCGGGCATAGAGGACTGAGGCGGACATGCTCTGCAAGCATAAATGTGGGCCCAACATTTCGACCTTTGTGTTCTCCTCCCGACCAGAGGGAGACTGCACAGATGGTGCCCCTGGACTCAGGAGAACCTCCCAGCATGCAATGCTGATGCTACACTGGCTGAATATGTTACACGTAAAAAATAGCTCAAATATTGAGGACAAAGCCCTGAACTACATCAGAGAGGACTTATTTCCCCACACTCCAGTGACTGTTGGCACCTCGCCAGGCTGTCAATCTCCATTAGAAAGAGACGTTACCGTTTAAACGAGGCCATCGGACACTGCGGTAGGTCGCTTATGCGGGAGTTTGCTGTAGTTACTCATTATGTACTGTTAAATAATCAACAACTGCATGGTTTGCTGGTGGAAAACCACACCAAAGTCCCTAGCCATATCTCTGAAAATTATGTGCTGTTATGGGGGAAAGGAGTACAGCATCTGAATGTGGAAAAACAAAAAAAACTGCAGAGAACCTGGACTGTCCAGAAAATATTGCAAAGTTACCTTTCTGCTACATTTGTCTTTGTTTTGTATCAGCTATATTAACAGTTTATTGTCACATCATTACATCT
Source organism: Synaphobranchus kaupii (assembly GCA_029718625.1). NCBI lineage: Eukaryota > Metazoa > Chordata > Actinopteri > Anguilliformes > Synaphobranchidae > Synaphobranchus > Synaphobranchus kaupii. Next base: position 15,676,713 of record CM056390.1, on the reverse strand, counting down.
GCTGAACAGAACTGCAGGTTAAAATGGCTGGTATAGTGAGCGAATTAATCAGTTAATTAGCCTACTTGATCCCTTGGCTCACGGCGCCACAACACGAAGGGGAGGCCACGCGGGGATAGCAAAAAGCGTTTATCACCAAAATAAAGATTTACAAAGGAAATACGTGATGTCAGGGAATGATAGAGGAAAATAAAATGTAAGTCAGTATAAAGTGTAGTGTCGTGTAAAACTGGAACCAAACAAAAGCTGCTGGCAATGAGGAGAGTGACCACTGGGGAATATGCCACACTTAGTCCGGCCCCTGGGCAATCAGCAATCAGCCCCTATAAGCAAGAGCGAGAGAGAGAGAGAGAGAGAGAAAGGCAGAGAAAAGGGGCGGGGCCGTGGCCATCACATCTAGCGATCAATATGTTTTTTTTTCAAGAAGAAAATCCCAATCTCAGCCAGCCGTAGTTTTGTGTTACACGAATCACCGTGTAAGATAAGAAAAAGTATAAAAAATATATCTTCCCTATCTAGCTGGCCGGATTTTGCTGTCCGGCTAACCTCTTGACGCGTTATGAGAAGGAGGGCGTAGATCTGAGGCAAGAGTTGGGGAGTAGCATGTCCTAAAACGGACACTTTATTTTTGTAGTGTAGTTAGTTTACCCCTCCACTACACCCTAATCCTGCCATGCAAAGTAAAATTCCCTCATCCGATATTTCCACTGTGCTATTTCCCTCAAAACATTTTAGACCCCGATTCTTTGACACGCCCGATTCTCCGCACATTGTGATGCCAGTATATTGATTCCAGTATGCCGGCGCGAGATAGAGTTGCATTATTTTTTTTTTCTGTTTAGTCTACAAAAAACAACCTGGGCCAAGTATGGAAACAGGCTCTTAAAGATCTTTCCTTTATTCCGCAGATAGGGAGTCTGAGATATACCGTGGAGCGCAGCTGTGCGAGGACTGATACCTGAGCGACAAGATCAGCAAGCGAGCCTCGGATCGACAGCCGTTTCCGACACATTCCCTCAGGCGCTTTGAGGAATGGAGTTACTGATGATCGGATCGGAATACAGTTCTAAACTATTGTTTGAGTATGATGTTTGCGCGGTTTTTGTGCACACTCCGTGATTGCCGCATTCCTTCACCCGGAGGAGCTGGCGGTCAGATACGTGCTCTGCTTCATTGGCTGTAAACACAATCCATCATTCGGTGATTACCCCCACAAAGTTGCTTTTAACCAATGACAGTGGCATTCACTGGATGTATGTTCAGTTCCAAACAGAAATAACATTTGAAATGAGAGAAAATGAAATTAATGTATTTTCATACTTAATCATTTCTGTATTTCATTCATTTTCTCCAAAATGGGCACCACTGGGAACATAACATGTCTCTGTGCATAGTCTGTTTAATGTACTGTGTATGTCTACCTATGCTGCAATAGTAGTCTTTTCAACAAGCATCTTTTGGTACACAGTTTTCAGTATCAGCCGCTAAGAATGACTAAATTGGTTGCCTTTTAGTCATTCTTATATACTTGTAATATACATGAGATTCATACATGAAACATTATTCAAAACTATATCAATTTATTAAAGAGGCCCATGAGTGTGTAAGGAAGTAGGCTGTGTTCTGGGCTTGGAAAAAAAACTCACTCCATGGAAATTACAACAAAGGAAGAATCTACAGCTTTTTCTCCTATTCCCCACATGTAGATAATTAATATAATTAATTAATATAATACAAATGTATAGAAAAAAGATCCGATCTAACTGATAATGATCACATTTAAATAAGTAAAACAATTGCCCCAGGCTTCTGTTGCCATAATGAAACATTAAATATTTAGAAAGCAGCTTTAAATGTGTTTACTGTGTAATACATTATTCATGATGTGGCAAGGCAAACATTGACTCAAGGTTAAATGGGCAAAAGTATTACACCGACAGTGTGATTCTGGTTTTGGTCAACACAGTGCTGTCCCCAAAGGAATTTGCACTTGAATACAAGCTAAAGACCTTGCATTGCCATGCGCTGGGAGTCTGACATCAGTACTCATTTCTGGTTTCAACAGAGACCTGTGCAAGGGGTGCTGGGTACCATAATAAATTATGTTTTATGGTCCATTTACGTCATTTGTTTCACTCAAAACTACTGGCACTTGGCAGGCTGGTTCAACTGTCACTGCTGTCGCTACATATTGATCAGAATCACAGCAAGTCATCAGCCTCGCTCGTTCCCAGTGGAGCTGTTAAAGGCTAACGTGATAAGATCAGCTCCATTTCTGTAATAAATCTTGGGTGTCATTTTATAACAATAAATAAAATGGAAACATGCAATTGTATGTAGGCTAGTTATGTCATTTGGTCACGATGCCAGCAAAATCACCTTATATTTCTTGTTTATATTTCAGAATATAATAAAATTATTCATGTCATTTCCTTGTAGTCCAAAGGCAAGGTGCCTCCCTAAGGGCTATCTTACGGTGGCAGAAAAGTGAAAAACACAAATGCATAAGACAAAACAATTTTAGAAATTATAAAATACAAATGAGCGTCGTAAACAAGTGCGCAGAGCAAGTTCTGTCAAATAACTCTTGCTGTTCCCGACCAATGGTCGGCCTCCGCAAACGCATGTTCTCATACGCAACCAATCACATGCACTCATCACTAATGGAGCGTCCCTTTTAGAAGCTAGACTCAGATCTCTCCGATACTGCTTCGGCTGCGCTGCTCTTGTTTCGCTGCTTCTTATATATTTTGCTGCTCACCCTCCACCACCCCAGCCTCCACCTATTGTTTGGATCTGATTCTATGTACTTGGGGGGTTTTGGTGTATATCTCCTGTTTAGTAGGGGAGATGTGTCGTGCTCCCTGTTTGACAGGTAGTGCACGCTGCGTGCACTAGAAGTACATGGAGCAGTTCCATTCAGCGCCAAACCAAAATATTATATATTCATTCATATATTAAATACGTGAGCTATCTTGACAGAACAACAAATATGACAACAAATGAACAACTCTGAAAACACATTTCAAGAAGCAAATTAACAACACCAGAAGCACACACAACATTTCAGAAAACACAACAGCAAAGAGAAACTGGAAAAGGTAGGTACAAGCATAGTCATTGCTGATTGGATGTCTACAATGTCACTCTGGCATTAAGGAAATCAGGCTGGATCTGTTAGAGTCGTTTCAGAGTTGTTAATTTGTTCTGAGATTTCTTGCTGTGTTTTCCAATTTCTTCATTTGTTTTGCGTAATGCAGTAGTGTGGCGCATGTCTTGGCCACTGTATTATCTTGTCTAAGACACATTCACAACTGTCTTGGCCACCGTATTGTCTTGTCTAAGACACTGTCAGCGGCTAACTGTAACTTTTTACTTAGTGTAAGTATTTACTTAGTGAAGTCAATGGGTTTTGTATGATTTATACTGGACCTTGGTTAGCTATGCATTTTAAATGGATGATATGTTCTGGCTAAGCATATAGAGTGGACTTTATTAGTGTATTAAATAACTGTTGCTCAGTGTTCAGTATTATCCTGTTGGCCATCTATCTTGCTTGCTTGCTGAATGGAGATAGATGATCGTCCATTCTTTGTACGTGTGGCATCATACAGTGTGAAACTGGAGCTAATTGTGGGTGGTCTGGCCAATAGCTACAGTTGGCAGATCACTGGGCCTGAAAAGAGATTCTGTCCATTTGTTTTGTCCTGATCGCTAGCTCGCACTGCCAGGTTCATTTAAAACTTGGCTACTTCGGCGTTCGGTATCATGTCGCCGCCCTACGGTGCAAGCTAGACATCAAGGTATTGCATTTTGGGAGTGAATTGGAGTAGAGACATTCAGGTGTCTCACCCCTAGACATGGCTCTAGTACATTGTTATTGCATTCCGAAACTCAGCCAATCGAAACGAGGAAAGTGTTAATGTTTACCAGCTTCTGTCACATATTTTTGTGTTGTATTACAGCATGTTTCAAAACCATGTTTTCCTACATCTTTTCTACATCATAACACCTAAGTATGTAGAACTACAAAGCATTCAGAAATCTATGAGCATATAAGTGTATCCAATTTCAAAGCACGGCAATATAGATTTAATTGCATTTATTCCCCCACGAAATGAACAAAGTCTTGGTTTTCTTTTTGACGTGTATATTAGCTGAAGTAATATCAAAAGCTTTGGGGGAGAAAAATATCTGCTGAAAAAGGAATATTCTTGGCTGTGTTGGGGCTGATATTCTCAGATATTGTCTCCAGAGACTTCAGAAGTTACTCTTGTATGGAACCGTCACAGAGAGAATATCTGATGTTTGTGTTCCTACACGTATACAGACAATGACAGATTACAGGTACAGAAAAAGATCAAAATGGAATCAACGCGTTTCAGAAAAGTATTAATATTCATCAGTGAATATCTCATCATTCTTGGTATGTTGTTGAGCTTCTGTGCTTCTTCTACTTTAAAGAATAAACAAATCTCTTTCACAAAGTTTCTATAGTATATGCCTAAAATTTGACTGCATCATGAAGCCTAAAAAACATGCAATGACCACATTTTAAAATATTGTAATACTGCTTTATAGTCCACACATTTATCTTACAAATATGGAAGACAAGAGAGCGAACCTTTGTTGGAGTGTCATGACTGGGTACAAAGCTTTCATGCTTCTCCAAGATTTAATTTCAAATATTTAATGTCTTCTGCCTTCAATGAACATGTACCTCATGGTAAAAGAAACCGTAATGTATCAAGTGGTACTGCATTGAGCATAAAATTAATCTGTGGGGTTTATAGATATTTGTCACGACTGTCATGCCCATTAAGACTCTGATAACTCTGAGTCGGAATAATTTAGAATCAATTTAATAACCCAGAAAGCACTGTATGACAGACCAAGCAGATGGAGGAGACTTGCTTTTAAGAGACAGCTGTTTATCTCCTTGAGTGCCCATTCTAGTGAATGATGGCGAAAGTGGCCAGTTTGTCCCCATATAAAGATATACTGTAGTTCTCAAAGCAACATTCTTCATATTGAAGTGCATCCATCACAATTACCATGTGGTACCTTGTCCTATCCATGCAAGATAAAAACCGAATTTTCTTCTCTTTTGGGGATGACAACTTAGTGTTAGGTTGCTAAATGTATACTGTATTATGTAATATATCTATTTTTTTCAGGTAGATCTTATAGCGGTAAATGTTTTGAACTGAAATTAACTTTTTTTGCCCGTGTAATTTATTGAAAATCCTGCCAGGCACTTTTGCAGTTGGGAAGAAACACTTGGGAGCCAGTTGTTTACAGTTGTGACTCAGTCTATTGCATGCACAGTCATAATTTTGCCTCCTGCAAACAGAAGGATTTCTCTTTCACAGTGGGCCTTCTGCTCCCTCTGTGGGTACAGTGGCTTGGCCAGTATGGGGGCAGTTTGTTTTGGCTGAATAAGGAATGTTTTATGCCAGTCTCAGGTGGTTTGCAATCCAAATATAGACCGGAAGAAAAAAGAGAATTTGTCATCACAGCAGAACACAGGACGGGCTTAATTTATTCCTCTCTGAGCGCTTCCTCCCTTCAGCATTATAAATAGGCTGCTGGTTTTTTTTGTACGGCGTTGTGCCCCTTAATGACACACAAACCGTTTCCCATGCCACCACAGGATATTTGTTAACCAAAACATTCATCTTGAATTTTAAAACTGCAGATATGGAAAACAAAATGATATTTCAAGCTTTCCTGAATAGTCTTGTACATGTCATGCAATTGCATTATTGCAGGCGGTGGAGTACTGGGCGCACCTCACCACACCGCATTCCAGCGAATCTTACTCTGTTATCAACAGCTTTGATTACCAATTACAGGCCGAAATAGTTCAGCAGAGCTGTGTGCATAGATCAAAACTGTCAAACTGTAACAGTTACAGTCCATAAAAAGCAGCATAATATGAAACCGCCAGTAAGTGGTTGGTAGTTAGCCTTGTCAAATCTTTGAGAGGAGCACTGCAGTTATTTTCACTGGATCACACCAACAGCTTTTTCATTTGAAAGTGACAGGTAGCTGACAAAGTAAAAAGGTCAGTAAGTTCATTCTACGAGACAATAAAGTTGCCAATTTGTGTCATTGAATGAATTAAAAGAAGCCGAAGGCTTAGATTCAATCAACATTTGTCGTTTGCCTTATATCACAATTAAATGTAAATCTAAATTTTTTTCCTCCACAATCACAGTTTAGTGTGCGACTCACTCTGTCCCCCTTATTTGACATAAATATATTTCATTTTGTCTCTTGAGCCTCAACCATGGTAATCCTACAGGACTGCTTTATTGGCCCCATAATTCATAAAGCCCATGACAAGACACACAAAGCACTATAATGCAGGTGTGTGAGCTATGTGCAGAGTATGTTTTCATATGATTTTTGGACTAAAAGTCCAAACTTGAGATTCATATTCATCGAGAGTTACTGCTTTTGTTTTTCTATGAATGAGCTGTGCGTCATCTCTCCTGATTGGAATTGCAGGAGGCTTGGCCACAATGTACAACAGGGCGCCTCAAATGCACATCTCTGGTTGTGAGAAAACATGAAAACTGCAGGCAGACAGTAGGAAATGTGATCTGTTGGCAATCTGCAAAAAGGGATAAGAAATTTTAATTTAACAAATATCAAATCAAAAATTTGTTAATCTAGCTGTGATTTTGAAGTATCACTTGCATGTATTATAAGTTAAGGATTGAATCAAGACCATTTGTCAGACTGAAGTGTGTGTTCGGGCTCCAGACCTTCTCATTGCTACAGTGACACTGCAAAAAATGTCTGTCTTAACAAGTGTTTTAGTCTTGTAATGAGACTTAAAATATTTATTTCCTCAAAAGTGGAAAATATTAGCTTGTTCTAAGTTACATTTTGCTTGAAAAGTGAAATTATCTTACCCCACTGGCAAATCTTGAATATCTCACACCATTGGCAGATAGTTTGTCTTATTTAGCAAAAAAAAAAAAAAAGATTAAAATGCTTGTTAAGATTTGGTTTTTGCAGTTTAGAAAGTATGCCTATATTTCAACTCAATAATGCACACAGTAGCCTTATCTGAGAGCCAATGCAGCTTCCAGTACTAATATTTCAACAAACCCACAGCCAATGTATAGTTATCAGAGTGATGATGATGATGATGATGATGATGATGACGACGATAGATCTGATGAGAAAGATTATGGTAATTCTGATTATGATGATGATCCATTTGCGTGTAGGTGTCTCATCTAAAACATTAGGCAAATGAGCCCAGAATAGGCATCATAAAGGATGTCTTGTCTGTTAGATGTACCCGGTTTACTGTTGGAATATGTGTTCATTGTTGAAGGCAGCAGTGGCTTACGCGTATGCCCAGTGTGTATGATTATATTTAAATTAGTACGACATGGTGATAGATGGGTGTACTACTTGGATTTGCAAATAACCTACAGAGGATTGGTGAGCTGTTTTAGAGAGTGGTAAATATTGCTGGTAATACGAGGCAGTCCGTTTCCTTGCGAAGGGAATATAATTAAAGGCAGGATGGTTCAATCATTAGATTTTAAAATGGTTTCACTGGAATCCCCTTTTCTCTGATTTTAATAGATGTTTATCCATAATGTGCTGAATACTGCTTTGCCCTGTGTTGTCACTCTTCTGGTATCAGTATTTCATGGCTGCGATCATGCAAGATGGATCAATTGCAACGAAGAGCATTTATCCCGACTAAATAGACATGTGTTCATGCCCCTCGTTTGACATGTAGGATCCAAAGGGATATTTACGATGTGTACTAAAAATCCATTCAACAAATATTTATTCAAACAAAATCAAATAAAATGAAATTTTTGAAGTAATAGTGATTGAAAGATTTTCCCTCAACTGGCTAGATGTCGAAATGACAAATGACAAGGTTCGATAATGACCTTTGCGCCATTTTATCTATTTTGAGACAGAACCAATTTAAGAGCGTAATAAAATTGGACTTGATTATTAATTTTATTCCTGCGGTCTGCTGGCTTACATCAGCACCCGAGTCTTTAATCAAAATTGTGATGGAAAAAAAAAAGAATCCATACAATCAATCAATACGGGCTGATCATCATAAGATAATACAAGTCTCCTTCAGGCACTGCATGTTGTTGAATTTGAAGTTGGATGCACATATGCACATGCGCAGACAGGCTTTCCTTCACACAGAGAGCATTTCATTTATCGTAAGGACATTCTCCGCTAGAGGCAGAAGAAGCGCTTAAAAGGATTACCGAAAGATAAAGAAAATTTTTTTTTTTCCCCCTGTATTTTGATGCCTGACTGTTTTGGTTGCCAGGTTGCAGATATTTATCCCGGATTAGATTAGAATGGTTTGTTTATTCTCAAGCGCTGTGCCCTACTCTCATTCAGACAAATCCCCTCTGATGAGGATTCTGACGTGTGCTTTTTTTATTGGCGAAAGATGGATGTGTACTGCTCGCATGAGTTCCAGTCAAGTCTGACAGCCAGTGTTGCGAGTGGGTGTTTCTGTCACATGCTGACAAATGAATGTTCACTCTCCACCCTCACATACAGATTTATCATAGCTTTGTTATGTATGTAGAGACGTGCTATTTTTGCAGTCACTGTATTAATAAGTACATCAGCGACTCACTCTGTCCCCCTTGTTTGAAATAAATATATTTCATTTTGTCTCTTGCGCCTCAGCCATGGTAATCCTACAGGACTGCATGATGGCCCCATAATTCATAAAGCCCATACACACAAAAAGACACACAAAGCTCTATGATGCTGGGGCGTGAGCTATGTGCAGAGTATGTTTTCACGTGATTTTTGGACTAAAGGTCCAAACCTGAGATGCGTATTCATATTCATGGAGAGTTACTGATTTTGTTTTTCTATGAATGAGCTGTGCATCATCTCTCTTGATTGGAATTGCAGGAGGCTTGGCCACAATGTACAACAGGGCGCCTCAAATGCACATCTCTGGTTGTGAGAAAACATGAAAACTGCAGGGAAACAGTAGGCAATGTGATCTGTTGGCAATCTGGAAAAAGGGATAGGAAATTTAGTTCAAACCTTTTGCATATAAATGTGTGTACAAAAGCCTTCCCCCGCTGTGTAAAAAGTGTGCTCCTCAGACGCCATGACTGTGCAGCTCAGCTTGGTGGACAGTAGAACAAGAAGCATCAGCGGATGGCAGCACTTGCTTCTGAGGAGTGTGTCTTTGTCTGCACTCTCTCATATTGACAGAGGACATTGTCAGTAAAATGTTCTGTACTGTTATAAGGCATGCATCCGGAAGGTGTGGTAAATGGCGTATTGTGAGATACTCAAGGTTTTAAAAATATGTTCATATTATTTAACAAATTGCAAATGGCTATGCAGGCCATATTTATTAGATCACTTTCAAGGGTTTCTTCTCCTGACTCTTTCCCCATAGAGTTCTATAGGAAAATGAGTCAGGAGAAATAACCCTTAAAGGTTGTATCAGCGATTTTGGGTGGAAACACAAATGATCACATTCATCTGATTTTTCCTCACGATCCGCTAGCTGCCCGCCCCATAAGCAGGCCGTCAAAAAACCGCGTCTCTGTAGGCAGCCTATGCTCCGAGATCGTACACAAAAACAAATGGTACTACCAACCACTCAAAACCAAAATAAACAGTATTCCAACCAATCACAATGATCTGCACAAACGCTAATACTCTTATCTCGCTGAAATCTTGACGGATTTACAAACGGTTTGGTTTCTTACAAACGTTATTAACGTGGTTATAATTCTGGATGCTTGAACACTATTTTTTAAAACATAACATAATTATTCATAATTATGGGATTTCGCTTCAGAAGTGACGTCACCCAAAATCGCTGATACAACCTTTAAGGTGATCCATCCGCATCTACTCCATATCTGGCCACAGAGTGATAGTTTGGGGCTTGTTTGATACTTTAGACTTATAGCCATTTAGCCAGTCATGTGTTCCATACTGTACCAGCGTAATTTAGAGCTGAATCTAGTCTCATCCCCCAATCCCCATAGAGCTCCATTCACGTGCAGAATGGTTATAGTATCGTTTGTAACAGTACCTGAAAATAAGATATTGAGAGTATTTTGATATTGATGGGTCACAGATTTCAGGACGTAATAGCATGCAAAGAATATATGACCAAATATTAAATATGATACTTTAAATATATATTTAAATAAATATGATAAAGTAATGAATACTTATGTAAATGTGATATTTCAGTTTTTTATTTTGAATATAATCCTGAAGATATAATACTTTATTTAGTTTGCACATTATAGATAATTACTTCTATAGGAGTAATTCTCTATAATGTGCAAACTAAATAAAGTATTATATCTTCAGGATTATATTCAAAATAATCCTGAAGATAATCCTGAAGATATAATCCTGAAGATAATCCTGAAGATATAATACTTTATTTAGTTTGCACATTATAGAGAATTACTTCTATAGGAGTAGAAAAAAATCCCATGTAAATATGTATTAATTTGACTTTGCAACACAGCAAAATGAGAAATAATCAATGGGGTATGAATACTTTCTGAAGCCACTGTATATGTCAAACAGTGCTTTCAGACAAGCACAACGTACCATAAATGGCTTAATTTCAGAACAGAACATTTGGAACAGAACTATTGCTCAGCAGGTCTCAATTGCAGATTCACAGGTCTGCAATTTTTGTTTACGTAAAAAGGACAGATCATAAATAAAGATAAGCTCTGAATTAGGTTTAAAAAATCAACCCATCTCTTTCTGAGGGTTAATTTAGCTCTACTTATAAAGTCTCACAGAGAGGACATACGGTATTAGGACTGTGGGCTGATGTAGAAACGCAATCCTGAATCATACTAGAATATAAATGTATCCCAATGAATAAGCAGTCCCTTGAACTGGGGATTACTGGCTTGTTATAAATGGGCCAATGGAAAAAAAGCATAAGCACTGTAACTGTAACTTGCTATTTATTTTATGAGGGTTAAAGGGCACACAGACAAAACTACAGGGTGACAAATATTTGGTATTAAGTACATTATATTGAGAAACACAGTTATGTGCAATACAAATGTTCAATAACAATGATGTGGTAGGTATCAATAGGGAAATACAATATGTCTCTTTTCTATTGGGTTTCTATATCACAATGTTTCACAATATTCACTACTGCTTCAATGCAGACAGTATACACACAACTACATTAAATGCAAGATGACTATGTGCAGCCAGTGCTGTACTTATCAGCCTCTAAAACAGAGCAGAATTTATCAGATGCATAAAGGGCAATTTTCCATTTACCTAATGAAACTTTATTTACTATATATATATACTGTGTATAAATTCAACAAAAAAAAAAATAGGTTGGAACCTAAATAATGGCTCCTTCACTTTGCATTTCACTTATTTTGTCTCAAAGCACAACAACTTATCACCCCAAATTACCCCCCTCCACTAGGCTGGTAGGCTCTGTAAGCACGAAGCAACAGTTTATATCGGATCAAAACCGCACGAGAAGCCACTTTCAGGAGGATAAGGTTATGCAGCAAATACAAATCTCAATAAAACCTACGAGACACTCAATTTCGAGTCAAGCTGCCCATTTCCATACCATGAAGTATTGGTGCAAACGAAAGGCCCTAACCTAAATAAGTTGGGGGTTGGCTGTCATAGCCCTAATGTTATTTTTTGCACGCTATAAATAAGCCTTTTTTTTTACATTGTCAAAACTGGAACTTGTACAGGCCTAAAGATTAGCTTGATATTCTCAGCAAATAATAATTTTATTGTCTCATTAAAATGCTTTATTCTCCGCTGCATGCTAAAGCCAGTTAATGCATCATCTGCTGTCCATGTAAGCCTATTCGCTGTGGTGAATATTTGAAATTGTGTTGAAATCAATGGCGATCAATTAAACAACCATGAGATTTGAAATCTGGATTAGGTCATTGCTATGTCCCTCCTGTTGATCCTGGTGATCCCTTGATCCCTGGTGGTCTCTGATTGGCTGTGTTTGCCATATGTATAGGTACTGACTTGATCACCTCAGCTCAACCCAAAATCAATATGCCTGTAAAAAGACTCATAACCTCATTACTACCAAGACACTTTGGCCTTTGAGAATGAACACAGGCAATGATGTCCTTTGACACCCAGAAAACATTGCTGCACAGATGCATTTGGTGACACACTAGCCTTAAAGAAACACATTGACAAAATGGATCGATGTTAGATCGATTTTGCTGTAGGTCAAAAAAAAAAAAAACCTTTTCACTGAATACATTCTCTAAATGAACCTCGCAGTTTATTTACAGGATTTCAGATGCACTCCACTCCCTACCAATTGCTGATAATGATCAGTCATTGAAATCAACATTGTGTTATAGCACAAACTTCTCAGTGCACAGCTGTAGACGTATCAGCTGCCGTAGATAAAATAGGCAAGCTTTCAAGTAGTCTGATATTTCAGCTCAGTACAGGGATGTTGCTAGCCTCAGTGGGAAAGGAAGAACAGATTTGGACTTGAACAGTGTGTCCTGTCACAGTAGCCATCTGCAGTGCATACTGATCACTCTTCAGAGGGGCAACAGATTTGGCATAAACAGCAACAGAGGGAGACGGGAAGAACACATCCATCACAAAGAGGTAATAAACCGGAAAACAAAACTGAATAACACAAATGCGTCGGGAGTGGTTTGAAACATCAACAATATCGCCGTGTCAAGGAGCATTTCTTCCAGCGATGGCACCCCGCAAAAGTGTTTCAACAGAAAATTAATTGAGTGAAAAGCTCGAAACATTAAAGCTTTTGAAACATTAAAGTACACAGAACACAGAAGGTGGTCCTTTTGTTCTCACATCAAATATTCGTCTTACGGCTTCTCTGAACTTGGTTCTTCTCGTGTTTTAATGGCTGCATTACTGACAGAAGAAAATAAGTGCTGAAAAGCTACGACCTGTGAAGGTCATCACTTTTTTGGATACAGTGACTATAATTGATTGGTTGGTTATTGTCAGCCTTCATGTGTTCCCAAAATGACAATTTTCTCAGTTCTAATTATTATCAAACCTACTTGGTGTACCACAAACTGCCCAGGAGGACAACGACAGATCACTTTCTTCATTTTGAAATGTTTTGTCTATTCTTGTGAGTATCAAAGGTTGAGCTATGAGAGTCTGATATGTTTTATAAAACACAAAACAACTGCACAGAAAAGGCAAACTTTCCATGAATATCTCTGACACTCACACCCAACTGTATAGTTAATGGCACTATTAAAGATCATTAAAGATCCCGCGACACTTATCGTAAAGAGTAGGGGTTTCCCCGGTGTCCTGGCTAAATTCCCAACCTGGCTCTTTCAATCTGCCACCTAATCATCTCCCAGTTTAATTGGCTAAAATCATTCTCTCCCTCTCTACCTCAGCTGATGTGTGGTGAGCATCCTGGTGCAAAATGGCTGCCATTGCAACACCCAGGTGGGTGCTACACATTGGTGATGGTAGAGGCGAGTTTCCCCTCATCATTGTAAAGCACTTTGAATCACCGGTTGGTGAGAAAGGCACTATATAAATGCAAGGCATTACTATTCAAGGGTTCATTATTCTTCTAATATAACCAGCCAAATTTACAGTTGTTCAGTGATGAAGGACACTCAAACCCTCTCAGGCTCTGACACCTGTTAAGACATAGAAAGTTTATTATTTTAAAGAGCCCTTCATTGATCACTTTAAATGTTACCTCCACAGGCAGGTAGGGGCCTATAAGAGACAAAAAAAGACACAGCAACTCAGGACATTCATGCCTGTGCTACCTTGTAGCTGGTACAGAAGATAGTTGTGCAGCTATTGTGTGTGTATATATATATATATACACACAGTGCAGTCTGTAAGTATTTGTACAGTATCATAATTGTTATTGTTTTGGCTCTGCACTCAACCACATTGGATTTGAAATGAAACGGTGAATATTAGGTTAAAATGCAGACTGTCAGCTTTCATTTGAGGGTATTTACACAGTGCTCAAAATGCAGTGCTTTTTCCCAAAATTCAAAAGGTTATGAGCACCAGCAAAAATTTAGGAGCACCCACAAAAATTTAAGGAGCGCCACTCACCCCCACAAACATCAAAGATCAGCCAGTCTTTGTCATAAATGACCCCCCCCTTTCTCACACATTAACCGAATCAGGACAGGGATGCTCTTCCTGTGGAGGTATTTTTATAAGTCTACTGAAGGAAAGAAGTTAGTCAGTTTTGGAGTTTGTTTGGAGAAGAAGTTCATCTGTTTTGTTTTTGTGGTGGTAGTTCCTTTCATTCCTGTTCAGCTGGAGGGTAAATAATATTTGTAATTTCTGGCTTATCTCTCTCTTTACTGGTATCTTCTAATTAATGTCTGGTTTAATGTCTTCCCTTTTGTAAATTATAAGTAGTCAGCCTACATTATTCCATTTGACTGTTTTTCATTTAATAAAATTATTTAATCTCAAGACCTGATTTAGACTTTGTTTTGGCTTGCTGGTTCATCCACCAGGTTACTGTTCGACTTACCTAATTTGGCGATTTAATTGATGATTGTCATTTTTAATAATAATAATAAAATTAAATCACATAAAATTTTGAATTTTGAATGTAGGTTAAGTGAGGGGTTCTAGCACGCAATATCGCTTGTGTTCAGTATTCAGAGTGCCAAACATTTTAACAAGGGCATTGACTGTTGGAACCACTGGATTCAGAAAACACACATTTTACCTAATCCTCACTTAACCGACAATGTTAACACATGGGATCCTCTTCCAAGTACACTTGGATTGAAATCATTTTACAGTTTGGTTAATGAGCAGTAGGCGTCTGAATAACCGTTACATCCATATCGGGTGATCCATGTGCGACCAAAACATTCAGACTTTTCAGCCCTGTTACATCCATATCGAGTGATCCATGTAGGAATTACAATCCTTTTTATACATAGTCCCCCCGTTTGCATCTAACTTAATACAAAGCAAGCAAAAGCAGTGCATCGTACCATCCTAACACTAGGGTCCAAGTGCATCATGGGTAAGTGATAAGTCTAGTGTATGGGTTTTGATGGACCATTTCAGGTGCTGAGGCTAGAACCGGGAGTGAGGTTTGTGATGGAAACTGAGGAGTGCCTGACTGAAGGGGGGAGGCCATTCCACCACCTGGGAGCCAGGCAGGAGAAGAGTCTGGACCAGGCCAGGTTGTCACAGGGGGAGGGGACAGCTAGCCGACCCGATGTAGCAGATCGCAGGGTGTGAGTGGGGGCCTATGGCAGAACCACGGCCTGGAGGGAGGCAGAAGCCATGCCTTTGAGGGCCTTGTAGGCCTGTTTTGAATGGGATTTGAGCAGCAACTTGGAGCCAGTGGAGTGAGCACCCAAGCGGGGTGATGTGTGAAAACCTGGGCAGGTTGAAGACCAGCCAGGCTGTAGCATTCTGGATGAGTTGGATGGGGTCTCATGGAAGAAGCAGACTAGCAAGGAGGGATTTCCAGCAGTCCAGTCCGGAGATGACTAGAGCTTGCATCAGTTGGGTGGACTCTCCTGTGAGACAGGGTCTATTCCTCTGAATGTTGTTTGTACAATGCAAACCTGTGTGGGCCTTGTAGGATAGCTTGTTGTCAAGGATCACACTGAGGTTCTTGACAGGAGGTCACCTGGTTGTTGTTGATGGTGATGGACAGATCTGGGAGTTGACATGATTTTCAAGTGCAGCTCAGTCTTGTCCGGGTTTGAGCTGGTGGCAGGACGTCTAATGGGAGATGCCAGTCAGGCCGCCTGAAATTAAATGTCATCAGCATACACTGCTATTGGCCCCCGCCCCTTTTTGCACACAATTTGAAGAACGCATCTCAGCAGGCAAGACTGTGGAATGATGGGGCCAAGGGACTTTAGTTTTAGATGTATTATCTAGATGTGTGTTAGATGTATATCCTTGTTTTGTTTAATGCAGTATGCTTTGGCAATATAGATAGGCAATATGTTTTGTCATGCCAATAAAGGAAATTGAATTGAATTGAATAGGAGAGGGCCCAGGACTGATCCCTGGAGGGATTGATTTCTTTTGAACCAATGCTAACAATAGTTGAAGGTTCAAGATGGGCCTAGGTGATTCTTGATAAGCACTTTAACCATTTGAGTATTTCCATTTGTTCTTATATATGTTGGATACAATTTATGATAGTTATTTGCACTTCATTACCAGTGCTCAATCATTAAACCATCACTGTCTCTTATTAATGGTCTGGGTTGACTTCTTTACACCTGTGCGAATCGATCCACTGGTACTGTATATATGCATGTACAAAACGATAATTGGTCTACTTGCTTCCTACCTCAGCAGTCTGCTAAATAGGAATTCACACAGTTATGATCTGCACTCAAGTGATTAAAGACATGAACTTGGAAAGATGAGTTTAATTTGTTATTTTTGACCTTTGAAATATTATTTTGTGCATTAACATTACACATTGAACAGGGTGACACAGCTTGGCAAACAAGCATAACCAACTATGAGTGGAGCACACTATCACTAACATACCTTTCTGCCCAGTGATTATCTAAACAATTCTGGTGTGATTCTTGGTTAATTACACAATTATGTTTTAGTCTCAGCAAATCCCATATTATGCTACATAGTTATACCTTGTCAGGGTTGGCTTATTATAGAGGTAGAATGTCTAAGCCAGCTATACGAATAAACAACCTGTAGAACAAGTGTAATCTTCTTATACGACACAATTATCATTCACATTGGAAAGAGCTTAGCCGAGACTAAGATACAGTATATTTTAAAGGATGTTTGGGTTGCCAGAGCTGGGGATTGTTGAATGTTCAGTAAGAATGTGGATCGCTATCTGTGATGAGCTGTCGCATTTGCCTGGGGTTCATGCTGAAATTCTAGTAAGTAGTATAATGCAATGTGACTGAATAGCAATTGTGGCAGGGCTCCATACGGCAGGGAGAATCGGAGCAATCTGGAGCCGCGCCTACTGGTTAAGTACGCACACACACCTGGGCGGCATTAACTAATCAACCCAGGGCTTAAAAGTGCTTCTTTTCACAGTGGGTGGCTGAGACTGGGAATCCTTATGCATAGAGAGAGAGAACATGAACGAGAGAACGAGAACAAAAGTAAAAGTAAAAGTAAAAGTAAAAGAAAAAGAAAAAGAAAAAGAACAAAAAGCAATATAACTGAAAAGTTTTTGTGGTGCTTGGGTTTATATTGTCTTTCTTGTTTTAGTTTGTTATTTTTATCTGGATCCCATGAGGGGGAAGGGAGAAGATTTGTGTTTGTTTCTTTGTTTACGTCTCTCTCTCTCAAAGCCAGTGGAAACCGCAAATTACCGTATCTCCCTGTGTCCTGCAATTCTGTCCCTCCCGGGCGTGTCACCTGCTGTGTGAGACCGCAGTGCATCCAGGCCTCAAAAAAAAATAAACGACAAATTTAACAACAGTATGGGGTTCAAAGGCTTATGGCTTTGAATCATTTATATTTATATTTACAATGAAGCTTTTATGAAATGCCATTTGTTATACACAACGAGTTTCAGCGCTGAAGTCAAGCCAGCGTCACAACCAATAGTAGTAGTCAGCAGGCTTACGTAATCTTACAACGTAAAGTTAGATACCATAGCGGGTACAAGTGGGAGATTGCTAATGCAGCGCCCTTATGAAACAATGGAGCAGGGGCCACGACTCCAGATTTCAGCATGGCTACTAAACCCATGTGACGTATTTAGAGTTCAACATTAGGTGAGCCAAGTTGTAGAATAATGCTTTCTACTGCTTTATCCCTCAAAGACAATATACAATGGTTTAAAGAATTAACAAATCATGAAGTTGTATGTAAAATTGTATTTTAGCCATACACCAGCAAAACAAATACTATGTATAAGATATGCTTTAAAAAGATAAGATGACATTTCATTCCCCATGTTAATTTTTCAGGTTTCATATCCAGCTAAAGCATTTGCTCTCAATGTAGTGATGTGGCCCACAGTGTGGAATTGAATAGCGACCATGCCTGTGCTGACTGTGGCTGGAAGTCCTCTCAGGTGGTACATAATTGGCCATAGCCTTTGGCTTCAGGTGAAAGGCTATTCCTGACTCATTGTGCAATAGTGCTCTCTTGTCGATTGGATACTGCCAGTTCTGTCAATGCCACCTGTGCAGTCCTCCAGCACAATGGTTGCACAGAGTGTACCCTCCTAGTCTGAACCCACCTAGATTGGCAGAGGGTGTTGCAATGATAGAATGGGATTACTTTTTGCAACAAAAAAATCTATATGTTGATTTTCAACATTAACATAATTATGATTTATTGCTGGTACCTACTTGCTCAAAAGAACTAGTGGCGATTCATCAGGTGACTTAAACATTTTAAGCATCAACAGACTGTCAGGTTTAATGGTCCAATATATACACACACACACACACACACACACACACACACACACACACACACACACACACACACACACACACACACACACACACACACACACACACACACACTCTCTCTCTCTCTCTAAACTAAAAGGCTGTTATGCCAGATATATTGATTTCAACCTTCCCCACAGCAGCCCTTCAGAAAAAGCCTTTACTTGGAACTTTTCCTTTGTTGATAAAAAATTTTAAACTCAAAAGTTTGAATGTTATATACTGCTTGGACTTTAATGACATCAAACAGATCAAAGGGCGAGGTCAACAGCAGTTAACCTCACTTCTTGTCTGATTGCAGGATAATGCTGATTTCAGCAAAATAAGCCTCGGTAATGAATAATTTGTCACAACAAAGACTTGTGACACACTTTCATTTTCCTTCAAGAAGAAATAAGTACTAGAAAATTTTTTTCTGAGAATTAATTCACCGTATCAACAGATGGCTCATTATATAGAAAACTGAAATCGACAACTGCACAGACTGAAGGTTTTGAGCCCTGACTTGCTGCAGTGGTGGTAGGCCCTGCAGAAAGGCGTGTGCCTGAAGTAGTGCGGGTGGCCATCTTGTGAAGGTAACGGTTATGTGGCTTAAGATGGATGAAATGAAGACAAAGTGTGATTTCCCTCCCAGTGCACAGGAACATGCACAACACGCGCACACACAACCACACACACACGCACACACACACTGCAGTTATCAATGTCTGGCAGAAAATTCAAGCTCTTCATCATCCTGAAACATCTCTCCCCAGGCTCTATTATAAGGATCATTCACTTTGTTTCCCATTTTACTTCATCTTCTGAACCAAAGATACATTGGACTTTCCTTCCTCTCACATAAGGGCGATTTCTCTCCTGTTCCCTTGTATAATGTAATCACAACATGCTTTGAAATAACATGAAACTGGTCGTGAACTTGTCTCACAGCAGGGCCAAGATACTGGCATCAAGAGACTGGTTTAATGGATACACAAATGCCTCCCAGTTTGTAAATGATATTGACCAGCTTTACTCTTCACTGGTAAAAAATATTCTGGAATACTAGTGAATTGTGTTATGCAGCAGTAAATCATACTGCGTGCAACTCATAAATATGAATTATTGGGACATATGAATGATACATGAATTTGGAGGTTGGAGCATATCCTCAAAAGGTCACATTTTAGATGCATACCTTAAAATTAAGGGCAGCACTGCATCGATAACACCCAATAACAAAATATTATTTAAAAGCAGAATATACCTTAATATTGCAGAAACAATATTGAGCCATTTTAAACAAATGGATCACGTTTATGATATAAGAGTCTGCTAGACTTCTTCAATGCAGATGCGCTTCGTAGAGTGGTCTCTGAATAATAAACAATCTGATTTTAACGTTATAATTATCAGTAACAAAATAGGTGTTGCAGAGTCTGATTAAATATGCTTAATATGTAGTGCAAATGCACATTTCCTGTCCACTGAGGGTGGTGTGGACCAGTTGGAGCCCAGCCTTTTTTAAATGTACTTTTTAAAATAAAATGACATATTTCTCTCCTTTTCTGGGCTCACATACCTAGAATTAATTGCTAAGTAGTTTGTTTGGATGTTTGGTTATTCACTCATCTAGCTGCCAGATTTGAATCGGAGACTTGGAATTGGAAACACTTGATGTTGTATTGCTGTAGGTAGATGTGCAACCAGTCTGTTATATGGCAAGGCTGAGGAAAGACGTATGCAGTTTCCATGGTGATGCTTATGACCTATAGTGAGACTTACCTGTGATTTTCACAGAACAGGATTGGTTCCTAGTTTTGCCACTTCACTGAACTGGGGGAAAAAAAGTGTGGGCAGTCTAGTGTTGTGTTTATGGTAATAAGGTTGACTAGTTTTCGTGATTGGAAAGTGACCACATTATAATAGCAGAGGAAATCTTGTTTGTGTGATTATTTGATTCATGGATGAAATTATCTAACAAATACCACCATGTGCCAACTGTTGACATGGATGATTCAATGACATTTAATGGAAACAATCGTAGTAAAGTGAACATTCTAAAGTGCAAATTATAAAAGCATTGCCTTATATAATTCCATACAGTTGTGAAATCATCGCTGTAATATTAAAGGGGCAGTATGCACTTTTTTCAATCAATTACTTCTAAATGACCATGATAAATCTGCAGCTAACAGTGTCTGTATCTGTAACAGTATTCAGGACGTTGGGCTCATCCCTGATGCTTGTACACTGCATTTGACTGAAACAGATGTTAGATAAGAATATTCATGAAAAGGTCTTTGGATGGACATTTTCTTTTATGCCTGATCTGATTTGCTTCCCTCCGGCTGCTGTATAGCAACTGTTATCCTTGGCTGACACATAATTTAACAACCAGCATCAATCAATACTAGCAGATGCACCCAGCAAGATGGGTTTTCTTTAATGGAATTAAATTTCAATTTCCTGGGTAGAGATCACGTTGAAATACAACACAATACAAGTCTCCAGGATACTGTGAGAGCTCCAGTTCTTGGACCTCCTTTCCCCTATCTTCGCTGATATTGCTTCCATGCCTTCACATTAACAGACCCCAAGATTTGTTGTAATGAATCTGTGGAGCCAGATTGGATTTGCCTCCTTCTCTTGTTTTGGCTCTGATCACAGTTGACTTTAAACCAGGTTCAGCTGAGGAAACATTTATACGGTTGGGGAGATGGGGTTATATCATGACATATTCTCTAGTCTTGTGCTCCTGAGTAAAACGCAAAAGAACAAAGGACTTGAATGAAAAGTTAAGTTTAAAAGGGCACTCCTGTTAAAATCTACAAGTTGACATGTTGTGTACTACATATGTGCGGCAGTTTATCTCAGATCATAGCCTCCTCTGGATTCCTAAAATTTGTCTGAAACTAGTCTTAAATCTGTTTGGATAAAATTATCACAAAAGACCATCCACAATTCAAAAACTCAAAGTTAGTTAACAAAACTGAGTAAGGTTCTAAGATTTATTTAATAATGTCTCTTGTGATTTAGAATGTATAATGATAATATAATAATTATAGACGAGAGCGTGTATCACGAAGCAGGATTACTGAATTAGCTGGATAACTGCAACCATTCAAAACCATCTGGGTTTTCCGCAGTGTGGTTATCCAGCTAACTCAGGAATCCTGCTTTATGATACAGGCCCCTGGAAACTGGCCAAATGTATGCACTGAGAATGCTTATCCTAATTTTAAATTCCAAACATCATTAGCTGGAAATATGGTTAATATAAATGACAAAATGTCATGTCTTTACCCACAAAACCACTGCAGTGTAGGCTACACAATAACCTGTATGGATATTTAATAAGCATGTGATACGCTCTTTGCATGAATTAAACATCAAAGAAGTGTAAATCTTTTCCCACTGTGTTTTGGTCTTAATGAATAATTATTATAATTTTGGGTGATCTGACAGAAAGGTTGCCAAAATATGGATTCTGATTAATAATGCTAATCATAACCTGAAGCAATGAGATTTATGAAAACTTGACAACTAAATGAGGCACTGTATGTTTGGATGTGTCATTAAGACATGAAGACCGGCATCAGGAAAAGGATATGCAATAGTGGTGTGTCGTTCGTGAACGATTTGTTCTTTTTGTTCAAATATTTTGGGTGAACGAAAGGAACTGACTCACCTCCATGTACGGATTTTTTTCCTTTGGTTCCACTCTCAGTTGCGAACTTGCCATTCACTGAAGCTGCAGCTACTCCTATTTAACAATGTTCACGATTGGGTGGAATGACAGCATTCATCCGCTTGAGCAGGCATGATCTCCGAGCGCCTCCTGTCTGTATGACCGGAAGCAACAGTTCCTGAACTGAAAGTGGTGGTTTTATCCACTAAATTGATATAATATCTGTACCAATAAAGCTATGCGTTCATTAGAAATGGCAGCCTGCTAAATATTGTGCTCTTTTTAATAAAGTAAAGTAGCCTATAGATTAGGCTATATAATAAACCCTTGTCGTTTGCAAGTGAATTAGTAGCTTAACCCGCGCCACCTATTTGCTAACTAACAGTAAATCCTACATGAGTAAATTGCATGAAAACATGCCAGATATATTTATTTTTAAATGTATGAAAATGTTTTGTAAGTATCTGTGAATAGCATAATAACAGTGTATGCTAAGCTACTGCAGGAATTCACCTACAAAAGACAGTAAGTGACTCATTTCTGAGCAGTTTTTCAACTTAGCAAGTTACTCACCCAGACCAGTTCGAGAATGGGTCCATGAACAGCTCAGTAAGGTTCTCTCTTCAGCCACCTAGAAGTTTTCAGTCACTCCAGTCACTTTTTCAGACTCCTTATCGTTTGCGAAGAACGAGATTGAGAATGAGAGCAGCGAATGAGAACGAGAGAGAGCGAACTAGAGCAGTGGACAAATTGGTGAATGAATCTGTGAATGAATCCTTTTAGTGAAAGGAGTCAAAGGATCCGGGTCCCTCAAAGGAACCGCAACGCCCATCTCAAATATGCAAGACATGAGAATAGAACGTCAGTGCAAACAAAAGATATTTTATACATGAATCCTTGAAGTCCTGAGGAATGATTTAAATCACCATAGAAATGTATACAACATGGAACAATTGATTTACTTGACAAAATAAAAGAATTACACAGCAATGACTTTGCACGTAACCTAGACACTGTTTTATGCAATGCTTCGGTGGTTGCTGCATTTAAACCCAGATTTATACAACTAACTTCAACTTCAATCCTTTAACTCTAGTGAGTCCTGTCCTTGATTTGCTGTATGGTTATCTTCATCAAACTTGAGACACATAATTCCCAAACACCAGATAAGAGCTTAAAAATGCAAAAGAAAAGGTATTATGTGGTTTCACAAGGATCCGCTGAGTAAATCGATTGCTCCCACGTCTCGTTGGTCCCCTATGAATGTGTGTTAAGGAATTAAAAACACAATCATTGTGCAGGTTGGTTGGAAAGAATCATGAAGATGTTTCTCATATTTTTGACGTTATCCCCAATCTGTTTTACAGGCGTAATGGCCTGTAAAATAGTTTGGGGGGGTAATATCTGGAAAAATACTTCACCAGCAAATTCACAAAGGACTGCAATTAATGAAACCCATCTTTCTTCGGTTTTAAAAGATTCACCGCCAAAGTCTACGGTATTTCTCCATTTTCTTTAGTTTTTGCCCACACTACTCTAGTTCCTGTCATGTGGAAACTAATTTGGTAACATTTATACTCTTAACATATAGATGTGTGCTTGCATATGACATTTCTGCTTTAAACTTTTCTCATTATTTTTTTGCCCGAGGCCTTACTTGCTTACATTGTACATTGGGTTGGAATGATGCTGGTGCTCAGTGACCACGAGAGCGCTTACCAGATTGAAGTACCTCATTATTCGAGGTCTGCCACTGTGAACTGAATGTTTGTGTCTCAAATTCATATTTTTGTATTAGAGTTGTTTGAACACCTTTGATAACATATTTATTTTCCTGGAGACCAAAATCATCGTTTCAATGTCCTTTCATTTTTTAACCTCACCAATGAAACCCCCAATCTAGATATGTGTAGACCCTGTGATAAAAAATTAAAATATGGGAAAAACCATGAAATAGTATAACTAAATAAAAACTCTGTGTTCCAAAAGTAAGCTATTTTCCCTTTTTACTTTATTTCACACAACCTTACAAACAGTTTCATACTTGCAAGTGTCAAAAATGCACTCACAGTAATGAGAAACAGTGGGCCGTGGTTGCAGTTAAGTCTACCTTTTTAAAGGGGGATGGGATGTTCACCTCAAACCCTCTAATATTCAACCCAGAGTTACGGCCTTGGACCTCATTGAAATATCTGTAGTGTTGGAGCATATACACTGCCCGGCCAAAAAAAAAAGTCGCAGTTGCACCAGTCATGCATAGTGCTCACTGTACAAGCCTCTGGAGGCAGTGTTATGATCTGGGGTTGCTTCAATTGGTCAGGTCTAGGCTCAGCAAAGTTATGCAGCAATAAAATGAAGTCAGCTGAGTACCTGAATGTACTGAATGACCAGGTTATCCCATCAATGGGCATATTCCAGGACAACAATGCCAAGATTCATCGGGCTCAAATTGTGAAAGAGTGGTTCAGGGAGCATGAGGAATCATTTTCACACATGAATTGGCCACCAGAGTCCTGACCTTAACCCCATTGAAAGTCTTTGGGATGTGCTGGAGAAGACTTCACGGAGTGGTTCGACTCTCCCGTCGTCAATACAAGATCTCGGCCAAACATTTATGCAAGTCTGGATGGAAATAAATGTTGTGACGTTGCATAAGGTTGTCGAAATAATGCCACGACGAATGCGCGCCATAATCAAAGCTAAAGGCGGTCCAACAAAATATTACAGTGTGCAACTTTTTTTTTGGCCGGGCAGTGTAAGTTCTGGTAATATTTGGTTCAGACATCTGGAAGAGGGATATTCAAATAAAAAGGACTCTCTATTCAAATTTGTAATCTCTGATGCCAATGGCATCGCCTTCTAGAATACTTCAATATTACATTACAATCTTCACATCTCTAAATTACAATACATATACCAGCTACTGTATGTCAATGCTTACATAGCTGAAATGAGGTTAGCTCCGGCTTGTGCTACCTTTCCTAACTGCAGCCAGCCTTGATAAATTGCATCGGGTCACTCACATATATCTATTTGAAAGCTCTGCTCTCAATTTTTTCAGCAAAATACTAAAAATATATACACAAAAAGGCTAACACACAATCGGCAGACCCATAAAATCAGTAGCCTCCACTTTTTATAAGATTTTATGCACACGTTACATTTTATGTAGCTAAAGATACAAGTTTAGTAAATGAGGAAAGGTGCTCTCTCTTCTGTGATCACACATTTGAGTGCAAATGTGACTCTGTATAGCAAACCTTGAGCTAATTTAATGCCTAGGCATTTTTCAGCTACCCACTTAAATTTAGTCACCTCAAGATGAAGCAAAGGTGTTTAGGTGCTGAATTTGAAGTATGAAATCTGATGATATGGGACATAGCTGGGTTTACACAAATGGATATATGGCTAATTATTGAATGGATGAAAACATCAGTATATTTGTTAACTGTCAAGGTATGACGTCAAAGATATTAGATAATTAGCTTCCTATTGCATTACATTGCAGGTATTTAGCAGACGCTCATATCCAGAGCGAATTACAAAACCTTTTTAGCATTTTTTACGTTATCCATTTATACAGCTGGATATATACTGAAGTGATTCAGGTTACAACGGCAGTGTCCTACCTGGGAATCGAACCAGAAACTTTTCGGTTACAAGGCCAGTTCCTTAACAATTATACTACACTGCTGCCCCTTCCTGATAAGTTTCACATATAACATGTACTCTGTCTCTGGGGTTACTGTTCCTCACACCTGAAAACATGAAGTGAATCGAAGCCACTTAGGCTGTGATATAAACCAGTGCAGTTAAAACCGGATAGGGACTGGAAGGGGATAACAAGGCGTAAAACCATGTCCCTATTTCCAACTGAGATGCGCATCATTAATCAGGGACTTATCTATGTCCCCTGTGCAAAACAGTTATGTTTGGTCATTTAATTCATGCAACATCTGGTTAGGATCAAACATGGCTCAGAGGTTTTTCTTGGAGTCCAGGATACCCTGACAGGTAAAAATGTATGATCCACATTTGCTAGAACGTATAACAATGTACTTTTATATTCACGACAGTTATTCACACACTGAAGTTATGGTGCAGGTGTCCATGTCATTATTCATCCAATAGCATTGAGGACATATGGCCCTATGGTTTTAGCCACTGACTGAGTAATAATGATGGCCTGAATAAATCACTACCTCATACACAGTGGGTGTATATTACATAAGATCACTCATGGTAAAATTGGATTATTCATGTTCCCTTGGGGAACAAAAAATTGCAAGTACACAGAATCAGATCCAAACAGGTGGAGGCTGGGGTGGTGGAGGGTGAGCAGCAAAATATTTTTTAGCACAAGAAGCAGCGAAACAAGAGCAGCGCAGCCAAAGCAGTACGGGAGAGATCCGAGTCTCGCTTTTAAAAGGGATGCTCCATTAGTGATGTGTGCAAGTGATTAATCGAGTATGAGAACGTGCGTTTGCAGAGGCCAAGCAAGAGTTATTTGACAGAACTTGGTCTGCGCACTTGTTCGCGACGCTCATTTCTGCAGCAGATCTATTGAGGCAATGTGGCTCGGTCGGAGAACATCCTTTGTGCGCGGGTTCTTCAAACACATTAGCGGGTTTGGCTTTTTGGGTGGGTGAATCTGCATGGGGGGTGGGGGTGTGTTCATGTGGCAGAGGGTGGGCACAGAGGGCAGACATTTTCCTTTCAAAAGGAGCCAAGGGCCCCGAGAGGTCTCCCTGGGGTACGCCGGAGGCTCCAACTGGGCTAACAGCTCAGGGGAGGCTTTTAAACATGCGCCAGTAACTGCAGGCAGCTGGAGTCACATGAAACCTTACAGGAGCGAAGGCCGGCTGGAGGAGAACGGGGAAAAGAGCAGGGACGGGGATATCACCACGAAAGAAGACGGGACGTCGTTTATTTATTCACGAACGAAGCGTCGAGGGCTGTCGCCGCGCGTCCCCCGTAGCTCATCCGCCGTAGAGGCTGCTCGATCTCGTCACCCTCGCGGCCCCTCCTTCCCCCTTCATGCATCAGGTGTAATTGAATTTAATTGGATGTTTCCATGAGTTCTAATTGTAACCGGAGAGCCTAAGTTCACGGCATGATATAGAATGTCATAATTCATAATTGGAAAAAAAACAACATCAACACAGCCTGCGCATGCATAGCAATGTGGTAACTGTGAATGAGAAACGTTTAGTGTCGTGGCCCCACGAGGAAGCCAATGTGAAAGTAAACGACACAGCCACAGTTGTTTGAGAAGAGATATCTTATGCATAGTGTGTGAACAGTGAAATGAGCAGGTCTCCTCCAATAGAGTATTTGCCACAGACAAAAGCCACGTCTCGGTTTGGAAGGCCTCTGATGCAGAATACTTCAAAAGGAATACAGTGCTTTTTACACCCTCTAACTACCCCCTAAGATCTTACTTTTGGTTGGAGTCATTTAAAGAGAAGTTTATTTCATGCTAAAAACAGTTTTTTTTTACATAGGCAATTTTGCAAGGCTTGTTTGTCAGGTTTTTGCTCCACAGTTGAAACAATAATGCTAGAGCAAAAAGGATCATTAAACATTTGGCAATGAATGCTCTCAACATTTGCCAGCAATTAATTTACAATTTCTTTGCTCTGCACTTGCCAACTTTAAAGAATTAATTTGACTAAATCTCAGCAGATTGTCCTTGGTTATTATGGCTAGCAGGTAGACAGTTTTTAGTAATTATTGTCATTATGACTCTCACTTATACTGTACCGTGGAAAATCGTAAATAATAATACATTTATTAGACAAAATCCATAAAGTAGAGGCATTGTGATATGAATGTAAATTCACTTTTGCTATGCTCCGCTCTCTTAGCAAGGAACCAAAGAAATGTGCCGTGTTAACCCCTTCTCTAGCACCACCTTTTTTGAACAAAAGCATGAAAATAAAATGGTTCCTGTTCCTGAACCCCTTTGATTACAGGCATAATCCTGGTCTCTTCTGTAAGGAAACCCTTGGGAGTTTGTTTTCCAAGAGTCAGAATTACTCTAAGTATTACTGAAACAAAGTAACAGAAGCTCAAACACAGCAGAAGTGTACTTTTTTTTCTCTCGCTGAAACTACTATTTTCTTTTGCTGGGATAAGGATACCTACTTTACCATTATTTGCGTCGTCTGTGGATTCCCGTGGAACACAAAGAACATATGGAGTCGTCCTTTTGCTTGAGCCTGTTTTGTGTCATGTTACAAAATAAGGAACCGTTGTCGCTATAACATAGGAATCGTAAAATAGTTTATAGAGATAGAATCGTGAGTTTTAACGCTCTCAAACGGTATCTTGTGCGACCAGATTATTTAAAAATTTCATTATAAAAAATAAAAAAATACAAAATACAAAGCTGGTGCTAGTTAATGGGTGAATGTCGCTCACTATTGAATTCTATTCAAGATTCTATATGAAAAAGGGGATCTCTCGTATGGCTGTACTCTGGGGGTCAAAATGAAGCTCAGATAACCGCAGGGTTCTACTCCCTCAGTGGAAGAACGCTGGACCAGCTGTGCTATGAGATTGAAGTACAATGTGACAGCTGGCCTTTTAACACGCATTTGACCTGCATCTTTATTTCACACTATCGAAGCTATGCCAAGAGGGCTCTGCCCTGTCCGATTAGCGGCGCCTTTGAAGACCTGAGTTGGAGAGGAGGAAAGCGAAGCAGCCAGCTCTGGCTGCTCATTCTAGACATCAAAGCGCACACACACACACACACACACACACACACACACGTGCAGAAGAACACCTGGGAAAGGGTTAAATTGACAGCTGCAGATGAAACCTGCATTAAAAAAAAAACCCTGTCAGTTTGCTTTTGAAAGGCAAAAAAGGGAAAAGAGTAAAAAAATCCCTGCGGATCCCCAGTTAAAAGAGGGCCGATTCTTTTTCGGACAGCTGTGAGGTGCCGCCGAGCATACTAAGAAGGGAGAGGTGGTGGTGCAGGAACGTGAGATGTGCACCAAGAGGGTGGGGGGCAGAGGGAAAGGGAGAGGGAGGGAGAACAGAGGAGAGTAGGAATGGATTTAATAATTCGCAAACAGGCAAAGAATTCAGGAGTGCTTTGGCCAGTGCATTGTTTCTAAAGAATTCCCGTTGTCCTTTACTTTCCCATTGTTTTTCTTGATCTCGGACAGTAAAGAAGGAAAGGTAACTATTAAGTGTGCAATTGTCAGCTACTGGCTCATTCCCTCTTTGATCTTACGGAGGTAAGGTATGCTACGACGTTACAGATGCGAGTTATTTCTCTCAAAGACTTTTATTCTTTGATATCGATGATTATGAAGTCTTTGTCCTCAGATCACATATTTCCCACGAACAGAAGATATCCTGAAAAAGGGAACAATTTATGATTTATTTTGAAAAGAAAGCCACCCTTTTCAGATTTTTATCATGAAAAGAACGACTAAATCAATAAGGCATAGACTTGACAAGAAATACATACTGGGGTAGGGTATTTACATTTCCCGGGATAATCCAGGAACGTCTGTGTAAGCGTGTACAGCCGCATCGCTTGCTTTGCATGCAATATTCCTATACAAACCCCTGTGGTGAGCCTCCGAGATAGCCCTCACGTCCTCTTGCCTAAAGGTCAGCATTAATCTCTCAGCCAGATTGCATATTAAAATGGATCGATAACAAATGGTGACGCAAAAGCCTGCAAGCAGAGACGCGACTAGTGCAGGTAGGGCATGCAACCAATGATTTCAAAGCTTTAATGTGTACATGTAGGTAACCTCCTGAGCGCTGGCCCGGTCTATTTTTAGTTTAAAATCTGCTCCTGACACCCTGCAGAAGCTCAGCTCTTTCTGGGGGTGAAACTATACAATTCGTCGAATTGATACAATGATATATCAATCTGCCGTATAATGATATCATGATATTATTTCACACGTTTTTTCTTTGGTAAATCGAGGAGGTATGGGCCTGTATGGGTTTGACGGGCAGTGATGTGGGAAGATTAAGGAATTGGGATTGTAAATTCCCAGGTGGGCATTGTCCGCTGGACCCTTGAGTAAGATGTTTAACCTGAATTTCTGCACTAAATATTGAGCTGTACCATTGGATAATATTGCCAGCGTCATGCAAAAACCTTGTTTATGATTTTTTTTTTTGTCCTGTTGGTTTTTCATACATTAAATCATAATCAAACTAAATGTGCTATATGTAATTTCATGGTCTTCACAATGCCATTTTTTAGACATGCACAATATTTGCATGCCTCACTTGATATGTAAAGTATCAGAAGTGTCAAGTAAACGACGTGATAACAGAATAAAGCATAACCTTAAATTGTGAAATCACAAGTTTGTGACACAGTCTTATGCACTGGAGACTAAATAAGCTAAACTGAAAAATGACTGAAGAATCTCTGCTGAATGGAACGGTTGTTCAGTGCGATACTGCCGGCCCCCTGGAGTGCTGTTTTCTAAAGACTTCCAACGTCTGCTCATTTCACAAAATGTTATGAAAGGCTATCAAAAGCAGCGCATGCACACATTTAAGTTATTGCCATCTCCGTGCTTGTTCTTTCCCACTATATCATGCATTTGAGTAGTATCACAATATAAAATATTCATAGAAACTAGGTATATCCAAGTCATAACGTAATATAATCAGCATAATAGGTCCATGCGATCCTTTTCACATAACATATTCCATGGGGCAACACTCTTGGACTTTGTCACTCAGGGAAGGAGCTTCATGTAGCCACTGACAAAAGCCACTGACACCTGTAGCCTGCTTGCGCCAAGAAGCATATTTCATTATTTTTTTACCTTTTATTTGATAAAATATTAAGATTGTCTTGACACATAAACAGCTACATCATGAAGTAGGATATGCAATGCATAGTATTAATGGCTGTCAATGAGCTGAGTAGAAGCCATGCGATGTCACTTTTTCTGCACAAGAAACTTGCCACGTTGTAAGATATAACAAAAAGCAAATAAGGTTAGCATGTGGTCCTCAAATATCCAGAGCAGGACCAAGTCATTTTGTATTATCTTTAGTCTTTTTGCAGTGAGGACACAACCTAGAGAATGAATAGAAGGTTACAGGAGCAACCTGATTTGAAATTGATAACAGAGGGATTATGTTCTTAACTGCAGCAGGTCGATGAAGCAAAACGTTTTTTAATCTCAAAAGTGACAACTGGTGCTTTCGAAAGGTATAAATCCACAGATGCGTGCAATGTAACCACATGTGCTCAGGCCTTATCGCTGAACATTTATTTAATTGTCTAAAAAGACACCTGTCTTCAGGGGAAATGTTTTTTTTTTTCCTTTTTGTTCCAACTCCACTTAAGATGTGCTGAAGTCCATCTGAAAAAAGAAATGTTGAAGGTGTGAGTTTTTCTCTGTTGTCTGCAACAGCAATATTGAATCACGTCTGTTTTATGGAGCTTTTGGTCCTCATGTTGGACTGGTTAGAACGAGAGATGGCGAGACGATCCCCCCTGATGTACAGTTGGACCTGGGCGCCACTAATGTGTCGTAAGTGTCTAGTGCCTCTCCCGTCAAGGTCCGCCGGACGTGCCAACACGACGACAACACAAGCTGTGGGAGCACGATTTGCCATCCTTGGATAAACATTCGTTCTGAGAACGGCACTACAGGCTGCTCTTGGCCTAATGGACATGTCTGGATGGACATTTCCCATCTCCTTTCCTCCTCCGGGGGGGGGGTTGTTGTCGCTCCCTTCATGGAACACACATTTGTGGATACATCAGTCAAAACTGTAGAAGCGGGCTTCCTGGTTTTCGAAGACCCGTAGCATCCCAAACAAGTGTCACGACAAGTTGACTGCTGTCATTTTACTGATGCAATGAGAGGCTCTGTTCCTGTCATTCTTTCATATCCTTAGCTAGAGACAATACCGCTGTGTGCTCCAAACAAGGAACGGGACTCTGATTGAAGTTGCCGATAACAGTTTGGGGGTTTCCAAGTCGACGTGATGGTTTAAATGTAACCACCTGTGTTTTGTGTCATTTTTGCAAGGGATTTTATTCAAATGTATTATTTGCAGCATTGCATTTTGACTAAGCAACAATTACCCCAATGGTTTGAAGGACATACGTCCCTTATGTCTACAAAATATGCCTAAAGGCATTCTCCTCAACCAGCTCATATGTATTTGATATTCAGAGGGGCTATTTAGAACAATCAGCTTATTTTTATGAAGTTTCATTTCATTCCTCCTGTGCCTCACGAGTGCACAACTTAATCTACATCATAATTCTGTGTGCATAAGTGCACATAGACAATAAAGGCTGTGGCGTAAAATTGTATTAGAACACCTATAGTGAATTCACTAAGGTTCAATATCCCATACCTCATTACCCTTTGTGCGTGTGTGTCTGTGCGTGTGTGCATGCACGCACATGTGCTATATATCCTTACATAGAGCACGCAGTGTAATACCTTCTGCCATGGAAACAGTCACGATGACAAGTTCTCAAAGCACCACCAGACTTGTTGTGACATCTTCATTATATTATTATTAATGATGAAGTGTATGAGCCAAGCTCCTGGCAGGGAATGCAGCTGTTGGGCTATTTTTATCTGCACTGGTGAAGCCTGTTTAAGCAGAAAAGAACCATCAGGCAGAATAATATTGCAAAAAAAAAATTTCCTTCGTTTATGTACTGTATATCTGGCACATCCCTTTTTAGGGTTGTGGGATTTGTTATTGTTCGGCCGTGCCCGTATTTGTACAGCTATCCAGAATGAGACTACCATGAGTCCCTTGTGTGGGTCAGAGTGCTATATGCGCTGGCCAACCCATCCAAAACCGCATGAAGGTCTGCGATAAGTTAGGGAAATGCAGGTCTTTTTTGCTGTGCAGAATTTGCGATAAGCGGGCTTTTGCGACAGTTTGCGGATGTAATTAATGCGGTCCACGGAGAGCCTGGGTAAGCCTCGGACAGAGCGTGCCAATTCAAAACCTATGAATCACATCTTGCCGGCTCCCGTGCTGCCTGATGTGATATTGGTGAGTGCGGCTGTTGGGACGGAGAAATCTTGATTGTGTAATTCACAACAACGTGATGCAATGCAGTGACATATCGGAATAACGCATGCCCCTTTCTGCGAGATGAAGTGATTTGCGCACACATTTCAAAAGGCGCCGACAGGAAGAATGCAGATTAGACAGCGGTGAATTATCGTCGTTATTATCGCTTCCTGTTTGAGGAAGAATTGTCATCATCCTGTTATACACATCCATCAAGGATGAAAATTCATCAAAAATACATTTGTTTCCCTGTCAGTGGTATGGTGATTATGTAATTTGGTTAAGACAGCATAGACAGCTATAGATTACTAATAAGTACTTGTGAAAAAAATATTTTTCTATTTTGTCAGATTTAATTTTTACCTGGATTTATATAGTATTATACTTTCACACCTACATTTTAAGTATTGAATATGCCGATTATAAAGAACATTCCACTCCGTATAGTAATTGCAATTAAATAATGAGCAAATGTCATGTGTAATGAACAGAATGTGTCATTAGATGCACCATACATTATATGCAATGTCAATGGCAACATATTATTACATTCTTCACTGAAACATAATTTTGAAATTACGACTACTACTTATGTTTTGCCTAGTTACAATATCTCATGAATACAAAAAAAAAACACATGAAAATTTAATGTGATGAAATATTAAAACCATAATACTATGGTTGTCTGAGATGCACTTTTTCTCAACCCCAGATGAAAGTTTAATATGTCTGATGTCACCCAGACATGTTTTATTGGGTGATGGGTAAACAGGGTTATTCACCAGGGTTTAATTATTGATGTCCTGCCGTAGTTCTTGCTTTTGACTAAAACACAATTTATGAGGGTTATTACAAGCGAGGCATTACGCCACAGAACAAAACTAAGAAAATGAAATAAAACAAGGATCGGGGGGGCCAAGGCAACTTGTAGAGTGGGAGCAGGAGAGAGAGGGGGGGGTTGTCATTTTGGAGTGGGCAAGCTCAAGCAAGCTATAGATGTAATGGCTAACAGACCGTGCTTATGCAGGAAGAGGGGTATGTGCTTTAGGGGTATTCTGAGGCCCTCTCCAGAGGGCTCTGACAATGTTTACATTATGCCAATTACTATTGACCAAATTCTGGGAAGATATTTCACATATACTCATGGAAGTAGTAAATTAAATGACAACTAATAAACCATTATCAACTTCCATCAGGCTGTTCTGGACACTCAATTGTGGATTACAGCCCAACATCTTTGATTAACAGCAAAATAAAAATACAAAATTCAACCACAGAAATTCAACCACATTCAGTGCACTGCAATAAAACAGGTTTTTATACAAGGTAGACATTTGCAAACAGTTATGTGCACCAGTGTAGAAAAGATGAAACTGTATAGGTTTTCAATGGTACCGGAGGCAGAAAAATCTTTGATTGGCCAGAATGTGCATTTTTTTATTTAAGGTTCATGAGAAATTAAATTTGCCAAGTAAAACCATCGATTTAATTAAAGCTTTATATAAAATGCCTCCAGCAGAAACACATACTGAAAACATTCTATCTTCTCAATTTGCATTAACAAGAAGAACAAGACAAGATTGTTATGTCCACTACTCTTTTCCATGGCCAATGAACCCCTTGCTCTAAAAATTTTATTAGATAGAGACCAAAGAAATGGTGGGAATAACAATGGGAAAGCATAATTACAAACTAAATTTGTTTACTGTGATATTATTGTCCATCTAGGCAATAGCTCATCATCACTACCACATCTGATTTCAATATTTAATGAGTGCTCAGAAATCTCTGGAAAATAAATGAAATGGAGAAATATTGAAATCATGGCAATAAACCATGATTAACAACCCGTTTTGAGAATTTTAAATAATTTATTTAGTATTATATTAATAATAATAAAAAGCAACTGTTTCAATATAATTAAATTATTTACTCAATAATATCAATGAAAACTGTAAAGCATTGAAGGATCTGCCTAGAAATATGGTAGGAAAAGTTAACTTATTATGACTGGTATGGCTTTCTCAAATGTATTTTTGTATTCTCAAATATACTAGTCACTCCTACAAAATCTTTTTTTTCAAAACCTTGAACACAATTATTACATGGATTATGGTCTAATAAATTTCTACATATTAATGCCAGACCTTCATCTTCATAGCAGGAGGAGGCTTAATTCTAACAGACATTGAACTATATCAATTAGCAGGCCAGATTCTATGAATTTGTATCATAACGTGAATAATTTCTGAAGAGGAAATGTGAATCAACATTGAAAACTCAAGTACCAGCTTATTTATTATGTAATGTAGTTTTAATGCAATAAGACAAAAACTGTCAATTGTATTACTAATGACAGTATTCTGGAATAAAATCACGACACTAATC
The DNA here is from genome assembly GCA_029718625.1 of Synaphobranchus kaupii. Lineage (NCBI taxonomy): Eukaryota > Metazoa > Chordata > Actinopteri > Anguilliformes > Synaphobranchidae > Synaphobranchus > Synaphobranchus kaupii. The sequence continues at coordinate 15,641,115 of CM056390.1, read as the reverse complement.
GAGGAACCCATAGCAAGCCCTTATAAAACAAGTCACTATATTCCAAAATAAGGCCCTTGGGAAACAAAAGGGATTAATTGCGGATATTATTAAAAAGTAATGCATTTTACTTTTTTAAATGAAAGATGCCAACTCTGCACTACTCATGTTTGCAAATTAAAGGAATTTTTAAAGTAATTTCTCACTGAATAATGCAGGAAAAACAAGATGATTAATTTCTAGTCAACTCAAAGGACAATGAACATTTAGCAAGTAAATATTACAAGGTTTTAATCAAGTCATATTGATCCAAAATAATAATACAAAAAATAAAACTAAAAATAGAAATCAAACAGAACAAAGACCTACGCAGAGACAATATATATGAATGGCTTCCAACATTACAACATAAAAATGGCTTACAACATTACAAAGGACAACTAGAGAGAAAAAAAAAGAAATTTCAATAAATAGAGATAAATAACTCAAAGTAGACATATACAATTGTCATGGTTTCTGGAAGCCTGCTGTTGTTTCTGTGGTCGTTCTTTTGTTTGACGACATCGGGGCGATCTATCGGATTTTTCTGCATCCGTTTCGGTGTTTGAATCTCGCCCGGCAATTATTCCTTTCACCTGTTTTGGATTTCCTGCCGGTTATAAATAGCACAGGTGTTCCGCATTGCCGACGCTTCGAGATTGTCTTTGCTTTTGACTATCGGAGTTGTTAAGGAAAAGGATAGCGGTCTCTATGTTTCTGGTTGTTACTCGTCAGAAACATAGGTAGTCCGGTTAAGGAGTTAGGGGTAAAGATTTATTTAGTCTTTATTTTTCCTCTACCTGTTACCTTTTTGTCAGCTCGTTCACACCTAGAGCTGTAGGTAACAGTTATTTTTCTATTATGTTTCTTTCGCCTTGTTACACGGGTTTTCTTTTGTTTTTCTCTGACCTCTAGTTATACGCCCTCTTGTGTGAGTGCGTGAGGTTCCTTTGTTGTTTACTACTCGCTATCGCCGAGTTGCCCTCTTTTGGGGTTGTTTTGCGTTGGCTTACGCCGAGAGGGTTTTATTCCCATTATTTTGTTTTATTTCCCCCTGTTACTGCGGAGCTGTCCGCTTAGTGGCGTATTTCTAACGAATTACGCTTTCAGATTCCTTGGTTGTGGTGTTTGCTTCTCCGAATCTTTCATTCCACATTACATGAATAAATGCAAAGATTAATAAATACAAGGAAATAATGAAAATGAAGCACATGTAGGCTAGCGGGTGCAGCTCGGCTAGTTCGCTAGTAAGCATAACGAGGTGCGGTAAAGCGAAGGCCTCGAATGCGTTCGCTTTGGGATAATTGGACGAGTGAGAGGAGCGGGGTTAAAATCTCACCTTGGACTTCTCAGTAGCCTAAGCCTCTCTCTTTTCCCACACTCGTTACATTGGTGCCTGTTCACCCGGATCAGAACCGAAGTTTCATAAAGGGGGGTGAGTGCTGCGGGTGTAGCTCGGCTAGTTCGCTAGTAAGGACAGTGAGGTGCGGTAAAGCAAAGGCCTCGTAGCAGCTTACCGTGACAACACTCTCTGGCGACGTAACCCTCGGGTTCAAAATAACGGTGATCTATCGGCGATTTCGCCTTTAGCTGATTGGTAACGCTTTCGCTTTGGAATATTTGGACGAGTGAGAGGACCGATGTTCAAATCTCACCTTGGACTTCTGAGTAAGCTTCTCTCTTTCCACACTTCGTTACACACATAACTTATGAATGATTAATACATGACCAAATATATTCATCACCATTTTATTCTCATTTGAATTTATTTGTTCTTTACTAATTTATAAATAAACGTGTAAAAATACATATGATACATTTAACATTTAGCTATCATTGCCTTTCAACTTTTCAGAGTTTCTGAACTTTCTTCCCTCTTTAAGTACCTGCTCTGAAAAACTGATTAGAAATCGGCTTCTTTCCTCCATAACACAGATTAATGGATATTAAACCACTTTTTCTCTGTATTTTTCATTCTGAAGCATGACATATTATCATCGTTATATTCTTAACTTTTCAAGATGCAAAAGTTTGCAGATTGAAAATCAATGTGAATAGCTGAACAACTGTCAGGTCAGGGACCACATTTAACTTCCAGCCAAGGACTTGCAGTCACTTCACAAGTCAAGTTCACTCTGTGGGAGTCTGCAAGAACGAAACATATGGGATGTACAATTGGGTATAGATGAAATTATTATTTCTAAATGTTTGTTTTTGGTATGAGCTTGTTGAGGGACTTTTTGCTTTTGGGCAATTGCTTCACTAGCTTTTAATTTTAAGTTTAGCCCCCTAATGCTGGGACAGCTAAGGCAAAGGTACAGTATATTTATCGCTGTACAGGGTTCCTGAAAGCATAAATCCCATAAGATATCTTATCGAATCCTTCCTGAATTCACAAAGGTGAAGTGTTTTATTGACATAACACTAGTCCCATGGCTCCTCATTGGGGACTGACACAAGAACAAGCTGTGTTAGTAGTAAATACATTCTTCCATTAGGTTTTATGTATACATGTTGCATTACAGATATGTAATAAGCGCACTGAGATTGTACTTCATTTGAACAAATACTGGTTGACATTTTTTTCTAGGTGTGAGACATGTTTTATCATCATGATCAGAAGCCAAAAATGAGAAAATTGTATTGGTCAACCTGGAGGGCAAAATTAATGTAAACTATTTTATTAATTGACACAACTACACTGAGACTGAACATAAGGGTTTCCACTGTACGGTTCTGATATAAACCAATTGCATGTATTCGTAATAAATGAACAAAGTTTTATTGTTACCTTAATTTAAAACCTCTGCATGTTAAAATGTTTACAATTCAATGTATTTGAAATACTGCAGTAACATTATTGCTATTACTAACTATATAAAAAAGAAACATCAATTTTCACCAATTTTTATAGACAGATTCATCATACGTACACTTTGGATAACAACACATTTATTGGAAAATCTTCACAGGATCTGCAGGAGTGTTTTTAAACTGTAGAGGGATAAGATAAATGCATTTCAAACGATCTGACCCAGTTCTGTAAATTACTTACCTCGCCTGATATCCAGCCTACTTATGAACAATATTAATGATTTGTCATAATTATAATTAAAAAGGAAACTACAGAAGGATGTCTCCATGCTATTTTTCCAACACACATGTATAGCTAGTGTTCTGGCTTGAAAACTCTGCTTGACTAAAAATGAACAGGACAGTTGTTGGAAAAAGCCATGCCTTTGGGACAATATTAGGAACCATGAAGTAAATTGGGAGGAGGTGGGGAAATATCAAGGCAAATTTAACTGCAAATTGGGGGTTGTCTCAAATGCATTGGTTACATTTGTGTGCATGTCATTTTTATTCAACAGAGTAATATGTCAGAGGTTTTATCGAGTGCACTCCAATCCCCTGGGCCAGTGATTGGCGTAGGTGTGGAGAAACGGAAAGACTGTCGGGGGGCTTTTCTGAGGCTTCACCTCTTCATCCAAAAGGACTTTATTATACTGCCGGTGTCAATCTCTGAAGGCTGTTTAGTATTCCTTATCTGGAATCTATTTTGTAGTCTGAAAAAAAAGAACACGCATGAAACATATGGCTTGCTTATTGGGCTTACAGGTATTCATTACAAAAACATGCTACATAAGTCTATAAATGTGATGCGGGCGATGATACGCATTGCCTGGAACCAGCGATAAAGAGTGAGTGTGGCTCTGAAAAAGGGGAACAGATGTCGCGGTTTGGTGCCTTGATAGGAGGAATGGTGCGAGCTGGAGGTACACTGCGGTGCCTTTGCAGATGCAACCAACAATATGCATAATTAGGCTGAATTGCTGAAAGACATTTTTTATGAACTGCTTTCTTGTTGAAAAACCTATTACGGCTACAAGCCTTCTCAACTGCTCACCTTCAGAGAGGGGTGTATTGGGCACATTAATTTTTCACTCAAATGGGGTAATTAGTCGGCATTTCGTGATTAATACAGCCACTGTTGGCAGATATGTGAAAGGAAGCTGTTGCCGATGTGGCTCTCTCAGGCCCTGTATACTGCATTCCTGTTCTGATGAATTGGTTAATAGCAGCGCAGGCTCTGGGGAGACTGGAAAGGATACTGATTGAAAGCAAACAGCAATGAGCTTTCAAGTAGATTTTGAGAGCATTATCCTAATGTGTTTATACAGACATCATTAGTGTTCTGGCTTATATGCATATATTAAATGTTAATTGATCCACAACATTTACATAGATAACACACAGACTGAGTAAAGGATTATAACTGCGGTCCTAAGCTACCCCTTCCCCCCAGTCTTTCCCTTTGCCCTTGAAAGTTAAACTAGTTTAAAAACCTCTATTTTGACCTTTGATCTGGCCCTAGCTTAAGATTTAAGGTCTGACCCAAGCCCTAATGATGTGAGCATCGAACATACACAGTACACGCAATGAATTCATAGAACAAAATTTTACATTGGTAATGTGGGAAAACTGTGGTTCGTGTGAGCTTGTCCACTATAAGCACATTTAAAAGCATTGCTGTAAATAAGTAGATTTAAAAAATACAGTGACTTTCGCGGAATTCATTAGACAAAAATGTTAGACCAATTCAATGACTTGCGTTAAGCAGCTAATTACTATACACAATCAAACAAACAGTATTGCTCACAATTAGCGAATTTTAATCAAAGCATGTACCGGCCCCGCCCTTGATACAGAAAATGAAACATGGATTTGACTGAATACAAAAAGCAAAACTTTGGGAAAGAGAAAGCAGAAAATTATTTGGAAAAAAGTGCAAGTGTTTGGGTATATATTAACTGGCCACAGCAATCCACCGGCAGGAAAGGAATTGCGTGTGAAATTCAATCACATGCAAATTAATACTTTGAGAGCAATAAGATTTCAACAGGAGACCCTACAAGATTATGGCAGGGCGTCAAGTGTTGCACAAGTTAAAGACTTTCATCCAGTGTATTTTGTGCTGTGCAAGCATCAGCTGAAGTGTTCTCAAGTGTGTGTGCGTATGTGTGTTGGGGTGGAGGGAGGGGGTTAATTCTGGTGACTTTTGATGGGTGGTTGCTACCTTGAATTATAATGTAAGGAATCAATGGATATAATGTGTGTCAGTCTGAGGATTTCCCCGGGAACTGCTGAAACCACCTCTGGCCCTCTGGTGACACATACACATTTCCACATTAATTGCCCAAAAGGGCTGTAAAAAAAGCCATATTTCCCCCCATCATCTGGGTATGATGGTGTGATGTTAGCAATCTACTGTTAGACACAGTCATAAATCACTGTAGAAAGGTTTTAACAACAACAGCGCAGGCATATAAGCTTGGTAGGTATTCAGATAGCGAGCTCAGATTTTCATATGCAAGTAGGTCTAGCCTCAGTGAGTGTACTTGCAAGGTACCTTGTTTTCTTTATTTTATGTTAACTGATTTCTACCAAAACAACACTGGCAAATTTCTGGAACGCATATCGCATTTCTGTCAAGTTCTTGCAAAAAATAATATTAAATAAAATTTCTCATAACCCCAGTCAACCCATATTTGTCTGACTCAAGTATGATCTGTACCACATTTTGTCTGACTATGATACCAAGCATCAGTGGTAATTTTTAGAATTAGGTTTTGTTATCCCCCCCACCCCCCCCCCCCCCGCCTTTTTTTTTTTTTTGTCAAACCAGCAGAAGCACAATTGCGTCCGAAGCTTGTGCTACGTATGTGTGGCGTGATATCATCTGTGTTTATAAGCCAGAGCCATTAGGGCTGTTGCTGTTGTTGTTCCACTCTGCCTGAGCACTTCTTATTTCCCCCATCAATCTTTGCCTATTTGCCGACTCTCACGTTCAGATTCTGTCAAATGTATATGATTGCATCTTAATCAAAAAGCCATCTCCTGGAGCAGCAGTCTGAGTGCACGGAGCTGGAAGACTGCCCTTAGCCCTTCCTTCGCACTGCTATTATGGACGGCTGTGGCCGGTGGAAAAAAAATACAAAAACAAAGCAAAATTGTCTTATTTTTTTTTTTTTTACGGAGGACCGCGCTGCTGTATAACTATTAATTGCCCCTCACTCAAATGTGTGACAAAATGCCTCGTCTTTAAAAGAACAACAGAAAAAGATCATGGCATGTGTACTCTTTTCCTTTGGTTTCACTTAATTAGATTTGTGTGAGTATTTGTCTTCCAGAAGAAAGGTTTTTTGCCGCTGCCTTGTCTGTGTGCAGCGAAGAATGTGGCGCACCAGCGTCGCAGGAGGGAAGTGTGATGCCGGACATCCCCCCGGTGAATTATTAAATAAATCAATCAAATCGTGTTTGTTATAGAACATTTTTATAATTGCATTGTCACAAAGCGCTGGACGGAATCGGTTTTCCAAAGGGAATCGAAAACCCCTCTGCCAGCTGAGGGGAGAAAATGGAAAATGATTCCCGGGAAAAAGGGGCTTGAGAGACATGCACTCCTGTAAAATGAAATGTACAGTTCATAAATAAATGAACAATCAATCAATCATAATGAAAATCTGGAAACTCTGGATGACTGGGATGGCCATCGGTGGCGGCCCCCCAAGGATGGTGCGAGTTCCCCTCCAAGGATGAAGCTCCCCGTCTGGTCTTCATCCACCGACAATCGTCCTCAGACAAGGGGACATGCGGCTAAATATATTAATATACTCAAATAAACATGAAAGTTCAGCTTGGGTTTGATTCCTGGACGAAATCTGCGTAGCTATTCCATATTACAGGGCCACTATGTGAAAATACCCACAACCCAATTTAGTTCTTTCTTGTCTTAGAACAACCAAATAACATGGCCTCCTGTGAACTAAGCAATCAAGAGGGATTGTAAGGGATTTTGTGATCTTGTAAATGATTCACTCTACACATAACACTCCAGTAAACTGTATTATGAAAACGAGTGAAGAAGCGTTTCCCCTTTGATTAGGCACCAGCTTGAGCAGCTGGGCTGAGAACCGACCCAAGACTGCATAGACCCAGACGGCAGAGCCGCCCGCCCCCCCCCGTGTCACTCCTGGAATAAGGTGAGCTATCCTTCTGCCGCAGTTTACTCTCAGAACTGCTTTCCTTTTACACATTAAACAAGAGAAGGAACTTTTCTGCGGCGTCAGAAACATTAGCCCTGTGACTCTGTAGTTGTTTACTTATTATCACCGCAGATTAACTTTGTACGTCATGCAAAAGCGTGATTACTCTGTCGTCTTCCAAATGTACATATTTACACAACACAATGCCTGTCGGCTTTTCTCAGGATATCGTAGTCTTATAGTCTTGACCCCAGGTATTGGAGGCATACTTATAATTCCCTACCTTAAATCCCAATAAGCACTCGATGTGAGATGGATTTATGTATTTGTGCACTTATTTGCTTTTCGGTATTTATGCACTGACACCTTTTAATAATACCAACAGCCTGCTTAATGAATCCTATTAACACTTTTGAAATGTCTGCCCATTAGCTGTTCTTGCAGGAGGCGCTAATTAACATTTCTACGGTTCCTTCCCTGTTGTGACACCTGTGCTGCTTTCAGAGTGGGATGAGGCGCTCCAGTGCACTCCACTGTCACGCTCCGTAAAAGTTTTGACCTGAAAGACCCGTTTATGATTGCACTGAGAGCGATTCGGTGTTTAGTTTTAGATTGGCGTCAGAGTCAGACTGGGACAGGTAAAAGCATAATTACCTTTAAATCCAGGGGGCTGGAAAAGCCTTTCCTGTGCTACCCTGTGGACTCTTCACGGGGGGGGGGGGGGGGGGGGGGGGGGGTTAATCCCCGTCACCCATATCCCTGCAGATTGCAGCCACTGCACAATATATTTCAGTGTAAGGCCACTGTTAATGGGACTGCTCGGAGTGCACCTTCAGAAAAAAAAATCCATTATTCATCATATGTCTGCAAGAGCCATTAGCAGCTAAACCAACTGGGTCACATTGAGGATCTGAACTCTATCCTCTCCTTTCACCCGATTTCTGCAGAGGTGCCTGGTGGAACTGCGGTGCGGCAAATGTAAGTGTACGTATATGGTCATTGATACAGGTAGGGCCTTGTTATTTAAATTGCACGCTTTACATAAGGAGTATTGAAACACTCCACAAATAAATATAAAATCCATGACTGAAGCATGACTGGGAAACCTTGGTGACCATTTCCAGCCCACTTTTTATAAACCATGACTGTGTGTATGTGTGTGTGTGCGTGTCTGCGTGTACGTGTGCACTCACAACAGCCATTTTGGCTTTAGCTGTTCTGTTAAAGCAATGGCAGTCTTCAAAACCCTTTTACTCTATGCACGAGTTCTAAAACCAGTCCTTTGGATATACAATAATAACTAGAGAAATGTTTATCACATGTTCATACATGAATGTGATTAGTATCCGTAGTATCTTAGCATCTTAACTCATTTAACATGATAATGGGAGTGATAGGGCCAGATCAACCAGACTTGCCTGAAATGGGGGCAATAAAAGCGCTTGTCAAGAAAGCTGACAGGAGTATTCCTGTGTCTGACTCTGCACCCTCAGCAGATATAGATGGCCTGAATGCCCCTGCTTCCTCCCAAGTGCCAACATCAGAACGGTCCCCGAAGGGTCTCTGTACGTTCGGCTTTACAGAATTCAGCACTTTTCATTCTACCCCACTACTCAGCTCCAGCCCAGGCACGCCATCGCTACTCCTCCCACTCCAGACTCCAACTTCCATCCTGGATTCAGAAAATACTGAAAATAGGCCCATGTCTGTGGGGGAGGATTTGACAGTTTGTGTGGAGGTAGATACGCCGACGTGCTCATTTTCCGGTCCTTATCTAGACCGCGCACCTAGAAGATGACAGTATATTTCTCACAGGCGTTTGCTTAGGTCAAAAGAGCACCAGAGACACATGGCTAATGATTATCCTGTCATGGTCTGCCCTGAGTGATGTCACCATAATAATGCAGACATGAAAGGTATCTGTAAGCCCCCAAAGTATAAGCCGTCACTGCTTCTCCACACGGAAAGTCCGGATAGGATAATGAAAGGGCATAACACACTGGGAGCATGTTCACTTAGAAGAGGGATCATACAAAGGAGGAATGTGGGATGTTTTAAGGTCCAACCTAAGGTCTGTTACTTCTAGTTCTGTTGGGTTATATGGAGACATTTCATGTCCAAAAGTACTACTATTGTTAGACTCCATTTCCTGTAATTTTGGCTTGTGTCAGCTCGTGAGCTGGAAACAGAGGAGGTAGAAGCCTTACCTTTAAACCAGGGCAGGTTCTAGAATACACTGTTATGGTGATATCGGCCGGGCTTGCACTTCAAACATAAATGAGCACAGCCTGTACGTGATTTTCAATTTTAGCTCTGAACTGTTCTTAGCAGACAATAAAATAAATGAAAGAACTAACAGATTGATAGCTTGTTTCTAATAGGTGGTAACTTCAAGATGCTGAAACAGCCAAATCCTGAACTCAATCTTAAATGCAAAATGGCAAAATCCCATGTATTTTTTGTAAATTGTGTTGATCACATATGGGCTTCACATTGGATTTTTATCTATAACCATGATACCTGCAGTACCCTCTGGAATTATTCACACCCCTTGATAAAGATGAGCAAAGAATTATGTGTACAATAAACAAGACAGGTAATGAACAATAATGCTAAAAACTATTTGCAAATTGTATAATTTCATACTACTACAATTGCTCATGGAGAAAGATTTTGTTTGCAAAATATTATAAGACATTTATTCACACCCCCATTTTCAGTACTTTGTGCAGTCCTCCCTCTTTAACCAGTCTTCCGTACAGAATCTTTCAGGATATTTTAGTCTGTGCTGGACTGCCTTCTTCAGTTAATACCACAAATGTTTGATCATCTTAAATCATATTTTTTTGACTTTCAATGATGGGCCATAACCATTAAATAACTTTATTAGGATGAAGTTAACACCTAAAACTGCTCCAAATGTGTTTCTGGACAGTGTAAATTAATAAACATTTATTCTTTATAGTGCTGTTATGTACCATCTGTCCCTTTTACCCTTTATGAATTGACAGCTGCTATCTTTTGTTAGGTTTTTGCAAAACTCAGTCATGTACACATTTGCATTCTAATTCCTGCGTCTGTCATGCATCTATACAGCACAGCGCAGTATGTGAAAATGTAATGCAAATCAGAACATGCATTTGCAAACAGTTTCATCTTAGAGAGTTTGCATTACATGGAAAGGTTTGAAAATGAATACCGGAAACCCAACTTTGATCCATGTGACATCCTTTACTTTGCCATTTGCTGTGGAGTTGCATTCAATAATTGCAATAATTCACAGGAAAGCGGCAGGTCTGGTGGAAGCCGTGGAGACATTGTGAATTCTTTATTTGGTGTCCATATGTAACCTTTGACATTTTCATGATAGCCTCGACATAGCCTCGTTAGAGGGTCATCATGATTCGGCAAAGAGAGATGACATGATTTCACACTTGTTCACTCTAGAGAGGAGCAAACCTATTAGCTGCCATCTTTGAGGCTGTGGGAGCTGACGAGCACCGCCGCTACCTTACCGAAAGGTCTAGAATCTGGCCAGCTCTCAGCCGACCTCTCTTCTGTAAAATTAATCTGGAGAACAATTAAAGGATGAAAGACCTTTAGAGCTGAAACGGATGCAATTTTTGGACTAACTGCTGGCAAACGTGTCAGCAGCTTGCTTATGACTGCCTTTTGGCACCTCTCCTGAAAGCAAAGTTTTCTACACTAACATTGGCTTTCACTACAAGCCATTTTATTCCTGGGGATGTGAGCTTGTTTTTCATTAACAGAAAAAAAAAACAGCAAGTAAGACCTGAGGAAAAAAAAAAAAAAAAGATCGGGAGCTGACTCAGGAGATGAAAGACTTGAGTCCTGTCTCTAGGAAGTGGCAGCCTTTTTTTTTTAATCACAGATTTTTTTACACACTTCCAAGAGCCTTTTTTTTTTAAAAATGCAGCACTGCTAACTATAGTCAATCTGCTGGACTGTGCTTCGCCCTCAGACGCAGGCTCACTGAGGCCCTTACGCTGTCATTCTTTGACACCAATCACCGCCATCTCACCAACACTGCACCATGACAGCCCACCAGACCTCTGTATCTAAACTGCCAACAAAGGCAACGCCTCCATACCTCCGGGGAAATAGATCTGAAGCCTTTTCAGTAGAGATTTGTCTCATCCTGTTGTTCCCTCAGAGTTGTAAAACTTGTTTCTCCGAGCTCCCTTTCCCTTGAAATGGAAGTTAAATTATAGTATGTGAATGAGTCTAGCAATGTTTACCACTGACATCTCTGGGCATTCTCAATGTGCATTGTGACCATCTGCTGTTTCGCTTGCCGGTCTGGCATGGATTCGCTTCTGACATGCAGTTCAGTATGTCTCAAATCATACTGTTTGCAAAGGCTATATGTGCACCTGTTCTCTGCCTCAAACCATGCCCCATTCCATAAGCCCACAAAAAATACAATATGTCAGGTTATTTATTTATGACTGTTTATGCCTATACGTATATTACCAGGACAATACATTGTTTCCCCCCTCATTTCAACATGAGATTTTGTATGTATGTAAATAATGTATTTTTAACAAATGTAAATAAAATAAAGGTGCCATGCATATGACATCTACATGGATTCTGTATCATTCTGAGTATGGATCATGTGTCTGCTACCTGGGTCTGTCAGGTAGATATCTTAGACTTTAGTATCTGCATAAGATCTCCATGTTTTCCTTGCATGTAATGCACTGAATTTTAAGGTGGTAAGGCTTCATTGATGAAGTCCACCAAAACTTAGTTTAAAATTATTTCCAGTGTAGACATTTATTTGTGCTGTATCACAAGATACATCAGCCTGAGAATACCGAAAGTCCAGACCATCTTTCGCGATAGTAAGTTTTCTGACATTTGTTTAACTTCTTCGAAAAGCACGCTACCTGTCTGTCAGATTTAAAGGTGTCCTTCTGGACTAACGCAGCTCCCACCACCACATTAGAGGCACCAATTAATCAACCACTTGGCAACAAGAACAAATGGTTGGTAACATTTGGAGCAGTCAAAACAGGTTCAGTATATGGTTTTCAACTGACAACCCTTAGGCAAAAGTCTGTCTATTGTTTAAAAAAAAAAAACTTTTCAAAAGTTTAGTCTAAGGTTCAGCAAAGGTAGCAAAACTGAAAAAAACTATTTTTCTTTTTTTCCGGAATATGCCGTGGAAACTGCGACTCCTGAAAGTTATTGGCAGCTTACTGGGCAGTGAAAGCTCAAGATTTTGCAGGTCATAGTTTCAGAATCCCCTGTCCTACATGTCCTAACTCAGTGAAAAAGGGCTTAAGCCATCTTTTTTTCCAGGTAATTTATAACAGGACAAGCACACTCCATCCTCTTAAAGACCTCATGTTGGTAGGGAACATTTTATTTTTCAGGTGACATTATATATCACATTATATATCACAATATTGGCAAGGCATTCATCATAATTGTCCAGTGCACTCGTAACCTGGTGAGCATAAAAAAATAAAGCTTATAATAAAAGCTGAGATAGATTTAATAAAAGAGAGCAGAACGTTCCAGTATCCTTTTATGAGATTTACTGCACCAATATGGTTGATAAATTCATCTTTGCTTGATATAGGTTTGCGTGCATCAGTCTTATAAAAACTTTCCCTGGCTCCCTCAGCAGACAGCTTATTTTTAGCTAGATGGGACAAAAATAAAAACAGCCAAAGAGATGCCTGCATTTCACTGTCAGGCTACAGTAAATCTGTTTCATTCTTATTATGAGGCCCTATTTTTGGTACAATGTAATGCTAGTTTTGTCTCCCGCAAACCAAATGTTTGCCACCATCTTTTTTTTTAAACAATTTAAAAAAAATTCACAGTAAAGAAATAAAGAAGCACTCGCATATAAATGGAAAATGTATTTTGTTTGAGGAGGAAATAAATATAAAACCCCCATAACACCCACAGTTAATGTATTCCTATCCAACCAGCCTCTTTTATAACTGCCGTAGTTGCCCTAAAGCCAGGTGCCACGAAATTACCGAATTTGAGTTGGACGCGCCCTAATTCACCAGCACCTTGAGTTATGGCTAATGTTTGACAATTGCGCCTTGACTGTTAAAATAGGGCCCATGGAGTCACATAAACTGCTTCAGTTCCCTTACTTCAATGATTATGTGTTCGACCAAATCGAGTGTGAAAACGGCTGCTTCCTGTCACCCGGCAACTAAAGCAGGGCATGTAAAATGAACACTGAGGTTCTGTGGGTCAATAAGCCCTCAGTTAAAAGTGAGTTTCATTTTCTCACACTAGTGAGTTCCACAATAGATAAAATTAATGGTGAATGTTGAGATGTACGTAATTAATGTGTACAGACATGGAGCATGAAAAGGCTGCAAATGGCACCACGGCAGTGTGAATGAAAAGATTCACACTTTTACCTCAGTTAGTCTTGGCGAGGTATTATTAAAGAGGCCAGAAGTACGAACATGGAATAGAAAAATACATGGAAAAAGGTACCTTTAGAAAACATTTTGAAAATAGTTTTAGCGACACATGCAGGTCAAATGTCAAGCTGCAAAATACAAATCCCTGTCCTTGTGGTAATACGACATTCAAGAAAGTGTTCAACTATGCTGTTCAAGATTGTAAAACAGGTTTTTTTTTAAAGGTGATTTCATGATTTAAATTGTATCACGATGGCTCTAATTGTATTATGTAAGATCAATAATTTTTTATTAGTTAAGGTGCTGGACTGTGTGCTGTGATGGATTACTTTTGCAACAGCCCCACCAGTCTGGGTCATCCTGGTCATTTCTAAGGTGTCATAAATGTTCTGTACCTGTCAAATGCCCCCCCCCCCCCCTCTCTCTGTCACTGTTGACTTCTGACAAGTGAGAGGCACTATGATCCAATCATCCTACCAGCACAGCAACCTATCAGTTACATAACCTGGAGGTGGCTGCAAAATAAACAGATTGTGTATGGATAGTGCGCATACAATGTCTGCGCGTCGTCTAATTATGAAAAGAACTTGCCCTATTTGTTGAAGGTTAAGTATAAATATTAAATTCAGGATCTCGTCTCTTGAAACCTGTTGTAAATGGAACTATTTATGTGGTGTCTGAAGAATTTTATGTGGGCCCTTGAACCTAAGATAGGCACAAATGAACAGACAAGCAGTGGTACACCAGCAATCCATAAATCATGCCACATAAAAAAAACTAAAATGAACACTTTCAGATAATACAAAGTAAAGATTAAGATCCAATAATCTTCAGTGAAACGTGAATGTCAGGTTAAACAGATCTGACCACACTGATCTGACCACACACACGTACACACGCACACACACACACACACACGCACGCACACACACGCACGCACGCACGCACGCACGCACACACAGACACGCACGCACGCACGCACAGGCACGCACGCACGCACGCACGCACGCACGCACGCACGCACGCACGCACGCACGCACGCACGCACGCACACACACACACACACACAAGAATGTCAGCTATTCTCCAATAGATCCCAATCATAGCCCTGCTGAAAGAATTGCCCCCTGAATCAACCAACCATTTATGCTCTCACCAAGAGACCTGGCCAAGTCTAGATTGCGTTTTTTGGGACTACAGCATGCTTCACATTGCCATTGTTGCTATGAACTCAGTCTGTTGCCTTTTGGCATTCTGTTAAGCTGCAGAAAGGTGGCCAAATGTTTTAAAAGCAGCTCTAAATGCTGTCCAGATGGTGGAGCCACACATGTGCATCTCAAAAGCCCACACCTCAGCTATGCAGTGCTTTTTACCAGCTGTTGTCTGATATGTTTTGTTGAAACAGGGCTATTTAATTTTCCAGATGTCCTCCTCAGATATTTTGGGGTAGAATTGCCGGGCAGCCGCATTCAATCTTTTTTTGTGACAGAAGCAGGGCTATAGTCCTCTTTTAAAACAAGTGATTATACACCTTTAATTAGCAGGTTAGCCTTTACTCGTTCAAGTTGACCTTTATAACTGTAATTCAGCGGTCAGGTAAATATTCTTGGTTATGACCTGAAATGTGTATGATAGTCTTTACCCCACCAAAAATCTAGCTGTGCTTCCTTGGCTTACCTGCAGTCATAGTATCTTCCCATGGTGCATACTGCACAACAATTCACAATAGATCCAACTGCTTGTGATATGGCAGACTATAAAAGGCTATTGTGCGTTTATGATAATATAGTCAATTGGACATTTGTCAAATCATTGTTCCAAAGTACCATTTCTTAATAAATTGTTTGTAGGAACATTACATGCGTGGAATGTAAAAATATATCTTGGCAAGTTTCTCTGTGACCCAATACTGCAAGATATGCTATTAATATAGATAGCTATCTAGCTAAACCTTACTTTGTCCTTTCCAGTGTCATTCTTAAGAAGGTAATGTCTTGCCATTTTGATAAAATGTGCTACAAATATCATCAGTCTATTTCTGGTGTTCCTCTGTTTAATTTATTCATTTTTGGTAACAGATTTGTGGAAAAACATGTTGGCTGTGAAAATAGAACTGCACTCTGTCAAGATGCCATAAAATGTAAAATGAGAGAAAAACAGAGAAGGCTTTCATGGCCTGCCTGTTAATGAATTATTTGTAATAAATGCAGGTAATTGCATTTGTAAAATCATAGAAACTCACTTCAATTCCTCTATCAAAAAACATTCATTTAATTAAATAAAGAGAGGTAAAAATCCCAAATGAGTATGTTACTGTGACAGGGCATGGAGGTGGTGTTTATTGGATAAAAAACAAGACTTTGTCCGAATCAGAGCGAACTGTGTCCTGTGTACTAGCATACTGTATACATCTTACTGCATACAGTTTAGTGACATGCAGTATGCAAAGAATATCCTCCATACTATTATCAGCGAAAACCTGTAAATAAGTATATCATCCGGGTATATTAAGAACACTTGGTTATCAGAATTGTCGCGTACTTCACAGCTTTTTTAAAGAGTATACTGGCATACTCAATAGTAGGCTAGTGCCGTGATTTGGATTTGAATTTAGCCTGCAGCCATTTTATTGTCACAGTTACTGACCAAACCAAACAAAACTGATGAACCACTGAGCAACAACGAGGTCGATCGCAAATCATCCTCCGCTGCGAGTGCCTGTAGGTTATGTCAATGCAGTCCATGGTCCTGCAGGTCTCCCAGGGTTTGACAGACAGCAGGAAACTCTTACAGCAGCTTAACAGGAGGAACAGGCCTCTGTACGTCTCCCGCAGCTCCCCCTCATAGTGACAGGACATACTAACAGTGACAGAATCCAACTGCACACTGTCCTTCATCTTATTTTAGGTGATAGTAGTCTTTTTTTCTTTTTTTTAAAGAGGCCATCTTCTGGGATTTGGACAGACAGGTTGATCCAGTTTTTCTTTGTTTTTATGGCCTGCTAGCCAGACGTGTCAACTGCAGGTGGTAATACGTACAGTGGACTTCACTGATGCTGTGGTGCGCTGACATTTATCAACTCTTTTGGAAACAGGGGCAGCTGGTGACTTAAAAATGCGGGAGGCGAGGAGGCGGACACCTCACCTTGCACTTTACAATCACTGCAACCAGCGGTTTTAATGTATTTCCTTGATTAACATTAAATAAATTAACTCACTGATTACCATACTTTATAGTATATAGCTAATTACTCTCAATTCTATTTTGTGGCATTATTTTTATTTGTAGCCCCAAAATTGAATGTATTCCTGAATATGAATATAGAACATGGTGTTGCCATCTTTAACATTAAAAAGAACAAATGATATGATCTGTGCAGATTATGCAGTTTAAGCGGTAATGAAAAAGCACTTTCTGCTAACCTTTACTGTATGTTGCACTGTTTTTGTGATACGTCGTTAAGTACAATCAAAATTGTCCAGTCATGGGTTGTTTCACAAAGAGATGCAAAGCTATAAATCATACATTAAGAGGCAAGCAACCCGGGTTTGGCAAACGTGTATCCTGTCTGTTTATCATAAGTCAGGCCCTGGTCCTAGAATATTGCAGTTAAAGGGATAGTTCGGAATTTTGGACATAATGTCTCAATTACGACTTACCCATGATGTAGTTGAGTGATGGAAACCATTTTCAGCTAATTCCATGCTGTCCCTTCTTTTGGACATACACACGTTGCTAATGCTAGCGCAACTGTATGGCAACCGGTAGCATCCACTACCAAATGCACTTAAACACTGTGGAGTGGATGCTACCGGTTGCCATAGAGTTGCGCTAGCATTAGCAACGTGTGTGTGTCCAAAAGAAGGGACAGCATGGAACTAGCTGAAAATGGTTTCCATCAATCAACTACATCATGGGTAAGTCGTAATTGAGACATTATGTCCAAAATTCCGAACTATCCCTTTAAGTCTCCCTGCCTGTGCCACTAAACCCATGCAGCTCATACACAACGCAGCCACACAACTTATCTACAGACTTCCAAAGCATGGCCATGTCACACCCCCTAACTTCATTAGCTGCACTGCCACTGTTCGCATCGACTTTAAAAACCTTGGTGCTGGCCTATAGGGCAGTTAATCAAACAGCTCCACCACACCTCCAATCAATCTTCAAACCGTACACCCTGGCCAGATCTCTCAGCTCCAGAACCTCAGGGCGACTGGCTGTTCCCTCCATCATAGTCGCTTGACCCAGTCACTGTGCCTGTCTGCACTGGCCCCCCAACGGTGGAACGATCTTCCTATGGTGCTCAGCACGGCAGAATCATCATCCATCTTCAGAGGCGAACTGAAGACCCACCGCTTCAGACTGCATGCTTGTTCCCCTCCCGTCCCTAGTATTTCTACCTCATGTACTAGCTCAGGTTATGGTCTGGTGATCACTTCAAGATTGTTAGGAATGAATGAATGTAATATAATGTAATTGTAGAATGGTGCTAGGCATGACACAAAAAAATAGGCACTCTATACAGGCAGGCAATGAACAAATCACAATGGCTATATCTACAGTATCGTACTGTATATTTAAATGATGCTAATTGATGTTGATTCAATTAATTTCACTAAATTGTGTTATATTTTACATTATTGGATGCGACATGAAGAAAAAACATTACAATGTGATTAAGGAAAAAGCTCTAGGAGTTCATGTCAATGGATTAGTTGGATAGATGATCCATTCACATGTTAAATAAGCAAAATAGAGCAATGCTGAGGCACAGGGGCAGTTAAAGGTAATATTTTTGCCTAAGGCTCAAAAACAAACTTGGTAAGATACCACTGAAGTTTCACACAGATTTCAAACACCACTGCTTTATTTTATTCAGGGCTGTTGCAGATCCTAAAAGTAAGCTGGCTGAATTTGATATTAAAGAAAAACACACTATTTGGTGTCTATAACTCAAGCAAACAACGAAGCTATGTGATGTGTACCATAATGTATAGTCTAACATGGTCTAATATAAATAGCTAGCTTGCAACATAGAGATGGTTTTGTCACATGTATTGGATGTGCAGTTTGGAGGACACACACATATTAAATTCCACACATACTGGTTCCTCTTGTGATTGAAGAAAACCTGTTTGCTGGAAGAGTTTTTGTTACAATTCCCGACACCCAGTAGCTGTGCTACACAATACTCTATAGTTCAGTATAAAGCATCATTATTGTTGATAGAAACTCTATGCCTTACAAGTACATACATCTCAATATGTTATGTATTCCTCAAGTTAAGATATGAACATAAGTTAAATAAACAATCCTTAACCATAGGACAGCATATTACTGCATGCAGTAGCTTGCATTGTATTTGAATAAAAATCACAGAAGAGCACATTGTCTCAACTTTCTGTTCTCTCTCCCTTTTATAAGGTACTAGGAAGAAAACAGCCCCAGAGTGTTCGCACATTAGAGCATGTGCTCCCTCAGTTGCCTGTCCGTCCAACTTTCCAGGATCAGTGGCCCAACTGCCCTGAAAACAATATACATCAAGAAACTAATCGCATAACCATGCATATAACTCACGAAAGGGAATGTCCAAGTGGCAATTGCCAGCTAGCAATTGTATTTCAAATGTCGGGAGAAGAAAAAGCAGTCTCACATTTTAATGAATTCTATAACGACATTATTCTTCTATTTGCCATTAGAATTGCAGCCATGGCACTCAGTAATTACTTTCTGAAATCTTTTGTGGCTCTTTTGTCACATTTTAAATGGTGGGCATATTTATATTTTCAACATTTTCAGCTCACTTTGTGGAATGTAGGTCAATGGGAATATGCATTTCTGAAGGACACAGAAAGGGTATTTAAGAGTGTTTGTTCAAATCACAATTGAATCTTTTAAAAATATAATCTGAAAAAGGTAAATTTAGCATCTTTCATCCTTTGCAAGCAATATTATGCTATATTTAACTTTGGTCTTGGACAATGAATAGATAAGAATTCATTGATATCTGTCCTGATTCATGTTTTTATATTCAAAGTCATATCATGTCTGAATGTAAATAACACAAGCAGAGAGATCTCAGTCATTGGGGGTATCCTCATATGTAAATAACACAAGCAGGGAGATCTCAGTCATTGGGGGTATCCTCATATGTAAATAACACAAGCAGGGAGATCTCAGTCATTGGAGGTATCCTCATACAATTCTGTGCTAAATGAAAAGCAGAAACTAGAAATTATGTTTTGGGCAAGAGGTTCCAAATTGACAGTGGGTTGCACTGATGGGCACAAATTTAGAGAAAATTGTATTTAGAACTTGAGAGTCCATAGAGGGTGGTTGAATTTAATCATCTCTTTAATATAAACATAATTCAAATAGCATAGCGGTGTCCAAAGTTGCAGGGCAGAATTGGATTTTGTCTGCAGCTTTACTTTGCTGTAAAGTTGGCCAGAGGTCTTGCTTTACTGGCACAATAGGTCCCTCCAAAGGCTTACCAGACACCAAAAAGCTACTGATTTTCATTCTCCACTTTGCTCTAGCTCTTCTGTAGTAGGCTGTGGCCAGTAGCTTGGAAAATAGTTAAATGGATAGTTCACCCATTTTGAATATTTAGGGGACAGAGCAACGTAGCTGTTTGTCCGGATTCTTTTTTTTTCCCCCTCCCCTTTCACCTAAAATTCCTGTGAGCTGGTTTGGCCTAGAATCACCAAACTTGGCAGGCTTCTTGGGATTGGCAATCTCCTGGATCCTCTATATTATGACGCAAATTGAACACCTGGTGGCGCTGTAGTGCACATGACAAAACTTTGACATTGACACGCCCACTGCAGACACCCCATTTCATGTTAAGTCATCAAGGGTCTGGCGTATGAAACAAGCCTTAAACCATCACTCTGCTGCCAGAAATACAGTAGATATGGATGGATAACTTGAAGGGTTTCTTCTCCTGATTTATTTTTTCCATAGAGTTCAATAGGAAAATTTCTCAGGAGAAACAACCCTTAATGTGATCCATCCATATCTACTGCATATCTGGCAGCAGAGTGATGGTCCGAGGCTCGTTTGATGCCTCAGACCCTTGTTGACTAACAGCCATTTTAACAACCATGTATTCCATACTGTTCCAGCATAATTTACAGCAAAATCTAGTCCCACCCCCAATTCCCATAGAGATCCATTCAAATGCAGAGACGTTATAGTATCGCTTGTAAGAGTACCAGAAAATAAGATATCAAGAGTCTTTTGATGTTTTTGGATCAAAGACATCAGGAAGTCATGGCATGCAAAGGATATGCGACCAAATATTAAAAATGATTACTTTATTCTACATTATGATGTCTTTGATCCAAAAACATCAAAAATAGGGGGGACTATGTACAAAAGGTTCTATAATTTCTAAACGGTTCATCCGATATGGATGAATATACCTTCAAATTAAAGCTGACAGTCTGCACTTCAACCTCATTGTCATTGTAGACTCAAAGTGCAAGAGCACAGAACCAAAATAGCAAAGAGATAATCAATGTTATTCACTTCACCTGTCAGTGGTTTTAATGTTGTGGCTAATCGGTGTATATGCTTTAGCTGCAGTGGTCTTTGTGTAGACTTGAGAGGCAAACCAAATCACCATTTTGGTGATTCCAAAGCATGCTTAAAAATGTTATATAAAAGAGGAGCCTATGCATCAGTACAAAAAAAAAAAATACTGAATCATGACACAGTTTTGATAAAATACAACTAATCCCATTTGAATATTGTGGACTGCTAATCTTGACCTTTGATGTCTGATGAGACAGATTAATTTTGCTGAAAAATGTGAAGCCACAGATTGTTGCTTGAGATCCTGAAGGTAGTAGTTTTCCACCAATGTGCTGCATTCATGAAAGATCCACTGGCTTTCTTACATGTGGAAGCTAATGATGTTCATTGGACAGAGCAGTGTTTACTGCAGGGAGAGACCATGTGTGATGGGTCTACGTATTTTTCCCTGAATATTTTCTCCGGCCTGATGACCAAGGCACTGCAGTAGGCTCTTGCAGAAGAAATTAACTGGTCAAATCGCACAGGTGAAGATGGCGTGATAAAGCAGTGCACACCGTAAGAAGTCATACCATGGCACTGTTTATTTAAAGGCTAGCTGATATACAGAGTACTAACAAAAGCACTCTCACTCACAGATCACATCAGAAGACACTTCCCCACTTGTCCCTCTCCAACGTGGTATCACGCGTACTCGTCACATAGCGACGCTTCTGCCCAAGCGTTGCTATGTGATGCCAAAGGTAGCCTTTTGCGTCGTATATTGACGTAGCCTTTTGCGTCGTATATTGACGGTTGTGGCCACGTAGTTTTTCTTTGGTTGTGGCACTTCAATATTATGCTTTTTTAGGCCTCCTTCTGTGTCTAAAGGATGACGCCGTAGGCTGCTGCCCAAGCGTCACTTGATGACGCCTTGGGAATGAGACCAGGCTGCCCTCTCGTAAATTTCTTATTAAAACTTATTAAACTCTGTCCCTCATGCACCCATGTTCTTATATATTTTTCCTCTCTCCTCAAATTGTATGCTTGCAGAGTTTAAAATTCATACCTCACACCTCATATTATCGCGCCCCTCCCAGCACTGACCCCAACAGGCTATAATGTAGCACTTACTTCTCCAATAAAGCATTCTACTTGACCATGACTTGACAAGAAATTAAATTTGCCCCGCCATGTAACCACTGGATATATTGAACCATCGGCGTGATAAATCCACCTCACTTAAACTTAAGTTAAATTCGTATGCATGACAATGAAGCGATGCACTGTAAAGCTTAAACAAGGAAAGGCTCACTCTCTCACTGTGTTTTTAAACTGCCACTATCATTGCAGTCTCTAGAAAATGATTGCGGCAGCAATTTGAATATTTCAGTTCCTCAATAAAACTAAAGCTCAAAATATCATACGTTATTGCCAGAGTGCCTGTGAAAGTGCCGCGATATGGATCAAGTAGTGTTTGATGCAAAACAGCGGAATTAGAAAATTGAGTAGAAACATCGAAAGAAAATTGAGCAGATACTTTCATCTTTCCCGTTCTAAGGCTTCTGACAAGCTGGTTTTATGACTTAATTGTGTGCTCCAGCCGTCTGAGGTTAAATCACAGTAATGATGATAATAACAAGGAGAGCCTTGGGGCACGACATTGGTATGGCGGAGGTTAGTGCAGCTGTTTCACAGCTCCAGACCCATGACTCTGACTGTTTACGGGGCTTTCCGGACACTCAAGGGTTTCCCCTTGAGTGGGCAGAGATGTCAGTTTGGTCAGGGTGACTGATCCGCTTCTCTGGCTGACGGTGTTGCCCTGTGGTGTTGCTGGTCTGCTGGTGGACAAGGTGCATTCCTGTGCTCTCAACAAATGATAATTGGTTGTTTTGCCTACCCGGGAAACAATGTCTTAACAAATTTCTGAGTGGCTGAACTGTGTTGTGACGCCATATTCTGAAATTTCTTACTTATTTCCTTTAGAATCATTTTTATTTTGTAGTCACTAGACCAGAGTAGCAGATAACACAGCAAACAGTGACTAATTAAATTCACTAATAAAACAACTTAATTTCTGTAATTCATTGCAAATGGTCTCACCTGTCATCTTAACAATACATTTTAAATTAATTTTTTACGATCGTTTCCATTATATCAAAAGAGGTTTATTGCGCCCCTTAAAACGCATTCTGCATAGAAACAATGAAAACGCACACACAAAAAAGCAAGCTTTATATTGCATAGGCACAAGTGCTCACTTAACATTTATTCATTCGGTTTATTCAAGAAAACAATACTGATGAATTTAGCGTCAATGGATATTTCGAGCACTCTTACCAGTAGGAAAAGATGTGTGAGTCAGATGCATGAAAACTGAATAATGAACTTATCCAACACCAGGGCGAGAGGGCTAGGAGATTTTGGGAATGACTGATGAAGAGCTGTTCTGTTAACTGATAAGCATTGAGAACACCACTGAGCGAGAGCGAGAGAGAGAGAGAGCGCGAGAGATAGGGAGAGAGAGAGAGAGATAGAGCGAGAGAGAGAGAGGGAGAGGGAGGGCGAACGAGAGAGAGGGAGGAAGGGAGAGCGAGAGAGAGAGAGTGAGGGAGGGAGGGAGAGCTAGAGATATAGTGAGAGAGAGTGAGAGAGAGAGAGAGGGAGGGAGAGCGAGAAAGATAGAGAGAGGGAGAGAGTGAGTGAGAGAGAGAGAGAGGGGGGGGGTTCTAGTTGTTTCTGGGTGCTTTTCTCTTCATGGAGGAGGCAAAAAATCTTCCCCTCCCTGTTTAGGCAATGCTAGGCTGTTTAGGCAATGCTAGTATAGATCTTCCCCTCCCTGTTTAGGCAATGCTAGGCTGTTTAGGCAATGCTAGTATAGATCTTCCCCTCCCTGTTTAGGCAATGCTAGGCTGTTTAGGCAATGCTAGTATAGATCTTCCCCTCCCTGTTTAGGCAATGCTAGGCTGTTTAGGCAATGCTAGTATAGATCTTCCCCTCGCTGTTTAGGCAATGCTAGTATTGATCTTCCCCTCCCTGTTTAGGCAATGCTAGTATAGATCTTCCCCTCCCTGTTTAGGCAATGCTAGTATAGATCTTCCCCTCCCTGTTTAGGCAATGCTAGTATAGATCTTCCCCTCCCTGTTTAGGCAATGCTAGGCTGTTTAGGCAATGCTAGTATAGATCTTCCCCTCCTTGTTTAGGCAATGCTAGTATAGATCTTCCCCTCCCTGTTTAGGCAATGCTAGGCTGTTTAGGCAATGCTAGTATAGATCTTCCCCTCGCTGTTTAGGCAATGCTAGTATTGATCTTCCCCTCCCTGTTTAGCCAATGCTAGTATTGATCTTCCCCTCCCTGTTTAGGCAATGCTAGTATTGATCTTCCCCTCCCTGTTTAGGCAATGCTAGTATTGATCTTCCCCTCCCTGTTTAGGCAATGCTAGTATTGATCTTCCCCTCCCTGTTTAGGCAATGCTAGTATAGATCTTCCCCTCCCTGTTTAGGCAATGCTAGTATAGATCTTCCCCTCCCTGTTTAGGCAATGCTAGTATAGATCTTCCCCTCCCTGTTTAGGCAATGCTAGTATAGATCTTCCCCTCCCTGTTTAGGCAATGCTAGGCTGTTTAGGCAATGCTAGTATTGGCACACTGTACTCACTTGCTGTGGTGATGTTCTGTAATCAAAGCCCCGTGGTCCTTGCAGAAGGATTAATAGTGCAGGTGTTATGCTCAACACAATCTGCTTCAGATACCTCGCTGCGTTTCGTGAGGAAGAAAGCAGACTGTTTTGATTTTGTTGTATCTTTAAACTGTGGCTTTCACCTTGAAGTAGACACGTTTCATTGGAATCTGGAAAATGTAGGGGTGAATAGCAAAAGAAGGCTGTGTCTAAATGTACATATTTTGTCTCCTTCATTCACTGCAAACCTGCATTTATTCTGGCCGGTTTAATCCAGCACCTGAAATCTGTCTCGGTTCTGTCTTCTCTCTGCATTCAGTGCATGGTGGCACATGTGGCTAAAATTAGCAGAACCGATAGAACCCTAGTGAATGAATCATTGAACAGATCATTTGGAATATGTGGGTTCACGGAGCAAAGTGGTATTGAAATCAAAGCAGTGTCAGCCATTATAATACAACATGATTAGCTTTACCAGGATTCATGCTGGCCCCTATTAGTGCTTAATGTAGAGGGCAATTAGCTAGTTTAATTTGGGATCTCTACTTCCTAGTTAACATAAAATTAATTAATACATCCCTATTTTGTGAGATTAACTCATGGTCTCTGTTTGATAAAAGAAAATTAGAAATATAGATTAATTTAAGCTGGATATTGTAATTAAGATGATTTTATCCTCTTTTGGGTAAGCCTGGAATATTGCATCGCCTCTGTCAGGCATGCATTAAGGTGTGTACAAAAAGAACAAAGCTTTTATACGATTTGAAGCCTTACACAAACGATTAAGCCTAATTAATAAGAACGTCACTGACATTTAGAAACATGTGGGCTGCCGGGTGGCTCACTCGGTTAAGGCACCGGATCCAGACCGTGACAGTGCCGAATGTGGCTATTAGCTCCATAGGCCGATTACCGATCGTGTTGCCCAGTGTATGGGAGGGTTCAGTCGGTTAGGCGTCCGAGCATCATCGCTCTCCAGTGACCCCTGCTGGTCGATCGGCACCCGTGGACTGCATAGGTGCCCTCGTATGAAAGGTCTTCCTCTGACTCCACTCTATGCAAGCTTAGCTGTAGTCTGTGGTGTGAAATGAAGCAACTGATGACACCACGTGTTTCGGAGGAACCGCAGATGTCTCCTGAATGAGTGGAGTTTGTGTGCATGTACGTGGCTGTGCTTGCAGAAAATTGGACATTCCAAATTATGGCTGGAATTGTTTTGACATGTTCAGCTCCACGTTGCCAAATTTATATGTATTTTTTAAAATAACTATAACACAAATTCCTGCAATTAAGCCTAGGAAATATCAGTCTAGTAGGCTGCCTGTCAGCTATTCATAAATTAATATTAATTTAACATCAGTTGATTGTAATTTTGAGTTGTGAATTTCTGAATTTTCATCCTTAGAAAGCAAAGTGAGCTTGTAATTTTAAATAGGGATTCCATATTGCTGAAAGGGATTTTTGAACTCTTCACTCTACTCTTTCATGTTGCTCTTCAAGTTTTTTTCTTGAGAGTATATATTATTTATTATGAACTCCTTCCAGCGACATGCCAGATGCCCATAGTTTACCAGTTGTTGTACCGTACAGCTCCCAAGTGGAAGGCAGTGTATTGCGGGCAGCTGTATCAGAGGACCGTGCATGTGTAGTGTGCAGGGGCATGGGTATGTAGTACAATCTTCATACGGCAGAAAAAATATAATAACAGATACTAAGCTTTGCTTGCTGCACAGTTTATTTATTGGAGGTGAATGATGGTAAAAGTTTTTTTTTCTTTTTTGTGTACTTCAGCTAAAGGCACCTTTCAGAAATATAATAGGACTGGCAGTGACTTGAAGGGCACTTGAACTGGCAATTCAAAATGTCAGAGAAAAATATTTCTCAGAAGACCTAATTTTTTGTCAGTGCCATGCATAGCCAGTGATTTAATTGTCCCTTTGAAAACAGAGAAGAGATAAAAAATAGCTATGAATAGCTATGAGAAATTAGTTACGTCATTCAAGGCCAGATTGTAAGGTCTCTCGTAAGGTCTTCATTCATGGCCAGATTGTAAGGTCTCCCGTAAGGTCTTCAGTCATGGCCATGGAAGGATGTAAGGTCTCCCAACAGCTGTTCAATATACAACCCCAAACATTTTATAAAGCACATGGGCTTTGATAGAGAGGTGCCAAGCATTCAAATCCAGGTCCATTAATGTATTTTATAAAACATTTATTTATTTATTTGCACGTATATTTATTTTGGGGAATGTTCTTATCCAGCGCGACATACAGGGCAAATATGGCATGATACATTACCATGTGTATAAAAGCAGCAGCACGGAGAGAGGCGTGTTACGAAGCATCCAGAAAGATAGGACACGTGTGCAATTGTGGGTGAACGCATGTGAATGATCGGAATACAAATGCAAAGTGATTTTAATGATTCTTTGCTCACCACCGAGAATGGATGAAGAAAAAAAAAACGGCAGTTCGGCAGTCATACGGGTATAACTAGGATCATCCTTTAGGAGTCAGTAAAGCTCTACTGCAACCAGGCAATTGAGCGCACTGACTCAATAGGAGATGGAGTAGCAATGTGGTAGAGAAAGCTTTTAATAATCCGTGCACCTTGGAAATAGTTGGTTTTGGTGTCTGCTGTACAATCTTTGCTTTTTGAACCATAGCCATTGCTGCCTAGTCACCATTGCTGCCTAGTCACCCCTGTCCGTGCGCTGCACAGCTCGATGTATATTCACGCAGCTGATTCTGCTCTTACTTTACCTGGGACAAAATGGACGAAGGTTTTAGAGGGGTGCATTTCAGACAGGACCGTCAGAGTTTGAGCCGCGGTGGTACAGCGGTAAAAGTGCCTAAGACTTTCAGTCGGTGGTGTTGTACTCCGAGGCGTGTTCACGCCCCGGTCTTGCCAGATCCGAGTATGGCCGGTGCCTAGAGGGAGCAGCAGTTGGTGGCTGCTCCCGGGGTGGTGGGAGGGACTCGGTGAAATTCGTCGCGCGTACAAGGGCCTCGGGCGAGTTGGATCGCGGTCAGGAGCTCGAGGAGTCGCGCCCTGTAGAGGACCTGGCGCCCTCCTTCCTACTACCGGCTGACGGGGTTCTGCTGAGGCGATTTCAAGCGGTTGCTACATGGGGGGGGGGGGGGGGGGGGGGATTGAATAGTATAGGGTTTGAATTGGCTACCAAATTGGGAGAAAAAGGGGAAAAAATCATTTAAAAAAAAGGACTGTCAGAGAATGATATTAACAGCGAATCCACTACATATCCTCAGTGGACCGAAGGACTCTTGCCCGCTCGACCCATCAAAAGGGCATCATGCTCGGAAGCGGCGCGGCCTGTGGTCGGCACTCCGCACACCACTCGCCACAGAGCCCTCCACCTGAACCCAGTCCCACTGCGCTCTGTGTGTTCAGGTGGCGCAGTACCGAGGCAGCTGACAAGCTCATCAACCATCTGCTCGAGCCAGACAGCACACCGTCTCATCAGCAGTCACCGCGAACCTGAACCAGAGCCCCTCGAGGAAGGGGGGGGGGCGCATAGCGCGTTCAGCTCTGACTCCACCTATATGAAGCTCCACCTCCACCTCTATCACCCTCGGGTTTCACATGGTTTGACTCACCAACTCACAGATTTTTACTCCACCAGAATATATCAGCAAAGCAGTGATCAGACACAATGTATGAGGGCACACAGCTAGTCAGTTATTTCCCAAATCAGGTGCACTCTGTGCAGTGTATAATGCTTGCACCAAATAATAATAATAAAAAATCAGCAGGATTTTTTTAAATAAGACAGCAAAATATATTTGCAAACAAAGAGGGATCATTTATTTCATTTAGACGTTTACCACCTAAATTGCATATCAGGATGCATAAAGAAAATATACATTAATAATAATAAAACAAGTACAATATAACCCATCACATAAAACTTGCTGAAAGGCAATACAGCACCGTCTTATGCAGTTGAAACCCAATTTCTACAGCATAACTTCAGTATGAATATTAGTTCTAGCCAGAAGCGGAGAGGCGTTTCTTCTAACGTGCATGGATCGCTTATCAGGCTCGTGGTGGAGGCGTGATCACATGACCTGTGGAACTTGACAGAAGGTCATGAAGCAGCCTATAGGAAACGCCGACACACTTTAAATTATTGTAATCAGTGTGGTCAAGTATATAAATAATGTTAACCATGGAAACGATTAGATTCGCAGTTCTGGTCATATATGTACAGATTATTAAAGGTCTTAACTACACACCTTCTCCTGCTGCCTGATGTACAGTACTTACTGCTTATGAGACATGGGGGACACTGGTGAATAAGAGGTGAGGGGAAAAACACTTTGGTCATGATTTTTTTTTCTTCCAAAAGTAACATTAGTAGCTGTATGTTCATGGCCTGGATTGTGATGTTGTATTTCTTCAGTCATATTTATTGGGACTTCAAATAAGTCAACAGAAAATCAGCACAGAATCTCCATACAGAGCATTTTTATGCCTCATTTAACTGACAACCCACTATATTAAAGATGTGAGAATGCTATGCTCCCTATATGGTCGTAAGCTGCTCGACACCATTGTCAAGCTGTTTGGGGGTGGGGTGGGGGGGATAAATTGGCCACCCTTACAGTTCTATATGGTCAATCACAGTGGCTTAATCCACCTTCCATCTCAGCTGCTCAATCCATGTTACTGAGCTGTCTCTGGTGCTGCATAGCATCAGGGGGATTCTTGCTCTTGCAGCTGCTATTTACAGTCTTTGCCCATGGAATTGGCCTGGCCATGCAGAAATGCGTTGTGCAATGGGGCTTTTTTAATAGATGGGTTATAAAAAAGAGGATGTTCCAGTCATATATTCTTAATTTCTTTTACATTTTTTATGTTCTTAAATCTTTTGTGGGCCAAGGGCAGCTGTTATGGCAGCTGTGTTCCGTATTTATTGCAACCGTATGAGTCGTAGGGAAAACATTCCGGAATATTCTGTTTAAAAAAAATAATTTGTTTCAGATTTTTTCCCATTTTCTCCCAATTTGGTAGCCAATTGAACCCCTATTCTAATTTATGTGTAGCAACCGCTTGAGAACCACCACTATACAACCCTGTCAGCCGGTGGTAGGAAGGAGGGCGCCACGTCCTCTGCAGAGCGCGACTCCCCCCACCTGGGAGCGGCCACCAATTGCCGCTCCCACAGGGCACTGGCCATGCTCGGATCTGGCATCGAACCCCCGATCCTCGGGGCGCAACCACACAGACAAAGTCTGCGCCTTGGCCCGCTGCACCACTGCGGCGCCGAATATTCTGGTTTTCGATAAGCCTGCATTTTCAACAGAACCTTGTGGCAACCCATGTGATATCTCTGTCGAGCCATTTTGTTGAAAAGGCTCCAAACATTTCCTGTATTTTAGCATTCCGCACAGCAAAAATGGTGGCGAACATTCAACACCCTAGGGTGTTAAATGTACACCAGCAGAGTTAGATTTAGACTGGCATTTTTGCTGTGAAGTCAGAGGAAGATGCAATGTGCTGTTATTTCCTATTTGTATATTAGAATAATTGTATGGAAACAAACTAGCCATGGTATTTTGAGATTGGCTTCATATCTCATTTGCTCACTCCATCTCTGCCTTGAACTTACTGTTCCCTAGAGAGCTGCTCCTAAGTTATTTTTTCATCCTTTACTTTCAGATTTGTGGCGAGTCTTTTCTCCTAGCTGTGAAAGAAATCCACTCAGTTCCTCAGCTTTTTCTGACCTTTTTCTTTTCCCATGGCCACATAGCTCTTACCATGTGCTCAGAAAGAACTTTTTCACATCTTGGTATGTATATTTCCATATTGTCATATTGGTTATCAATGTGGTTCCTTGCCTTTTTCAGAAACGTAATTAATTCAAAGGTCAAGGGAAAGAAATTGAGATGATCAAACACCTCCTCTTCATTAATCGTTATATAGTGGACTCCTTTTCATAATGCAACATTAAAATCATGAAGCAAATCTCTCCGTCTCACATGGGTACACATTAATTGCTGCTTCTACCCTGTACTACACAGGACACTATAAAGTAAACTGTTACTATAGTGTATATTCCTATTTTAAAGATGTTTATAAATAGTACATATTGTATATACCTCTTATTTATCTATTTGTTGTAACGTTCTGCTGCCAGGTCATGGTGGCTGGACACTCGTGTGTGTGTCTGTGTGTGTGCGTGTGTGTGGTGCATAGGAGGGCTGGGGGGTGGGTGAGTTGAATGCATTTGAGTAAATCCTGGACTGATTGAATTGGATAATGGCAGGCTACTATGGTACCTCCACTCAATCTTGGGAGCCATTCAACACTGAAGATTCAACCCACAACAACTGAATGGCACAAAATCCATCTAGTGAAAATCGTTGGAAAATCACTAGATTTTAACACAGGCTCATTCTCCCAAGATTAAAACCACAGAGTGAATCTCCTCTTCACATGGGTGCACATTAATTGTCATACAGCTTTTCCCCATGAATAATCAGAGCACAATTCCCTGTAGAAATACTAATCAGGCTTCTACCATAGCAACAGCAGATTTTACATGCAGTCAAGTAATGTTATCTTTTATGATGGGGTACAAAAGGACAAATAATTGACAAGGATGGCTAAAATTTGGCTTTGATTGCCACAAAAGCACATTAATTGAAAAAAGATTATACATTACCCAAAATTATCACCTGATTGGTATCTTTTATTTTTATTTTTTTAGCACATCCTAGATTAAAGTGTACCTGGTCCACACTGCACACTGAGCATTTAAGAATAGCTGTTTGTGTATCCACTGAACTGCTGCACGTACAGTAGGCTACACATTGACTAGCAGCATCAGAACTCTCGCCAAATATTTCAGCTGCTCTTGCTTAACTGCTCTGGTACATAATCTTTGCACATTTTAGGAATGTGCTTAACTGTATTTCTGTTTAATACTGTAGTCATACTCACATTCTCATTAATTTGAGCTGATCTGGCAGTAATAAAAATCACAAATGAGCTACAGCAATATACAACATTAAGCCACAGTTTGAGTTTCTGGCTCATATCTTCATCTGCAGACTGTGCAACTCTATCATAAGATACCTACACCGAATTTCGCTAGTCAGTTGTAAAGGTATATTTGTATTTCCACACAGTTGGGAAGGTGTCTCTAGTACAACATGATTCTGGAGTAATACATATACTGTAAACTGAATTAATCTTCATACCACTTCATTTTATAACCGGTCTCACAGTAACAGTAAAAGAAAATGCTAATAATATAATTTTTCTCCATTGTTTATTTATTTGAAGTGACTTGGAATAAAAAAAAAACTTGATTAGTCATTTCACAAAGAGAGAGAAAGGCACTAAGTATTATATAGTATGGTAAGCTGTTGCAGTGCACATACAACAAATACAGTACTACAGTCATGTTGAAGTAAAGCTCAATCTTGGGTAAGGTAGATAGCCTATTGAAAATAACCCAACGTGAGTCTCCCCTCGTACTCTACCAGGAAACTGTTACTGAAAGATAGTGTGGCTCCTAGTACACAAAACAGAGGGATCATGATGACCCAAGGAAAATACTTTAATAGGCCAGGATAAAAACAGCCTATTGTATGCATAGCAGGACCATTATTTTAGCTTCCTCAGCAGATTTTCTGTCACACTGTAGTGTTGAATAATCTATGGAAGGGATATATAAGGTCATCAAAGGTGGTGAGTCAAAGAAGAATGGGTGCTGTGGAAGACAGGTACTGATTGTAGTTTCCATGCGGGTCTGCAAGCCAGCTGAAAAGCATTATGGAAATGGTTTTTGAATTATTCATACTTTTTTCATACAAATTTTATTCAGTATCACTCTGCTGTACATTGCCTTGTGTCTGCTTAAAGCCTAACACTGAAAATCAAGAGTTTGCATGTTTAACATTGTCTTTGGGAATCAAGAAGATCAAAACAGTCCTTCATAAGCAAACGTGAGGCCCTAGGACACATAGCTTCCAAAGGTGGCTCATTGACATTGCATTTAGTGGAATTCCATAATAAACCCATCATATCATTTGAATGACTTAATCCAATGTGTAATTTGACAGTGCACTTATCCTGTGAATTCGTAATCTGCACTTCTCACAGGCAAAATTGTTATTTTCATTGTAGAGAAACCACATTTCCAGAAGCTTTGTTGGCACGGCTTACTGCAGGATGTTGTGGAAGCTGTACCATGTACATTCGGTTCAATGCCAGTGCTTTACTTTGCAGCTCTGTCAGTGGTTTTCACTTCTCTCTAACTATCATCAATATTCCTGACATTTCTCAAATCAGCTGCCATTGGCATAGCCCTTTAACCCTTCTCTTTTTTACTCATACAGTATTTGAAGTTATCACTTACAAGGACAATTACAGCAGCATGATAATAATATTACCCCTTAAAGGTACTGTACTAGATAACCTTGAATTTTAATGTTAATTTATTTCTTTATTGAGGTGAACCTGGTGGCACAGGGCATAGGATTGGGGAACTGGTAATTTCCTTATGCCTAGATACTTCAATAGAGGGTCATAAAGGCACATTCAACTGAAAATGTGATAAGACAAAAAGTCAAATGTATATGTTTAAGTCAGAGCTCGTGTTCAGCCACAATATAAAGGTCTGTAGAATATTATGTATTTGAGGACTGGCAGTCATATTAATATTATACTTTGCGAAATTCAAGCAATCCTTTTTTGACCTTAACTACAGTACACAACTTTCCTGTTCAATAAAGTCCTTCCAGTGTAGGCAGACTTTATTGAAGGTATAGCATAAAATAATACTGTTCATAACTTTGCTGACATTGTGAAGGCGTGGCTTTAGGCAAAGGAATTTATATTGTGTTTTGGTGACTTAGGCTGGAATTACAACAGGCGAGAAGTGTACGCATAGCGGCCGCTGTGTGCCACTCAATGGCTTTCAGCTCCCATGCTAGTGGTATACAGCTCTTATACAAGCCCTGGTCAGGCGCAGAGATGTAGCATAGTTTCAGCATCAAGTCTAATTTATCCATGCCTGCCGTGCTGATTTCACATAGGTACACTGTAGAAATGCACTGTTGATGGTCATATCACCACAGAAGGATAGCCCTAGACTATCATGAGCAGCCTATATTTAGGTTTTTATTGTTGTTGGTGTTTATTAATAGGCTACATGTGCACCGGTGTAAATTGTAAAATCAACAGTCATCACATAGATGATAAACGTCCGGCCTGTCTTTGAAATATACCTTTCCAAATGAACATTGGATGTGTTACTGAATTACCACCAAAATAGACATTTAGTAAATGTTTTGACAGCTATTTCAACACATAGTCTAATTAAAGGGATAGAAACATGTAGGTTCTAGGTTTGGCCAAACCAAATTTCGCCAGTATGGGATTGCATTGCTTGGCCATTTTGTCAATAGCTCAAATATGTTTTTACAGATATTTACATTTTCATGTCTAAAACTTTCCCATTGATTAACATTTATGGAATGTTCAGAATCTGAACAACACACTTACAGCTGATGTCACAATCAGCCGCTGCATACAGCTGCCATAGATACAGACCGTCCAATGCAGACGTCAAAATCTGATAAAAACTCTGGTAAGAACAGCAACGTTAGCAACAACAATGCGACTTAAAGCAAAACATTAGTTAGTTTTCTGTTAGCAGAAAATATCTAAACTGCTAAAACATCTACTACAATAACTACAACTATTAAACAACTACTACTAATACAATATTTACAGGAAGTAACTATTTACTACAGGAAGGCCAGTGTGCACTATTACAACCATTATTCTTTTATTTCTACTAGTACTACTACTACTATGCTTGGCTTTTTCAAGCCAAATTAGCTTGTCCTCAAACTTTCCTTTCTAGTTTCTTCTTTTTATACCACATCAAAGAAATGTATGCTACTCCTCCTCCAGATTTTCAGGCAGTCCTACTAAATTTGTAGCTAGTATGGGATTGCATTGCTTGTGCTTTTCGAGTCAATAGCCCAAATATTGTTTCAGATATTTACAATTTCATATCAGAGAATTTCCCATTTATTAACAGTTATGGAATGTTCAGAATCTGAAGAACACACTTGAAGTTGACATCACAATCGGCTGCTGCAGCTGCCACAGTTACAGATCGTCTCTCTTACAAAGCTTCTTAAAGACTAACACTGAATCTGTATCTTTGTAAGTTCTCTGATTTTAATCTAGAATGTGTGAATTGCACAGCTAAGTATTCCTTCTTAATTATAAGATTAAGATATTTAACAGCACAGTCTTAAAAATAATTATTTGTAATTATTTCAAGCTCAAGAAGCACTTTCCAGCCCACTCACTTTGGGGAGCAGGCACGAGTGGAGAAAGTGATATGCAGCAATACAATGAAGACCTGGCGCACCACTCAATCAAAAAGTAAGGTGTTGGGACACCAGGGGCCGCCAGAACAGTTTCAATGCGCCTTGGCATAGATTCTACCTATAGTCTAGCATAGATTCTAGTCTCTGGAACTCTACTGGAGGGATGGAACACCATTCTTCCAAAATATATTCCCTCATTTGGTGTGTTGATGATGGCGGTGGAAAGCGCTGTCTAACACATCGGTCCAAAATCGCTCCCATAGGTGTTCAAGTGGGTTGAGATCTGGTGACAGTGAAGGCCATAGCATACGATTCACATAATTTTCATACTCATCAAACCATTCAGTGACCCCTCGTGCCCTGTGGATGGGGGCATTGTCATCCTGGATGAGACCACTCCCATCAGGATAGAAATGTTTCATCATTCAACTTTGTATTGATTTCACCCTTCCCTGTAAGGGGACAAGTGGACCCAAACCATGCACCCCACGGCATAACAGAGCCACCGGACCCCCTCACTGTATGGGTCTTTCCTTACATTTGTCACCCGTCTGTATATATACTGTATATTTACTGTACAAAAGTATCTATCCACCAGTGAATATTTGTATATATACATTATTTAGTTTCATTTTCCTTGTAGACTACTTATCAACATGCACTTAATATATGTTTATATACTTATCAACATACACTTAATATATGTTTATGCACTAGAGCAAAATAATACTGAGAAAAGTGTATGTACTTACCCATGACAGAGAGCAACTCACAATAAATCGCTGGTGGACACGTGTAGAAGAACAGTTTTTAACATGCCGCAACTTGTATGCTTAACTTCCGCTACACATGCGCTCAGCTTCAGTCCAGCCTTAGTCCCATTGTGGATTTTTTAATTAAAAGCAGTGCAGGGAACTATACCTTGTTTAACAATGAGGTAAGAAATCACACATGGGAGATATTAAATAGATTTTAATATAGTGTATGCATGCTATAGCTCACTGGCTGAAGATGTGTAGAGTATGCATATGGTGATAGGTGTGTTATTGATTTTATATGCAGAGATAAAGTACGAAAAGAAAAACAATTCACATTTAAATGTATACGATTATCAGGTCTCAGTGTCCCAATGTGAGAGATTGTGACCTGAGATCTGATATATATATATATATATATATATAATTCATCAATCAAATCAAAGCAAAACTGCCCTCACAAACCTGCGGTTACTGAAGAACTACGACTGAAAATGCACTTATTCTTATTCCTCAGTAATACCAAATCACAACAAAAGGTACAAAAGGTATTTCCTTATTTTCCCCTTAATCCATTTACTATCGCAAAAAACAAAAATCTATGTTTGGTCTGTCTCATTCAACATACTTGTACTCATACTGGTACTCAGGCATGTCATATCACCAGTCCGTGCCGCACTAATATCTGTGCTTGCCATTTGAGCAAACTGTGTGTTTCATTAAGAGATCGTCTTATTCCGAGCCCTCGCTACAAATATACTCTTGGAAAAAATTTTATATGAGAACTTCCACATCGACTGGAACGCCAGTGCATTTGCTACCCATTATACATTCCGTCATATCATCAGGTCACTCGGCAGTGTGCTTTCTTGTCTTATCATATCAACAAGAGATTGCCTGCCTTCAAAGGCATTGTGTGTCAAATTCCAAAAAAAGTGTCAGAAAATGCCTTCCCTGTCATATTCCCAGAAGTCAAACATCCCATCGTGACATTGTCAAAGATAGGTCAAAGCTTGTTTAGATATTGTAGAAATCTTATCTGTAGGTAACTGTGGAATAGTTGTTAGTACTACTACTACTACTACTACTACTACTACTACTACTACTACTAATAATAATAATAATAATAATAATAATAATAATAATAATAATAATAATGATACTAATAATAATAATAGTATTTTATGTTGTTTTTTGTCTCTTTGGGGGCCTTTATGTGATCACACTCACATTGAGATATGATTTATGTAATGCAGGTAAAGGTTAGTTACCATCTTTACTCATGACAACATGGTTGGGTTCATAACAGCTTTTTTGTGAAAACAGAGTTCTGATGAAATTTGGAAAAAGTCAGCCTGTGAAGGACACGTAATTATTTGTAAATTAAAAGCTGACACATTGGAGGCAACCTTTAAAATAGAAGTAAAAGCTGAAAATGAAGGTTAATGACAAGATTAAAAAAGGCTGGGGCTACATTGAAGCACAGATGTCCCCGCTTTGGCTAAGCCCACCTTTTCTTTATAACAAACATGCAATATGTCTATCATATCTACAGCTGAACTCATTTTTAACCACTCCACAGACTGGGACTAGATTTAGCTGTAAATTACACTGGAACAGTATGGAACACATGGTTGGCTAAATGGCGGTAAGTCATCAAGGGTCTGACGTATCAAACAAGCCTTAAATCATCACTCTGCTACCAGAAATACAGTAGATATGGATGGATAACTTGAAGGGTTTCTTCTCCTGACTTATTTTTCCATAGAGTTCAACAAGAAAATTTGTCAGGGGAAACAATCCTTAAAGTGATCCATCCATATCTACTGCATATCTGGCAGCAGAGTGATGGTTTGAGGCTTGTTTGATACGTCAGACCCTTGATGACTTACAGCCATTTTACAAATCATGTATTCCATATTGTTCCAGCATAATTTACAGCTAAATCTAGTCCCACCCCCCAATTCCCATAGAGATCCATTCAAATGCAGAGACGTTATAGTATCGCTTGTAAGAGTACCAGGAAATAAAATATCAAGAGCCTTTTGATGTTGTTGGGTCACAGACATCAGGAAGTCATGGCATGCAAAGCCAAAGGCCAAATATAAAAAATTTAAAGGCACAGTCAACTTAGTGCATGTAAACTTCTGGCCCACTGGAATTGTGATATAGTGAATTAAAAGTTAAACAGTCTGTAAACAATTGTTGGAAAAATTACTTGTGTCATGCACAAAGTAGATGTCCTAACTGACTTGCCAACACTATAGTTTCCTAACATAAAATCTGTGGAGTGGTTAAAAATGAGTTTCAATGACTTCAACCTAAGTGTATGTAAACATCCGACTTCAACTGTATGCTGACAATGACACGACACCTTCACAGTCTGTATCTTTCCCTTTTCATTTCCCTTATTCTTAATTACATTGTTATAAAGAATAATAATAATTACATTGTTATTAACATTAATTGGACCCAGAAACGACCTGCTCTGGGCTTTGAAATGCAATGCATGCATGTAGAGTACCAAACACACGCTCACGCCCGCACGCACGCACGCACGCACACACACACACACGGACACACACACACACACACACACACACACACACACACACACACACACACACACACACACACACACACACACACACACACACACACACACACACACACACACACACACACGCACACACACGGACAAACTACAGCCCTTCAGGCACTAGAGAGCTCATAAGGCAAAACCTCCACATCTAGCTTTTCCTAAATAAAATCTAATCAATAGGCAATGTGAACATGATTCCATTAAAAAGTTGCTGATAATTGTACTTTTTTGTCATTCTAAAGGTGGATTGTTCACACAGAGAAGAATTGCTGTGAATTTTTGACAGGACATTTGCCACAGTTAAGCCCGGAGCAAAGTGTCGCATATGTCAGACTTGTTAAACAATAATTGTGTGCAATGTACATTTTTCATTACAATATAATTAAACTGCACTGCACTTTAAAATTCTGTTCTGAATTCCTGTAAATACAGATTGTGTTCTGATTTTTTTCATGCCCACTACATTTTGTTCATACTTATATAAAATCAGTTTCTCTATGGGAGTATACACATATTTATATATTCATCTATTATAAGAATTGAAACCTGTAAAACTAATTGTATTCAGTACATTATCTAATTTGTAAATAAATTGTTGTAAATAATATAATTGCAAAAAATTTATACAGCATGTTATGGTGATTAGTGCAGTTAAGCTTTGTGCTGTCTTGTTAAGCTAGGCGTTTCCATAGCAGTGATATTTTAGTTATCCATAGCAGTGGCGTTTTTTATTCAAACCAGTAGAAGAGTACATTCATTAGGTGTGGAGTGAGCTGCTGGTGTTAATCTAGATGTAGCTAAGTATCATTTCTTATAAGATAGTGTTGTGTTGCATTTGTAGTTGCACTCACATAACTATTGTAGTTTTTGTAATGTTACGCTTTGTGTTACTTTGTTCATTGCACAGTTATTTAGCAGGTAGTTGTAATATTGTATGTTTTTGATAGGAATAAGGCAGTTTTGCTTGTATTGTTCCAGCTGCATTGTTAAATTAACTGTGAGAAGTGCTATTTAATAGATCTTTTGAAATACAGCAGTAGCTGTAGTGGAATCCCTACCCGGGCAAAGACCTGGTTGGATTAAGGAAAGGGAGTCTATCTATGGGAGTCCATGAAGGTAGGACCTGTGACCCACCATGTCACTGTTGTATTATTATTTATTATGTTGTTATGACTCTAGCTGAGCACTGTTGCTCACAAGTGATCCAGGGTTCACCATCTTAGACTGTGAATTGTGAGATGTTCTTAATTTCC
This sequence comes from Synaphobranchus kaupii, assembly GCA_029718625.1. Lineage (NCBI taxonomy): Eukaryota > Metazoa > Chordata > Actinopteri > Anguilliformes > Synaphobranchidae > Synaphobranchus > Synaphobranchus kaupii. Next base: position 15,601,436 of record CM056390.1, on the reverse strand, counting down.
AGGGGGAGTTCTGATGAGCTGTGAACTCAGGTATGGTGTGGTGTGGTTACGACAGTTATGGGTTTATGACAAATCCGCTCAATCCATAATAGGATCACTTTAAGCAGTAGTCATTTGCTTGGACAAACTTTAGACTTGAAATTGTAATCATTATTTTTATACTCTCACATGACTGTCCTTATTTGAGCTGTTAAATTGAACTTAAAGATATATATATATACATATTGTGTGTGTGTGTGTGTGTGTGTGTGTGTGTGTGTGTGTGTGATCAATCACAGTACCAATACCAGCACCACATATCTGGGTAAAAAAAAGTTAATGCTAATAAAATTTGTCTTTTGAACCCTATTAAACAATGTGGTAGAATGGATTTGAATAAACTCCATAGTGGGGAGGAAATATATTTATTAATATCACAAAAATAAACTAATTAATAAGCTGAGGTCCAATTTGTCATCTTACTTGACATTGTGACAGGAGAGCACTCTGTGAACCTGGCTTAGTATCCATAGAAACATGCTCGTAGTTAACAACATATTGTAATAGCACTGCTATTAATACATATCAAAACATATTTCCCCATAATGGATTATTACCATTATGTGCTAATATAAATGGGCTTATCAGAGTTACCGTGTTTTCTTTCTGTAACCATGATTCATTGGTGATTTGGCTTATTATTTCTTGATTAGAAATCTGAGCATAAAAATTTTCTGTCATTTCACCCTAATAATTTGAACCGTTCTGCTAAGGTTTTTCCCCCTGGGAATTCATGCTTTTATTCCATCAATGCAGACGCAGGAATATCCCATTAAATCTTTCATGCTCGGCATGCCTTCAAAGTGAGGAGTGGAATGAACATTCCCAGTGTGCAACTGGGTGTAATGGTTTGTAGGTTCTCAAACATATGGATTGATTTGATTTATGCAAAATATATTTCTTTAGCATAATCCAGCACTGCGAATTCAGTCCATAACACTTGTAAAATGGTTGCAATGCTTTTAAAAAAATTTTGCTGGTGGATTCCAATGTCAAGAGCAGGTTCATGTGTGAAACGATATCTTCACAAAGCAGTGTGGTTAGATCCTTCTGATTTCCTCCTCACTTCTTATCTCCCGGATCTGTGGTCACTGGGGCATTTATAGTGTGTTGTTAATGCAGTTCTAGGCCTGCCTGTGATTGATGCTATCAATTATTACTGCAAAGTAAACATGCCTAAAAAGCACATAGATACAGGGATGATATGGGATAAGCGCGCCAAAACCAAATATAGGAAAATGTGTGAATTGTTTTAATAACTGCATTCTGCAATAATGAAGTAGTTTATATTTCTATATTGGAATGTCAGTTTGGAGTTTTTATTTTAGTCATTTTATTATGGTCCATTGAAATAACGTTATCTGCATTTTATCCATGTTGCCTTACTACTAAATACTATTTAATTTTAACCTATCTTTGACAGAATTAATTATCTGAGATAAACAATGTTTTCATGTGTATGACATTAATATATTTAAGCTTAAATTATGATGAATTCAGGTAAATTAATGGCTGGGTAAGCACTATATTTGTCACCCCTTAATAAAGAAGAACACAAAGTAAATGTCTCAATTAATTCAGCTTAACATCTGGTAATGTATGTAACACAAGGAAAAACACATTATAATTTGGCCAGACCAGAACCGATGGGTTCAAACTTCTCTTTTGTGAGAAAATGATTTCCGTCACTGGCTAAAATTGATTACATGGAGCATAAACAGCCTACTGTGAACTCAGTCATCCCGAGCTCACCTCCAAGAAGAATGTGCTAGCTATTATTTCAGGAAAGGGTCAACAATAAAGCATATGTCAGCCACCTAAATATCACCAGTGGAGGGATGTGAATGCCAGAAACACTCTGACCTGTGCTTTCACAAGGATAAACGGCAAATTACTCTCCCTGTCATCTCTTTGAATGTGGGAGAAAGGTCAAAGATGACTTTCACACCATATTAATCTCCCGAGTCTATTTTATGGTTTCATCAAACACATTTACAGAGATGGTCACCAGAACCTGGCTGTGAAAATGACCAGACACGTCTCTCTTTGGGACTCGAGAAGAGACATGTCTCTTCTCGGCCTGCTATAGCCTTGGTTGAGTGATGAGCTCAATGCCGCTGGTACAGACTCAATGAAGCTCACTCAGCTCATGGACCCAAACAGAAATCCATTGAGAAAGTAAAAGCGATATCTAAATATAAAAAAATCCATCAACTCCACAGTTCCTCGTTTGTGTTCTATTGCACGCACGCACGCACGCATGCACGCACGCACGCACACACAGCTTAATTATGATTCTAGGAGAATAATTTGCCGTGAGTAATTTACTACGAGGGATTATCATTAACCTGTCAATTTGACAAAGGTTCTATTTTTCAACTTCAACAACATTGCAATATTCATTATGAGTTTTGAGTTGCTAAAGCTGTGATCATCTCTAGAGCATACACATCAGATACTTGTGGCACCTGTTTTTGGCACCCCGTAAAAGTAGTGTAAGCTTGTGTTAAAAATATTGAGACTTAAAGGTAATAATAGGCTGTTTGAAAATAATATGAACAGACTAACGGTATCCATCCAGTATGGTAATTTGAGGACAATGAGCAATTTTACTCTAATAGCTAGATATTTTTCATTCCTCCACTTTGAAAAAAAGTTAATTTTGCATGTGCTAGCAAACATCCATCTCGTATTGCTTTCACAACATTGTGAAGCTTCCATTTGGGTGGCTTGTAGTAAATATATGAACCCATACAAAAAACTGGTAAAAATATATATTTCTAAGAAAAGTGTAATGTTTTACAAACACAACACACACTCACCCCTAGGTTGGTACTAAATTGTTGTAATCCTGAGGGCCTATAAGTAATTACATTGACTGAATAATTAATTGGCCCAGTTGCAATCTCTCTCATCCTCAATACCTGAGGAGGACCCAAGTTGCTCCATCATGTCATCGGGTAATTGTGTAATCTGCATTTGAAATATGGACTTTGTTCTCGGCTTCTATTGCTGTGGAAACTAAGATTGTAAGAGCTCTTGGTTGCTCTTAAAGTGCCCAAGGTCATGATAAGTGCGCTTTTAAATGTCTTTCATCTGCAAGATATAGCAATATGTGGAACAGTATGATTGCGTAGTAATCAGTGTTCTGGGTGCTAATCTTGAGGTTCACGTTCTAGTCGGCAAGAACATTCTCCTGTCTCTGAGCAAGGTAATTCTCTTGATTTTTTTAAATGTAAAAGAGTAAAATCTAAAATAGCAAGTATTACACATTTTTATTGAATTTCTAGGCCTTCAGAGATGGACAATAGGTTTCTCAATACGAGCTCAAAGAACTTGCCTTCACCTGAGCAGATGGCAACTTTTTGCACTAGCTTTTTTTTTCAATGAGCAAGATGCTTTCTGTGAGAAGACTGGGAAAATGATGGCAGTTCAGTGTCGGGCCTTTGGGTGTACAGCAGGCAGGGGAATGCAAATGGCATTCCCAAAAAGCAGCACCTACTCAAATTGATCTAAAATTGTACATTTTTATCTGACTTTTATCTGAATTAAATAAATTGACTTTTTTCTCATGTCCTCTGGGAGACCTGCTACAGCACCTAAGTAATCTCTCTTTGCATAGATAAACAAATAAGCCTACATTAGGTATACTTTTATTCACAGCAAAGTATCTTCCACAGCTGTCATAAACCCACAACATGCTCATGCAACACATTCCTCCATGATGAAAAAACATAATTTGTCAATGGGTTCCTCCAGAATGAGGCACATGCACTAGAGGTGAATCCCAAAAACCATTTCTTTTAAACACGCAGCAAATTTTTTTGTTTACAGATATTTATTCTTCTCAAAGTTGATCAATTATATTGGAATATTTTCTCTCTTTTAATTCATTTGTAAGTCGTGGAAATCCCATGTTACTACAGACAATATTTGCACAAAAAAGTGATAAATAAGTGACATTCAAAAAAGCATTCGTTTTGTACAGAAAAAATTAGTTTTCAGTACCCCCGCACTGATGTTGTGACATGTCATGGTAGGATCAATCCCTAGTTTGCTTTGAACTTTGCACTTCTTTTCCTTCTTGGTTAATAGCCTTCAGTTTCTCTGTAATTGACAAACATATAGGCTACAGTCTTTATTTCTGATATTAACTAATCCTACAGTTTTAATGATTTCATTTTTGAGAATTTATGAAGGGCAGCATTTTTGCTAGCAGTTATCAACTATAAACATGTTCTTATTTGTATGTGTCTCATTATGCTTTTGTCTTTGGAAAGCCAATATATATATATAAAAAAAGAAATGTTCTTATGCGATCTGGCTTAGGCCTACAGATTGTTTATTTGATTATTGCTTATTAACTTTGCTAAATACAAGAACCTGTTTCAAAACCAATGCTAGAGTAATTCAAGCAATTATTCCATTAACATTATGAATTGTAATTTATGACTGACCACCATTTACACACACACACACACACACACACACACACACACACACACACACACACACACACACACACACACACACACACACACACACACACACACACACACACACACACACACACACACACACACACACACACGAGAAGGAAGAGACTTCCAGCCAAGTCACACTAATGTCTGTGACAATTTGATTGCTACAAATATAAAATCTGCAACTTTAAAGTTAGCAGTGTTTTACTGTACACGTTTTGTTATCTTGCCGCTTGTCTTGAACCATCCACATTCAGCCCAAATATAATATGTGGGAGGGAACATGTGACCAGGAGACTCGTATTAGTTATCTTTCTTGGCTAGCTGGCCAACAGAGACCTGGCATCTAGTCAACAACATCCCAATACTGTTATTTCTCATGACTGTTAGCAATGGACTACTTGAAACAGTTGACGTTGATAGGGATGTGACAGAACTGCCTGCTACCACAACACATGCAGTGTCTGGTGTGGACATTAGAGCAAGAATTAGCATTGCACTGTATACAATGGCTTTTAGAAGGTTAGTGTTGTTTGTAAAATACAGCCTTAAAAATAAATTATCATGAAATGCTTCATTACTTGATTTAAGATATGTCAGTGTTAAATCATATGTTTGGTGCATTAAAAAATCAAATAAATTAATTAAAGTTCTGTTTTAGCCAATCTGATGTGTGCTATGCTCAGGGGTTCAACCGTTAATGTGTCACTCAGGCATTATCTAATAGACACCATGAATAAAACATTATTGGAGTTTTTCATTCATCTCTTGTATTGGCGGACTAATTCCTTGAAGCCAAAAATGTTTATTCCTCTATAGCCCTGGGGCCTCATTTATAAAAAAAAAGTACTTGGACATCATCTTTAACTTTCACGTAAGCATTATTTATAAAATTATGCTGCGCTTGTTTAATATCTGCATCTGTTGCATCTGTTGTACCTACTTTCCGTCTATAAATCTCGAATGAACTTCAAATTGAATGCATGTGAATGAGCTCAGGCTCAGGTTCCTTTTAGATTTTGAATTAAACTGACTTTGTAGGCTGATAACGTGGAGCTATGACCGTTTCCACGGTCAAATGGAGTAACGTTGAAATTTTATAAATCACGACTGTGTCATGATTTTCTACGTACGCCACACGTAAGATAAAATTTGATCTGAAGTACTTGTTATAAATGAGGCCCCAGGTCTGAATGTGCTAAATGTTCATGCGGGAGGACTAGAGTTCTGTGATATTTAGCAGGTTACAGGGATGAAGTGGCACGACACTCATTTTCAGAGGAAAACTTTTAATGACTGAATTTGTGCAAAGAGCCATCTAAGCACTTGCATAATTAACTTGTCAGCACACTCTTTGCCCAGGGCAAAATGTTTACCATCACAGCCAAGCAGACATCTGGGAGATGCTGTAATGTTGAAACACAAATGTGATTATTCCACAGGAAAATAAAATCAAAAATCAAACTCGCCATAAACACAACTTGTCTCATATCTGGTCATATTTCATAGAGATTATTCACAAATCCCTGATGAATGTGAAGGAAATTTGATTAAAAGTGACAAAAAGAACCACATGAAAAAAAAAAAAAATAGTAATCCTTCAGTGGAGGATAGGATTCATCCAGAAGTAATTTTGGGCTTTTTGTGAGTCCCAATCCCACAATGCTTTGCTTCCAACAAGTAAATGAAAGCGTGACAGAATAGTTATGCATAGGTATAACTAAGTAGGGAAGGAATGAAGGTGGAATATGCTCTGCAAATTATGTAAAGCGCAGGTCACAAAGAGCTAATTGTGTAATAGCATGAATAGCAGCTAAATAAAAAAAGACAAATGATAATGCATCAGTCATTACACAAACATTCATTTGTAATACCGCTATTTAAATATCATACACATAATGGATAAAACTCAGGGGAAAATATAATGGGGTGAGAGTACATATGTGCTGGGAGGTTTCGACATCACTCCTGAACGATGTACTGAGTGAATGAGGACACCTGAATTATCTTCTTCTTCTTGTTTTCGTCTCTCTCCCTTTCATGTTTCCTCGTGACATGCTTTGGAAGGAATCAAAGAGAGGCAGCCAGTAAAAAAACAAACAAACATTTGAACGCAGTGAATTTGAACAAAATAATTTGAATGCAGCCCATGTCTAAAACTTTTGCTCAGACCTATTTATCACAGATGCCATTTAGCACCAGCGTACAGAAATAAAATTACACCCAGGCATACATGTATTTTGTTACCAATGCGTGCATTTTGTATATCTGCTGTTGTAAATACATAGAGGAGAACCTGCTGTAACAGCTATGAATACAAAGTTGAAGTGTACATTCTTCCAAGTAGCTCAGATCAACAATCCATTCAACACATAAATCCATTTAATACAATATTTAATAGAAGGCCAAAGGGCAAAAAGAAAAGAGGGTGATTGGACGGGTGATGGGGTTTGGGGTGGGGGCTGATATGGTGGAAGTGAATTACACTTTGGCCACTGCATTTAAAGCAAGACACTGATGTTGCGGTCCTTGGCACCCTATCATTCACCATATATCAAAGAAATTAGAAGTAATTCCATTTTTATATTCCATTTTTTTTTCCATTGATCTTTCCCAGACTCGGGCTGTGCTACTTCTAAATGCCAAAAAGGCAATAACCAAACTCCAGAGCCATTTCTCATTCTAGTTCATGTAATCCTATAGTCCACCAATTAAGTACATGAAATAAACAAAGCAATTTTTTTATGTAATGGACTAAATATAAATAGGATAAATATGGCTAATTATAAAGACTAACACACACACATTCTCAGATGGTGAGAACTGTCAATTTTCATATTGAAATATGTATCTAGGTTTCCAGAATAGAAATAGAAATTGATTCAGCTTTTTAAACCCTTTAATGCGGCAGTTACCTTTCCATTAAAAAAGCATATAAATAAGCTGAGGTGCAAGTGGATAATTTTCACTTGTAATATAATGTATATTATATTGATGAAAAAAAGATCAGATTTGAAAAAAAAACAAAAAAACCTATGGATGTTATTTATACATTTCTGTTCATCCTGATGTTAAACAAGTATTAAACTCATCATCCTGAAATTAAATCATCCTGAAATTAAACGAGTCATTTAAAATAAACATTGTAAAAAGTGAAATAAATACACACGCCAGTATGGACCTACATTGAGGTTTTAACTCTGCTTTTAATAACGAGGGTGCTGATTGGCTTTCTCAGACTGAGCGTGGACATCAGTACCATAACTTGGCTTGGCTGAGAGTCAAGGTGATCTCACAGCCTTTAATATGAGACCCCACCGTTTCGTTAGTTGAATACAACATGCTCAGCCTGTCTTAATTATAATGTTTTTGAAACCCTGCACCTTTCACTGGGCTCAATACAGCTGACAAAATCCACTCATCCAAAAGAAATAAAACAATATTAAAAAGGCTTTTTGCTGCTGATATTCAGTCTTAGATCACATTGTTGCTATAGTTACTGGTTCCCATCTGTCTATTCTAACTGGTGTCAGACTACCTGAAGCATAGAAAAATAGAGGGTGTTTTTTTCTGTATGTACTTTCGGCAGCTTGCCTGTTGAACTGAAACTTTTTTGTCAACAACTGTAGAGATGATATAATGCTCGCTTAGCTTACTAATCAGTCTCAACATTGATAGTTTCAAAGCTGTATGCTGCTCACTGGTTAATTAGTAATGTTAGCTACAGCTAAATTCCACTTTCTCCAAAATGTTGCACCAGGCCCTTAAAGAGAAACCTTTTATAACATCTTGTGAGTTCAGCTGCCCATGATTGTGCCCTACAATGTAATCTATTATAACTATGTGTTCACATTTCAACTGAGTTCTTTTGAGGAAGTGCTTTAATATTACTAAGTACTGAACGCAACTGGAACTGTGCATTTCACCACTGTGGCTCTATTACATAACATTTGAAAACTTTTTTAGAAATGGCCAATAATTCATATTTAAAGTTTTAAATGAAAAAAAGGATCAAAGATTCAAACTCAGCCCATCTGTTTACAAAAACAAAGTTTGGGAATATTAGGCTATTTAATGAGTGTGGCGCTGTATTCTCATATTTATGCTTTTGGCACATTCTCAATTCTAAATGTAGTGGAAATGTTTGGATGTGACAAGGGCCTAGAACTCACAGCTGCCTGTATACTAATGAACAGAGATGTTGAGTGAGCGTGTGACTGGCATTTTATTCTCATTTTGCCACTTAAGTGCACCGTTGATATGAGGCGATCTTGATGACTCCCTGTAATTTATGCTAAGGTGGCCACATTCTGTGCACATGCATAATGATATGGACCCATCCAGACAGGTCCTCAGCCCTTCCCTTTATTTTCATTTGCATTCATTGGTTTGTTTTTGCAGTGCGGTAGAAGTATTGACATTGATCAATAAACAATTACGTGCTGTGCAGTGCATTCAAATGTGTCTGAGGAAACTTTGGGAGCCAACGCAAATGCAAAATGAATCACACAGCAAAGCCTACGGCGACCAACGTGTTTAAACGTTGCATTCCAGGAATGTTTCAGTAATACTTTTATGAATGGTCCTTCCTAAAAGCCATATAACTATGACATAAGCATTTCTAAATGTTTATGTAGTGCTTATGAAGGAGTTATGTAGCTCTTATGAAAGACAATTCAAAGAAAGTGATACCAGAGTTCCTTTACAGATGACCTGCTTGGTCATACATCAGCCATAGTTCTGTGCAGTTGAAAAAGACAACAGTATAGTGTGAGAATATTATGTGGTTGCCATTTATGATGCATTCGAAGCATGTTGGTTTACCTGACGTATCCACTGTATCAAATAGGTGTGGTTTAAATACAATGAATGAGTTGCATCATTTCTTACCCATCTTCCTCTATTCCCATGTCTGTTTTCAAGGTAAACTATGAATTATACAGTTAAGAATAGTACAGTAAGCTGTGTATTAAAAATGAAAAACAATATTTCACTGCAGACCTGCTGTAATTGCTCTTCATGAAAAAGAATAATACTGCTCAAATAAACACTAGTCTATATACAGTATTGTGGTTATAAAAGAAAAATTATGCAGTGAAGATCAAGGTTGGTCATATGAGTCATGAGCAAGGTTAAAAACTCAATAAACATCTGCATTCTGCCAAGAGAGCCTCTCCTTGAAGTCATGGGTGTGAAAGAAAGGTCATCCTGCAGAATAAGGATTTCCCACACTTCTGGTAAACACACAGGATTAACACACTGTTTTCCTGTTCTACAGGATAATGAGCAAATTAGTTCGCTCATAAGTCCTCTTCGGGATGACAAGCAGAGATGCGGGTGAATTCCGGCGTTCTTTCTGCAGTGAATATAATATTTTACGGGTAATCTCTCTTCTCTAGTCGCAGTACCTTGAGAATTCCCCCGGTGTGAAAGCCCTTTACGCTGTTTGTCTTTCATTCCCGTTAAAAGGCAAGGATACGTTTGCTCCCTACAGGCATCAATAACAATGACTATCGAGAACAGGTAAGGCAAGAGCATCTGCGGGGGACCGGATAATGAACATGCAAAAGCATTCCTCACAAATATAAAATGCCTGAAACCCAAATATTCTCATTCTACGAGTGGAATCATTGCTCACCTTCCAGTCAAGTCCATAAAGCAGAGAAGAGTCACTCCTGTCACAGAAGGAGACTGGTGATATTGTTTAAGCCGCGATATTACATTTTTTAATGAGCTTGCTTGAAAAATAACATCGCTTTTTGCAATACAATTTTGATCATTACTTTTCGCAGAAGAGTAGGCATAAAGTGTCATCGGATACTTAATGTTCAATTAAAATATCAAATAATAAATTCATGACTTATGACTCAGCAGTAGATGCATCGAAAAATGCCAATGCTTTGAATAACTTCTTAAGAAGGATAGTATGCATTTTTTTTTCTTCCATTAAAGCACCAGGGAACAAAGCATAAAATCGTTAAAATGTACGCATGATATCAAACTTGAGTGTGTTGTTAAGCATGAAGTTTGAATGAAAAAAAAAATGATGATAAAACACTGCTCTAAAACAGCTGTATTAGTCGATCAGACCTGTATTAGGACGGTCAGCGCATGGTCGTAATATTCTAATGAGCATGCTTGATTTCTGTCCAAAAAGACACTCGGCATCACACACAACAAACATACAAAATAGTGAGAGAATCGGGGTTGTACAACCTGTACGAACCTACCGACACTGAATTTAAGAGTGTAGAAATTCCACAACCAGATAACCCGTGTTCTCTGGCTACACAGACACAGGTGGTGACGGCATCGTGGGTTTCAACATATTAAGTTTCCATGTAATAATGAACCACACTTCTTAACTTTGTTATAACATTTGTTTCTTCCAATAATGACGTGGGTATTGCTGCTAGTTAGCTAGCTAGTTGACGTTGGGTAGCTCGCATGTTGAATGCATTTTTATACAGTGTAGTGAGGTTTGGTCACTTTTATTCAGAATGAATTAAGTCCAACACTCAATTAGAATTCTATATGTCAGTAGAGCAGGCCCGGTTCTAGACTGTTTTGATTGGGGGGGCATGAAGAGATGTTGGTGGGGCACAAAGGGCAACGAAGTAGCGGGGGGTCTGGGGGTCCTCCCCCATAAAATTTTGAGCCTTTTAAAACTTATTTCCTGCATTTCTACACAACCTCACACAGGGTATTTTCTAAAATAAAATGTTTAATCTATCGGAGAGAATCACTGCGCATATAGCGGCCCTGGGTTGAGTTGGAATCACGGTCGGGCTTGGAGAAGTCGCGCCCTGAATCAGGACGTGGTAACCTCTGTCTACTACTGGCTGACGGGGTTGTGCAGTGGTGATTCTCTAGCGGTTGCTACATGGGGGGAATTGAATTAGAATAGGGGTTCAATTGAGGGGAAAAAAACGGGAAAAAAATCTGAAACAAATTATATTAAAATTTAAAAAAATTTAAAAAACGTGGGCTAGCCTACTTTAATCAATATCAAGAGCCGATGTAATGGCCTTCTCATGAGCAAGAATAACCAGGTTTTGCTTTCGCCCATGCAATATGGTATGGCAGAAGGGGTTAAAGATGCAAGATAACTTGGAGAAATAACTTGTTGCAGATGAAACCGATAATATCCAATTTTCAAACGGTCACATGCACATTTTCTCCTCTCTCTGAGATTACTGTTTTTGTACATGATCCCTGACAAAAATAAGCGCAATAAACAAAAACTTAACTAAAGTTAAACTAACATTTAGAACACTAATTTGCCTTGCCCTATGTGTGCGCAATCTGAGCCATCAGAGTTCATAGTTGTCATGGCAACACCCCTCCCCCTTGGCATGACACTGAGGCTGCGTCCCAATCCAGTTTTTGCTCCACCCTCGTAAACTTCACTTGCAAACTTCACTTGGGGGAATCCCTTTTGAGACCAGGATGTACCCTCGGTCTCCATTTTAAGTGTGAGTCCAATCCGTTAGAAAGCCAAGTGAAGTTTGTGACATAGCCCCTCCACCCTCAACTTTTCTCAAGGGAACAAGTCTGCAAAAGAGTAGACTCTGCAAGCTCATATTACCCACAATTCACATCGAACGTCCTGTTCAGTGATAATCACGTTAATGTTTATCGCGGTATTATACATTAAAAGCGCATACAGAATGGAAAAGACGCTGTATAGGCTAATAAATACAGGTTAATCAAGTAGTAGCTTGCTATTTTGTATTTCATGGTTTAGCAAATTGCTTTATGCAGCAACAGTGTAGCGTACTGTGTGATGTAGGCTACCAGGTTCTCTATCTTAATCTTGCTTTTAAACGGATTATTAGGCTACTCGTGTCTAAATATTTTTCCGTAACCTATAATTTCCCAGATAGCCAAACAATTTAATTTCGCAATAACCAAGACGAATAGGTAAATAAACTTGAACTAGGCTTTATCCACATTTGTGCTGACGCAAAATGCGTTAATTGACTATGTCATGCTAAGTGATCAATGAACAGCACATATTTAGGTAAATTCGTTTTTCTAGCTTGAAAGCATGCATTGCGCTAAACGCTGGTTCCAGCAATTTAAGAGGTTTTTCTTTCTTATGAAGAGGTATGCTTTCTAATGTATAAATCGTTTTGACCAAATCGAAAGCCTTAAATTACATTCTTTAACTTGATGAGGAAAAACGCAATGCTAACGTGCAACTCACAGAAAACGTTGGGATTTTTTGCCAGTTAATTATTCAGAATTATTGCCACCCTTATTAAACAATCTCACGTTAGTAATCTCTTTGTCATTGTCATTTGTTAATCATTAGCCTATATATAATTGATTCAGGGACTTTGTTTGATTGACATTAGCAAGCAAAATGAACGGAAACAGGTTGAGAATATGTTCAGTTTAAATGCTTTATTCCAGCGCACGGGCTGCCCTACATATTTAAATGCTACACGATTTTATGACATAAAGAAATATGCTTGCCCACAAAACTTGCTGTATTTATTGATATTTGTTATTCAGTAAATTAATTGCTTAACTGATAATTAATGTAAACAGGTTGAGAGTTTCATCCGTTTAAATGTAGTCTACGGTGACAGACATTTTACATGATCCGAGATCCCACGATACACCACTGTGCAGCAGCACGGTTACTTCCGAGTATAGATGGGGGTGAAGTGCGTCTCAATTCAAATAACCCGCTCCGCCCTCGCTCCCTCCCACTCGCTAAACGCAAGTGTATACTCCTGTTTTATTGGTTTGTGAGTCACATCCTCCCAAGTGAAGTTTGCAAGTGAAGTTTACGAGGGTGGAGCAAAAACTGGATTGGGACGCAGCCTGAGACTCCGAGAGACACTCTGTGGAGCGGACGGTTCTGCTTCAGAGCTCTATGTGTTTGTGCCTGAACACGACGAGAAGAGGGGGTGAGCAGTGGGAGACTTTGGAGGCGGGCTGTAGGTTGCCCACCCAATCAGAAGTTAGAAACGGTACTGGTATTTTCTGTGCTATTTTTCCATTGGCTGAACAAAATGTATTTTTTTTCTTAACTTTTGATTGGGTGGGCAAGACGCACGTTTGGGTGGGCTGAGCCCACCCCTGCCCATAGCTACCGCCAGCCTTGCAGTAGAGCCCAACTTAGTGAAATAACGTAGACACGACAATGGGTTAGAAAAATGACATATGTTTTATTGGCTACAACTATGAATATCTGAATAATAGGAACAATAATTGATATAACATTCTATGACTTAATCTTAATCAGAGGAAATGATAATTATGTGACGGCTAAATATAGAAGATAACAGTCCTACCATTAACAATGGTTAGTTTGTGTTATGGGTTAATGACATGCTAAACTATATTTTGTGGTTAACTTGTTTTATCAGTCTCATAAATATAAAGTTTTAACAGTGTAAAACTATAAGGTCAGGGAAATTGGCTATTCCCTGAGTCTTTCCCATCAGAGCAAAGTTGGTAAAGTTACATGGGTTTTTATGGTCAAAATCCCTTTGATCCCAATTGGTAGATGGCTTTACCCATACAATAGATTGGCTCATTCCCTTGGTACAAAGAATGAAACATAGATGGACCAGCTATTTGCAATCACCTCAGGGTGTGTGTGTGTGTTAAATTGGGATCTCCCCTCTCCTTCTATAAAGAGGGGAGTGCTCCTGCCCAACCTGCTGCCTGATTGATCAAGCAGTCTGTGTTCATCTCAGAGTCACATGAAGAAGGGTACAGACACTCCATTGTGCCTCAGTCTGATCAGGAGTGTTGAATTGTGAACGACTCCGCAGGGGGCCCAGTCTCATGATCAGAAAGCCAGAGTCCCAAAATGTCCCTGTGTAACCATTACAACAGTCTATGGTTGAATGCCATGGAATTGTTTGCTTGGTTACCCTGTCAAGCGACATCAGCCTTGTGATTGGTGTGGGATTAGTGATGTCACCATTCCCACTTATAGCACCGCCCAACTTCAATCCATAAACAAGGGTAAAAGTATCCAGTATCTCTGGAATTCAGAAAGTAATTATTTCCAATACAAGTATATGCATATAGTATGTCCACAAGACCCACATTAACCTAATTAGAAGGCAATTGCAAATATTTGTTCCCTGGGGCTTTAAGGTATTTGAAAGGATTTCATAACTGAAGTTTTGAAATACTGATGTAAGCCGATGTTGTACTGATCTCATGTAGAGCAGAAACTATTTCAGCACTACAGCCTTTCGGACTTTCATCCAAAAAACGTCATTAGATTGTAAATCAAAACAAATCTCTTCCCTTTTTAACATGATTAACCGTGCAGTCGAAGATTCTTGCTAAATCCAGTGCTGTTTACAAACTGTCCACTGATTGGGCCAGGTATTCAGAGAGAGAGAGAAAAAAACACATTGGCAGACTGATTTTTTTCCACAAATGGAATGCCCAGTCATAACTGGAGTACTGTTACATCACTGCAATGTCTTCTGTACATTGGGGGGTGCAATCAGTCAACCAGTTACTGCATCTACTCCACTGGAGGACTGTGTAATGGAAGGAGATTGCAGGTTATCAAAAACCAGTATGTCACATATACATCACTTATCACTTTCCAGAAGCTGTCCAGGAAATGTGTGTGTTTGCGTTTGTGTGTGCATGTGTGCGTGTGTGTGGGTGTGTGTATGTGTGTGTGTGTGCGTGCATGCGTGTGTGTGTCGCGTGTGTGTCTGTGTGCATGTGTGTATGTTTATTTCTACCCAAGAAAACACTTTGGGTATATCTCTCATCTAAAAAATGGGCTTGACGTAAGACTTCTGAGAACTGGCTAAAAATGAAAGAGATTTCCCTTGTGCCTCTAATGGTTTAAAAATGTTGTCCCCTCGTTTGATGCTTCCCCTTTCATCAGCGGTAAACAAGTATCTTAGCCTAATTAACCAGAGCTGCAAATTGAATGGTTTGTTCAATACTCAGTGAGAGAGGTTAGCGAATTACGTTTGATACATTCCTGTAAATTGCCTATTTAAACACATGTTGCAAAACCTAATATGTACTCCCATTAAATGCGGTTCCTCCAATACGATCTGCGGGAGCTGTATTGACCTGATGTATAATGAATAGTTATATAGGTCTGTAGCCGCTGTACTGCGTCTACCTTGCTGCTGTTTTATCAGCGGCACGGATCTCAAGTTTATGTTCATCCCTCATATCTTTTTGCACCCTACACTGTTTTGCTTTCTCAAACACCAGCGGAGCCTTGAACCCACGGAAAGGAAATTTCACATCATTGCCTCAAGACAGCCATTCTCTAACAACACAACACGTTGTTAAGAAATAAACTTAAACAGAACGACGGATTTAACTCACTTAAAAAGGCATTTGTGTGGGAAGTTCAGCCCGTCAGAGCTGTCGGAAAACACGTTTAAACAGAACTCGCTTTCTTTGATTTTTGTGGCCTTATGGAAATGACATGAGAACAAGGGGATGTGAAAACACGAGACAAGGAGCACTGTTGACGTTTACAGCGCATTGTAGATCTATGCATTAGCAGGTTACAGAAGAGATACTACTGTCTCGCAGGTCTCCATGTACATTTCCAGTTGGCAGCCCAGCAACGGAAACAGAAAAACAAAACAAAACAAAAATGCAACTGAAATACCAATTATAATAAGGATCCACGTAATTTATTGCCTCGTCAAATTTATTTCATGGTCATGACAGTAGGTACTAATGCCCCAATAGGGGCAGACTGATTTTCAGCAATTCCGTTTTAGTCCAATCTGCATGTGTGTATGATTAAAGCCACCTTCTGCCTACATTGTCATCAAGTCAGTCATTATTTGATCAGTGTGGTCTCCATACCCGAGGACCTGTCTGCAGAACAGACTCACGCACACACCTCACAATGCGTCCCGTACTCTGCTTATCAGCGCACAAGAGAACCGGAGGAGACATTATGTAAATGTCACAGATGAGAAATGTGCGCTGACTGTTTTGTCTTGAAAGGTTTTACTCATTTCAGGCCTCATGAATCCTCTTTATAAAGCAGTCTCCAAAACTTTTAAACGCCCCCATGTCACTCTCGCAATAAAAGCATCCTAGAGACAGGCGAGGGAGAAAAAAATAAAAAGGAATCAGACCCTTTATTTATGTTTCATTCCTCTGAGGCATTGGGAACTTCTCTGAAGTCAGAGCAGGCTACCTGCGTGGCTCCATAATCCCACCTCAATTACTTGCTTTGAAACCTGAGGCAGGCAATATCAAAGATCTTAGTGGATTAAATTTGCAAATAAACAAGGAGGAAAGTTCAGCATAACAACTACGGTTTCAGTATCACGTGGCCCTGACAGAATAGCTGTATAACTTCATGTTGGTTCCTACACAACTACCACAGCCAGGGTCCAGAGAGTTCAGTTTTACCATGTTGATTGTAACCAAGGATAAATTAATATAAAAGCTACTGAAACATATAGTAGTTTATCAAATAAGTCCTGCAGCTGACATTTAGCTTGAACAGACTTTTAAAAAGGATTGACTTTCTGTCAGCTATAATAGGAAATGTTAATCAAACCACTAAACCTTTTTTTGTAAGCTTAGAAGCGTGACTCCGCTGACATCACACAAACAAACACCTGTTTGGTTTCCCCAGGAACAAAGAGAATGTCGCTCAATGTCAAACATGTTGTTTGAAGCATTACAACTATGGAGCCAGGCACAACAGTGAACATGTCACAAATTAACTGGATTGCCCGGGTTTAGCATCCGAAAACATTATGCTTATGCATTCCGAAACATATCCAAGGCCATATAGCTGGTTAGTTGCCGGTTTGTGTATGGTCTGTGTTGTAAACTCCTGTCTGCGTACATGTCTAGCTAGCCAAAAATTGGCTAGCACGGTTGTCTGTCAATTGTGTGTGGACCCAGGCAATGTATATAAGGGGTGGGGAGCCGTGGTTCTTGGCCAATCTGCTCAATTGTACTTGAATGCTACCTTATACTCTATGCTGAATACATGCCATGGATGTTGGCAAAGCCCTACCTGCCTTGTCCGTTTCTGCCCTGGCTACTTTATAAGATATAGCATTTTAGGAGAGCAGACAGTTTGTCATCCTTTTGTATTGTTTGCTTTATTCAGACAGGTAGAAAGCAGAGAGGGTAATAGACAGAGAAGGGATCACACGATGGAAAGTGTAGGTATTGAACCCCTACCCACATGGGTGGACTCCTATATGGCTTGCCCTATGGGCTTCGCCACAAGTCTCACCTGAATTGATGATATTCAAGTAACCTGACTTGAACATAGTACCACAACCTGGAGGGTATACTACGAAGCAGAGTAATTATTTACCTGGATAACTGCATTGAGTAAAACCCGGAACCCTCCCAAATCTGGAACATTGACTGAAGTAAAATGAGCTGTTCCGGGTTTTGCTCAGTGCAGCTATCCAGCTAACGAAGTAATTCTGCTTCGTAGTATACCCCCCAGGGTCTTTTATGGCATAAGTAAGAGTTTACCTTTGGCAACAAGTATCAAAGCAAAAATATAAACCTAACGCTTCTAACCAAGGCAATAGAAAAAGATACATGTTTCATGACTAATTACTATATTAAATGTGAGATTTACTTGGGAATGTATAGGAGAAGAATATATGAACTTTGTATTATTGCAGAAAGTGCCGCCCGCCTGCTCAAACCAGCAATGCAGAGGTCATTGTTAGCACTCAGGCTTAGCTAGCAGACATGTTCAAATGTACACAGAAAAAAAAAACAAAGGTATAATTTGTATAAGCACTCAAAACAGGTCGAGGTTCCAACTCTAACCCACCTCCTGGGCTGGGACTTGAAAGACTCTAATAACATAGGCCTAATATCAGGTGGTATGGATGGATAGGATGGTAATACAAACTATGTTATGAAAATATGTGCATGTGCAAGTTTGTGGTTTTTCCTGGTGTTTATTAAAAGTAATTATGTGTAGGAACACAGACAAAAGTATTTGTTTCGATGCAAGCAATAGGCCATTGGCTTCAAAATAAGGGACAGCACACTGAAAAATGCAGACCATTAGATTTAATGACTTGCCAACTAGGCCCTCAAGGATGGACGTGAGTAGAAAAATATGCTTTCCATTCAAATTTGTAGTACTTAATGCCTAATGTGCCTTCATGGACGAAATTGCAGCAGCTATGCTAATGCTTTTAGCTGAACAAGGCCTCCTTTCCTTTAAATAAATAAGAAAAAAATAAAATACAGAAAAAATAAGTAAAACTCTCGATTACATTTCCAATCGTGGTAGACAGACTTGATGAATTACAGTTTATTCATATGCAATCATTTGCATACTCTCCTCCAAATTCTTTGAGGTCTCATATGCAGGATTTCAAAAATGCATATGTATTAATGCTAACTTATAAAACCCTGCAGACACTGCATTCATCACATCTCAAGTTAAATACTGACAGGTGCTTTGATTTGGTGCTTGCAATGTTTTTAAAATGCATTCATCAATTATGAGCATTTTTACCATTATTATGTATACATTATGCTTTTATACTTTCTTTATTAGACATAAATAAGTTTACTGGTAAGATTTGTAGCTGTGTAACTACAGAGAATGTATTGTTTCAAGATTAATTTATGATTTTTTATTTCTCTGCTTTTCTGCCAATTTTCTTTATTATTCTGCACTTTTTCTGATTCTAATGAATTAGAAAAAATTCTCTATTAATAAATAAACTTTTTCAGTATTAATAAATTATATTATAAAATTATTTTTCTTCATTATTCTGAACTTATTTTCCTCTGTGTAGTTCACTGCAGATGTTATTATCCAGACGAGTGAATTTCAGTTACTTTGATTAAGCCAGACTAAATATGATTATTGGTCCTCAGACTCCGTTAAAATGATCATTCGCATAAAGGTAATTAAATGAGAGAGGCTATAACACAACCCATCAATGGCAAATGCGGCAAGTCCTTGAAAAGCTGATGATTTTTGATGAAGTTCTGGTACCTGATGATGTCTTCAGATGAAATGACTTTAACGTTTTTTAAATGTGATTTGACTGTGAAGTTACTTAAGCTTTAGCAGTAGGAGTCTCACAGGTTTCACAAACATGCCCTTACAGGTCACTCAAACACGTATTTATTTGTAATTTTCATTTTAAATTTTGTATAACCTTGTTTCTCCACTGGATATATTTGAGTAAATTCTGAAGCTACTTTGGACCTGGTTGGAATGCTTTGCAGATCTGGGATTCACCTCAGAACAGTATGTGCTCAGTGCAAAAAAAAACAAAGAACTTAATGCCATATTTGCATATGGCATGAAAGATGTGAAACCATATTGTTGTGATGGGTGGGTATGAATATTCAGAACATGGGGCCTGTGGAAGGTTAAATATCAGCTTGTGCTGGGATCTCTGACTGACTAGGGAAGGTCACCTGATAATCAGGGTTTGTGCTGTTTCTGTTAAATTTGTACATCCAGCAGCAGATTTAAAGCAATAATTAACAGTCCCGGCTACACCTTCAGTAACGGAGAACACTCTGGATGTGCTTAGAGCAGCTGTTCCCTGAAATTTGCCATACACTATCATAAGTGCCAAATCTCACAGTATATCCATGAGACTTGAAGTGTTTTCAACCTTTTTTTCTAGCATTGGGTCCCATGTTACACAGCTAACTACACATTCAAAGGCAATTTAGCTAGTCTCCTAATCATGTCGACTCCATGAGAAACCAACGATATTTCTCCAAATATTATTGCAGTTCATTTGTTTGATGAACTCTGAGGGTGTCTGTGACATAGTTGGGAACAGATGCTTATTGGGTGATACTGTGCTAAAATGGTTAGAGAACTGAGCTTGTAATGTAAAGGTTGTCTATTTGTTTCCCAGCTGGAGCAATGCTGTTGTAGGCACTTACCCTTTGCTGTTGTAGGAATTTAATTTTACTGAATTGTGTCAGTAAAAGTATCCAGCTGTGCTAATTGATTTGGATGTAAAATGTAATTTGTGTAAGTTGCTCTGGATAAGTGTGAATGAAACAATCATTTGTAATTTGCAATAATTTCTTTTGACTTTGTGTGATGGTTGTTTTTCAGTTCAAAAATGACTGAATGAAATGAGGCTTTTCAAAGAAATATTAAGGATTGTCCCAGGTGGGTTAACACTTGATTGAATGGTAAGGTGGTTTATTGAACAGTCCACAACCCTTAAGAGATATACCAGTCACAATGATGCAGAAGAGCCAGATTGGTCAAAGGCTGGGAGATCTGTGAATTGGCCTTGCTATCTATTCTTATCTTGGATCATTTATTCATAAAATGTGTGATGAAGAAAGGCCTTACCATTTCAAATGCAGTATATCGTTTCACATTTGAAACTCAAATTGCAGAAAGATGTGTCACAAAGAGATCCAAAGGATGTGGCCAAAAATAGACACTTAAACTGTGAAATGATGTGACTAATTAAGTAAATACCATAAAATGGCATGTTTATGTAGTATTTATATTATTAGCTGTTTAAACTCAAATGGCAGGCAGGCATGTCACAGATTATAAAGAATACAGAAAAAAACAAGGTGACAGGGTATTTCCCATGCACAGTATTATTTCCCATTTAAATAAGTTTGAAATGTGTATATCAATACTACTACTACTACTACTACTACTACTACTACTACTACTACTACTACTACTAATAATAATAATAATAATAGTTGGTTGTTCATAAAATAGAAGGGTATTTACTTTGTTTGTCATGGACTATCACTCACTCTGCAGCTGTCTCTTCACATTCCATCCATTCCGGTTTGGCTTGCATTAGGCTGCTGAGTCATTTTTTAAACCTGACTTCTTGACTTCAATTTGTGAAACCAACCGGTGATTAGCACTGTCACCTCATATCAAGAAGACCCTGACCAGGAATAGAATAGAATAACTTTTATTTTCCCCCTAGGGAATTTCAGTTGTAGCCACCAGCAACAACAAAAAAGACATAGACAGTGGGGCAGACCCACAACACAAACAAAGACATTCAATATAATAATTGTATTAATCAAACTAATTAAGTGAATTAAAGTGTAATAGCCTACAGCCAAACGTCATGATTAAAAATATCCCCCAATGTCCCGAGATGTCCATTGTTATCAAGCAGTCCAACACACAAACTCCGCCTCCACGACTTTCCTCCATACACGCAGTGTTGGGGTCTCTGTCCACTGTCAACACGGAGCACCGAACTGCGTCAGCCTTCCCACTCGTCGCCTCACTCCTCCCCTGCATTATCTTCTCCTTCCCTTCCCTGGTGGCCTTTTGAAGACTGCCTGCAGTCCTAGATCAGTTCCGAGTCCCGACATCTTCATCTCCGGTGAAGAACGATGGTCAACTTTGTTGCTGCAGATCCAACGGACATTCCCGAGCATATGTTGCGAATGCGTCTCCATGGTGACGACCACAAACAAAATTATCCCGAATATACAATTCATCAATATTATCAAAAAGCGGGTTAGATAATGGATGAATGGTTGGATGGAAACTCTTCACTCTTCAATTAGATGCTGAGGCTTTGAAAGATGAATTCGATGAGTTGAATGATTTACTAGAGGATGGCGCTTTATACATCATACTTGTGGAAAGGAAAGAAAAAGTTGTGGATTTCTTCTGGGTTGAGGTAGAAAAGATGAAAACAGGCATGGGAGGGCAGAAGTTTCCATGCTTGACAGAAATCATGAGTGCTGTGTTGAATATTGCCCCGGAGCAATTCAGATTGTGAAAGACCTTCTCCATGGTTAGGGAAATCCACACAGACTGCAGGAGGAGCATGGGGACAGGCATCGCTCACAGCGTCGTCAAATTGCAAGCTGCACAGCTGAATAGCTTTGAGGTCACTCCCTCAATGCTGAGGAGTGCAGAGGAGGCTTCACATGAATACAAAGTGCAAGCAGCTCCACAGAAATCCTTTTCTGATGCCACTTTGTTTTTGTTTGTGAGAGTGGCAGAATTGGTATACATTAAAGTTTTACACTGCACTTCTGCTTTTGATCCATCTTTTGGTAATTTCAGTTAGTCTCCACACTTTTCAAACTTCTTCACAGGGGATCCAACTTGTGCCATTCTTCTCAGGTCGACAGGAACACAACCACTGTGTATTATTATCATCCCTATCTTCTGCAAGAATTGTATGAGATAAGATGTTTGGGTAAAATAAGGGCTAAAGTGAATAAGTAGTTTCAGGTAAAGCACATAAAAACTGGCACTGCTGTGTCGACACAGCATTCACATCAATCCATTCATAGGATTTCCAGGGTATGATTATTGGCAGTGTCAATATAACAATATATACTTTTCCAGCAGAACAATATTGCAGCAACACACCCCGCTGCTGTTGAAGTCTGAGCTGGACGCGGGTTCAGTTTAAGGATTTTGGTTAAGGAACACCAAGGACGGCCTGCCGGCGCATGGCGTGTGGTGAGCTGTCGCAAATTCGTTATGGATTTTCACGCACCTGAGCCTGTTTGTGGATCATATGCTGTCCAATTTGACTTTAATATAAATCCCCTACCCAAAAAAAAAAAATTTATACTTTGCATTTACTATGCATTGTCTTTTTCTTTTTAGGCTGAGTCCTGTATTTATTTCTGTCTTTAATTGTTTATGTCTGTTATTATACTGCATTGTGGTCCCATTTGTAATGAGAAGAATGACAATGCTGATGTGGACATTGTAATATTTGTAGTATTATAGCATTTGTAACTTATTATACATGGAAAGTGAAGCTTGTTTGAAAAGATGCTTACTGTAGGCTACACAATTATTAATAGTAGGCTAGGCCAAATTATGATTATCAATATTCTGCCAATGTAAAAAAAATATCTGGAAAGAACAAGGTGAAAAGACTGGCAGCAATGCTGTATCATAGCTAAGCTAGCTAATACCCTTGTAAAGTAAATTACCTTTTCATGAAGATATTTGTAGGCTATACAAATATTATTTATTTTTTCAAATACATTGTTTGCTAATATTACATCGTTATTAAGTCAATACAAAAGGTAGCCTACCCAACTTTGGCCATGTAGTTACAGTACGTTACTTACAGGTCCAACTGGCAGCTCCTTGCAAACCTCCTCGCTTTTCAAACCCTTGCTAAACTTCAGCTGTCACATTCAGGCAAATCCTCGGTTGACTCTGCTTATTGAATGCGCCCTGTCTGCTTGTTGTTTGGCTTTGCTGCAGGCTACTACTTGGCTTCTTCAACCCTGCCACCGCAGTAGCCAGCTGGCTACAAACGCTCCGTGCTGAAACCTGCTCCCCACAGGCTGTTGCCACACCCACCCCTCCCCACACAGAAAAGAGCGCCACACCCAGAAATGCCCCAACATTTTTTTCCGACAGATTTCTAGTGCACCAGACGGCCTAGTTCCAATAGTCACGGTTTGCTATTTTGATCTAACTGCTAAGGACAGATGAACACTGAAGTCAGGAGCTGAGGTTAAATATTAAAACAAGCATGATATTTTAGGGGATGGCTAGCATACTGAAAACATTTACTGTTGCATAACTAACGTGTGAAATGATGTGAAAGATCTCAGTAACTACAATAAAAAAGAAAGTATTGCTTTTTTTTTCTTATTATGAGTTCATTCTTGAAAAAAAGTGTGCGATTAAAGCACACGATTTTTTTTAAATCATACAATTTTATCTCCTGCTCACATACAACCATATATGGATGGGTTTCTTCTTGTTTGCTTGAACTTTCTGTGTTGTCTCTACTGTGTGTGGTACGTATTTACCATGCCAAAGAACATTCTGTCACTGCACGAAACTCAAGTAAATATTTTGCTAACTGACTTCAGATGGCCAGAATACATTATGCTGTATTATTCAGGACTTTTGATATTGTTTAAAAACTGACAGCAACAATACACTTATCACAATCCATTCTTCAAAAGATATTTTAACAGCCATACTGAATACTAAAAAGCAGTGCGATATGCCCTATACATAAACATACAATACAATATCCCTTTTTGTGTTCATGGATCATACTTTGGAATCAACATGGCACCAGAGGCAAAACATAGGACCTGTATTCTTTTCATTACTGCCTTTCCATACAAAAATATTTCTATTCATCGTGTTGTTCCAAAGATTAGAAAATAAACTGCAATTATGCCCATCTTGAACTGGAATGGATACCTATGTTGTACAGATAATTGAACAATTATAATGAGAACAATTTCTCATTTCAGGGAAATATTTTCGATGAGATTGAATGAAATGCATTAAGTTTACAATTCACAAAAGAGTCCCGCTTCCTTCTTGGTACACAGCAATGAAGCAAATTGCAGAGCAGAAGTGTTGTTGATGTCTGAAAGCAGTCTGTATTGTTCTCTGAGGGGAGGGACATATTTCCATTATGCTTTTGAAGTTGGCTTCCTAATGAAAGGAATAGATTACAGAGAATGCATTATTTAGAAAACATCAGTGAGGCTGGAAATGGGAATTTATAAAACAGCTTTTTACCAAAAATTTTATTTTAAATATTTTTTTATTTCATGAGCTCTCTCTGAAACCCATTCAAATTAATATATTTTCTACCTTCAAAGTCAGCTAAATTCCAATAGGTTCTACAGGGCCAAAGGACTTGCTTAAAGCAGTAAATAGGTGTGACTGTCCTACTCGGTCAATATTTGAGATGCCCTTTCAAATTGCATGAAATGCCCATATTTCAGCCACTCAGAAATTAGCCCAGTCATTTGCTGCAATATAATTTGACACTACAGTAATGTGTTGTCTCTCTCCAGAAAGATTGTTCATGACACAGACTGAAGGACTTGCTATTCTGTGGCCTGTACAGTCTGCATCACTCCATCCATCAAAGCGTGAAAGCACAACAGATGGGGCCTTAACTGCCTGTAATCGTGTTTGACTTTGTGAAGTTGCAGATGCGGTCTTATGTGTCACGTGCAGGATGTTGAGTGATTGTTTAGATGCCCTGGTTAATTACCATGGCTGATTAAGTACATCAGGGGAGTGCAGGGTACATGCTGGATGCACAAACCCCCATGAGTCCAAAAACAGGAACATCATATCTGACCCATTGGGACCCTATACCAGTGCACGTTTAAAGATAGTTTTTGCAGTTGGCATGGAACATTTTTCATTAACAGAATAATTATTGCACCTAATGGCCTAATGGTCTAACTGCCAAGAAAAAAAAAGTGTTAATTTAGGCGCTGAACACATCTAAGTAACTTAAATAATTTGGAGAGTACCCCCTGAGTAAAAGATCCAGCAGGCCCTCTTCACAGAAAAAAAAAATCACTTTGCCATGATACGACACCAAATTAATTGCTATTACTTAGTGACTACACAATGCTATGACTACACTCAGTGTAATTTGTAATCTTATAAGGAAGTAGCTAACTGTCCAGCTGTATCTCCCTTGTGGTTCAAAATGTTTCTTCCTTTGAAAGATGCTTTGTTTATTTTGAGAAAATCTAAGGGAGTACAGTGAATACATACACTGCCTGGCCAAAAAAAAAGTCACCGTTGCACCCGTCATGCATAGTGCCAACTGTACAAGCCTCTGGAGGCAGTGTTATGATCTGGGGTTGCTGCAATTGGTCAGGTCTAGGCTCAGCAACGCTATGCAGCAATAAAATTAAGTCAGCTGAGTACCTGAATGTACTGAATGACCAGGTTATCCCATCAATATATCCCATTGGTATATCCCATCCCGTGCGCTGTAATCAAAGCTAAAGGCGATCCAACAAAATATTAGAGTGTGCGACTTTTTTTTTTACCAGGCAGTGTACATAATAGTCTTATAACCTTCCTATTTAAGTGCAAAGCAGGCTCTTCGATTATAATCAAATAAAGAAATGATTTTCTTCTCTCTGAGTCATTCAAGTTCAAACATTTCAAAATGTTCTTTTGACACATTCCATTTTCATGCTTGGAAAAACACAGCATTCATCTCAGTTCAAAAACTCTTTGTATGAACCGAAGAAAATACATAATTTCTGTTATATTAGCATTTTACTATTATTCATGGAACATACAGTAGGTGGTGTCATTTCTTCTCTCTCTCCAATTTCCTTTTCCAAAAAACCCCAAAACAAACAAATATCAGCAGGCAATAGTCAGAACACAATCGCACCGGTAAATTGAAATGTCATTTTTCATTCATGTGAGGGGAATGGGTAGGGGGAAAAAACCGCAGCACTGGGATATTCTTTTGCAAATAATATGTGACAAGGTGCGGCATCTGCAACATCCCTGCTAGCACGAGGCAAGCCTGCATGCCTAATTTCCTGCCTCTGATGAGCCCCTTGCGAGTTGAGGAGGAATTTCACCTGTTCTCAGGTTACTTTTCACGGGTTTGTCTCTGCTTCCATTCACACAAACTGCACAATGAAAGAGGAGCGGGTCTTAGGAATGCCAGTTGTTATCTGTGGGAAAAATATGATGGATGGCTGGATTTTAACATGTAGGAGATGCAGAGAGGATAGGGGCTGAACAACATAATGGAGACGGCGCTTCCATGCAGAGCAGTCTGTGCTCATCAATCTAGCGGGCATAAAGGCACGGTCTTAGACGCTGCGGAATTCGTTAGTATTTGAACGTGCGGACGACGGCTCCTGGTGCAGTCCTTGATGCCGCCCTCCAGCGCGGAGAGGGGAATCTCCCCCCTTCCTTAATCACTCTAGTGCGTTTACACGGACTGTTGTTTTCAAAACCAGGATCTAAATTCCTTAACGTGTTCATATTCAACATATTCATTTCAAAAGAAAGCCTATTCAATATCCAAATTAGTTTCGAATCAGAATTCATTCCAGTTTGCGTTATAATGTAGCTCAGATCTTTTTATCTCAATCAATGTTGGGTAGGTCCTTAATTTTTTAAGTGGTTTAATTTATGCTTGAATGACCCCCAAATGTATTCTGTATCGGTTTGAAGCTTAAAATGATTATTCACAACCTCCATGGGTAAAAATATACCCGTGACCAAAGAGGCAGAGCTGGTATCCTATCCCAATATTTAAGTGCTAATTATAAAATCAAGAAAGGCCTGAAGCAAGGCATGGCTAATCCACCAGTTCTAAATGCCAAAGTGATTATCCTCACAATGGAGCCTGGATCTGGTAGATAAAGTGATTATCAAATTTCAAATAATAGTATGTATTTATCTACAGTGACAGAGAGCAAGGCAGTTGGAGCTGTCTCCATTGCTAAGAATGCGGTGGCCAAAGTTCTGCACCTCTTAAAAAAAGTAATGAAGTTTGATTGTGTAGGCTATATAACAATGTCACACAGAGCCCTTGTGAATTGTGCCTGAAGTGGCAAAATGTCTCTAGGTCCTGACCAGGGCTGTTAGATGACGCTGAGAGGCAACTGCCCAGCAGTCCAGCGGAGCTCACCTTCCCTACCCACAGGATCTAATAACAGCCTTAATCACAGTGCTTGTCTCCAAAAAAAAAAAAAAAGAAGGCTCAGCAACCCCTTCATCTCACATAAAAAAAGTGATCCACTCAGAAAATGTGGGAGGGAAACAAGAAATGGCTGACTATTGATTTGTAGATTTATTTCTGGGAGCTTTTGTTCCCGCTCTCTGTGGAAAGCCGGAAGAGCGGCTGGCACTGACAGTCACTGTAAACCTGCCTATGGATGAAGCCGGATGAATGACTCTATTAAATACACCAATATTAATGAGATAAATGAGCGTGGCTTGGATGATTTCTCCCTCCTTCCCCTGTCAGCCTAAACTTTCGGTCCTTAATCTGGCCGCAGACCGCATTTAAAAAACACATTACGTGTCACTGTTTAATCCGCAGTACTGACTGAGCAGCTGACTCTCTAAATATGGGCTAGTAACTGCCTGAGGGATTGTTCACTAGGATTGTTCACTGAAAAAAATAGAAAAATCCAACCTTTAATTAAAGTAAATTTATTCTGAGAAAAAAAATCCCTCATCAAGAAATAATTATTTTTAACAAAACCACATGTGCCACAATTATTGGCACCCCTGCATTTAATACTTTGTACAACCTCCCTTTGCCAATAAAACAGCACTGAGTCTTCTCCCGTAACACATAAGGTTGGAGAATACAGAGCAAGGAATCTGAGACCATTCCTCTTTGCAGAATCTCTCCAGATCATCCAGAGTCCTAGGTCCTCTCTTGTGCACTCTCCTCTTCAGCTCAGCCCACAGGTTTTCAATGGGGTTTAGGTCAGGGTACTGAGATGGCCATGGCAGAAGCTTGATTTTGTATTCAGTTAACCATTCTTGTGTTGATTTGGACGTATATTTTAGATCATTGTCCTGCTGGAAGATCCAACGACGACCCAGTTTTAGTTTCCTGGCAGAGGCAGCCAGATTCAGATTTAAAATTTCCTGGTATTTCATGGAGTTCATGATGCCATGTACCCTAACAAGGTACCAAGGGGAAAAGCTCAATTTTTGACCATAGAACAGTTCCAGTAGCGTTTAGCAAACTCCAAGCCCTTACGTTTCTGGTGAAATGACAGGAAAGGCTTTTTTCTAGCATGGCTCCCAAATAATTTGTTGGCATGGAGGTGGCGTCTAATGGTAGTTTGGGAGACTTGATGACCCTAAGATGGTAATTTCCTCTGTAATTCTCCAACATATAACCCTTTTTACTCATCTTTACCAGGGGTGCCAATAATTGTGGAGGGCACTGTATGTATTTTCATTATTGTTATTTTTTAATATTATTTATTTTACATTATTTTCAATTTCATCTTGGAAACCTTACCATCGCTCACTATAGTGCACATTATCAAAGTAGCTTTATATACTGTACAGTTGGACACTCAACTCTGATGTTATCTGGCTTTGTTCAAGCTAATATTGTGATAAATGATACATATCTGAGGAAAATCTGTCCGCACATACAGTATGTAAGTATATTAAATTTTTAGTAAGGTTGTAGTTAAGTGATATGGGGTTAGTATGAGGTAATATAATATGATGTTTCTATATTTGATCATTGGAGGTGGGAGCTGCCATCTGTTGCAGAGTTCAGTAGAGGTAGGCCAGTGGAGGCTCATTGCAGGTAAAGATGTGGGTGAGAGGAGCATACAGGGTAACATTAGAGGACGCCTCGGAGGCAGAGGACCGGGCTGCTTACTCTTTAAATCAAACCCAAAGAAGGGAACACATTTCCTATGTGAATACTTGCTGTGCCCACTTGAACTTTTTTGGGGAAAACTCTATTTTTAGTTTTAAACAGTGTGACATTTCCACACTTGAGCTAGAGTGCTTCTCGCGCCATAGATGCTGTCAAAGAACAATTTCACCATTTAATGTATTACACATAGTAGCACTCAGTTGAAAAATATCAGGTTGGCTGACTGATTTGTATGCCCGCACTGAAATGTTCCTTCATCCATATTGCAGGACATGGATAATAAAAATGTGATTTGGTTTAATATTCAATTTATATGAACAATTTGGTAACATTCTAAAATATGCCCCTGACAATGAAAAGAACTACCTTACAATCTCATTCTCTCCCATGAGGACCAGAGGGGATGGCTAGTATTGTTTTCCTCCTCAAAAGAGTGGGAATGTAAGGAAACCTCCCCCCTCACCCACCCAAAAAAAACTAACTGTGGAAGCCCATAACTTGAGCTCTCACATCAGATCTGACCAATAGCTTTTGCCAGTCAGCACTGATTAAACACATGTACAAAGGGTCAGGCAAATTTCATTTTATATTTCTTTCCACAGCAGCAGAACACATTTGCATGTTTGATAACAAACCCAGAATATCTGCAAATGACACCAATACTGTAACGTTCCGTTCCCGTCCTGTCCGTTTTCCATGTTTTCCTTGTTTCCTTCCGTGTCATGTTGGATCCCTTGTCCGTGTTTCCCTCCTGGCTGTGGACTGGGCGTCTCCCTCGGGTACTTTTGGTTTCATTTTCCACTTTAGCTTCCGCCTATCACTCGCCCCTCTCGTTACTCACATTCCTCACTGCTGTGCTTCGGCAATCACTCCTGATTTAACATCACACCTGTTTCTCGTTTTCTCCTTCACTTCCTGCACCATTTAAACCCCTGGCTGGCTGCTATTCAGCGCCAGTTCGTTGACTAACCTACCGTGTTTGTTTCGTATCCCGTTTCTGGTCCAGTGTTTGTGAGCCTGCTGGTTCATACCTGTTCGCCTGGTTTCCTGACTGGTAGCTATCTCTGCTAATCTTTCGCTGCTGCATGCATTTACCTGTTCCCCTTCAAAACCTCCAGACGCCGCAGTTCCAGTCTTCCCGCAGCTGTGTTTGTCCTCCCCGTGTTACGTACCTCCCGTACTCGTGTTGCGGTACCAGGACCTCTGCATGCCAGCCGGCTTACGCCAGTATTGCCCGTGCTACGCCGCACCTTCCAACTCGGCGGTGCATTCACCAGCTACAGTCCTGTCACAACACCCTGCCTTTAACCTCTGCTTTCTGCCCGGTTACTCAAGCTACCCGGTCCAGTTTCCAGTCCTGTTCCAGCCCAGTTCCGATCCAGTTTCCAGTCTAGCTCCAGTCCAGTTTCCAGTCCAGTTCCAGTCCAGTTCCGGTGTTTTAGACACCTCCGTTCAAGTCCAGTTCCGGCTTGGAACAAGTTCCGTGCCGTCCCCTGTGTTCCTGAGTGGACCTTCCGGTCCAGCTTCCAGTCCAGTTCCAGTCCAGTTCCGGTGTTTTAGACACCTCCGTTCAAGTCCAGTTCCGGCTTGGAACAAGTTCCGTGCCGTCCCCTGTGTTCCTGAGTGGAGTTTCCAGTCCAGTTCCCAGTCCAGTTCCAGTCCAGTTCCGGTGTTTTATACACCTCCGTTCAAGTCCAGTTCCGGCTTGGAATAAGTTCCGTGCCGTTCCCGTTTCCTGAGTGGACCTTCCGGTCCAGTTTCCAGTCCAGTTCCGATCCAGTTTCCAGTCCAGTTCCAGTCCAGTTCCAGTCCAGTTCCGGTGTTTTAGACACCTCCGTTCAAGTCCAGTTCCGGCTTGGAACAGTTCCGTGTTTCTTCAAGTTCAGCTCCGGCTTGGAGCAGTCCTCAGTTGGACGCTATCCTGTGTTAACTAACTAACCTGTTTTGCTCCCGTGTACAGCTTTGGGACCACCCCAACGCTTAATAAAGTTCCACTTTCTGTAATCTGTCTCCTGGTCGTTGCACTTGGGTTCGTCCCGTATCAGGATCGTAACAGAACGAACTGGCCAACAATATGGACCCAGCCGATCTGGAACAGATTCGCCACGCCTTCTCCTGCCAAACTGCGATCAGCGACCAACAGGGTCGCCGTTTGGATGATGTGCTGGAAGTAGTTAGGGGCATCACGGAGCAAGTATCCCAACTTTCGCTCCACCAACCGCTACTACGGATTCCAGCCAACCCTACTCCTTCCTCTCCCGAACCCCATCCGGAGGCACCGGCTCCCACTTCCAGCCGTGAGCCCCGTGTACAACACCCCGAGTTATATCGCGGGGGGTTGGGGAGATGTCGTGAATTTCTACTTAAATGTGACATAGTGTTTCGGATGCAGCCCTCCTCCTTCGCCTCTGACTCCAGCAAGATCGCGTTCATTATGAGCAGCCTGGGAGGGAGCGCCCTGGAGTGGGCTACATCCATCTGGGACAGCCAGGCTCCGTTATGCAGCAACTTCGCAGCCTTTACGGCAGAGATGCGACGTGTGTTTGAACACCCGACCTGTGGACGTGACGCTACCCAGCGTCTGCTTCAAGTTCGCCAAGGCAACCGCAGTGTCGCAGAAATGGCCATTCAGTTTCGTACCCTCGCCGCGGAGTCAGGATGGAATGACGCCTCCCTCCAGGGGGCTTTCCGCCAAGCTCTCAGCGAGGAACTCAAGGACCAGCTTGCCACTCGGGAGGAATCCAACTCCCTTAATAGCCTCATCAGCCTCGCTATAGCCATCGATAATCGTCTCCGCATCCGGGCCCGGGAACGGGGAGGAAGTTCCAGGCGTCATTCGCCCTCCGTCGTCTCTAATGTTCATTCACACTCCATCACTGGATCTCGGGCGCCTACGGGCGGGTCCGAGGAAGAGCCCATGCAACTGGGCAGAGTTGCGGTCAATCCCGAGGAGCGTCAGCGCCGTCAGCGCACCAGATCCTGTTTCTATTGCGGCAAGCCTGGCCATCAGATCGCCTCCTGTCCCATTCGCCCAAAAGAAGGGGCTCGCCAGTAAGACTGGGCGTACTGACGAGCCCCATCGTCCCCAACCATGCTGCCCAGGACCGCCTCATGTTCAAGGCTACTCTCCTTTGGAGGGACAAGACCCTATCTTCTTCGGCCCTAATTGACTCCGGAGCTGACGCCAGCTTCATGGATATCACCTTCGCCAGGAGGGCCGGCATTCCCACGGAACGTCTCACTTCACCCATTTCAGCTCTAGCTCTGGACGGTAGGAGTTTGGGGTTAGTTACCCACTCCACCGTTCCTATCCAATTAATTCTATCTGGCAATCATCGGGAGTCCATTCAGCTATTACTGATTAACTCCCAACAATCTGCTCTGGTTTTAGGTCAGACCTGGCTTCGCCTCCACAATCCCCATATTGACTGGAAAGCCGGTCGCATCCTGGCGTGGAGTGCCCACTGTCTAGCCAGCTGTCTCCGTTCTGCACTACCCCCTCCGGGGCCCAGTAAACCCTGTTCCATGCAACCGATACCGGATTTAACGAATGTTCCCAGCGAGTATCACGACCTCGCGCAAGTATTTTCTAAATCACGTGCTCTGTCCTTACCTCCTCACAGGCCGTATGACTGCGCCATTGACCTACTGGCTGGAGCTAAACTGCCATCGGGACGCCTCTACAGTCTGTCTGGACCGGAGAAACTAGCCATGGAGGAATACATCCACGACTCCCTCGCTTCGGGTATTATCCGTCCCTCTTCATCCCCAGTCGGTGCAGGGTTCTTCTTCGTTGGGAAGAAGGATGGCTCCCTGCGACCCTGCATCGACTACCGGGGCCTCAACCAGGTCACCATCCGTAACAAATACCCTCTTCCCCTCATTAACACCGCCTTTGAAGCCCTCTCTCCAGCTGTGACGTTCACCAAGCTCGACCTCCGGAATGCGTATCACTTGGTGCGTATCCGTGAGGGGGACGAGTGGAAGACTGCTTTTAATACCCCGTTGGGCCACTACGAATACCTGGTGGTCCCTTTCGGCCTTACTAACGCCCCAGCAGTCTTCCAGAGCATGGTGAACGACGTCCTGCGGGACCTCCTAGGGAGGAGCGTTTTTGTTTATATCGATGATATTTTAATTTTTTCTCAATCCCCGCAGGAGCATGTCCGTCACGTTCGAGAGGTTCTCCAGCGGCTGTTGGAGAATCAGCTGTTTGTTAAGGCTGAGAAATGTTCCTTCCACGCTTCCACGGTCCCGTTCCTCGGCTTCATTATCGAGGAGGGCAGTATCCGGGCGGACCCTGTGAAAATCAAGGCGGTGACAGAATGGCCCCAACCCACCTCCCGCAAGCACCTTCAACAGTTCCTGGGGTTTGCAAATTTCTACCGCCGCTTTATTCGCAATTACAGTTCCATTGCTGCTCCCCTGACTAAACTCACTTCCGTTGCCCTGCCTTACTGTTGGAATTCCGATGCCCAGCGAGCTTTCGAGCTACTCAAGGCTCGGTTTTCCTCAGCACCTATCCTCCTTCACCCTGACACTTCTCGGCAGTTTGTCGTTGAGGTGGATGCCTCCGACACCGGCGTGGGGGCCATTCTGTCTCAACGGTCCGCCTCTGATAGCAAGCTCCATCCCTGCGCATTCTTCTCCCGGAGGCTGTCCTCCGCCGAGAGGAACTACGATGTCGGGGATCGGGAACTGCTGGCGATAAAACTGGCTCTTGAGGAGTGGCGCCACTGGCTGGAGGGGGCAGGTACCCCTTTTCTTGTTTTTACCGACCATCAAAACCTCATTTATTTAAGATCTGCCAAGAGGCTCAATTCTCGTCAGGCTAGATGGTCGTTATTTTTTGCACGCTTTAATTTCTCTGTTTCTTTCCGCCCTGGTTCCCGTAATATTAAAGCAGATGCCCTGTCCCGCATTTTTTCCCCTCCCTCCAGTCCTGCTGATCCGGAGCCCATTTTGCCGGCCTCCTGTGTGGTGGCTGCGGTCTCCTGGGAGATTGAGGGCATTGTGAAGGCCGCCCAGACTTCCCAACCGGACCCCCGCAATAACCCTAACTCCTGTCTTTTTGTCCCCGATTCCGTCCGCTCCCAGGTCCTCGAATGGGTTCACGCCTCGTGCCTGGCGTGTCACCCAGGTGTCGCCAGAACTATCGCCCTCGTCAGGAGGAGTTTCTGGTGGCCTACCCTTAAAGGGGATACCCGTGCCTTCGTCCTGGCCTGCTCGGTGTGCGCCAGGAGCAAGGCTTCCCACCAGCCTCCCTCCGGTCTTCTCCTTTCCCTCCCCGTCCCTGGCCGTCCTTGGAGTCACATTGGTGTGGACTTCGTAACCGGTCTGCCGTTGTCAGAAGGTAACACCGTCATTCTGACAATAGTGGACCGGTTCTCCAAGGCGGTTCACTTTGTTCCCCTCCCCAAGCTCCCGTCCGCCCTTGAAACCGCTGAGCTCTTGGTGCTACACGTGGTCAGGCTGCACGGGATCCCCTCTGACATCGTGTCAGACCGTGGGCCCCAGTTCTCCTCCCGAGTTTGGAGGGCGTTCTGTGCAGCCCTGGGTGCCTCTCCTAGTCTTTCCTCGGGTTTCCATCCCCAGTCTAATGGTCAGGCAGAGAGGGCGAACCAGGACCTGGGGGCCGCCCTGCGGTGCGTTACAGTGCGCAATCCTGCCTCTTGGAGCCGTTTTCTCCCCTGGGTCGAGTACGCACATAACTCCCTTAAGAGTGCCTCTACTGGCCTATCCCCGTTTGAGTGTGCTTTAGGCTATCAACCCCCTCTTCTGTCGACCCAGGAGGCCGAGATAGCTGTCCCCTCTGTTAGGGCCCATGTCCTTCGTTGCAAAAACATTTGGAGACTCACACGCACCGCACTCCTTCACGCCAATTCCCGCTCCCAACGTCTGGCGGACCTTCACAGGACCGCAGCCCCACAGTATAGGGCCGGTCAGCAGGTCTGGCTCTCCACTGCAAACATCTCCCTTCCCTCTTCATCCAGAAAGCTTCAGCCCCGTTTTATTGGTCCCTTCCCCATCATTTGTCTAGTTAACCCGGTGTCTGTTAAACTTTCCCTCCCCGCCTCCCTCAAAGTTTACCCTGTGTTTCATGTGTCCCAGGTTAAGCCTGTCTCCTCCAGCCCCCTCAGTACCCCTACCATCCCGCCTCCTCCCGTCCGAGTTGTTGACAACGCCCCGGCCTACACGGTGAACCGTGTTATTGATATCCGCCGCAGGGGCCGGGGTTTCCAATACCTCGTCGACTGGGAGGGGTACGGTCCTGAGGAGAGGTCGTGGCTCCACAAGAGCCTGATCTTGGACCATTCAGTAATCCAAGACTTCCACGAACAGTTCCCTGACAAGACCAGGCCTCCGGGTACGCCAGGTGGCGTACATTGAGGGGGGGGTACTGTAACGTTCCGTTCCCGTCCTGTCCGTTTTCCATGTTTTCCTTGTTTCCTTCCGTGTCATGTTGGATCCCTTGTCCGTGTTTCCCTCCTGGCTGTGGACTGGGCGTCTCCCTCGGGTACTTTTGGTTTCATTTTCCACTTTAGCTTCCGCCTATCACTCGCCCCTCTCGTTACTCACATTCCTCACTGCTGTGCTTCGGCAATCACTCCTGATTTAACATCACACCTGTTTCTCGTTTTCTCCTTCACTTCCTGCACCATTTAAACCCCTGGCTGGCTGCTATTCAGCGCCAGTTCGTTGACTAACCTACCGTGTTTGTTTCGTATCCCGTTTCTGGTCCAGTGTTTGTGAGCCTGCTGGTTCATACCTGTTCGCCTGGTTTCCTGACTGGTAGCTATCTCTGCTAATCTTTCGCTGCTGCATGCATTTACCTGTTCCCCTTCAAAACCTCCAGACGCCGCAGTTCCAGTCTTCCCGCAGCTGTGTTTGTCCTCCCCGTGTTACGTACCTCCCGTACTCGTGTTGCGGTACCAGGACCTCTGCATGCCAGCCGGCTTACGCCAGTATTGCCCGTGCTACGCCGCACCTTCCAACTCGGCGGTGCATTCACCAGCTACAGTCCTGTCACAACACCCTGCCTTTAACCTCTGCTTTCTGCCCGGTTACTCAAGCTACCCGGTCCAGTTTCCAGTCCTGTTCCAGCCCAGTTCCGATCCAGTTTCCAGTCTAGCTCCAGTCCAGTTTCCAGTCCAGTTCCAGTCCAGTTCCGGTGTTTTAGACACCTCCGTTCAAGTCCAGTTCCGGCTTGGAACAAGTTCCGTGCCGTCCCCTGTGTTCCTGAGTGGACCTTCCGGTCCAGCTTCCAGTCCAGTTCCAGTCCAGTTCCGGTGTTTTAGACACCTCCGTTCAAGTCCAGTTCCGGCTTGGAACAAGTTCCGTGCCGTCCCCTGTGTTCCTGAGTGGAGTTTCCAGTCCAGTTCCCAGTCCAGTTCCAGTCCAGTTCCGGTGTTTTATACACCTCCGTTCAAGTCCAGTTCCGGCTTGGAATAAGTTCCGTGCCGTTCCCGTTTCCTGAGTGGACCTTCCGGTCCAGTTTCCAGTCCAGTTCCGATCCAGTTTCCAGTCCAGTTCCAGTCCAGTTCCAGTCCAGTTCCGGTGTTTTAGACACCTCCGTTCAAGTCCAGTTCCGGCTTGGAACAGTTCCGTGTTTCTTCAAGTCCAGCTCCGGCTTGGAGCAGTCCTCAGTTGGACGCTATCCTGTGTTAACTAACTAACCTGTTTTGCTCCCGTGTACAGCTTTGGGACCACCCCAACGCTTAATAAAGTTCCACTTTCTGTAATCTGTCTCCTGGTCGTTGCACTTGGGTTCGTCCCGTATCAGGATCGTAACAAATACAATACTAATAAACCAACACAAAAACCAGCCAATATATCAAATACAACCAAAAAATGATCAAACTAATATAATGCTGGAAAAAGCAACATACACACCTAAAACCACCAAACTGAGATGATTGGCCTATATCCCAGTTAACAAATGGGCAGGGCCTCTGAAGGTAATCCCGGCAGGTCAAGGATTCCCCGTCACAAAACCTGACCTTGTTGTGTGACGAGGGAGGGACCTTGTTGTGTGACGATTCTGTCAGGGACAGAGAGAAGAAAAAGACAAGCTATAAAAGCTTGAACATTGTAAACAATTTCTGTTGAAAATCAATGGAAACTCATCCCTCCTAAAAACAATTTTAAATGTGTAAAAAACCCTACGCCTTTGGAGCTGCATTTGTGTGTGAGTGAGCGCCCCTTCCTTCATTATTGTGGTACAGCAAACTTATCATCATGCATCCTGTTTAATTTGAGATGCAGCCAGCCCATCTCTGGCTTATCAATATCCATCACATTACAGCCATCTGATATACACAGGCAAAGATCAGAGAGCCTGAGATAACATACGGGCACATAGGCACATACTAATCTGGCCAGAAAGCAAACCCAACAGAGATAAGCTCTGCTAATTAAACAGAATCTAGATGAAGGATCAGCAGGCAATGGTCTATACAGTTTCCACTGGTGGCCTTTTTGAATTTTTACAGTTAGAGCTCGCTTACAGACCAGGTATTGTTATCAAAGGTGTCTCAGCTCTTATTAGGTGGTAAAATGAGCACTATGCACTCCTGAAAAGAAATCATGCATTAATTTACCACTATGCTAAATGATGTCATAGATTCCTTTTTGCAAGCCACTGCAGCTGTATGTATTCTCATTAACCTCTTCCTACCGAGGGCAAAATAGGCCAAATTTTGCCTGTTTTCACTAGTGACAAACAAAGGTGGTTATCTCAAAAACTATAAATGGTACAAATATGGTTCATGGCTTTTATTAAAGCAGACACCTGCAGTATTACGACTAAGCAGTGAGAACTCATAGAAATCCAGTTTTTGATACTTAACTACAACAATTTATGTACAGAAAATATAAAAAACTAAAAAACGGGTACCTACATTCAAGTTTAAGAATTTTTACCTGGGGAGCTACAAATGCAATCAAGGAAATGACTCCTCTATCTGATTCATCAATATGCTGCCTACCTCTGGTAACAATCTGGTGTCAATATCTCAAACCATTCAAATTTTACAGGGTTTTTTTCAGGTGAACCTTTTTCGTTATCCAAATGGTGCCAAATGGTGCCAAATGGTGCCAAATGTGCCAAAAATGGCAATGTTCCAGAAAGGTCTCAATATGATTTATTTTTTAGGTTTTTACAATAAAATGAGATAATTTGTCAATATTGGCAATAAAAGTTCATTTTTAGACGTGTTCTTGGTGTTCTGCATATTACACAACTAACTACCCAAGGTTACAAAAAGCTGTCAAAACCCATGTAGCAGCACAGTGAATCTTGTGTATTTCACCAGAGCCCCATTAGCCAGAAATGAGTCCAGGAATGTGCAAACAGGTTTTCAAATGAATAATGGGAATAGTATGAAACTTCCCTACACATTAATGCTTGCCAGTCCTGTCCTTTATTCTGTTGCCACCTCCTATGACAGGGACGTTGGGGTTGGGTTTTAGGAGGCAAAACTTTATACATGACAAACATATATCAACTATATACAAGTGCACTAAGGTGTACTACTAAAAGTGCAGTGGATAAAAAATCAAAAGTCCACCAGTTTCCTAGATAAAAAATAAAAACACCCCTGCTGTAACAAATAAAAAGATCCTTGCCTCTAATTGCTGAAGTTACCGTATTTACACAAAGAAAGTACAAAATGGCAGGGTCCAAAAAGCTAAAAAAAATGAACTAAAAACAAAAAAAGGTAAAGGATCAAAACATGGGGGTGGAGGTTGAGGAGAGATTATTTAACCATTCATACAGAAGCCATTTAGACTACACATTCCCTCAGGAGAGCAATCTGCATCATTACAAATCCCACTAACCCTGTCCATGGAATTGTCCACCATGTTGATATACCCATTAGTCCCCCTTATACAACAACAATCAACAATAATAATAATCAACAAGTACTCCCTCATGTTATCATGTTCTCTCCCTCATACCATGCATAAATTACCATTTTGTTTACCTGCACAGCCTTCTGTACTGCATACAGAACAATTTACTCAGGTGGAACAATGACTTTACTAAACACTTCCAGAAGCCATTTCACACTCAAAAAAATCGTTTTAGTAGCTCATCTCAGACACAAATAGATAGCTAGCTGCTTGTTACCTGTAATTTTGCTTGCATTACATTACATTTATTTAGCAGACGCTTTTATCCAAAGCGACGTACAGTAAGTGCGCACAGAGACATCAAGATCACTACAGAACAGACAAGGCAAAGCACATCCTTCGCATAATGTAGCAGCTATCCCTAGCAATGAACGTCGACTGTAGTTCACAGTAAGCTGTGGGCAAATCAGCAACACCACACTTCCATTCCTAATACTCGTATAAACTATAATAAACAGACAGGAAAACACAGGGATGCTTGCTAGCTTGCCACTGTAAAGGCAATACTATCTATATTAATTTAGCTGAGAGGGACCGATTTTATGCATAAGTATATAAGGTTAGTTAGCTTCACAGAAGAAACACAGGGATTCACGCATTGCAGCTAAATTTCCTTCGATGCTTACACCAAACATCTGTGTTGTTGGCAACGCCACGTAACACGTGCGAGTTTGTCAACACAGACAATACACCCTAAGTTTACTTCATAAATTATGTATCATACCGTTGGAATGTGCAATTTGTAATATTAATTGTATGAAAAACAATAAAATACAGTTGACAATTTAATTACGAACCCGCATGGCATTGCGTGAATTCACACTGGTATATCGAAAAATCGGTAATACCACCAGCCCTAACGACGTTACCTGCCATGGCGAAATTCAATGCGTTTATAGCATAACACTGTTAGTATGATAAAACAACTTACATGTCAGCAACATCATCTCGGTCATCAGTGGATTCAGCGTCACTGAGACAGGATGAGTCTCCCTCGGCAAAAACATCTTCTGGCTTATCCAGTTCGTCTAGCACTTGGTGCACGGATAAACGCCTCAAAAATCTCGACATAACTACACAAAAACTGTATCAAAAATACTCTAAAGTAAAAAATGTAACTGCGGGCCTTACCTAATTAATTGTGCTTTGCTAAACGGAATGTAGCGAGCTACGCTACAAGGTAAAAACACTGCGCCATTTTGGTTCGATAATTACGCGTGGATCGCCACTTCCTCATACGCACGGCTCGATTTCCTTTTTTACGACGGCTATTGTATTCAATAGCCGGCTTGTTTCAAAGATAAGAGTCTTAGCTATTGCCTGGAATATTTGACAGACAGTTTTAAAACCCAATGGAAAGCAAATAATACTCAGAGTGGAGGCGGGTGGAAGACGGTTTTTCCCACTTCAGATAGGCCTATTGTGCTATCAGTCAAAGAAATACACCCAATTGACGACGGTTTTGCATAATTCTCTGCAAGCATGTTCAAAACCACTCTGGCTAACATATACTAAGCCGTTGGATTGGTACTCCAGAAACTGGCTGAGTTTCACAACGCCAAAGTGAACACAGCCGAACGAGTCGTAATCAAGTGCAAAAAAGCACAAGTCGGTTTAAAATTGGAAAAAAATCATGTACAGCCTTATGAAAGTTTTAAAGTATTTTTTCTTGAAGCCTAAAGGTATAATGATTTTTTAAACCAAAGTTTTGTGAAATACAATTAAGCAGAACAGTTTACCAGCACATTGTTTATGGTGTGACGTCAAGCTGCAATACATGTTTGAGAATTAGGTCAGAGTTTCCAACGTTATTTACAAAGTTTTATCTCAACGTTTTGGGCTTAAAAACCACTTTCCCAGAAGGAATGGATATATCATAAGGATATTTAATCAAAATATTGAGGTGAGCAGTTTATTATATATTATTAAATTAATGAAATGTATAATTTAATAATTTCCGTCACGCCCGCGTTACCGCTAGGGGGCGTTTGGCATTAAGAGGTTAAAATAGTATCAGGATAAAACTCAGATTCTTCCTGATTTGTTCAATTTTGCTTTTTAAATCTTTATCGGTTCAGTGCCATGCCCAGCGACAGACCAGAGGCACAGCAAGAACAACATGTCATTTTGGCCCCGTTGATGGCAATGACGATGACTTTCCCTCAGTAGCAATGTGCGGCAACGTAGCGGTCTGCTGTAATTACGTACAAATTTTTTGATGGAGAGGGAGAGCTTTTCTAATTCTGCAGTGCGATTGATTTATTCTCGGCACTATATCGTCTGATATGTGAGGAGCCAATGGTAAGTGCATTTTCTGTATTGGGAAATGACGGCTCATAAACCGCAGAGCTGTCGGCGGGGGGCTGACTTTAAGTCTGGAGCTGTTTGTGCTTCCGACTGCTCGGCGCTAACTCTCTGCGCGTCTGCAGCACGCGGCTCCGCGCGAGGCTGAGAGCGACGGCTCGTCGTCCGAGCTCCTTTCTCCCTGCCGCAGGACTGTATCAGCGGCTGCAGTCGTACAGATACACGCAGAGCGGGCCTGATTACTAATTTTTCTCAGGTCAGCCCGCATCAGCATTCAGAGTCCTCCATCTCCACAGACACATCGGCAGTAATAGCGCTGATAATCAGTCGGCATGTGTGGAAATGAGGGATAATCAGCGCATCAGAGGGATTTTTCTTTTGTACGCGAGCCTTCTTACAGCAAAAACTGTGAGGGCATACAGAAACGCTTTCATCTGTAGATCACAGTGGTGCATGTTCTGCCAATCTCTCATCCAGACAGACACAGTTGGAAGAGGGCAATATGCTGACTCGTGAAGCCCCGAGATCTGACTTTCAGCCACCCTCCTGAAGCACGGCATGCTGTTTTTCAAGTATTTTCTCACAGTCATGGATCCGTGCTACCCGGCGCAACAGAAGAGATATTGATCTTAGAACCATATCAGAAGGAAGAACTTCTGCGGATGAACCTCCACAGCTGGAAAACAGTCCGTCACGGAGGAGAAAAGCTCGCAGTGTTCCCCGAAGGTCCCTGGCACAGCTCAGTCCTTCCCTTAAAGACATGTAAACAAACACCAACAACAACAACAACAACAACAACAACAACAACAACCAGGCAATAAGTGCAACCCACTTGTATGCATATTGGATGTAGACATAACACAGATGCAATGATGTGACTCTTTAGGATGGAATCATTCCAATTCAGCCGCTGTTTAAATACTAGTGGCTAGATTCAGAGACGGTCAACTTAAGTCATGCGCTTAAATGCCTCTCCTGCGCAGATTTAACGCGGGATGAGATAAGCCATATTCTAACCTGAATAAAGAAAAAGTCTAAAAAAATCAAATCTTTTTTTAACGATTTACCTAATAAAGTCATGTAGCCCACGGTGGTTGTATACACAATAGCCTATATGCGACTTATTAATTTTGGAGAAGCTGTGCTGACACAAGTCGTCTCTGTCTGTCAAAGCGAATATGATCCATTCAATATCAATTAATCCATCTAATATTGGTCTGGTATGATATACCAGATGGTCAATCATAGCCTACTTTTACAGATTTTCCTTTTTATGTAAGTAGGCTAGGCAAAGGAAAATAAGACCAATATTATTTTCAAAGAACATGCACTCATTCTAATATCCATTTTTGTGAAATATGCTGTATTTTTCATAATCATCTATTGGTGGCGCTAGACATAAACTACCTTTTTTTCCAAACAAAGTTGCGCGGAAAAAAATTATTAATTTAAAAACGACTTGCAGACACGCCTCATTTTCATCAAATCTCCACCCCGCACGCGTAATGCTGCATATACTGGAGAGACACTTAATACAGCAGGAAAATCATATGCCTGCATCACAAATAGCTTAAAGTCAACATGAAACGGCAGTTAGGGCAGCACTAGCTTCTGCGATACGACGTAAACGCAAAACAAATCTTTCAACGGGAATTTTTGAAGGGCGGGGAGTCGATTTGATTGACGTCAAAATGCGAACACTAAGAATATGTGCCACGGTGTAAAAGTACATTGATTGGAGGGAAACAGACATATTTGATCTACAATATTGG
Source organism: Synaphobranchus kaupii (assembly GCA_029718625.1). Taxonomy (NCBI): domain Eukaryota; kingdom Metazoa; phylum Chordata; class Actinopteri; order Anguilliformes; family Synaphobranchidae; genus Synaphobranchus; species Synaphobranchus kaupii. The sequence goes on along the minus strand of CM056390.1, from coordinate 15,557,792 downwards.
TTTCAATTTTGATGCACACCCACTGGAACTTGATGACACAAATTTAAAAGTTAAATTGTTTTCCAGGAAATGAAGGGGGGGAAACTTTTTTTTTGATATATATACTTTTAGACGTGTTTGTGTGGTTATCTAGAATTGACTGAATTTATGAAAAAGTGAATTTTTATTTCAGCTTGTCTTTAAGCTACACGGAATTTCAGGGGTAAGTCCCATTTGTGCGTGCTTATCTCAACTCTGAATCTGGCCCTAGATTTCTGCATGCAATAATAAAGTGCTCTGATTCTAAGAAACATGGCATATGGAACTATGGAAAGCACCTATGGAATATATCCATCAATGCCACATAATTATTGTTTATTTTTTTCAGCATTGACGCTAGACAGTTATTTTGTGATTGCTGCTACCTAGTAAAACTACCTTGCGTTTTTTTTAGCAGGACAGATATATACAGCTATATGCGCATATTGTCCCCTCGAAAGATACAAAATGCAAAACTGCATTCATAGCAATTTTGCTAGCTAACAAGCAAGTCTGTGAACCAAAGATATTTTTTTGAAGCAACTTTAGCTGGGCAACTTCTGGTAGTATGTGCATATTAAGAAATATAAACAGTACACAGCATACATCATGGCGGTGAAGGCTACAGCTTGGCAGTGAATGCAGTGATTTCCCATCAGCCCCTTTGCTTCATCTCATATACAGTAGGTGCCCCCTTTTTTAAGCTTCTCCAGAACTTTTTTCAACTTGATTGATGATCAAACCGCTGTGGAGGTATGGACTGCTCGACCCGTCGCCAAAAAGATACAAGATACACAACCAAAAGAGGTGAGCCGCGTATATTTGGTTAATCCAGAATTCATCCAAAAGGCAAATGTTAAACTGTGCTGAATTGTAAAAAAAGAAAAAAGAAAAGCGTACAGAAAAGACAGCTTTCCCATGAGCACCAGTAAATGAGAAGGAAATTGTAAGCTCAGTTAAAATATATTGCAGTTGCAGTGCTACATAAAATATTTACGGCCATACTGTTATGCAAACACAATATCACAGGAAACATGGGGCCATTTGGTGATAGTGCATTCATATGGAATGCTCAAGAGCCCTAAAAACTGAAATCAAAATGGTAAGAAAAAAATTGTGTATAGCCATGGGCATTTAGCCTGACTGACCTTTTCTGTTGATTTATTGATGTATGTAGAGTGTATTCAGCATGTAGAAGTGGAATATCAGATGTTTGCTGTGTAAATGACTCCCTTTGAAGCCAAAAGCAGTGTGCAAATTTGATTTGATTTTCTCAGGCTGGTTGTCATGGGATGATTTCTGTTATTTTATTCTTTCTTTTTTGGCCTGGGGCAGTCCATCAAACAAATCGAGGCACACTGGTGGCACACAATCCTCTTCGATTTGTTTAGGGGGAGAAAGCACACGCGACACGATAAGGCAAGTCGAACACTCAGAAAAAGGGAGCGTGTTTTATTCAGCCTTACTAAAACCTCTCAACAGAACCGTCCCGCCCCCATGCGGGGCTCCACCTCACATATCTGTGGTAGACGCAGATAGTGTCACTGCACCGTTACATCTTTAGTTTGTCTCTGTTTCCATTTGCTGTTATGCCTTAAGGTAACCCAAAGCTTTTCCTTTAAGGTATGATGGAATTACAAGACAGGCCAATGTTCACCAAGAGCCCTTTGGTTTTTTGGCCAGTGGGGACTATTTGAAACTATAGACCAATGCACGGGATGGTGGTAGTGTATAATATCATAAAACATATACATCTCATTACCGTCCCTGAAAATGTTCAAAGCTCTACCATCCCCTGTTCACGCTGCTAATTTCTACATCAAGATGCACATCTTATGACCATCATATCAATGTTTCACAATTTGCAAAACGATACTCCTCTGCCAACATGTATGGTTTACACACTTAGGCATTCCTATATGGGTGTTATTTTTTAGGAATTAACAAATATCATTGGACATGTTATTACATGCACATGTGAAGCTGGGTTTAATTTACATGTATTTTAATGGTAACTTTATTTCTACATATGAACTATAAATAAATCATTATTAAATAATTTGATAATCATTATTGCATTATTGTTTTTAAATCACTATACACCATTAGTTCATTGATAAGTGTCTTCATGTTTTGTAAAAGGAGCTGCTAGCAATATATCTTAATGATTTATAGGTGTTAACATTGTTAAGAGATTCATAATTTACACTTTAGATGTTGCAAAACCATTTACTAATGCTTGTATATGCTGTAACATCTGAAAACATTTATTGAAGAGGACCTGTGATCCATATTAATGTATTAATGTGAATGAATACACAGTTATTTATAAATACTGGTTTAAAACAGTTTACTATTTGACAAACTGTTTAATAATAGTTTATAAACAGACCTTAAAGTATAGTCTTACCATTTTTGTCTCCTGGTTTCCTGCTTTTTTTGCTGTACATGCTCCTCCTTGGGGAGGAAAATTGTAAGCAGAAATTGTGTTAACTACCACAGCTATGCAAATGACACACAACTTTATAGTGCAGTCTGTAAATATTTGGACAGTGACAATTTTGTTGTTTTGGCTCTGCAGTTCAGCACATTGGATTTGAAATGAAACCATGGATATGTGGTTGAAGTGCAGTTCCTACATGGTTCACCCGATATGCATATAAATACCTGTAAATTAAAGCTGAAAGTATGAAACTTTAACCTCATATATTGTTTAAGTTCAAATCCAATGTTCTGGAGTACAGAGCCAAAACAACAATAAATGTGTCATTGTAGACATACGTGGATTGCACTGCATCAGTTAAACCAGGTGAAGTTTTCCCAGCTAGCCAAACTAGAGGCCTCTCTGAAAATGTGTAAAGGCCTGGGTGACCCAAGATTTATTATTATTGAATTAAGATAAGAATGAGATTTTAGTAGTAGGTCCCAAATCTCTTACAGATAAATTATTTCTTTAAATTTAGATGGCTTCTCTGTCTCTGCCAAGGTAGTTGTTAAAAACCTTGGTGTTACTATTGATTCCGATCGCTCCTTTCGGGCCCACATTAATAATATCACAACATTGGCTTGAGGAATATATCTAAATTAGGGAAGATGTTGTCCCTGCAGGACGCTGAAAGAAATGGTTCATATGTTTATTGGTTTTGTGCACATCTTTTAGATATGCTGCCATAGCATAGCGCCCTGGTTCTTTCTGTGTTTCACTCTGGCCTCCACATTTACAATTATTAGTCTCCTAATTCTATAGTGCCTAACCCCCTCCTTCTCTTTTTTCTTTTCCCCTGGGGCTTCTGCCCCTTCCACGCCCCGAGTTTGTGGACCGCTCCAAGCTAACGCCTTGACGCAACATGGAGCTCCTGCCTTGGAGCCCAGATGCATCACCCCGCCCCTCTGAATGGCATATTATACCTCTCTTCATTTGGTCTTCCTCCTCTATCAGCTAGTTTAACCTCAGACTGTTACTTGCTCAACCCATGTGATTATTTGCTGCGAGACATCCCTTATTTATTTCTGTTACCAGTCCGTTCTACCCTTACTTTGAAGCGGGCCTGCCATCGGAGGATGGGCTCCCCCTCTGTACCCGGGTTCCTCCCGAGATTTCTTCCCCCTGGGGAAAAAAAGACTGTTAAAGTGCCTTTAAACAATCATTGTCTAAGGTAGGTGAAATACTGGCAGGGGCACTGTGTATGAAAGATTTAACAACAATCTCAATGACTTCATTATCATACTTGATGAACTTCATGGCCCATTCTTTTTGAAAATTAATATTAACAGATGCCAGCTCTCCACAGTGTATTTTTAACATTTGATTAGTTCATCAAAAAGTCTTCCAAGGCCTCATTTCAGAAATGAATGCAAGTTTATGGATGAGGAGGTTTACATGCGACTCCTCATACAGTTTAGCTTGTTAACAAGCTAACTTCACATACAGTGTCTCTATAACTCATTTTTGCAGACGATAACATTCATTTTTAATATTTTTTATATCAAAGACAATTCAATTCAACTTAAGCCGGATATTCCCCATCCACCGACTTCCATTCATATTTTAAATTAGGCTAACAAATTGTGAAAATACCCAGTGAAGAACTGTCATTGTCTGCTCAAAAGACATTCCCTGATGTAAGGAAATTAATAATTAGCCTTAGTTGTTAGGGTGTCTCCTAACGTCAATGTTACTTAATTGACTTCTTTGTATGTCGTATAGAAGGGAAACAGGTATTTCTGACATTTATTTACTTGTCTCGGTGAATGCGCATGATTCTCCTATACTGTAAGTCACTCTGTATAAGAGTGCCTGCTAAAAGAACGTAATGCAATGCAATTTAAAGCGGGGAGAAGAAAGCCCGACACAGACCTTGCCATCTATTTTTCTCATTTTCCTTTCTTTGCCTGGCAGCAGCTCTAGTTAATTTCTTAAATTAATGTGCATTATTAAACTGAACCGTGGGATTAGGAAAAGACATTACCCCCTATATGAGGATATTGATTGGATTGGTTTGCTCTTGGCATGGGTGCTTGAGGTTGTGAAGACAGTGATGTCATCTTGCCGCATCAATCAGGCCCCTGTAGTGGATTCCTCACTGCTGGGTTTAAAAAAAAAATCATTTCAGTCTGTCCCCATTCTGCAGATCATAAACATAAGGAAGCGATGGTGCTTTATTAAGACCTGTGATAACCAGGGCCTGTCTCGTACTATTCATTTGACACCATCAACTGCGGTAAGAACGGAACAGATATTTACCTATTCATTATTTTACATACGGCCACTAAATGTTACAGACAAGCCTATATCCAGACAGGATGCTTTTTATAACCAATAAATTAGAATTCCATAAACATTTTCATGTATTGAAGTTTATCACAGTGCTAAAACTGATGATGAGTGATTCAGAAATGTGCATACCATGAGTTGTAGCATTTCCCATCTGATTTTTGCATACCTGTGTCTGGTCTTAAGCAGGCGGTGACAGTATTGCGATGGAAAGCTTAATATCCTGCCAAATCTAAATGTGACGCATGTTACTGTTACTGGTTGTATATTTCCAGCTTGGTTCAAATAAAAAATATGAGAACAATGATAATGAATAATAATATTGATGTGCATTCTCTTGATGATGGAGTTTCACCAGATTATTCTTACATAACCTATAGTAGTGAGCTAATACTTGTGGGCCTTTGTGAGAGATGCACACTTCCTTTGACGCCTTCACCCTGCGCTAGCTAGGTATTGTCATTCAGTAGACTGTGTTGTTTCAACGCTTGGCTTTACTGTTTATATTCCTGAGTTCACAGTTGCTCCCTCACAGTCTCTCTCTTCCAAGGGAGCATACAATAAGCTTTTTTTCTTTAAAGCTGTTTTTGAGAGCTTGGCACTTCACATTGGCATCCCTGTGTATGTTTCTTCAGAAAGCCGAAAAAAGGAGGATTCGAAGCAGGGTCGAGAGAAGAAAACTACATTTGTTACGTTCTGTGAGCGCACATTAAGAATTAACATTTGCACAAGTGAGAAGCACTCTTGAAACAGCTGAATGAACGGTAACGTGAGAGAGAATCACTTCTGCTGCTCACAGCAGACTCACTGACTTAGTTGTTAGGTAACCAACATACCAGCTGACTAGCTGGCAAACAAACTTAAAACATCAGCCAAACAAATTTGCTCGCCCTGAACCCTTAAGGGAAATAAAAGGCATCCATTCCAAAATGCAACAACAATATCAATTTCACAAATCAACAAATAAAAAGAAAATATGCCACCACACCTGTGCCAGGTTTCTCTGAACCCTGTCTCAATCAAATGTAAAATAAATAGCTGCAGTTAGCTGCTAAGGTTAAGTGGTTTTGAAAACAGCCAGTAAAGCAACACATGAGAACAGGCTTTAAATTGCTTTGGACTGTCCATCTGTGCAAAGTAATTAGCATCAACCCAGGACTTTTAAAAAGCGCTCGCCCGTTTTAATAACAGGCTAATTTCCTGTAGCCAATTAATTTGTTTATCCTTAAACAAACTACGTTAAGCTAACTATATTTGATCAAAGTTATGGTGACAGAATTTTTGAAAAATGGTTTGAAAAATGTGCTTCACACACACACACACACACACACACACACACACACACACACACACACACACACACACACACACACACACACACGCACACACACACGCGCGCGCGCGCGCACACACACAAACGTCAGATGTATTTCATCTCTTGTATGTAAATCACTAGATTTTACTTCATGAAATAACTAACTGTGCTGCAAATGGTTGGTTCAATTAACGTTGGTTATCATAATATCAGAGTGGCCTTTTCAAATTGATATTATTTTCACGTGGGATGGGGGAAAAACTTTCCGTATAATCTAAGCAGTACTTTTTAAATAATAAAAAAAGAAAGCCAATTTGGAAACCTAGTCAGCAGTGAAGCAGCAGGCAACACTTGGTTTCCTTTGTATTGTTCGCACCATCTGTAAAATGGGGATGTTTTTTGGTTTGGGGAGAAATGATGGCTGTATCATTCTTTGGGTTTAATTGACTGTGATATATTGCTAAATATTTGCAAGGACATGACTTCTCTCTGTGTTTCCTCAGAGATGCGATGTTTCCTGCATATTGTTGCGGTATTCCATTTCTTTCCATTTCTTTTTCTCTTTTTTTGCATGTAATTTCTCCACTGAGAGTGGAACTCAGTTGAACTCATGAAGCTGCTGCTTGACTGGCCAGTATACCCAAGTGTGCTTCTCGCTTCTCCCTTCCCCCATCACTGGATGCCAATATTGGCTAACGTCAAATTCCAAGACCCAGTGCGGCTTGGTGGCGCATTCTGTTAAGACGCTTTTTTGTGTGCATGTCAACCGAAGTCTGACATGCATAACTGCTTTAGCTCAGCCGGTGGACTGTAGAGTTAAGAGAAGTGGCAGCTATCAGCATGTGTGAGGAGGATACACTGGTGATATGGATATTGCATTAACACAGGCAAACATTACATAGCTTTCCACGTCTGCGCTGCTATGTCGCTAATACAATGCTCTGAGGCGGTTACCTTTTCAGAACATATGCTGTTTATTGCTGACAAGAGACATCAAAAAAAAAAGATGCTTTAGTGCTACCTGTCATTAAATTACCCTAAACAACCCTGTCAGTGTCAACGGCGATGGCAATATTCAAAATAACAAAATAGTCGTTTAAATAAAATGCAGTATGTATGTAATTGACTCTTCGAGGTCTCAACAGTCAGCCACTTCTTACAAGCAAAATGAGTGTTCATTTGTAAGAAATATCTTAGATATCTAAAAAGTATTGCTTTATGGTTTTTCCAAAACAGTTTTAGATATGATATCATGTGTATGACGTGGAAAAAGGAAAACCAATGAAATTCACACTTTCTCACCCAATCCTTGGGGTAGACTCTGATTCCTCGTTTTAAAAGCTAAAATTCAGTCATTTACAGAGGCCATTTTCATGGCTTGTCATTTTCAGCATAATCATTGATGAATGTACATAGTAATACAGAAGGACTTAAAGAACGTTTTAACGTGCGCAGAGCAAGTTCTGTCAGGAAAGTCTTATCATAGCCGACCATGGTCAGCTAGCAGTCAAGCGTCCCATAAACCAATCACATGCACACGCCTCTAATGGAGCGCCCTTTTTAAGCTAAGAATCAGTTCTCTCTGTACTGCTTGAATGTTGATGCGCTGCTCTAAAATAAATTTGCTGTCACCCTCCACCACCCCAGCTTCCACCTGCTGTTTGGATCTGCTTTAGTATGGGGGGTTTCTGATCATTTCCTGTTTAGCGGGGGGAGATGCCCGTTCTCCGGAGCAATACTAAAGCAGATCCATTCACCGCCAAACTAAAATAATTATGCAGCACATTCATTCGTTTAACATGTCATTTAATACATGAGTTGTCCTGACCGAAATATATGATATAATGTAATATAAAGCCTTTATTTCATGAAAAGGGGTTTAAAGTTTTTTTTGCCAGGTTTAGGCAGGGGTTTAACACAGTCCTTTGGTTTCTCTGTGTATGTTGGTTTTCTTTCCAACCCTAATTACCTAATTACTGAATTGTAAGAGCTGTTAATTGTCTATTGAAGGAATCTACCCGTTTAAGGCCGTCTTACTGTATGTCAGATATAGCTACAGTATGTATGCCATGAATAATGAATGTACCAGGACCTTTAATGAGTCAGATTAAATATTGTTTTTAATTTTCAGTAATATGCTGCATGGTGAATGTTTTGAAAGAGGTTACATTTATAATTTATTAAATTAAGGTTTAAGAGTTTTGAGCTTTGTACAGTGCCACGCTTTATGGCCACAGTTCATTTTCCTGTAGTTCACATTGGTTTTTTTACATAAAGAAAATCCTGGGAAGGATCTCATCGACCATGGAACACTATCTTGCCAAAGCCCACATTAAGTTATTAAATCATCACAGTTAACTGCTGTTTCTTGGAACACCAGTATGTTCAAGATGCTGTCGTCAGCAATGCTGACATTGTGAACGTTTGCTGTAAGAAGTGAATATCAACAAGAGGACATGTACTTGGTTATATAATTAATTTGCACAGCAGGGAACACCTCAAAAGTGAATCCAATCGGCTCTTATGATGGGCTGTCAACAGGAGTCTAAATTCTACTGCCATTAAGAGTTTTCTCAGTGGTGTTAGTGCAATAAAAATGACTGTGATTATCTTCCTGGGTACTGGGTGCTTTTGCATTTATGACCACTGGCAGGTGACATTTAGCTTTGTTTTATATTGAGAACTTTAACAGGTAATGTTTCAAAATCTAAATATCAGGGTTCTTTGGATGACGTTGTCTTCCATTTAGGGTTAGGGCAGAATCAGCACTAGGTTTACCAGCATGGAATAAATAATAGGCAAACTAATAATCGGCTCATAAAAAAGGAATTGAAAAAGGGATTAAATGCTTCATTAATTTCCATGGTATTTCATGCTTCCTTCACTGAGAAGAAAAGAGAAATGCGAGGGTTGACTGACTATTTTATTATTCTGTGCCTTATAACACACCCAACCAACAGCACAGTTCAGACCTACCGGTTTGGAAAGTATAAAATGGTGAAATTATCCAAGGTAGTTATTTGAAGAAAGCATGCAGTGTGACAGCTACATAACAGAACAAAATTAAATGTGGTGCATTTGACAGAAGGATGCTACACATTTTAGCATGTCATTCACACTACCCAGCACAACCAAAGACATACATCACACACTCTTGTGCTTTTCTACTTGCCATCTACTCCTGGCGTCGGGGAAACATGGTATATCCAGGGTTAGAATTAGAGATTGTATTATGTTTATATTTGTTTTGCTTCATAGTGGCATGTCGACATTCAAACTGAGAACAATTTTGAAAAGATTTAAAATGCTACTTAGCGTAGTACAGCATCTATGCAATATGGTCCATTCATGATGAAGCGATAGAGGCTAAACCTTAAATGAACACATTTATTTTTGCTCTTTACTGCGTGTATTTGATTTAGACCATGTTCAACAGCTTAATAGCCTTTCAACTGCTGTTTGCGCAAGGGGATAAAAAAGATGCATAGATTTTCTAATTCGATTATATATTACTCAATTTAGGACCTGCACATTGCACAGAATATAAATGTGATTCCTTAATAAAGCAAGAGATAACAGCGCACAAAGCACACAGACATACAGTACCCAGCACCTTATGAATTTGTGGTCTTCTCTCCCACTCTGATATTGAGAGTTGAGTTGCCAGACTGACTTCAAAGAGGTCTGAGAAATACATCTGTACCTGACCCCATGGCAAGTAATTATTGTTATTGTAGTGATTTCACCTATAAGGCATGATGAACTTGCTTTGAAAAGCTTTTGGTGGTGTGGTAATGTCACAGCAGTCTGGAAGGGCTGACTACGGTTTTGTTGCACTGTTCTCTAACACTTTATTACCTTATTGCTAAAATAATTTTTCCCTTTCATCTAGCACAGCACTGCCATTTGTAGCTGTCATAATATTACTCATGGCAACCAACCGACATTATGCTAGTTGAAATTTTGCTGGCCAATGGGATTACAAAGGTAACATCGTGATGCCATTTGGTGTCTGGAAAATGCCTTATCCTTTTTAAACAACCACCCAAATGAAATGTCAGACTCTAAGAGAAATTGGTAGTGGTCTGTAGCCTATGTTTGTGAGTAATTTTATTTTTTCAAATGCTACACTTCTCCACCTTCTTATTTTCTACACCTTGTTATTTCAAACCTCTCCACCATTTACTGATTAAGGCTGGTATAAATGGCTGGTATAAATTTCTGCAATTTAAAATGTGTTTTTGAACCTTGGTAGTTTGACAATAAGGCCGAAAATGAATTCATAATAAGAAGCAATTTCATGCACTGTCACCTATATGTTGTGGGGAAAAAAACAGGAATAAATCAAAATGCATTTTTTTGTTAAAATACTATAACTGCACATGTGGTAACCACATTAGTCACTTCATCTCAATGTACAAAGGGCCTCACTGCATTTGTTTAGCAAGTTATTTAGCAAGTGGACTGTATTTGTGATGATTTTCTTTATCGCTTAAAAGAAAGTTCATTATATTACTAGATGAAAACATCCATGTTACTGATATTCTAGGAGCAAGTGCTCCTGTCCAGTAATTAGTTCCTGGGATCATATAAATTAATCATATGATTATCTCACTTTGGGTTCAGCATTAATCAGTCTTTACCAAAGAAGACAGTCATTGGCCTCTATCTTGACGATCTTGTGCATCGTCTAAAAGACTAGGTGCAAGTGCATTTAGGGCGTGTCCAAGTCCACTTTTGCTAGTTAGACGGTGCATTATTTGAGCGATAAGTAAGGCGCAAGGTGCTAATGGGCGGAACCTAGCCTCTTCATTAATTATAGGTGTGTCTTGTGCGTAGGATGCAATAAACCAATGAAAATGTAATATCCCATTCCCTTTAAAAACCGCCTTTTCCACCTTGGCGGATTGCTTATATGATGGTGAAACAGACATGCACATGCATGTGTAGTGCGAGCAAGGAATAGGCTATATGGATCAATAGTATGATCAATATTATTTGGACTAACCATTATGACGCGTTTTGATATACACAATAATAATCTTTAACATTAGGGTTTAACACCGGCACAGGTTCCCGGTAATTCCCGGCAGTGCTGTTATTTTAGAAGATTTATGCGGTTAAATTTTGTTTAAAGCACCTGCAACAGCTGAGAATAAGCTACCAATGGCTTCCGTCTCACCTTAGAAAATGGCAAATTAGCCTGCTTGTTTAACCCTATTTACTTTGGCCCTTTTGAGGCAATGTCCTCCTGGTTTCTACTAGTTTTATTTAAATGTCAATATCTAAAAAAATATTCCCTGCAAAATCCTGGGATCATATAAATTAATCATATGATTATCTCACTTTGGGTTCAGCATTAATCAGTCATTACCAAAGAAGACAGTCATTGGCCTCTATCTTGACGATCTTGTGCATCGTCTAAAAGACTAGGTGCAAGTGCATTTAGGGCGTGTCCAAGTCCACTTTTGCTAGTTAGACGGTGCATTATTTGAGCGCTAAGTAAGGCGCAAGGTGCTAATGGGCGGAACCTAGCCTCTTCATTAATTATAGGTGTGTCTTGTGCGTAGGATGCAATAAACCAATGAAAATGTAATATCCCATTCCCTTTAAAAGCCGCCTTTTCCACCTTGGCGGATTGCTTATATGATGGTGAAACAGACATGCACGTGCATGTATAGTGCGAGCAAGGAATAGGCTATATGGATCAATAGTATGATCAATATTATTCGGACTAACCATTATGACGCGTTTTGACATACACAATAATAATCTTTAACATTAGGGTTTAACACCGGCACAGGTTCCCGGTAATTCCCGGCAGTGCTGTTATTTTAGAAAATTTATGCGGTTAAATTTTGTTTAAAGCACCTGCAACAGCTGAGAATAAGCTACCAATGGCTTCCGTCTCACCTTAGAAAATGGCAAATTAGCCTGCTTGTTTAACCCTATTTACTTTGGCCCTTTTGAGGCAATGTCCTCCTGGTTTCTACTAGTTTTATTTAAATGTCAATATCTAAAAAAATATTCCCTGCAAAATCCATGGTTTTAAGTTTAAACTGAAGAAGAAGCTGTATCATTCAGAAATTTGCTACAGAATACATTTATTTCAGAATAGTCACATACAGTATATATATAATAACCATAACATACGTCGCCTAATGTATTTAAATACGTTTAAAAAAGAACGTACGAAAGCGCGTGTGTATTCACACAAGTACAGCAACGTATTTCAGCCCTCAGTGCGAGGGGTGGTCACTGCGGAAATGTCGACTGTACGGGACTTATATAAATATATATGGCGAAATATTACAAGATAAACTCTTCAGGGTTCATGAGAAAGCAGCTGTAGCTGAATATACTGGTAAGTACTTGGTTTCTTAAACATATTTATACGAGAGATTTTGGAGCAAAAAATGAGGTGTCTTCTAAACCGAAAGTGGATCAGGTACTGTATATAGTACAGTAAGCAAGGGAAAACGGCGAATACTCATTTGTACAACGTTTTAAAAAAATATTATTGTTTCTATACGTCAACATGATTTTCTTAGCGTGTATAAACGGTGCATTTGATGCATTTTACAGTCTGTGGCTGTAGCAAGAGGAAGGTCGTAAGTGCTGTGGGCTACTAATAGCACCCTCCAAATTTATTGCACGGCAGTGTAACTGGAGAAGCTGCGGTTTTCGCAAGAGGCTACCCTTTAAAAAAATACTGCGTCAAAATTTTCGGGGTTTTCTTAAAGCTGTAGTTTATATTTTCAGATGAACATGAATACTGTAACTGAGTCGTATGCGTCTCAACCACTAGGGGTGAAGTCTATAGGGTTAACAGATTTTGTTTGATGAAGCATTGTCGAACATCAATTCCATGAGGGTGTTCTCATGGAGTTCTCGAAGTTCAAGCTTCATCCGAAGTTCATTACCTGCATTCTAATATTGATTAATAACATAAATACCATTATTGTGCCTTAATGATGACACTAAATACAATAGAGCTGTCAGGTTGGCAACCCATAGGTTCATGCATATGTCCTGCTTATGGAAATGTGACCAACGCTTTAAAACGAGTCCACTTTCCTGGGAAGACTGTGAAAAGTGCAATTTACAGCAGGTGAAACAGACCTGCTCCTGCATGAAGTTAAAGTGCACATGCAGTGAATGGCATTAAAATTAATTGTGAATAATTGTGATGTAATGTGCTGCAAATTTGTTTTTGTTTCTAATCAGACTCTTAGTTCTCTTTAATCCTTTAAGGTGTAAGATCACAAATATGTGATTAGAATGTTTTTATCTGAACATTCTCATGCTCATGTAACAATCATTACTGGTAATTGAAAGCAATGTTCTAGAACACTGATTTACAATTTTGAAACAACATTCTAAAAAAGGATCTTCAAAGGGTTAAAATTGTTTTGTTCAGTTGTGGAATAACAGGTGAAATCAGCTGGGTTTTAATCAGATAAAAACTGATCACTGTAATTAAAAAAATATGAAGGACGAAGAATAAGGTTAAAATACATTTAACATAGTGACATTTAAATTTATCTCAGTTTTTTAACTGTAGCCTATCAAAAAACCTTACGCACAGCGAATCCCGGGGACTGCCTAGGCTATTTGAAAAACAATAGGCTACACTGGACAAGGTTTTTAACTTTTTTCAGTCAAAACCATTCTATTTACTTACAGGCTGTAGGCCTAGATGAAGAAAGCTGTATTGTTTTGACATCTGAAGCACATTTTTAGAAATTAAATGTCCGTCTATTGCAGTGTGCGAGACAATTTGCACATTAGGCTTGATATAGGTTTCATCAGCAAAGTTTTTAATGGATAGCCATTGTCCCGTATAGAAGATTATTCCCCCAGAAGATTACAGGAACTACTGGCAAATATAGGCTAAGTCATAGCTGGATCCAGGATAATTGCGAATAGTCTAGCCTATACATATAAGCTTACACGTACCATCGCACATTGCCTGGATGCTGATGGAGTGGGTTGAAAGCAATTTAGTGCGCCATTCCCCTTTGCTGAGGGACAGGTATGTGGTCTTTGACCTATGGACCCTTTTATTGTTATACATTTTTTGATATAGCCTACACAATAATAATATTTCACATTGTAATTTTGATATTTTTAGTCATGCTTGTGTGCGCCCCTGTGTGTAACAGACAGAAGGGTGTATGCGCCTTGTGTACACCCCTATGTAGACGCACTTATATGCGCCATTAAAATAACATGTAAACGACTGCGACATGACTTTAGACCAGGTTTGTGATGGTTTTAGCGCAAGCGCTTTCTGCTGGCTCAAGATAGCAATATGCCAAAAATTATCCTGGCCACTCCTTATCTTAAGACCTGCCCAGTTCACTTGCAATGGGCGCAAGAATACTTGGTATTTAAACGACATGAGCGCTAGGCGCTATAATGAACCCTGCACTGGGTGTAAGATAGCAAAGACACTTGCATTTGGGTTAGTGCCGCTTATCGCCGGGTGTAAGTTATCAGCATATAGCACATATTTCAGCATAGGATATTCAATATCCAGCAACCACTGTAACACGAGTCACTGACCTTTTCAGATAATTATTATTCAGTACTTACATTTAGATCAATATTTTAGAAAATATTTTGAAATTGAGAATCAGAAGGCAATACTACATGACCTAAATCTGGACTTATTTCACTAATATTAGCTGCAGAATTAAATTAAAGACCATTATCTTTACATTTGTGAGAAGGAGCAGCTCATCATCATTTAGTGTTGGACTTAACGACCTCTTAAACACTCAACTTTGTCTCTTTGTTCATAGTATGATCTACAAACCACGTTTATGTTTTCTATTTTGTATCCACTTCCTGAAGGATTTCATAAAGCTGGCTTTGAGCAATAATGAATTTCCTTATTGGAAAGTGCCTTCAATTTTGAGCCCACTTCTCAAAGGATATCATAAAGCTGGCCAATGACAAATTGAAGAGACTTTCCAATAAGGGAAATTTATTATTGCCCAAAGCCTATATATCAATGTGGGATCTATTAGGACTCACGACGTATGGCACTAATTACAGCCTACTAGGATTTTACATTGATATTGTTCTGTCTCGCCCATCTCTCTTTGAGTCAGAAGGTTGCTCAGCGCACGTGGAAATTAAATCCTTGTTTTGTTCCGCTGTATTTCCCTGAAGGAAGGCAGATAATTGAAAAATTTTCTCTTGACATGGAGGTCTGTGTTCACTCATAAAACAACTGCAGAAAACAAATGCAGACTATTTCCCAGTCTTGATTCTGCACTCCTAAAATTTCAATGTGTATAAAGTTATGAAGAACAAATTTGTTTGTAGAAAGTATTAGCTGATGAAATAGTATTGTACCATGGGACTGAGAAATAGGTAAAATTTATGTCATCTGAGAATGATTTTGTTTGACGGGTTTATAACATCTCTAGCTTCTACATCTTAGAAAGTCAGGGTTATTTAGTGCTCTTGAACATTATGTGAATCCATGAGCTAAAAAGAACATTGGAGTATGTTGACAGTGGAATGAGTTACATATTGTCACGTGAATGACCAAGGCCATCACAGAAAGAAATGCAGCCAAAAAGACAAAGCTGGTGAATGTTTATTGAGGCCTACTTGTTGCATTTATTATTGAAGGTCTAAGCAGTGAAGCTGTAATTTTTTTTTATTTTTTCAAAACGTCTATAACTTCTAGGCAGTACCATGAAAAGTCATGAAAAGGCAAATACATATGCTGTAACCTTGACACATGGTAGAGCTATAATGACCAAATTAATTTATGAACTTCAAAAGGTCTGCCCCTGTGTCCCATTTGATCTAGTGTTTTTAGAGTCTAAATTTGATAAATGGCTTTATGTTGCATGCTGCTGGGTCTGGAGATTTATCTTTTGTTGGTGTGGGATGATTTAGGATTGTGCCTGGGTAGGTTTTAGATTTTGAAGCCATAGTCTTGTTACCATGGACATGGTTAATGTGCAGTGGAAGTAGGGTTGCCAACCGTCCCTTGAAATAAGGGACGATCCCTTATCAGTTCAATAAGGCTTATTGAACTGATAAGGGATCGTCCCTTATTTCAAGGGACGGTTGGCAACCCTAAGTGGAAGGTCACACTGACTGATTGGACACCTTGAATCGTTGCGTGCAGCCATTTTGTTTGTGACTCTAATCCATTCAGTCTAAATTAAGTTTGGAGGAATGTATATAAATTACATAAAAGTATCACTTGTCTTGAAGTGATCTAAACCATTGTACATATTAACATTGTGTACAGTTTATAGATACTTGCATCCTTAAGAAGGTTTTGTTGAGCATTATGGACAGTGACAACATCATATACTACTTCCCATAGAAAATGTTTATAATGCTTACCTTGATTCAGAGTGTTGTGGTTAGATCAGACCGAAAATTGAGCCTTTTGGACACACACACCAGGGGCAACATGTATAAACAGTGCTGAGCAGAAAAATGCCCTCAGAAAGCTGCGTAAGTGAGTTTCCACGCAGAAATTCAGATGTATAATATAACGTGCTGTGAGAATCTGCGTACCTCTGCACACGATGGACGCCATATGTACTCAATGTTTGGAGTCCGTGTGATATGGCGACACTGTGACAGAAAGGCAGAGGTAGAAAATGCTAAACTTTTTAAAATCAGATTTCCGACTTTCACCCTGAGCGCTTTTACGCATTCTTTTACTCTGTTTTATACGTGTGGCCCCAGATGTGGGTTAAGTGTCAGAAGCATACTGTATATTTAAAAGAACGTCATAGATGGCTATGGTTATGGTGGTATACTTTTGCTGTTATGGGAATGTTTTGCTTGGTAAAGTCAATGGAATCATGAAATCCAGTAAGCACCAAAACATTTCAGATGAAAACATAATGTATTCTACTCCACTCATACCTTGACTATAATGTGAAACATCTGATTCAATTGAATGTCTTTATTTGACATGTTTGTTTGTGTTTCGTGGGTCTGCCCCATGTCTATGTGTTTTTTACTGCTAGCAACTACAACCGAAGTTCCCTCACAGGAAAATTAAAGTTATTCTATTTTATTCTATTCTAAAACCTGGATTCCCCCTGTCAAGAAGCTCAAATTTGACGACGCCAAGCATACCTCGAAATCAACCAGGAAATAGCTAACCACAAAATTACTCTTTCTTCAATAGTCATCTCAGACTTGAACCTCATCTAAAATTTGTGGTTTTATTTGTGACCAGTCCACAAGCGCAGATCAAGGCATAAAATATTGCCAATATTATTTCATACAGCCTTCTTTGCTCATCTTTACCAAGGGAGTGAATAATTTTGGAGGGCAATGTACAGTATATCCTATCTAAATACATTCCGGTAGTAGATATGGGAGATGGAATGCCATTAAAAACTGTGGCTTCACACATATAGCTTCCTTGGCAGAGTGAGGCTACCTGTATGCCTTGATATCCCTCTAAGAAAGAAAATCACGAACTGTCTTCTTACATGATTTAATAATATAACAAAAATAATTCTAGTTTGCAAATAACTGCATTCACGGTTAATGTTGCTGCTGTTTGCCAGTTTTTGATTTGAGGTTTGAACTATGCCGGCTTTGTTGGAAAAAAAAAAAGAACAATATTGCAGCCCGTTTAAGTGCAATTTTAAAATGCCATCGCAGTTTATGTTTAGTGTGCAATTTCATCACTTAAAAACCTGCACTATTACTGCCTCATTTCCTTCACCACTGAGTCCCCTACCTCATCTGTTACGGAGGATAGCTGATCACTGGCTATGGAGATCTCAAGGCTCCAGTATCTTGGGTGCATCCAATGAAATGGGCCATAAAATGCTATGGGTCTCAGCAAAACTGGAATGAAAAATAAAACCTGCTCATTTGAAAAGGAGCGAAGGTGATAACTAATCCATTCCAGATCCTGCCAACTATATAGAGTAAAGTATTATGTTGCAATTAGTGCTGCAGGAACAACAACAAATAAATGGTCTGAGTATATAGTTTATAGAAATTATAGGACAATCACAAATGGCTGAAAGCTCAACAGATAAATTTCCGATTTATTGCTGTGCAAATTCTGGTCCTGGACCAGACTACCATAGAGCCAATAGCAGTAATCAGGAATGACCTCCTTTTAACCTGACAGTTATTTTCTCGTCTCTCGATGAGATAGCATGATAATAAAACAAATATAATCAATAGTCCACGACATGAAACCCGAAAATCTTTCTTTCTCATCATGACAATGGACTAAGCTCACCCAGAAAAATCGGAATAAAAAAAATACAAAGTTTGCAAAGATAAAAAATAAAGATGATAAGTACATATGTGTGCACAAAGGCTGAAGGTGTTTGTTATTCTGACTTGTGAAAAGAATCAACATTGATGTGTTTAACATATTAATAGAAAATTAATCTGATAAAGCCACCGTTAGTATTGTTTAGTGGGAAAGGGGAACAAATCGCTTCCAGTAGGACACAAAGACAAACAGGCAAATTGACAAGGAAAATTGTGTTTGGAAAAAAATAGAGGAAATCTCTGTTATTTATTCACTCAAGGACATCTCTGCAGTGTTTGATTATCAACAGGATATAAAAGGGGTTTTCAGGTAACGGCTTTCAAACTGCTATACTCGTACTTCTCCTATAACCATCCTGTATGCAATGTATCAAGTCATTACTCACTGATGATCTGCTGTTCTTATTGTACCCCAAAAATAAAAATGTCACTTCACTGATTGCATTAACCATATATTTTTGTACAACACTGATCAATGTATGATGTATTTAGCAAAAGGCGTCATGTACCATCAGCCTGCACTATCACAGTACACTTCCAAAATAAATACTTTTTAGCACTTTGGCAACTGTCCTTGGGGATTTCTTTAAAAGATATTCTATTGATTGCTACCTTTTAAAACACATCTGTAAGGCCCTTCCTATCGATATAATTTGGTACAATCTGTATTCTCAAACAGTGGCTAGACATGGACCTATGAATTTATGAATGGGTCAATGAACACAAATTAATTATTTTGTTACATAGTCCAGCTCTTTACTTTCCCAACTCTATACTCTCCACTGCTGATGAACTGAAGGAACAGCAGGCCCCATTTTAACATAACACATTAGCTATTATTAGCAGCCTCACATATGCTGGCCGCTTAGCAAGTGCTAACAACAATCTAAGTCTGGCTGCCAGACAACTGGCTTGTTTGTTGAGAGCCAGATAGTTGATGCAGCTCATGGTGATGGGATAGCTCCATCTGGATCTTTTGTAGAATAAATGGTGAATATCATTTTGCACAGAATTGTACATAATCATAGAAGCGGCTCAGTACTGCACATTAATCCCTGATTTAAAGTGACAAATGCATTCAGTCATTTGAATAAACGTGCCTGTTTTTTTATTTACTTTGAAAGAGCATGTCTAAAACAAGTGGCCTTAAGCCTTATAATGTGTGGCGGCCAGTTCAGTTAAATAATGTCATAGATTCAATCAACATTTGTTCTTCACTTTTTGACTCACAATTTTTTCCATATTTTTTTGTGTGAACATAGGGAAGATCATGCTATCGGATGGCGTTTCCTTTGTGACTGTACAACAGCCATAAACAACCAAGACCTGTTTTGTTGACTTCACACCAAGTGCATATTCCACATTTTAAACCATAGAATTCTGTGTTTTCATGATTATGTTAATGAGCTATAGTTGTAACAAATTGTCTCATTGTGGCTAGATTTGACTCCTAAAGGCATTTTGTTGTCACAATTAAAAACAAGAAACACAATTGTTTTGAGTTAATCTTCCTCCTCAGTGTGACAAGTGTTCAGCAATAATATCTCATCAAACTGCTCATTTGTGCACATTTTCATATAGTTGGAAAGTATATTATTATGCTTTTCGGCTTTCACCGTGTCATCTGTCCAACTGAGAGTTTCAGTATTTCTCAGTCAGTGGAGTGAAAATAAATAATCACTTCAGTTAATATTTTTTTTCTATGTTCTGCATTCTCCAGTTGATGTCTCATGGTGATTTCTTTAAATCACAATTGTCCCGAATTTAAATTAAAATGCCATACTGATTTGTGGTATTCTGGATAACTTTTAAATGAAAGGACGTATTCATCTGAGACAACCTTAGTCGCTTTTCTCCAATTTCAGCTCTAGAAGTGGAATATGATGTGGAGTCTGCAAGCTAAAATGAGTATGGTATTACAATGCAGAGAAAATCATGATTTCTGGTCATTAAGGATCTGTTTAGATTAGTATTGTAATGCACTCTTACTCAAATCCACATATTCTTTACACAATATTATAGCCTGCAGTGACAGTGCGCATTGACAACCCAGGACGCCACAACCATTTTTTTGCATTTGAGTTTGACCATGCAAAAGCATATTTGTATCCAGTGTTCATAATAACATGATAGCCATACAAGCATAATGTGTATATGACCTGTGGAGGCTTGTGAAATTAAATAAAAAATGTCCTCTCACTCTGTTATCATTATCAAATGTGATCACATTACCTTGATGTACTTTTTATGGAAACAAGTGGGCTGTGTTTTTATTATAATAATGAGTTTGTAAATCTAATCCAATCTTTGTCCAATCAATTTCAAATTAATAAATGTAAAGAAGCTGGCGCTCCATCCAGGTATTTAAAATAATGTATCTGTTCACATAAGGGGTGCCCTATCCATGGTATGAGAAAGCCCTTAGAACTTAAAGGGATAGTTCACCCATTTTGAAAAGAATTACATTGTTTTACTCTTCCCAAAAATAGTATGTTAAGCTGCCCTGGTCTCACCATTGTAGCTAAATTATTGTAAATCCTGAATTGGAGCAATGCTAACAATTAGCATCTTGCCATTGGATATAATTCCCCCCAGGCTAACTTGCTGTCAATTAAGAGCCTAAATCCACTCAAATAAGGTTTAACAACAGCTTCACAAGTGTTGGAAACTACAATGCACATATGATTACAGAGTGCACAAGGACGATATTTTCACTCAAATTACTGTATATGATGTTGTTTCAGATTTCAGATGTCAGTGTTTACATTTAAATAAGAACACAGTAATTTGAGCGAATATATCGTCCTTGTGCACTTGGTAATCATATGTGCATTTTCGTTTCCAACAACAACACTTGCAAAGCTGTTGTTAAACCTTATTTGAGTGTATTTAGTTAGCCTGGGGGGAATTATATCCAATGGCAAGATGCTAATTGTTAGCATTGCTCCAATTCAGGATTTACAACAATTTAGCTACAACAGTGAGACCAGGACAGCTTAACATACTATTTTGGGGGTAATTCAAAATTGGTGACTATCCCTTTAAGAAACTTGAATTCCCTTGAAAAATTTTTATTTGCGATCAAGCTGAGGAAGACAACATCTTTTTAAACACGCCTTCATTCTCTTTTCGTGGATTTTTATTTTGTCTGCTACAACAGACATTTATATAAAAAAATAATGATCATGCATGCACTAGCAGCACAGATCTTTGCTTTGCATGTCTAGTCATATCCATTTTATAGCCATTTTTATAGGGACACTCTGAACTGGGAGATTTACAAACCTAGATGTGCTGAATAGTCTTCTAATTCTTAAACTTAATCATTTGCTTGTATGATTTATTTCAAAGCAGTGTCCTACGTTTGACATCTGTCAGAAATTCTTTTCAGCTGTGGCATCAACTGATTGATTTGTTGAAGCAAGTCCTGTGAGGGTGCTATTGCTTATACAAACCTCTTGAAACCAGCACACAGAGGAAATGTCAAAACATAAACTAGACTCCCCAGATTGAATAATATTATCATAAAAGAATGCATACGGCACTTTTAGCAATTAAAATGTCTCAGAGCCGCGGGTGATTTCAGGTGTTCTGAAAGCTCACATATTCTCTCCTGCATTGTGGCTCATCGCTCCAGCACAAAGAGGAGCACGAGTGTATCTCTGGTCCCCCCACTGTGCTCCGCAAATACAATTGTGAGTCGAGAATTGGGCCACACATTATGACTGGAAATTCCCCCTGTGCAATTAAGATTGTCCCCGGTGGTGAGAAAGCAAACTTAAAAGATAAGACATAATTAAGATAAACTATGTATCGCAGTAACCTTCTATTCATACTGCACCCCATGAGATAGCAATAGAAAAACAAAACCATTAAGTCGATGGTAGCTGCAGGTTTGACTTTTATTTCAATCTCATGCATTATAAAAAAAACTGTATATGTTATTACTATTAAACAACATTGTTTGCTTTTATATATTGCTTAGCTGTCTGTCTAACAGATAAGTGTGATATAAATATTACATTTAAAGCAATTATTTTATTGGAACTTAAGTCAAAGGTCAGACACTTGCTTATCCAGAAAGTAAGCACCATTTAAGGGTAAGACTGAAAATTCTGTCTCAATCCACGGTTCAAGGCCCCGAATCATCCCCTCTGTCCGTCATGTCACACCCCTTTATGCAACCTGATGTTCAAATCTCCATCAGTAACCATGAGCTGTATTTATGTAGGTAACAAATGACAGAGTAATTTAAGCCTTGGCACTTTGCCTTATCCGGGGCAATGTGCTGCTACTGGAAGCAGTTCACAAATTTCTAAATGCTATTATGCTTTTTCCTCTTAGCGTATTTCACATATATTTAGAGTCACTAAAATCCAGCTCTATTCCTTTGCACTTTATCTTCATTATAACATGAGTAGTTGAAAATTAAAACACTGGTAAATAGATGGGTACTGACATAAAAAATGGACTTGTTTTCTCTAGTGTGGATTTTCTAATAATGGTGTTAGATGTAGCATATAAAATCACATTAAGGTACTGACAAGATTAATTGTTGGGCCTGTTGGAGATGTGTACTACACAAACTGAACAATATAATTTAGAGAGTATTACCTAATGTGAAAGGTAACCAGTTTTCAGTTTTGCCAATCCGGGTCAGCTCTAGGCATGAGGAGACTAAACAAGTGCTTGGGGCTCAGCCTTCAGTGAGGGACTCACATTTCTAGTTAATACACAGTATGCTTTAGTTTACATAATTGAGTTCTGCTCAGTTACATGTGAGAATTTAGACTGTGCTGCCCCTTGTGTTGTCATTTAAATAACAAACCAATATTGTTTTCTATTCTTCATGAATTCTGACTTCCTCCCAAGTAGATAACATTAATTGTATATACTGAATGCATATACAGTATTTTAGCTGTAACTTGCAGTTTTAGACATTAATAAAGAAGTATAAATACAACCCCAGTACATCCCACATGTGATTATATGCATATAATTATGAGGATTCTGAGATGTCATTTTGGCATTAATTAGACTATAAAGCACACAGCTCAAAAGGGACAGCCCCCACAGAGATGAAATGCACTTGAAAATAAACATTACATTCATATTATAGCATTGTGCTTAGAATTCCACCAACTCACATATGTACATCACCTAAATAAACAAAGTTACATACAAAATCAAAAGAAAACCCCTAATGAATACGATCATATGCACCTTAAACAACAATGAGGACAGCAAAACGGATTGTGACAGGAGGTACTTAATTGAAATTCAACAGCTGATATCCTTCACAGCAAAAAAAAAAAAGAAAAAAAAGTACATTCACTAAAAACCTCTGGTTTGAGCAAGTTATGCAATTGTATTTTTATAATTTACGTCTGAAGGCTCTAAGCTAAACTTTTTTTCTCAAAATATACATATATCTTTTAAATTTACTGTATTTAATGCACTGCAATAATAATATTTAATAAATTGCAACGTTTCAAATTGTGTTGGCAGCCAAAGTAATTTGAATTGCAGAAATATTTGTCATGTATCCAAAGTACCTCTGCTCCTGGCACATTGGATATGCAAGATTATACTGTATCCACATACCGAGACCTTAATAATGGACCTTAACAAAACTGTTCAGCTGGTCTGCACATATTACATTTCCTTTGGTATGCCATAGCAAGGGAATGCTAAAATAGGGGGGGGGGGGGGGGGTCAGTTAAAAAACAGTCAGTTAAAAAAAAATTTCATGGTATAAAATAACAAATATAATGTACTTTTTTATGAGTAAACCTCTGATGGTATTTTGTTTATAAATGACCCTTTCACATTTCCAAAAACAATTTCAACCCCGCCAACTACAGAACCCATTCTTTCCAAGGCATTCATTAATAAATTGTGTCGGCTTGTAGCCTACCGATCATTACCAAACAAATCACATTGTGAGATTTGAATGCTTTGCCTTAGTTGCAAAAAAAAGTGTTAATCTGTACTACTTTTCAAAACGTCGTCCGGGTTTGTTTTTTGTACTCATAGCATTTAGACATGTCAGATCGACGATCAATTTCCTGAAACCACTTCTGTTCTTATCCCTTTTACAGATATATTTTACACATACGTCTCAGATTTCTGTGTCACACATATTGCCGAGTTAAAGAGGAAAGGTGTTCCACCTGTCATGATAGTGAATATTATGAAAAAGATCCATGTATCCATCCTTTTGTTGTCAATCGTTGTATGATGTCTGGAAGCAGCAATCATCACTGGCGCTCCTCTGTGCTCATCGCAGTGCACTATCCAACAAGGTGCCTGGAAAGGAAAGGGGAACTGTGAACGGGAAAGCAATCAACAGCACAAATGCAACGCGGCTGTCAATGTAATATTCCTGTTAAAAGCTATGCTCTTTCGCCTCGCTCCATGACATCATTAGGGTAGTGACAGTGGTTATAATTTTCTCACTCGTGGTGTGAATTGATTACATTTTCCAACAAATGAAAAAGCGGAGACATTGATCAATACATGTGTACTGCTGTAAAGACCTGAGGAGAGCTTTTCCTGAAAGTGTGGGAGAGTGGGGCACGCGGAAAATTACAGCCGTTGGAAATGCTTGTGATGCCTATTGATCTCACTGATCTCCCTAGCGTCAATGTACACAACTTCTCTTTCTATACATGTTTCCAGAAAAAGCTACGCTAACATTTTCCGAGGCTCAGCGTGAGTCTTATGACGGCTTCCTTTCTCCCTGTACTCCACTATATTCATTTGATTGTGTGTTTCACGTACGCCATTCTTTGAATTCTGTGCAGCTTAACACGTTGCTTATGATTTTTGTCTAGTTCCTTATTTCAGAAACACCCGCTTTGCACTACTATAGCTTACTGTGTTCACTTATCAAAGCCAACCTGTCAGTTGCCTGTATGCACTGTCCCTTGAAGCAGGAGCTTCCTTTTCTGAAAAATGGGCAAACATTGAAATGGCTTCCAAACATTTGCATCAGGAGTAGATATGGAAATGTACAGAAGATAAAGGTATGCATATAAATGCCTTTGTCATAAAAAATAATTAGAAACAGAAGTAGAGCCGTCGATAGAAAATAGCAGATGTTTTTGTTTTCAGTATGTATGTATTTTGTCAAGACTGCTGATTGTCATTTTCATCAATTATTTTTATCCAAATTACATTTTATTCCCTAAACCTCTGATGTTGTCACTCTAAATCACCATTGTAGTTAGTAGTGTATACATCACATTATAGAGTGGACAGCTTATAAACTGGTCCAACTATTAATGTATAAACAAAATAATAGTGTAGCAGCCAATATTATAAACATAATAAAAATCCTTGTGGTAAAGTGTAGTGTAAAGTGTAGACAACATGTCACGTGTAGACAACAAATATAGGCATTAGCTAACCCCTCTCAGTTTTAGTGCATTTATCCTAGTTGTTGATATGCATAAAGATGCATTGCAAAGCTATCCACAAGAAAGAGTTCATAAAATTGTTACCCATTAGGCCTGTACATGTGAATGTGTCCTAGTATCTTTCTGTACTGACTGACTGGTAATAATATTCAGGTTTTTTAGATTCATACTGTCATACCAGGGGATAAGGTTGCATTCAGTTAATATTCCACATGTTCACACTTATTTTATGTCTTCCACAGCTATATTCTTCTGCACATTTCTTAATTATCGTGCTTGAGATCAGAGTATGTCTCTCTACTGAACCTGAACTGAATTGTACGTTTTGAGTTGTCAGTGTGAATAGCACTGCTCTCTGTATTTAATTTTCATCCAGACAAAACACTTCAATTATTTTGAATTTGAGGAAGGTTTTTTTTAATTTTTTTTTAAAAGGTTTATGGTAAACAGCCAACAATCAAGAAAGCCAAGTTTCTAACACTAATTTTAAACGCAAATTTAGCAAACTTTGAGCTAAATTACCTAAAGTTAGGGAAGAACAATTTAGCAGAACTTTCTTCAATGTGTCAAGCTGGAAATTGTAAGTGCTAATTTCCAAACTGACAGATCTAAAATTAAGCAACACGCTGTCATCAAAAGTATGAATTGGCTCATCTTTCCTAACTAATGTGTTGCTATTTGTTATTTTGTTTGTTATATCTATTTTTAGTTCTATTTCTGATCCATCTTCATTCTAAGCTGGGCTAGTAAAGGCATGGCTTAAGGTATCATTCAACAACAATTTATTTCATGTTGCATCTTCTTAGGGTGGTGCCATTAACAAAACTAATTTAAAAGCTTAAAATATTCAGTCCGAATGGATTTAGATTAATTCTATTTACAGAGAAAACATATGATTGTTGATATCTTACATCTACGATGAGCAAAGGCAGTCAATAATACCATTGAACTATTTAAATTCCTCTCCTCCATTGACAATGACCAGCCAGTTTAAAGCTGAATATGCCACTCAACATGAGGTCATAGAGGTTATGGAATGGTTATATTTAAATTGTGATGGCTGTCCACGGCTCTTGCTAGCACTCTTTGTTCCTTTGACTAATTCACGAGCAACCAAACATGCCAGGATCTCACACTAAATGAACGTTGGCGACGGGAGCGTGATTAAGCTAAAACAGCAAGAATTTTCCGTGATAGTGCCAATTTGTCTGTTACAGCAAGTATTACATAGTGTATGGTAATATATAATAATATGCATATATGCATATCTGGCAGCAGAGTGATGGTTTGAGGCTCATTTGATACCTCACACCCTTGTTGGCTTACAGCCATTTCACCAACCATGTATTCCATACTGTTCAAGCATAATGTACAGCTAGTCCCACCCCCCAATTCCCATAGAGATCTATTTAAATGCAGAGAAGTTATAGTATCGCTTGTAGGAGTACCAGAGAATAAGATAGCAAGAGTCTTTTGATGTTGTTGGGTACAAAAGATTGTATAATTTCTAAACGGTTCATCCAATATGGATGAAAATACCCTCAAATTAAAGCTGACAGTCCGCACTTCAACCTCATTGTCATCGTATCCTTTCAAACTAAAAGTGCTAGAGTACAGAACCAAAATAACAAAAAGCTGTGTCACTGTCCAATTAATTATGGTGCTCACTGTATATATAAGAATCCAAATGAGTGCTTTACTAATGTTATTCAAAAATGATAAAATGAATTTGCCTGATCACACGCACCATTCAGTTTATATTTTACAAAGTTGAACTTGGCATTCTGGCAGCAGGCAGAGAAAAAGAACTGATGGGACACAAGCCTTGGTAGCTTGGGAACTGTTCAAGTGAGTAATTGGGATGTCTAGGATAGGATAATTTTACTTCTTGAAGACATGTCATGCATGTGATTTTCTGTGGGCTTCAACAATGTAAAATGAATGAATTCACATAATATTTAATGTGCCTATCTTCACTATAAAATAATCATAATTTATACAGAGACAAAAGATATGTTAAAAGCTATTTTTCACTCTCTTATTGAAACAATTGGACAATGACTCAGCCAAAAGAAGGAAGCAAGTAATATCCTGTGTGAGATCTGCTTCATGGCAGCAATAAAACTGAGAACCATATCTTCCTGACAGACTGATGAAATTTTATCAGTGTGTGTTTGAAGCAATCCCCTGCTCTTTTAATTTATACCCAGGTTCTTGTTTCCTTCAGGCAGAATAATGAAGCTCCTTCGCTGCCGTTTGTTTAGCTGCACAAAACAAACAATAACACGGATAACTAAAGGTCTTCCCGCCTGCATACCACTTCATATTCTGCAACTAACCCATTTAACTAAGATCAAATTACGGGATTTCACAATAAAATATAAGTATAATACTGGAGGCAATTTGAATGCCCACTACTGCTTCAAAGTGTCTTTCATACATGCCCGTGAAAGGGTCCCCTGTCACTCATCACCTCTTTCAGAACACAGACCTGCTCATCTAGATTCTGGCAGCTGGGTTCACTACGGTCTCACTGGGGTACAACAATTAATGACAGAGGCGATCCCAGTAGCTCTCCTCTTCCCATGTTAAATTTTTCTTGAAAATGCGTTCTTATTATGTTCTCTCAATATTATTATAATCTCAATGTTTCTCATAATCACAGTGTCTTCCAACTTTCAAATCTCTGAAATCAAACAAAGAAAAGTTAAAAAAACAAAAAAAAACATACATTTAATGCATTATACATTAACAATCAGGCGTACATAACTAGATGGAAACAAAGACTTCGGCTATAGGAGGAGAAAAACAAAAAAGTGGAAGATATGTGTAGCTAGTGTTCTGGTAAAAAAAACAAAAAACAGATGGCTTGATTTGTCTTTAGCCCTTTGCTGCCTGGATTACAGGGGCTTGGAGGTTGAGATTTCTTTAATACCAGCTGTTTTTTGCCGTGCAGCATCGTGCTGATTTAATGTTCCACTCCTCTGCATTTCCATAACTCGCTTACCATGAGAATCAAATGTGCTGGAGACATCCAAGCACACTATGCAGGACACATCCAAGCACACTATGCAGGACACATCCAAGCACACTATGCAGGACACATCCAAGCGCACTATGCAGGACACATCCAAGCACACTATGCAGGACACATCCAAGCAGACTATGCAGGACACATCCAAGCACACTATGCAGGACACATCCAAGCACACTATGCAGGACACATCCAAGCACACTATGCAGGACACATCCAAGCAGACTATGCAGGACACATCCAAGCAGGCACATGCAGAGACAGAGGTCAGTGGAGGGCTTGAGACCCTTTTGAGCGCCCCCCCCCCCCCCCCCCCCCCCCGGACGGTGTTTATTTCCCTTTCCCCTTGTATTATGTTTTTTTCTTAATTATAATGATCATCATTGAAAACAGGGCACAAAACAAGGGCACCCACATAAAAAAAAGGTACCCCACAAGCACACATATACAGCCCAAAGTGTTGTGCCTCACTCATCATCAAAGAGAGAACAATTGGTATTGAGTCGAATCAAATGCGGCTGCCTTTCTCAGTGGTGAGCTCAGTTGTGTACTTTGGGCCTGTTTTGCCTTTTCCTGACTCTGTGTGTGTGTCACTCAATAAAAGGGGTGTAATTTCATCTTCACTTTCTCTGAACTATCATTATTACTCTAGCGTCCCCAACAACAAGCGATTGTTACAACCCAGTTACATACCTAACCCGAGATCCTCTGATAGATTTATAGCGCTAGCTGAACCTCGTACTATACATGTTGCGTGCTAGTGCTAGTGTGAAGTGTATGCTGCATATCGCGGTACCTCAAACATCAGTCCTCGCATAGATTTCCTTTCATTAGCCAATTTAAACGTTGGAAACAAGGTGTGCGGACTCTTTACACTTAAATTAAGCACTTAAACGGTGGGCCAAAAACCATAAATGAGAGTATGTTAATCATATAATGCATATCATAAAAATATAGGACACAACTGATATGTGGCAGTACAGTATTCTTAATGATAGACCAATAATCAAACATTGCTAAATTGCTTTTACTATCTCTGTTATTATCCCTTGTCCTCTGCTGCCGTAAAAGTGTTTTATGATGACTGCTTGGGTAGAGCTTTTGTGTTCTTTGGCACTGTTGCAGCTAGTCCACCTATTGGCAGAGTTAGCTTTTACTGTATTCCACGATACCTGGCATGCTCCATGACCGTCCTGTACAGCAAGACTGGAGAAGATGACAGCGAACACAGCATTTTATTTTATGTAACTGTGTATGCAATCAATGTCCTCAGGCCCTTCCATTTCCGTGTTGCACCACCAGCGAAGATGTTCTGTGCCCCTACGCCAGTTTATATGTTAACAATCAGTATCATGGCGAGATGAAACATGTGTTTGCTAGTTTGCACGAGTCTGGGCAATTTCCCTGACAGTACCAATCTGCTCTTTATAACAGCTATTAGGATTATAATAGGAATATGTGCCCTAGTCTTTGAAGCTTTGAAGCTTGGTAAAGTCTGTTCATCTGAGTAACATTATATTCCCTGTCACTATCCACCTGCATTATTTCCTATGAAGACTCCCAGACTGTTTATTGAGATAATTCATGCTGTATCTGTGCAGTGCCCTAAATTAATATTTCGTAATTTTTTTTTTTAATTTTAGTTTTTTGCTGTTACACTAACAAAAACTGTTATAGGTCGGCAACTTTAAATAATGATCAATATGAATAATGGATCAAAGTATCAATCTGTGCTGGCCATGTAATTATCCATATCCATGTGTTTTTAGGGAAAAAAAATAGTTTCACAATATAAATTAAATATTTTTTGTCAATTTGACAAACCAGTTCTTTATAACTTTCCGTGATACTGTATGTTGTAAGTAATTATAGCATAAGCAGTACAGGACAGTACATAATTTCTTTAGTCAGAAGTGATTTGGCGCAGGTGAGAAAATGATTCAACGTTACTGAATGTCATGTAAAATTTGTGAAAAGCCACCACTGTACATATTTAAATGATTAAAAATTCTAAACATATTTCTTGAGTAACTAAATGAAGTCCAACCATAGGCCGTTGCCTAAATATGCATCTCATTATATTAAGGCAGGGTTACTGCCACTATCTATGCTCTATTTCAGTTTGAGATGGCTACTCAGATGATGGTTTGAGAAACAGAAGAATTAATCACACATAGTCTTTAGAAATACAGTAACTTTAAAGGTACTCCAAAACTTACAACTTACAGTGCAATCATCTCAGCGAATGAATAGGTTTCTATGCAGGCACCTGTATAGGCATTAACAGAAAAAAGTTAATTCCAACTTGCCCTGTTTCTGAAGTACATAGTGAGGCCATCTTTCTCATAAATGCCACTGACACATTTTGCAGAGAACTGGTCTATGATCAGCTTCTCGTATTATGCAATGGCAGCCTGCAAACATTCAGTCCAACAAAGTTGTATGTATTGTAGCAATCCAAAGATAAACAACAGCTTTTTTTAAATCCCTGTACATACACCCAGCTAGCAATCTTAGATTCCCAGAACAAACCCATACATTAGCATAATAGTACATGTTCTTAACGCATTACTTTTTCCGGTTTCCAGGATGTCCCTTGAGCATTAATTGTTATGTCTAAAGAAACATTGCAACAGTCGTCTCAGAATGTAATTTTTCTCCTACGTGGCATGTGACTCATGTGGCATGCCACCACAATATCAGCGCAGCCGCCATAAAATAAAAAGGTCCGTCAATAACGGGTTGTATTTATGAGAAGTGCACTTATGTCCACTTATTTAGGAGAGGTGCACCGCACACGTGTTTTTCTGCACCCGAAACCCACTTGTTCATCTTCATGGATGAACACCCTCAGAGCCCAGTGACATTGACAAAGCAAGGTCCATAATCTGCGATCGTAATTTATATTACACCATCAACAAAGTGCTATGGCTAATGTTACCCCAGCTGCTTGCGATGTCTGTAAGCCATATTGAACACGTCATGCCGCCACGTGGGGATGGGGGCATGGGGTTTCCTGGAGGTAACGATTGCAGACCCATTTGGCGCCGCCCCCAGACGGGTGTTGCCCTAGGCAACAGAACTGGTGCTGTGCTGGGAAACATAGTAGATACATTTAACAGACTCTCTTATCCACAGTATAGGGGAAAATAGATCCAGCACTGCAGTAAACTGTTCAATCGAATCAATGGAATCCAAACAGTAAAGTCCTGTTCTGATATCCTTGTCATTTCTATTAATAGCTAGAGAATAATTTTGCTAAACACTGCAATTTTCCTGCCATCATGACATGAATTATTGATGTCTATAGATGCCATGAATTCCCAAGTAGTAGCCAATTAAAAAGTGCAGGTAGGAAGGGGTGTAATGAAAATACCCACGCTACATAGTATAGTCTTATTGCTGCTGCTGGTGGAACACTTTGTCACTGTGTAATCTGTCATTTTCCACTAGATTCCATTAGATGCAATGTCCTCTTGATTGACATGCACAAATGTCTTTGATTATCAATATAAATTAGATTTGTGTCATCAGATGTCTATGGGGATCAAAGCAGGATTTAATCATTTCTGAGTGATGTGAATTTTAAATGAAAACATTCTGGAGGTCTTCTGGAGAACTTGACTTTTAAAAAGATTCTTTGCAAGAAGTTTTTAAAACAGGAAATATGTATAAGCCATTGCACATTATACATGAGCAATACAAGTCATGCTACCTGAGGAGAACGGCAGGAGAACACCATCTTGAGGACATCAAACTCTTTTTTGTGAACCCATAGCATGCTTTTAAACAGGCTTTACGTTGTTTACATTTTTATCAGTTAATCACTGTGATATAAATTGAACAATATTACTCATAAATTAATAGACGTGGCGCTGTAATGGCAACATGTAGTCCAGCTGTCTCT
Organism: Synaphobranchus kaupii; assembly: GCA_029718625.1. Classification (NCBI taxonomy): domain Eukaryota; kingdom Metazoa; phylum Chordata; class Actinopteri; order Anguilliformes; family Synaphobranchidae; genus Synaphobranchus; species Synaphobranchus kaupii. Next base: position 15,525,023 of record CM056390.1, on the reverse strand, counting down.
CGTGTTCGTGTCTGTTAATTTGAATGTATTTTGTTGTCCGGCTGTTGTCTTTTGCTTTTTTCATGCGCTGTGTGTCTGTTGTGGGACGGGGAAGCGGGCTGGAGATTGTTCAGAGCACTTATGCTGCTTGTTTTGATAATATTAACGAATTGTATATTCGGGATAATTTTGTTTGTGGTCTTGATCATGGAGACACATTCACAACATATGCTCGGGAATGTCCGTTGGATCTGCAGCCACAAAGTTTACCATCGTTCTTCACCGGAGTTGAAGATCTCAGGACTCTGAGATCTAGGACTGATCTAGGACTGCAGGCAAACTTCAAAAGGCCACCAGAGAAAAGAAAGGAGAAGATAATGCAGGGGAGGAGTGAGGCGACGACTGGGAAGGCTGACGCAGTTCGGTGCTCCGTTTTCAACAGTGTACAGAGACCACAACACTGCGTGTATGGAGTCGTGGAGGCGGAGTTTGTGTTGGACTGCTTGATAACACTGGACATCTCGGGACAGCGGGGGCTATTTTTAATCATGACGTTTGGCTGTAGGCTATTACACTTTAATTCACTTAATTAGTTTGATTAATGCAATGATGATATTGAATGTCTTTGTTTGATATGTTTGTGTGTTGGGGGTCTGCCCCCCACTGTCTATGTCTTTTTTGTTGTTGCTGGGGCTACAACTGAAGTTCCCTTGCGGGAAAATAAAAGGTATTCTATTCTATAAACAAACATTATAACATATAAAGGGATTACAGTGATTTTACATTTGCATATTTTTAGATACACTTTAAGTCAGAAGTAGTAGTTAACTTCATGCTACTTCTCTGTCATACTAAAATTTAGAGGTTGTTAAATGAAGGATATCTCTCATTTGGTTCCTGTTTGTACTGCATGGAGCACGGCATTATGGGATTGGCATCCAGGGATGTGGTTTTAATGGTCATTGATTTAAATTCAACAGAATGCATTTATTTCAAACGAACAAACAACCTATACCATATGCTTCAGTCGACATATTTAGCAGGTGGATATATAGATAACTAGTTTATAGCTAGTGTGAAATAATAAAATTTTATATGACTGTTAAGAACAGGGAGGGGTTCTAACTACTTTACTTTATTTAAACCTCGGGGAAGCATTGAGGGAGAGCCCCTCATTTACAATATTGCAAGAAAAGAAAGAGAAGACATTACACAAGACAATAATCAAAGAACCAATAAATTAAAACATTAATCAAAACTAAAGTTAAAACAGTTAAAAATAAAAATAATTAAAACATTAATAGAACATTCGCTAAAACTAAATTTAAAACATTTGTTAAAAGAAATTACAATCAAAAACAGTAAGATTCAACATTAGGTTCTTAGATTGTCTCAAAGGCAGTAAGGAGTCACAACAATTTAAAATTTCTTTGCAAACCCTTTCAAATATGAGGGGCATGAAAGCAAAAAGCAGTCTGTCCTAGGTCAGACTGTCTTGGGGATCCGGAGTACAAGCCAGTCTTGTGAGCATGTGTGATAGTGTGCAGTGTTCCAATTCTAACATGTCCATATAGTCACATGTAGAATGTGTACTCCGTAAATACATACTGTAAAATTGGTCTGCTTACAAAATAATTAACATCAAAATGTTGCAATATTACATCAAATATTTTAATCCATACGTTTCACAGAAAAGATTGAAGTGCTATTTCAATGCAATGGTTACCTACATGCATTCATGTAACTTGGGGGGGGGGCTTTTGGTAAGATATGCCGGATGAGTAGATATCTGTATAATCTGTATTACTTTACAGAGCTTGCAGGACCCAGCACAAGCTGTCCTCATTATTCCCCGTGGAAAAATAACACACAGAACATGCAGAGCCACATTGAAAAACAACGCAAGGGAACAAATTGAAATGACCAGCCACTTTTCCTTTGACTGGAGCTGGAGCTAGCAGCCAGTTACTGGAACTCCTACGAGAGCGCAGAGTACAAGAGAAGAGTGCAGATGGTGACTGCTGATTTCAGGAAGGAATATAGCCCAGAGAATTGTGGTCAGAGTTGCAACAAAGTTGCTTAATTTAATAGTTCCTTACGTGATTATAAAAATAAAATTCTGAGGGGCATGGAAGGAAGCACTACACCCTGAAAACATGTGAATTTGTCTTACAAAGCAATTTATAGATAGTGGAGAAAGTGGAAGCAGATGTGCTTCTACCCAGCTATTGGAAAGATGGATAGAATGGTTTGAAACAGCCAAAACAAAAATATTTCAAAAGCATCTCCACCTGGGTAACTTCAAAGACTAACCCAAGGACTGAGGCACACATAGCTTAAGAGCCATTGGTATTTACATATCTAAGACATCTTGGTCAGAGTTAGAACACACATGGACCAGGAAGCACATTTTTATATCCTATGACCATATGCGTACGATGCACAGATGTAGTAAGATTATTTTTATATACGCTTTATAGATACTTACCCGATGAAGAATACATCACACAATATATGTGAGAAGCAAAATAGCTTTTATGTTAATACTTATGTGTGCACTGACCTTTGTAGGGTGTGTGAAAAATTTAAGTCAGTTCATATTAAAGAAGAAAAAAACATCCGGTATTGCTGAGGCAGACACATTAGACTTTGTAATATAGTCCAGTGACAATTTTTTTCTGATAGAACTGGATATAGCTTTGCAAATTCACTAAACATTTAGATGGATCCTATAACAATTTCCATGTTTTAAAATTGGGCTCACTGTTATTCATCCCTGAATTATATGCAAATCTGATCTTCATTGAATAACACTTTACACTTACCCAAAGGACTAAGCAGACTATTCAACTCCAGCTGCAGGCTTTACAAGTCATTGTTCATTCCACATTCATTTTCTGGGCCCGAGGTCTTCAATTCTGGGGGTTTGAGAGAATTTATCTTTACATTTCAGTGTTATTTTCAGCTCTCGAGAGAAGTGTGAAATATTACTGAAGAAAGATTATGGTTGAATAACATTAATTGTTTGTAATAATACATTTATATAATTATATATATATATTTTATTTTTTATTTTTACAGCTGATATAATATGCATTCAATCAACTCATACTTGATTTTAACTATTAACTAACCAGCTAAAGAAAAACTTGTTTTACCATGAACACATTTTCTTGTCTTTGTAATTATTTAGTTATTAGAGAAGGACAAATATATATATTTCTTTTTTTACTGTTACTGCACTCATCTAAACACAAAAATATTTACAACTCTATTTTAAAGCCTCTGCCTGCACTGTCTCTACAATAATTATATCAGCACTGAAAGTTATCAGCTAATTACAAACCTTGCTTTATTCCACTCACAGTGGTTGGAACCAACTATTTGTAAACAAATAACTACTTTCTTGAGAAATTACTTTCTACAAACTTTTTTCAGTGATATACAGTGAGCACCATAATTCACTGGACAGTGACACTTTTTTTGTTATTTTGGCTCTGTACTCTAGCACTTTGAGTTTGAAAGGATACAATGACAATGAGGTTGAAGTGCAGACGGTCAGCTTTAATTTCAGGGTATAGAACCTTTTCATTTATAGAACCTTTTTGTACATAGTTCCCCCGATTTTATGGCATCAAAAAATATTGGACAGTTTAACATAATGTAGAATAAAGTAATCAATTTTAATATTTGGTCGCATATCCTTTGCATGCCATGACTTCCTGATGTATGTGACCAAACAATATCAAGACTCTTGATATCTTATTTTCTGGTACTCCTACAAGCAAAATGATAACCTCTCTGCATTTGAATGGATCTCTATGGGAATTATTATAGTGGATTATTCAGGTGGAATAAGAGAGTTTATCAAAAGGACACCATGTTGTTCTGGTTTAAAAACATGGAGCCGAAACCAACGGACCGTAGTGCGTCTAACCAATCAGGTGTCGGCTATTTCCGTTGTGGGCGACAACAATTATCCATATGACGTAGAGGTACCTCCAAAGAGTTACTCTGACATCACAATTTGGGTGGGGGCAGTGTGGGGAGCAGAAAGGAATTTTCAACAGTTAGAGGGCAGCACAAAGACGCTTTTCTTTTTTCTTATGATACAATATTATTTCAGAATTGTTGAAATACCAGAATGGATGAATAAGTTTCATTATAAGGTAGGCATACAAACATGTTTACAGCTAAAAAGAAAAGTGCTCTAGAGTGTAGTTACCCTTTGAAACACACATGCCAACATAGTTTTCTCAGTATTCTAGGCCATGGCAGGCTACAGGAAAGCAAAGAAGAGGGTGAAATTGAAATGCTTCTGAAGTACAAGGAACGAAACGTGTGCTTTTTGGGAGCATTTGTAGAGGTGTGCAGCCTAGCTCAAAAGCCGCTATGTGGCGGAGGATAAACAGGGCTGTAAATAGTGTAAATGTAGCCAAGGGTGAGTCACACTACCATGGCTCAAACACACGCAACATGTGGAGTTGATTAAGGACAATCACAGACTACACAGGAAGGCCCAGCTGTGTATGACAATAATCTGCTGATGAGCTCAATTCATTCTGTGCTGGTTTTGATACAAATTACACTGAACCAGCCATGGGAATGCCTGCGACCCAGGACGAGTGCCCGCTCACAATATCTAGAGCCAGTGTGTGTTGTTCACGGATATATTTAACCTCTCCCTGCCACAGTGTGTCATCCCTACCTGTTTCAAGGCAACCGCAATTGTACCTGTCCCCAAGAAAGCCAAAATAACCTGCCTACATGACTACCACAGTGTCACACTGTCTTCTGTCATTATGAAGTGCATTGAGCAGCTGGTCTCCTGACTCTCTGGACCCACTGCAGTTTGCCCATAGGCCAAACAGGTCTACAGATGGACCCATTATCACCATTGCCCTGCACAATGCCATATCATACCTAGACAAGAGGAAGACTACGTGAGAACACTGTTCATTTACCACAGCTCAGTATTGAACTCCAAGCTCATTATCAAGCTCAGGGACCCGGGCCTAAACACCTCCGTCTTTAATTTTGGTCCTGGACCTCCTGCCAGGTGGCAGACCTCAGGTGGTGAGGGTTGGCACCAAAACCTCCTCCATTCTGACTCTCAACACTGGAGTCCCACAGGGCTGTGTACTCAGCCTCCTCCTGTACTCCCTGTTCTCCCATGACTGCATGAATTAATGTCAAGACTATCCTGTCCGGCTGCATCACTGCCTGGTATGGGAGCTACGCCGCCATTGGCCGCAAAGCTCTACGGCGGGTGGTGAAAACAGCCCAGCTCATCACAGGGAGTGAACTACCAGCTGTACAGGACATCTACTCCAGGAGATGTCTGAAGTAGGCCCAGAAAATCATCACAGAACACAGCCACCCAAGTTACAAAGTGTTTTCTCTGCTACCATCTGGCAAACAGTACCAGAACATCCAGTCTCAGTCCAACTGGTTCCGAGATAGCTTCTTTGTCCAGGCCATAATGCTGTTGAACTCCCCCTCACAACTTAAAAACAAGGCATTGACTGCCACCTCAGACAGCCAATGTCTCACCTGCACTGACTGTGCTTAACTCCTGCTATCTGTACATATACTCACTCATGTTCGCAGCAATAGCATTCTTTTAATGGAACTCCATGAATAATACGTATAGTACAACAGTATAATATTTTACTCCATGCAATTCTGTACTTTTATCATCATTCATTCAGTGCAATCCTGCATATAAATATGTACTCTGTGAAATTCTGTTTTTATATTCTGCATTAGACTATGCATTTCTTTGCCAGCTGACATCTGCGAACATGCTGTACTGTTACTGGACATAATGACAAATAAACTTTGATTTGATTTGGCTGAACCTCAAATGCGACTGAAAAAAGTTTCTATATCTAGCAGCAGTTACTGCCACACCTTTTGTCATTTGGACCCTTTATGCTGCGGGAAGCGTAGGGAGACGTAATACCATGTGCTAACTCACAACTGAGACATTTCTGTCAGGAGCCGTCGCAGGAAAACAAATTTTATGCAGGTGTTTATTTGTAAGTTGTCTGGTATTGAATCTGCCTTTCATGGGAATTCACCTGTACAAAGATATGACAAGCATACTGTGGCAAGCGAGGGCAGGCAGCTGCCATTGCAAAACCCCCCCCAGGAATACAGCCTGAAAGCAGACTAGCCTCATTTATACAAATAGTGTTTGACTGCATTTATTCTCAGAAATCATGTTCCATGACCCTGAGCCAGATATATATGCACAGCCCAGTTCTGTTCCTGTCAGTATCAAGCACAGCAGCTTGCTTAGTTGGCTTGAAACTTACATTCGGCAAATATGGTCAAAAACTTCACTCATGGTAATATACCTTAGCCCTGAGCATACGTAGACACAATAATTGCATGACTTGGGTTATAATGTAGCCATCAGTCAAACTGAATTTAATATTAAACGCCACAAAATATATGTTGTGTGGAGGTAAGAGCAATAAAAAGTTTTCATCCTTTCTTGTCTAAAAAGGAACTGAGATCACTTCCTATGGTTATCTGAAGATTTCAGTACAAGGCGGGTTTTTTTGCATCTTTTTTTGTATGATTTTGCTTGTATTGCCTTAATATACCATAGTGGGGAGGACATCCCCAGCATGTGGGAGTACTAAGAATAACATAACAAGCTAAAAGGTGGGCCTGTGGATTGTATGTTACTTGGCTGTGTAATAGGGACATTGAGACTATATTAGCTTTGCAATCAAGTGGAGAGTAAAGTCTATCAATTTTATGTTATATGAGTGAACGCATGTTGACAAATACAGTTCATGCTTTGTATTATCAATTTTGCAATAATGTCCTACAGTAAGCCATTTGCTTCAACCCATGAGAAGTGTTGAAATTGACAGTCAGTAATATGCTTATTGTCCTGTGTGCTGCTACTCATCTGGTGTGTACACAGCTGAAATACTAGCTTGTTTCACCTCTCCTAATGCAGAGGTGGAAATCCAGGGGACATAAAGTAAAAGTCCTCCCCAGGATTTTGCTCCAATCACCTGGATTTGCTAATTTGCATAATTCTTCAGCGAGGAGGTAGAACTAATTAGTGAAATCAGCTGGCTATGGGTGGAAGAAACATGGTAGGACTTTTACTTTATGTCCCTTGGATTTCAACCTCTGTCCTAATGTCCCTCCACTGTTTACCAGTTGTGGCTTAAAAAAACAGCAAAAAACTGTAGTCTTAGCCTATGGGGAAACAAAGACTCTTACCTATATTATATTATCAAACATAACACTACTGCCAGAGCACACTGCACCAAAACCTCTTGTCTTTTTGCCATCTCTTCATGAAAAGGCCCTTCATTATGGTCGCATCCCTATTCTGGCTCCCCAGTGGTGGAATGAGCTACTCAATGGGCTACTCACGGCAGTCAGGCCAGCTGAGTCACAGTTCATCTTACACCACAGACAATTTGAAAATTTAACAAAGTTCAACTCAATTTTGGTTTAACAAACTCTGGCTCTTCCCTAGCTATTTATATTAGTCTTTATATTCATTACTGGAAATTATGTGAAAGCAAACCTTTAAAGGGGAATTACACTGAAAAATTATATTTTGATTTGTAGAAGAGTAGCTGTCCTAATTAAAATCAGCTCTCAGCCAACTCTCTACTTGTAGTGAGAGCAGAGATATAACCCCAAACTACTACGCCTGTTTTACTGTGGATTACAACAGCCTGGGGCTTACATTTTATGAGCCGGTGTCAGACAATGGCAGTCATAGGTTGCCACTCCTATGGAATACAAATGGAGGGGCTGGACATTAATCCTGCCTGGAAGCCATTGTTCGAGAGAGGCAAACGTCACAAGCTAGCCACTACAGTATACTGAAAACATGGTGCCACCATTAGCTGGAGTCTTCTGAGAAAAATGGGGGAAATACAGCCATTCATTAAGATGTATTTAGGAAAACACAACCCTTCATTTATCTACTTTTGGTATAGTGAAAACATATTAGCTAGCCTAGCCAGAAGTCTGCAACATTTGCTCGTTACTCATTTCTTCTCCCGGTCCACCAGCAGCCATCGTTTACCTGAGGCACTCCATGGTCAGCTGCATGTAGCAACAGCTCCGGCAGCTGGTTCACAGCTTCTGCCAATCTCCTCAGCCGTGTATTTGGGCTCTAAATCATAGCCTTCCACCTCCGATTTAAGCTAAATTTCTCGAAAGGTGTTGTCATCCAGTGCATAGTCCACAAAATCATTGGAAGCCATTGTACTGGAATAATTGGTAACTTAGCTAAGAACTCTTTGAGCTCACTCGCAAACTAATACTGTTTACAGTTGTAATGACAAGTTCTCTGGCTATGTCCGAATCAGCGCACTTGCCTAATATTGATTATTCCAGTTGAGTATACTTTTAAAAAAAGCTGTTAGAGTAAGTACACCCTAGATCACTTTTTTTTGTTGTTGCTGTAAATGTGTTTGTATGCCTACCTTATACTGAAACTTCATCCATTACGTTATTTCAACAATTCTGAACTAATATTGTATATCATAAGAAACGCAGAAAAGTGTTTTTGTGCTGCCCTCTAATGGCTGAAATTCCCTTTCTGCTCCCCACACTGTCCCCGCCCCAATCGTGATGTCAGAGTACGTCTTTGTACGTACCTCTACGTCATATGGATAATTGTTGTTGCCCCTAAAATGGAAACAGCCGGCACTTGATTGGTAAGACCCACTACGTTCCTTTCGTTTCGGCTCCACGTTTTAAAACTGGAACTATGCGGAGTCCTGTCCACTAAAATGCGTCTCTGAAAATGTTTGAGGTGAGAAATTGGCCATGCAGTTGCTGAATCTCTTTGTGGCTGGCCAAAACAATCTGTGAGTGGAAATATCACGTATACCTCTACCCTTCATCATTTTTGAAAAACTACAGCGGGTGGGTAAGTTGAATTTGGAAATACTGCCCATGCTACGTGAAGGAGGCGTGACTGAACTCATCGAGAGGGAGAGAGAAGCTGTGTCCGTTCCAAGCCCTATGAGGAATAAGGAAGGGTAGAGGTATCTGTTGCGCCTTGATCTGTTAAATAAGGTTAATGTTGTTTTTCGGTGGAATTCCCCTATAATAATAATAATAATAATAATAATAATAATAATAATAATAATAAAATAAAATAAAAATACTAATAATAATAATCTGAGTTGGGTACCGAAGGCTTTAAAAAAAGGAATAGTCTTACTTGGACATCCAGCAAATTATAGTTATGGGTATATCATGAATATATATATATATATTGTTTCATTTACAAATTCTATTGTATGCTAAGGGTCACATTTTAACTCTTGACCAACCTTCTTCTGCAGATTGTAACAATACTTACAGCTGTTTATTTTCATTACTTTTTAAGAGAAGAGGAGTTTAGTCTATATAAGATTCTTCCTAAACATAAGAAATTCAAGAGATTTTTATGGCAAGTTTATAGCTCAAATGGAAGATTGTGATCCAAGAAGGAAAATCGATAGACAATGAGTGTCAGCATGAATTCATTTTTCATTGTATTCTTCTTTTCTTTTATCTCTGGCAGCCGGAGGAAACAGTTGGACTTCTGTGATTATAACAGAATGACTGTCCATGCTGGACTGTAAATCTGGTTTTACTCTGCGTACAGCATTTGTTTACTACTGTTCCAGATAATGGCGGCATGCATCACAGTCAATACCTATCAGATATTTGCAGTACAGTACCTCTGCTAATGGAAGCCAAATTCAGTTAATGTGACAGCCACTGGTTGCCAGCTTACAAAGTCTCACCAAAGCACTTTGTAACCTGAGTAATAAAAAACGGTGTTTGCGGAATTTTGAGCAGGTCAAACACATAATGCACCAGAAGGGTTTCATTTATTTTTTTCTCCTGCATGCCCATTTATTTGCATCTTTGTTTGTTTTAGGCCCACGGACGATATTCAGGATTAGATATATTGCAGAGGAATGAGTGTATCTTATCAGGGCTTTACACATGCCAAAAATAAATCGTATTCTCTTTTCACGGTTCATTTGAAACTCGCCCCTTTCCACTCCAGTTTCGCAGAGAAAACTTCTATTGAATAATGCATGCAATGCGGGCCATGACATATTCGGGTTCTATTGTTTTTCTCCAATTGAGACCTCCAAACATTAAAATTAGATTCAGATTGGGTGCTGAAATGTATATATGTCTTGGGGGGGGGGGGGGGGGGGAATGGCCTCCCTCTACAGTACACAAAGTTGTCACAGAAAAAGAACAAAGGACAAGGTTGTAGGTTACTGAGCGTGAACTATTGTATTCTATCTACTGGTACAGAATCATAACACAAGCTGGTGGAGAGACTTATAATAATAATAAATGCGTAGACTAAATGCGTAGACCAGGGGTACTTCTAGCCTGTTTTTTTCCCCTTGTGCAAACACCACTCACCCCCCACCTGCCCCCCTCCCACCTGAAAAAATATAAATTTTCAATACCTAATTACAGATTTTTCATCAACAACTAAGAGAAAAAAAAAGAACAAAAGCATGACCCAGTCCATGGCTTCAGGAAACTATACGCTCACATCAAAAAACATTAATAAAGCTCCCGGTGCTGCTCCTACCACAACTCCTGATGTCTTATCACTTCAACGTTCTCTGAAAATGATGCCGCAGACCGTCTCCCTGCTCCATTTTAGAGGGTCATTCCAATGTCAGACCAATTTCTTGGTGTTTTCCAAATAGAAATGATACAGGTCTCAGCCATCATACATCATTGCAACCTCTATGCAATGACAAACTAGTGTGCTTTTTTTTGTCAAGTAGCCCCTATGCTTGCTAGAGCCTGTCTTGCATGTGCTGAGTGAATACATCAGGGAGTGGAAGCACAAATACATTTCTTTGGTTTCTTCCTGGGATTTTCATCTTATTTTAGTCTACTGACCAAACCTTTGGTACCAAATATCTGAATATTTTATTATTTACGGTGTGCCTCCAAATTTTCCATAACGTTGTAAAAAGAAAATATGAATAAACGGATATTCTTAGTACTCACAAAGACACTCCGCCTTGTACATCGAGATGTTGACAGGCACAAATACGTATGCTGGAATGATTTGTTTGATCGAACGAGAGAAACTCAAAGCGATACAAAAAAACAATTATGATGCAGTTAAAGGCTTTTTACGGCACGTGACAGGCTCGAGCGATGGATCTGTGCAGCCGTAGTACAAAGCAGCAGTAAAAAGCGGAATACTGGGTGGATTTCGGAGAGCTGCACGGACAGGCTAATGGAAGGGGGATGGATTACCTTTCAGATGTATCGCGGGGCAGGATGAGCTTTAAAACATGTGAGCAGGCCAGGATTAAGATGAAAATGGCATCCAGATAGCGCGGCATAAATCATTGCAGAGAATTCCATTATGATGTCGGATAGGAGCTGCCGAGGAGCAGCGCTGCCATTTTTTAAACTGACATACACTAAGGGGGGCGATCAGACGCGATGAGGCGAGCGCTCGAGTCTCATTGGCTCCATGAGAATGAAAATGTTAAAGCTGAGGGTTTTAATGTGCCAAAAGATACGGCTCCAACCAAGGCTCTTATTTTGTAAGCCACCATTTCTGAATACTTTAGGGTCGTCGAGCAAAGAGCCTTTTAGGTATGTTTGGTTTGCCCACAAGAGTCTCAGTCCAATTGCAATCTCCTGTAACAACACTGCTAGAGAAAAAGTAAGTGGTCTTCTGGCTCTGGCTCTGTGATAGTGAAATAGCTTAGCAATATTTTCACAGCCCATTTATGCATGGATTGGATTGCCAAGATCTGTTCACAGTCTATGGTTGACTGAATTATTTGGAGTCTGGAGCATATGCTGCTGGTTAACATTGCATTAATCCAATACGATTTTGTAAATATGCATACATTACATAATATTGTCTTGGCTAATTATTTTTGTGTGTGTATAACTACAATTAATGCTTTATTTAAAATCCAGGGTAAGCTACGATGACAAGAGGTCACACGTGTAATTGGGATAGGTCCACGTGAAGAATGTCCAACAATAAAATATAATTTAATCCATTTATCTTCTCCTAAGTGGAATTATCTTGCGTCTCTGTTTACAACTGTATTCAACCAACATTGCCCTCTATATTGTGTCCTTAATATGGCACAGTATCACCAATGCATAAAAGAAGATAATTTACTTTGTATATCTTGCCGTGTTTCAGGTATACTGACTGCCTGAAAAAAAAACTAATTGTTTATTCATGAGCCTTCGCTTTCTCTTCACATGCCACGTCAAGTGCTGAAGGCCAAAACTGTTATTTTCATCCTAGGCATAACCTGAATATTTATTCCTCTCAGAATGTTCCGTATGAGGTGGAACAGGCTTTTGCGGAGGTCAAGGTATGAGAAATGGCTCACTGTGTTTCTCGCAAGTCACGCTTCATGCTGGGAATCAAAATCAATCAGAGAGACTAGAAGGTGGTCAGTGGGGTTTTGCTTCTTGACAAATGGGTCATGTAGTCCTCCGTCCCCCCTGCTGATTCCCAGAGTTGTTAGAAGTCCATGGTAGTGATGAACTCCCGGTTGGTGGCGATACATTGTGTCATGCCATTTGAGCCCTGGGGTGTTGGATTAATGAGCTGCCCTGTACAATAAGTCATTGTTTGTCTGCATCCTCACTCTCTTTCAAGAGATGCACAGACAGAGATGCACGGCTCAGTTAAAGAGAAGTGTCTACCGGAAGAAAGCGACAATTTCACAAGGGCACGGTGCAACAGTGCAAAAACTGACAGAATATGGACAGGCTTGTGTTTCAGGTCAATAATCCTGCCATTTATTTCAAACAGGGGTCCATTCATCTTCAGTGCCCAGGGCATTGTAAGGAAACAGCTCAGTTTGCAGTTGTTTAAACTTCTAAAGGCAGGCAGTGGAGGGCACACATGGTCATAATGATTGTGGAGAATGAGTTAATTAATTCATGTGTAAACTTATTAAACCATTAATACATTCATTTTGTATGTATTAATGGTTTGTATTTTGTCAACAATCTACTGTAATAAAAAATCATGGCAGTATATACCTCCATTTCCAAAGCATGTTCTGTTAGATTTTTGTCAACTAAAGACACAGCTGTATGACATCATGAAATGATGTAACATCAATATGAACATTGGAATATGGAAAGGAAAATGGATAGAATGAAGTGCTGGGAAATGGATGCAATGCAGTGGTACTGGCTAATTTTTAAATAATTAATATTTAGGAGGCAATTACCAATATGACAACTTTTATCTCCAGTTTGTTTAATCAGTGGTCCAAGATATTAGATTGCACAATTTTATTAATATAGTGTTATATTTTAATGATCTTAGTGCATGGCCTAATGCACATGGCGCAAGTGCATTTAGGCTGTGTCCAAATTCACTTTTGCTAGTTAAACAGCGGGTAATTTGAGTGCAAAGTAGTGTGCAAGGTTCAAATGGGCCGTATTTAGTCTCTTAATTAATAATAGGTGTGCCTTGGGCATAACATGCAATAAACCAATCAGAGTGTCATCTCTCATACCCTTTAAAAGCCACATGCGTCCGCATCTCGGTGGATTGCTAATATAAAGGCGGATTTAGCAAGACTGCGCAAAGACAGATTTAGCTCTGAAGAAACAGACCTGATCGTGTGCGAGGTTAAAGCATGCGAGGAGAGAATCTATGGCAACAGCAGGGTTCCACCAAAGCTTCCGGAGGTGAAGCCGGCGTGGGAGGCGATAGCAGCGTGTGTCCTCATTTTCTGGCTTTCCCAGACCCGCACAATGTAACAAGTGGTACAATGATGTCAGGAGACGGGAAACCGAAAACAACACCTCCTACGGCCACTGGAGATCTGACGTCAGTGGAGGACATCGCTGCCTCTACCCTCAGCAATGAAAGCATTGAGGGATTTAGGGGCTAGAGGTTGATGACTTAATGTGTACAAACCATGCAGGCTTGTTTTGAAAATCATGTATTGTATGTTAACACCTGTAACAAAGCCATACCATAAATTAACCATAAATGTATTTCAGTTCCCCTGGCTGAAGATCCTGAGGCTGGACCCAGTAGGCAGGAGGAGGGGGTTGTGGAGGGAGCAGGGATGGAGGAACAAACCGTGAACACATCCGGCAGGAGGACCACGTTTTCCTGGAACTGGGTGCAATCAGGGGGAGCACTGGGCGCGTCGATACCCGCCTGTGCCGCATTGAGATGTTGCAGCATCCCCTCGGACGCATCACGGATAATCTGGGAAGACTCGCTGAAGCGGTTGAGCGCCTCGTCCCTGCAACACCTCCTCGTCCAACCACTGCCTGTAGTTCACATGGGACTGCTAGAATATGTGCAACAGGAAGGTGAATCTGGTGTTGTGGGTGCATATGTGACCAGATATGTAATCTTCCATCAGGTCGAAGATTAAGGTCCTTGCCCCTTAAAGCCAAAAGAGCTTCACTCTTGAGGCCTAATTTGTCCCATGTGCGGAATCAAGCAGGTGCATTCTGAGGCTTTTTTTTTTTTGCTGTTTGCTGATCCTGAAGGAACTCCTCTAAATTGATTTCTCTAGTCCTGTTGGTTTTGGTTTCTCACGGAAACCAGCTGCTGGGTATGGCAATTGTAAATCGATATTTTATTGTGACCGTCTGGTATCTACATTTTTGATGGGGTGGGTTCTTTGAGGTACAGCGCCAGAGCCTCAAGTCTGCTAACCTTAGGCCTAAGATGGTGATAAGGATGCAATATTTTAAGGCTCCTTTGAGGGGGAAATTTGGCAGTTTTTTATAGTTTTTTTTTCAAATATGCAATTCAGCAATTATATTACAAATGTAATCTACATCCACTTAAAAAAACAAACAAATGCATCCAAGTTTAGTTATAGACATCACCTGTTTCACACATGGTGCCTTATGTTATTTCCACAGTTCAATAAATTACCTCCGCTTCCCCTTCTGACAAGTGAAGGGATTATAAAGCATGCAATTACAGGGTACAGCAGTTTTGTTTGCGCATTGTGTTTTTAAATGTTTTACATTGACCGTTAAATCCTGCTGGTGAAATCCTCAAAATAATTTCATATGCCAGATTATTTCTGTTCAACAACATTGCAATTTAAACATAAAGAAATGTCCCTCTTGTTAACACCTTCATATTTTTCAGGCATGTAACAAGAATAATTTCACCACTTCCAGTATCATAATCACAGTTAATCCCCCCCCCCCCCCCACCCCCTCTAACTTTAGCATATAGCCTGCTGTTTCTATTGTGTGGTGTAGATGCAGTCTTTTGGATTGCACCTGTATATTAAAATCAGGCTTTTTTTTTTTTATGACGTTTATATTAAACATGTTAACGTTGATGCAAAATACATGACATTCATACGGCAAAAATAAGTAAGATATGCTCATATTCATAAAATGTCTCAGAACAGTAATTCTGGTCTCGGTTCGGATTTTCCATTCAGCATAGATTGGACAGGGGAAACCTGAACCTAAATCAGCAGAGATAGGCCCTCAACATTAGATTCCTTATGTCACATGGTCTTATTGAATTAAAGACAAACATAAAGCTATATGTCGGCATGGTTGTCATGTGAAAAGAAAATTTATGCTCTATGCTTTATTTTTGTTTTGTTCAACTCTTTCCACATCTATATTGCTGAGATGACAAGCACTGTAACTAATAACAAGTCAGTTGAACTGAATAGGGGACACTTAATTGTTTATGGAGATAATATTTGCCAAGTGTACCATGTTTTTTCCAGTCTTAAGGCTGATACAAATGATTTATCTCAGGTGTAAGTGCCATTGCACAAATGCTTTATTGATTGTGATATGCCATTATCGATTCTATAGCATAGCAATTTGGTGTAAAATTAATAGATCTGATTTCATTTGAAAACGCATAGTTGTAGCCAAGGGTCATTGGTCTGCTGTGTTCTTGTGTTTCTGTTCCGGAACTTATGTTCTCTGTCAGTGGTGTCGCTGCCGGGGGATTTGTGTTGTTGAACTTGAACTGTCTAGCATGAAACGGACTTCCGCCACTAGTCTGGTATAGGCTACTGTATATTTCAGTGTTATTATTGTGGTTTGAAGCCAAAGAGGACAGCCAAAAGCAGTTTCAAGCTTACCAGGACTTTCAAAGCACTTTGGAAAGATTTGTGAACCTCTTTTCAGGACAAGCGGCCAACGAGGTATTTGTTTATTGTACTTGTAAAATAGGCTAGCCTACTCTGGTTTGATGTTCGCGCCAAGCGCCATTTTTTGTGTCTCTTTGTTTCATGATAGCCAATGGCTATTGTGTGATTTGTCACTTTTCTAACCCAAATATAGTTTTCACGGCGTGATCCAAGAGCCCAAGAAATAAACGCCCGTATCCAGAAACCGAGTTGTGTTTGATTGTCGTGAAAGGAGCTACATCAGGCATTTGTGTGTTAGAGGACTGTCAGTTCTTCCTACTGATTTCACACTGTTGGTTCCACCCACTGCTGTATACAAGGAACATGAAGGTTTTTCTCTCTTTGTTGTCCATTATACAATGTGAGCAGATGGGATCTGTGAGATGGAGAAACTACGCACACACACTCACACAGAGCATGATGCACTATTGAACCAATTTTACCCTCTTATTTGTTCTGCTGCCATTTGTTACTATGTGTGATTTGCAAAATATTCTGAGCCAACTTGTATTCTACTTTACGCTTTTGATATTGCAAATCTCTGAACAGACATTATAACTTCAAGGTGAACATGACAGTATAGTTCACCTCTGATGGCAAATGTAGCACGCAAGGTTGCCATGTTCTTACGATGATACTTTCAAAAATATTTAGTTTCAATGTACAAAAAGGATCTATTTTTAGGAAGCATTAATGCCTAATGCTAAGACTAAAACACATTAGGGAAAGTACATTACACCATCTATTTAAAACTGCTCTTACAATACATACATTACAGTATGTATTGTAAGAGCAGGTGAAGTTTAAACATATTCTTTATCCAAAGTATACTTCATTGTTCATGTGACCAAGCACAGGTTAACGTACAACTCCCTGTTTCATTTTTAACTCATAACTTCCCCCTGCAATAGACCTTCCCTAGGCTGAGGGTTTGGCATTTAAATATGCGAGGTGAAAAATGAGCCTGACAAAGACAAACAAAATGAAGCCCACTTTGATTGTCATGCATCAACAGTACTATCCAGTACTATCCATAAAAAAGGCTTCAGTCTTCTACATACGAGGGGAATACTTGGGGAGGGGGGTGTTACGAATAGTCCAGGATTCCAACCAAAACTGCAATGAGAACTAGGGCATTTCTACGAACATTAGCCACTTTCTGTTAGTAAAAGGCGGGCTCTGCTGACGCATAGCATTTCAGGGGAGCCTCAAAGGGCAGATGAGGATAGTAACAAAGTTTAATGAACAAGCTTATTCAGCACAAAACAGTCCTTTGTTACTTTCAAGTTGCTTCTCAGGACATACAAAATATTTTTCTGTAGTCTGCAAAGAAATCTATTTTTCCTCCTCTGCATTTGACCACTGTAGCTGTAAATCTTATGTGAACAATCCCCAAGTAACAATTACAAAGGCCCCGAGATACCTTATTAATCCGAGGTGTTCCAGCAGAATCCAAAACTGCAATGCTTTTTAGGACACTTATTGCAGTCGTCAGTTTTGCCTTCGAGCCTACTTGCTCACGTATATTTGGCATAAAGTGTCCCACTACACATTTATCTTTTGTTTTCAGAGGTTATGCGATGAGTCAGCAATGCAGAAAATAGACTCACAGTTTGTCCCTGCCTATCAGAGAACCACCAGTTTGATATTTGCTAACAATGTGGTCTAAAGGGGAAAACCCATACAAAAAAAATAATTTACTTGGAATTTATTTTGTGTGCAAATTTCCTTTATTATTTAATCATTCACTCCAAGCACCTGAGTCCTAAACAACAACATGGTTCAAATTTAGGTCATAGATGTTCAAATATTACTCAAAATAGGTAATGTCTGAATGGGGTTATTTGAATCTCTGAAATGGGTATTGTCCAATATCCCATAACTATTCCCACTCATTCAGAACAACTGCTCCTTTGTTTCAAATGTCCAACATTGCCTGCAAAGCAAAAATGTGTGGGTTCAATGCGGTCACGGTCATAGTGAAGTTAATGGCTGAATTAATAAGACCGTTCTGGAAAGCAGCTAATGATGCAGTCACACCCTATTGCCACAGATGGTAGCACACAAATCACATAATACAATGGACAACATGTTTGCTAGTTCAAGTGAGTGCATGCAAAAAAAAAAAAAAAAAACGTTTCCAAAACCATGTAAGCAATTGTGAAATATGAAAGGAGACTCAGCATTCATTAAAATTGCTTATTTACTTTGCAAAAGGAACATATAAAATTTAGGAGTTAGTGGTGTATCAGTGGGGCTGCTGGATGGCTCATTCGGTTAATGCATGGTCTCGGATCGAATCCGGACTGCTATCTAGCAACCCACACTGGTTGATCAGGCGCCCTTGGACTGCATGCGATCACTGCATATGAAAGGTCTTCCTCCGACTCCACTCTGAGCAAGTTTAGCAGTAGTCTGCAGTGTGAAATTAAGCAGCTGGCGACACCACGTGTTTTTTGGAGGAGAACCATGGATGTCTACACTCTCCTGAATTGCCCCTAGCATTGGGAGAGTTTCAGCGAGCATATCATATCAGTGAATCCTGAATGGAAGTTGTGGTAGGGATATCATTATAAAGACCTCATGACTTGACCACCGAATCAAATAAGTCTTGTTTCACCTTATGCCAGTTTAAAAAATCATGAAGAGATCTGTTCCAAGACACTTAAGTTCTTGAAATGTTTTGAATTCAGAATCATTTTACAGATTTCAAACTCATGAAACACTAGCCGGACCAAATGGATATTTAATTTACTACTCAGTTTAGGAATAGAATTGATCCCTTTCTGACTAATGTTTGTTTTGTACCTTTCCACACAGTTTCAGGATCAAGGTGCTTTATGAGGCAGGGCATTGTTAATTAAAACCCAATGAAGCCTGCCTGTCCCAACCCATGGCTTTGATCTTGATGGAGTCTTCAGTTGAACAATGGAGCAAGCGGAGCGAAGTCCCATGAAATTAGCTATCAATTAAGTGTTTTGTCAACGTGACAGGGGCAGGGTCTGATCTCCTGATTAGAATGTAAATTTGTCAGCAGCCCTCAGTCCTGGGGCTCCCCAAGAGTACCCTTTTCCCTAAAATATCCTTGACAGGCCGAGACGGATCACTGATGTGATAATTAGTCATTGGAAAATCTACCGATAGATTTTCTCTTAAACAACATTGCAACATGAGACTTATGAATGTCTTTGTTATTTTACCGTAAATATTAAAACATTTAAAAAAAAAAAAAGTTTTATTTGTACAAATTTGAAACTTTGGTGAGTTTCACAAATTAAGCACTGCTTATTAAACCGGTCCCAGAGGTTTTTATTTGTGGCAAATATTTAGTAAAAGAGTTATTTGTGAGCTAATTACAAACTACTGTAGAGCTGAAAGACTACAGAATGAGTAAAACATCACACCAAGTTAGCAGTAATTTATTATAATAGAGCAGTGAGAAAACACATTTAGGAGTAACAGTTTCATCAACACAATAAAAGTAAGAAATGGAGTGCGTAAGGGGAATAGCAGGGGTTCAAATATTCACAGGCCATTTTAGTGCAATTCAACAGTAGACATGTGTCAGAAAGTGGGTGGGTCAGGGTAGCGTGAATCAGTCCTGTGGTTCAATGCAAGTGAAAAGGGGGGTTCTATTTGCCATTGCAGGCTTCTGTGAAAGTCTGAAGTAGACTATGAGATTTTCTAAAGAGGCAGTATTGAGTATAATGTTTAAACAGGTGCTTATAGAGTCTGGATCTGGCCTTCCAGTTGCTGGGTTATTTTTTTGCGCGTGGAAATTAATGAGTTTATGGCATCTGTTGTTTTTATTTAGAGCTGATAAATCCACAGGCAGACAGAAGGAGAGCGACAGAGGAAAGCTTCAGCCTAAAATATGTCCCAGTTTTTCAAATATCAGTTTCCAGAATAAGAAGTTATAGTGAAATGGCCTGTAAGAAAGTGTCTGCAATGTCACTTGTGCACATTGTCAGCAGGTATCTGAATCTTAAAAAAACACACACATTCTGAAAAGTTTGAGGAGAGTCATCTTTTATAAGTGATGTTTGTGTGTTTATTTGTCAGAAATTGTTGTACTTTTGAGATGTTTTGCAAATGCTTCTGCAGGATTTTCACACTGTGCATGGAGAAATGGCAGTTTGGCAGCTTGCAACAGCATAGGTTATGTGTTCTCCTTCCATGATGATGACTGCCTTGTGCTGGATCTTCCCATTTCTGATGATATTTGCTTTCCTAACTCTGAATGTTATGCAACTGTTGCATACTTTGTTACAGGTCAGATGTAAGAGGTGGGCACTCTATCTAAATCTCCCTTTGGGATGCAGAAATGTTTCAGCTGACAGATTTGTCCAGGTGGACTACATTTTTGCCATGTAGCCCAGTTTCTCCTCTTTATTTTTATTATTTACAAGTTTCCCCCTTGTATCTCATTTACTTGTACTCTGGAGCTCAGTGTCATTAATGAACAGTGTATGAAGAGTAGGCACAGACATTGTAAAGCATACATTGGATGGAGGACTGTATATGGCATTTGTTTGACCACTTCGTTTGACCACTTATACGTTCACTCTGATTCACTCTGATGGTGGAGGGTTTTTAGGTCATACCTGATTCTTCAAAATTATGTAAAGCAAAGATTTGTCTTTATATTTGCGCATGTTTATTTGCTTGCAAACGTTATT
Organism: Synaphobranchus kaupii; assembly: GCA_029718625.1. Taxonomy (NCBI): domain Eukaryota; kingdom Metazoa; phylum Chordata; class Actinopteri; order Anguilliformes; family Synaphobranchidae; genus Synaphobranchus; species Synaphobranchus kaupii. The sequence continues at coordinate 15,504,178 of CM056390.1, read as the reverse complement.
TCATTGGCATAAAACACTTACAAAATACCATATTTGGTAAGGCTGTCTACAAAATCCACCTGTCATGATGAGAACTTCAGCATTAATGTAAGATATTAACTGTAACATCTGCCGTTTCCCTCCAGTCCATGAAAGCGATTTGACTTATAGAGTTCCGTAGTCTCGCTCCCTCCTATCCCTGGCTGGTCCTGGAAGACTGCCGGAAGCCATTACTTTTCCCCACTTCGGGAACAACCCCTCACCCTTATGATGAAAAATGGCATTGTATGGACCAAAATTTTTACATACAGTCAAGCCGGAAAGTCTGCACACCCCTTTCACCTTCTCCACGTTTTATTACATTACAGACTTATACTACAATAGATTGAGTTCATTTTTTGCCTCAAACATCTACACACAATAGCCAATAATGACGAAGTGAAAACAGGTTTTTAGAAAATGTGCAATTTTATTTTATTGACAAAAATAGGTTATTTAGGGGTTACATATCTGTACGCACCCTTAGCCTAATACTTGGTTGCTGCACCTTTGGCAGCGATTACAGCTTCAAGGCGTCTTGGGAAAGAAGCTACGAGCTTGGCACACTTGTTTCTGGACATTTTTGCCCATTCCTCTTGGCATATCCTTGTAAGCTCCGTCAGGTTGGATGGGGAGCGTCGGTACACAGCCATTTTCAGCTCTTTCCACAGATGTTCAATTGGATTCAGGTCTGGGCTCTGGCTGGGCCACTCAAGGACGTGCACAGACTTTCTCCGAAGCCACTCCTTTGTTCTCTTGGCTGTGTGTTCGGGTCGTTGTCATTTTGGAAGGTAAACCTTCGCCCCAGGTCCAGAGCGCTCTGGAGCAGGTTTTCTTCAAGGATCTCGGTGTACTTAGCTGCATTACTTAGCATGCTTTCCCTCTATCAGGACTAGTCGCCCCGTTCCCGCTGCTGAAAAACATCCCCACATCATGATTCTGCCACCGCCATGCTTCACTGTAGGGATGGTATTAGCCAGGTGATGAGCGGTGCCTGGTTTCCTCCAGACGTGACGCTTGGTATTCAGGCCAAAAAGTTCAATTTTGGTTTCATCAGACCAGAGAATCTTGATTCTCATGGTTTGAGAGTCCTCTAGGTGCCTTTTGGCAAACTCCAAGCGGGCTGTGATGTGCCTTTTACTAAGGAGGGGCTTCCGTCTGGCCACTCTACCATAAAGGCCTGATTGGTGGAGTGCTGCCTAGATGGTTGATCTTCTGAAAGGTTCTCCCATCTCCACAAGGATACGCTGGAGCTCTGTCAGAGTGACCCTCGGGTTCCTGCTCACCTCCCTGGCCAAGGTCTGTCTTCCCCAATTGCTCAGTTTGGCCGGGCGGCCAGGTCTAGGAAGATTCTTGGTGGTTCCAAACTTCTTCCGTTTACGAATGATGGTGGCCACTGTGTTCTTTGGGACCTGTAAAGCTGCAGATATTTTTCCGTACCCTTCTCCAGATCTATGCCTTGACACAATCCTGTTTCTGAGGTCTGCAGATAATTCCTTTGACCCCATGGCTTAGAGTTTGCTCTGACATGCACTGTCAACTGTGGGACCTTATATAGGCAGGTGTTGGCAATCCCCAATCATGTCCAATCAATTGAATTTATCACAGGTGGACTCCAATTAAGTTGTAGAAACATCTCAAGCAGTATCAGTGGAAACAAAATGCACCTCAGCTCACTTTTGGATGTCATATCAATGTACATATGATATTTTACATTTTGATTTTTAATAAATTAGCACAAATGTCTAAAAACCTGTTTTCACTTTGTCATTATGGGCTATTTTGTGTAGAATTTAGGAGACAAAAAAATGAACTCAATCTATTGTAGAATATGTCTGTAACGTAATAAAACGTGGAGAAGGTGAAAGGGGTGTGCAGACTTTCCGGCTTGACTGTATGTCCATTACATACTCATCACTGCGTTTAAACAAAATTTTAATCGTATAATTAACAGATTTTGAGAAACATAACTACACTATCCAGAATCCCCGGTCGTATATAGCTAACGAAGTCGCTACCGGGCGGCTGCTCTGCTAGCGAAAATGTCTAACACTCGGTCTGCTCTTGTAACTTATGGAAGCTACCGGGCAAAGAGGTCGCTCTGCTAGCGAAAATGGCTATCACTTTGTCTTATTATGGGAGTGAAACTAACAGTATCACCAAGGGCGAGAATCACTATCACACTGGCCATGTCGAAAGTGTCAGCTTTACGGCTTTCACTTCAGCAGTGTGAGCAAGTGAGTAGACCGGATGTTGTAGTCGTTTTGGTTGTTTTTTTGAAAACGCTCTTGTTGTTTATTTGTTGGACATAATTTCAAATTACCAATTTTATAAATTATTTAAAAATATGACAACCCCTCTCTTGGGTCTCTCGTCTAGCTGCCTGAATATAGAAAAAAAAAACCTTTTCAGTCCATTGACTCCCATTATATTTTTTTCGAAAAGTGGCACCAGAAGTTTGTCACCAAAGTGGGCGGGACTACGGAGCTCTATATGGAATCTATTTTACTATGGTCAAATCTCAGATGGCAATTGTCAAACCTTAGCTGGATGCTATCATTTCTCAGCCTTCACCACTTCAGTCATGTGTTGCCATCTAATCTGGCTTCAGCCCTGAAGTGAAAAGGCTTCTTCCTTATTTGTCATCACTCCTAAGTTCTCTGACACACTGGTTTAAATTCTCCATCAGAAATTACACAAGCTTTCCTCAGTCCACAATTGTGGTTCTGGCACTTTATTTCAGGAGATCATCTAATGTCTCTCATACTATGGAAAGTTAGCAGATTATTTTTAATTTTCCTTTTAAACATGGGGGTTAAACAGTTTGTTGAAGGCTTTCATTTGATATTGTATATGATGTAACATCATACAGGATAAAATGTGACTCTTTTATGCATTGTTTTGTTTGTGAGAACAGTAATTCCACTTTTTTTATATATATAATACAAAACTTTTTGGGACGATTGGGTAAGATATAGATGGGCTACTTCAAGAAATACATTCCATGACTGCGAGGAATGCAATAATTTCTGTTTGGTTTGTCAAATCCTTGACTGTTTTTCAATACTTGTAGACAACATGTTAGCATAAGATGACTACACTTTTTCTTTAAGCAATTAATGTTAAAAATGGTATAATGGTGTGTGGTGTTTTTAATATTGGAAATAAGGAACCTCCCAAGGTAATCCCTAGCATTGAATGATAATTGTAAATTTCACATTGGTCTTTGGCAACCACATATTGGTAATTCTACACTATCACTGTAAAATGTATCATTTCCTGTTCAGTTTGGTTAGACTTAACAAAATAAATAAATAAATAAAATAATTGCATAAAAATACAAGATGTTAAATGATCATAAATCAAATAATATAAAATAATCACTCCTCTTTGTCTCTATTCTTCAAACTTCCAAACTGAGAATTTTGGTTGTTTGAGTGTTTCATGAATTTCATTAATATTACACAGCACATTCTTATATTCTCCAATGATCTAACATTGCACCATAGCATTGCTTATTAAAGCAACAGATCAAACTCAAAATGTCGCTTTCAGTGTGCCATGATATAGGTGAAATACTTTATCACTGCATTTTAGCAACTGTAGCTAACCATTATAACCTTACGATTACACATACTGTTTCTTTCCATTTATACAGGAAATATGCATTTCCATGAATTTGATCCTCATCTCATTTAGCTAGCAAACCAACAAATGAAAAATGCCTGCAATTAGACACTACACAAGTGGCATACTAGCAAGCTAATAATAAGTAGCATTTCGCTAGCTATCGACTCAAGATTGCAGGATGGAAGGGAAAAAAACAATGTCAGAACTACAAAGTAGGATGCTAGTGCCAAGGTCAGGAAATAGTGCTTGTGGGTTTATGTGAAATACGTAGCTGCGCCTAATCTCGCCACCTGATCCCAAACTCGCCACTCCGCTGGAGGCGCTATTTCCGTATCCATCATGGCGTTACACACTGAACACCATTCAAAAACGTAAGGTCTTTCTGAAGCTGAAACATTTAACTGTAAGATCTGTGGATTTCATGATGATTGACTTACTTTTGATGTTATTAGAGATATGTAAATCTATAGATCACGTTGATCTTAATGTTAATCATTAGAATTCCATTGGCGATAGAAATTTAATATGAGGCGACACAAACGATGTTCGCGGTTTTCCTGTCTCCTCAGAAAACAAACGTCTGTGTTCATTACCGAGGCTGTCAAAAAAACACTGAGCAACTAAGGAAGCCGAAATAGACTAAACTAAACCAACATGAGTTGAACCTATTGGTTTTAGTTCATTGGGCAAGTAGGCTACATTTTCGCGTTTTGGAAATGTCTCCTTGTCGAATATCGTTAGAAGCGCTTCTGTCTCATCATAGCGCTATATTGTTGGGTCATGATGAATTTGTTTATGTTGTTGCCATGACATTTTTATGAGCAAATCACAAACTAATAAATGGAATACAATAATAATTTATTAAGTGATTGATTAAAATCACATATTATGTATTGGTTATTTGGTTAATTAATCAATTCTGCATGATTCCGATGTCAAGAATATTTTGTTACCATTCAAGAAATAAATACTCTCCATAAACTTATAGGGTGAAGTCAGAAAAAGTGGGACATCAGTTAAAATGGGACAAATAAGATTCTAGGTATTGTGCTCTTTAAATATAAATAGTCAATGACTTAATCTGGCTTTTAGCTATTGCGACAGGGGTACTTGGTAATGGGCAGGGTTAAACCTTCAGCGCAGGCTCATATACACAAGAGATGCCCTGGCTCTGACATATGATCTGTCACTTGAAAATAATAAGGGTACTAAACTCACAGATTTATTAAGAACCTATAACACTATTACAATTTAATTCATATGAAAAATGCATTTTGGAAAAAAAAAAAAAGGTTCTTTGTAATCAAATGTGAAAGATATTTACTTTAAAAAATGTTTGTTGTAAAACAAGGATTAATGATGTAATGCAATGTGAAATGTATCTACTAGATAGTGTTCACGAACTTGATATTGAATTAAGCCATTATTTAATACAAACATTTGGGGAATATGATCATCTTTAAATAGGGAAAAAGTAGCTCTCAGAATCTCTCCACAACAATCATCTCTGATTTGAGAAATTAACTGGAGAAGATGAGCTTGGTAGAAAAAAAAAGTACATAAAATAATAATAAAATGTATTTACATAGAACTTATAAAAACAATTACAAAGTGCTTCACAGCAAATTAAAAACCCAAACTGGAGGGACATAAGACATAAATATAAATGATAAGGACATAAAGTTTAACCCGTGTTGTATTCATATTATGTATGCACCCCGTGTCCACAGGGTGAGAAATTACCCACCCTTGTGATACAGCTTCTTCATTGAATTTTAAACCCTAAAACAATTTTTCATGTAGAAACAACCTGTCATTCATAAATAAATCAGTGAATAATTGTGATTCCCTACGTCATAGTCCGAACAGACTGTATTTCTTCAGTCTACACCACTAATTTTTTACTAAAAAACAGACATAATTGATTTTTTCTTTTTTGCTGTAATAGATGTGTGGGCGGCGCTTAATTTTGATTATGACTTCTGATGTCATATAACTGCAGGGTTAAAAGGACTTAAGACAATGTTGTACCTGGATGGTGTACAGCTTCTTTAAAAACACAAAGAAAATGCCAATGTTTAACTTTTTCTAATGGTAGGTAATTTTTTTATTTTATTTTTTTAGTTTTGAGTTAAACAAAGAGAAGGGTCATTTTTTAACCGAGGGCAACATGAGGGTTAAACACAAAAACATAGCCTAAGGTTTGAATACAGCACTAAATAATAAATAAAAATGTTTGTAAAAGTAAAAGTTTCTGTCCAGCTGGTTCATGTGCCGTTTAAATAAATGTTTCAATGTTCGGATTGGAGGCTGGATTCCTAAAAAATATATACTTTGGCACAATTTCATGAAAGACATATTATGGACCCAAAACAATTAATTAAAACACCACTAGTTTGTAAACAGTATTTAGGTGGTGTTCTAGACAGTCTATTAAAAATGTCACACTTTTTCTGACTTCACCCTACAATTCCTCTCAAACAATTAAAATTAAACATTTAGTACAATGTCAGTCCATTACCAAACTCCTGTGCATTAAAAGCATGAAAATACATGAAAAGACTGGAGGGAGGGTAAGGATTAGGAATATGAAAAAGGTTAAGCAAAACATGTATTCTTTCTCGATATAGATTAGTCATGCCAGCTATGTCAGTCAGCCACCGTCAGGCAAGGAAGTAGAGGGATGAGGATATGGTAGGTAGGAGCTATGGCAACATGTCAGGGAGCGATGAAGGTGGTGGCAGCCGCGAGGCAAGTTTAATGTCCCATGGAAGACCCTTGATGACAGGGTAAAGCCAAGGCCACATTCACCATGGGCCGTCAACAGGGCCGTCCTAAAAAATTATCAGAGGCAGATGAGAAGGTGTTGGTCATGCAATTTACAGTGCAGGACAGGGGTTTACACACACCAAGGCCACTTGTTTTTTGCCTTGGCTGTGGCAAAGAAGAGGGGAACCAGTGAGTCTCTTGGACAGAAAGCTAACTTCACCAGAATATTTTACATCTACTTGGTTAACGTAATAACATTCACAAAAGGTGTACCATTCCGTTTTGACTGCATTAATTATTCATTATTATTAATTTAATAGTATTACAGATTATATCATACCTGAAAGGGGGAGAGAAATCACAAGATTGGCAGGGTGTTCCATTTCCTCATCAATTGTTGTCATTAATGGAGCTATGTCTGGTACCCTGTTTCTCGGTTACAACAGCAGAATGCTATCTCATTAGTATGCATAAGCTAGGGCTGTGATAGGCCGAAAACATCACGTGTGAGGGTAGTAGGATATGACGTCACGCGTCCCACTGCTTTTCTTGTCAAGACACACCCTGCTTAGCATCCAAGCGCTAGGATTGGCCAGGCGTCCATGCTCACACCTCTGGGTAAAGACGTGGTTTGAAGGGAGCACACAAACCGGAATGTACTACAAAGTCATAACCAAAATATATGTTGAATTCAAAGACCCCCTGATTTTTGTGAGTTTGTGATTCCCGTACCCCACCCACAACCCCTAAACATAACCTCACAGGAGTTCATGTAACTCGGGCTCATGCCCAAACTGTTAAGATAGTGGGGTTGTATGCACCACGCTACTGTGGCATTTCCGGTACCGTTTTCTCGGTTACAACAGTAAAGGTGTTGTAGGAAGCCGTGTTGTCGGGCTGTGACATACCTCCATTAATGAGGAAAAGTACTGCAAATCTCCCCCAACTGCATGGGAGTAGGCATAACCAATCAATCAGAAATTACTGTAAAAGGTTTATCAGTAGTCTACCATCTTATCTTTCTCTCATTCTCATATTTTAACCCAGTGGTTCTCAACCTCGGTTCAGGGGGCCCCCAGTAGGGTATGAAATTAACTTTTTCACCCACTGGCCAGAGTGGCTTGTGGAGTATAAAAATCACCAGCCATTTTGAACATTTTACCAGCCACATTACCTTTTACAATATAACACAACCTGATTCATTACCAGCCAAAGTGGCTGCTCGAGTAAAAATCTTACCAGCCACAATCAAAGTTTTACAAGCATTTGACTGGTGGCTGGTGTTAATTTCACACCCTGGTCCTCTGTGTATGCTGGTTTTTGTTCCAAGCACAAGTGTAATCCCAGAATTTTAACAAATTTTTCTTAATTAGGTGCATTTCATGTTTAGAGGGATTATTTACCGTCATTGTTTGATTTTAGCCACATGGTCAGAAATAACTATGCATGCCATGAAATTAAAGACTGAGGTGAATCAATGGGCTCCTAATTAGGTAGTTGAACATGTGTTTAGATGCCTTCATAATTTTTTCCGTAAACTTATTAACAAAATGAAGGTTTGGCTTGTTATCATTTGCATTGTCTTTGAATTCTTCATTACCACATGGTTAGTTTTAGATGTTCACAATTTCACAAATTAAGAGCCTATTGATTCACCTCAGTATTTAATTTGTACAGTTAAACTTTTTACCTCTCTTTTTGTAGATGTTTGTAATATAGCACAATGTGAATAGACTTTTTCTTCATGGCATGCATAGCTATTGCAAACATAATGTTGCTTAAGAGGGTAAATAATGAAACATGAAATGCACCTAGTCAATAACAATTCACAGCTTGTTAATTCTGGGATTGCAAAGAAAACTAGGAAACACAAGGCGCACCCAGGACCGAGGTTGAGAACCACTGTTTTAAGCTTAACCATATTTAACAATATTTATACTTTATCCTGAAACTAATTTGAGTTAAACTCAAATTAGTTTCAGGATGACCTCCTTTTAGCTCAATGAAATAAATATTAGCTTGTGCTCATGGATTGACACATGCCTTCTGTATCTCTTTTGCCATCACTTCATGAATTTATATTCTTACTTGGCCCATGTAGCATTGCTGTATAATGAAGACTACGCTGCTCATTATCATACAGTTATAGGTTCAACATTTAATATATTCGTATTTAGTGTTGCATCTAAATTATAGTGGTCCTGATTGCTACTAGATGGTAACAACCACGCTGGTGGTGGTAATCAAAAGATGACAGGTACCTCCTTCCAAGTAGGTCTACCCCCCTACCCCAATCATAATAGTTCCACATTAAAATATTGGAATATAATTATAAAACTGGACATTTTGAACAAGTAATAGTTCAAACGAAATATATTTAGTCTAGTTCTTTCGTAATTTTTTTTTCTGTGGTGTAAAACGGCGTATTTTCGTTGAATTAATTACGTGGCGAGTTTGGGCTCATGGAATGGCGAGATTGGGACCACAGGCGTAATCAATAAGGAAGCGGCACAGACGGTCTATCGAGTCCATTTTAAAATACAAACAACAAACTAGCATAAATATAGTAATCGCGTTTGATGGTCAGTAAGTGATATTTGAAAACGGGGCACACGGTGACTCTACCTGTGCCTTTGCTTTCTTTAAAAATGTGTTTTTAAAGGCAGAAGTCGTGAAAAAGTGGCGAGATTAGGCGCAGTTACGCTATATGGTTCAAAGTGTGTGTTGTAGGGCTGTCAACATTGGCCAAAAATCACGTTTGAATATTCCTTCTGAAAAAACACATAAGTTCGAATATATTCGAATATCTATAGCTAAAAATTAAAAAATGTTACAATTTTACCAACTTTCGGGCTGTGTTATTCCACGTTAGGTCCACAAGAGGGCAAACCAATACAACGAAGACAGATAACTAGTATAGGTAGCTACATTTTATTTGAACATAAACATGAACGCAGTCAAGTTTGAAAAAAAACCCCGTTAACATTCGAGATGGCTTTAAAATCTACATACACACTTTTATAATGATTTTGTTTGAATAAAATTAAGGCACCACAATTTCGAGAAATGTTACTAAAAAGAATTTAGATCCTGAGGGATCATTTACAATAAAGTGCTATTAAAAACAGAAAAGTACCATCTTTGACCTTTTGTAGAGGGAACTGTGATCAGCATAGTTTTAACGTTTAACGTAGCATAGTTTAAATGTTTAACGGCTTTTTAGATTGCTCGGAGTGCTAATCACTCTCTCTGCGGCCGAGCTGGTTTTCCGAACTCTCTGCCATGCTGCTGCTGTTGAATTATTGGCTCTTTAAAGCTCGACGAATATGCCTACATTTGATTTTCAATCTGCTATTAAATGAAAGTGCCGTGTCCGTCCAGTACAAGCATTGCAATGACCCGTATGCAGCGTCTTCCGTTTTAAACAGAGGAGACGCTAAAATTAGAGATTTATTTTTGGTTTAACACAGCCCAAGCTGAAAGGAAGACAGAGGCTGCATTCAAATAGTCAAATTTGAGCAAGGATCCTTTAGATCAATATTTCTTATATTGAGAAGGAAAAGAGCTTCACAATTCCTTTTATCCGTCCTTTCACAAAGGATGCTCTGGACTAATCTTTTCAAAATAAAGGTAGCATTCGCGCCCCACAATGCAATGCCGCCAATGTTTTCATAAGCATCTCAGTTTTCCGGAACCTACCGCATTCAAACAAGGCGAACATCTGAGAAATGCCAGAAATCTAAATGTGAATAGCTTGTATTGTTGGTTCGTATTGGCTTATAATAGAAAGTAAACAAACAATGACACAATCCGACAATACACCAAATTTATTACGAAGCTAAATTTCGCAGAGATTAAAACGAACGGTTCAAGTCAAATGCAGACGGCAATGATGCACATTTTGTCGTAATTTTTCGTGAAGTTGTAGTTCGTTATGTTGAACATCCACGTCAATACGACTGGACGTCGCACCATGACGCAAGGTAGAGAAGGAGGTTCGAATTCCAGTTACGCGAGATTCCTTGTAAATCTCTCCTTCCAACTTCGACCCCCATGACATTTTCTGGCGAGGTCAAGGAAAAGTTGCAAGGAAAGGAAAAAGGAGTAATTTTTTTGACTATTCGAATGCAGCCAGACACTTTTATCTGCGATAAATTCAATTTTATTTATATAGCCCTTATAGCCAAAGTGTTGTAGGGGGCTTGTATGACACGTGACTCGCTCGCTCACTACATAGGCCAGTAAGGGGACACACACAGCGGAAGAGGGCAGCGCGCACTTCTCTGATCCAATAAAAATATATATTTTGTACACTGAGCGGAAGCCACGCCCAATAATCGAATAGTATTTTTTTATATTCAAATGTAGCTTTTTTTTTCATATTCGAGGAATATTCGAATATCGAATATTAATTTACCAGGCCTAGTGTGTTGAAACTTTGGCATAATTTTCATGAAAAGGCACTCTGTTTTAGTATATTCTATGGGTGCATAGAGTATAAGCTTTGTATATGTGAGGAATGTCTATTTGTGTTGAGATTATGAATAATAAGGAACAACTATAGATGCTGAGGTATGATTTAAGAGAACAAGCAGTAATCCCATTATAAAACAGTTATGAAATTTCTGTTCGCTTGACTGTCAAACACTTAACTAAGCAATTATCAATGACAATTAATTTTGTGATGTTATTGGACATTCAATATGAGCTGAGGAAACTTGAAATGCATATGACTCACTGTATCTCATTGTCCAGTGCCGTTTTTGTAGGTGAATCAATTAGCATGACACTTTCTAAACAACAATGCCCTTGCTCATGCATTTTGACCCACAGGATTATTAGCAGTTAAATTTACTCTGATTGAACTGTATTAAATTAGAGCAGATTTCATATTTTAACAGGTCAAGAGTGGTGATATGCCCCTGTTGTGATATCTATGCAATGCATTAGCAACATTAAAGTATATCATATATTATACAGGCATCACAACAGCATAGCTGTTTTTTTAAAAATTCATTATCTATACTGTGTTATCTCCAATGCCTGCCAATGGCAACATAAACCACAAAGGCATGTCACCTGCTGCTTTACCGAAGTGCTCCACCAATGTCTACTGTTTACTGTGTTAAAATGATAATATTAAATTTGTATAATAAGAGATTGTTTTTCAAAGAGATGCATAATATATGAGAAAATGGGTGACACCAAATGTTGATATTATCAACTAACTTATTGGTTAATATTTTAAGTCTGCCAATCTATCAGTCCAATGTACTTTATTTTAATTTCCATGGTGCATATCTATTATACAACCTTCAGCCATTTGCAGGAACTTAAACCATTAGGACAAGGAACACTTAACAGCTGCAAAGAAAAGATTAAAAGAAAGCTAGGGTCAGACAGGCTCTGTGCTCATAATGCTTTTAGCAGGCTCAAGAGCATGTAGAGGTGCCTGCCAAAAAGTTATGACAGTTGTCGTACCCATGCAGAACAGCTTCTGCATGGAGGTCAGGGACCGATACTTGGCACAAGGCTAAGAGAGCTGTTTCAAGTCTTACTTATTTAATAAGATGGTAGCAAGTTAAGCAGTTTAGGCTTTGACATTATCCAATGCTTTAGCATGCTGAATAGAAACTGCAGCAGAAGAAGTACAAGCTTTTCTCTTTTTTACCTCAATAAGCATTGCAAATCTTTGTCTAAACCAGTTGTAGAATGATGCTTCATGCTTTTATTTTAATTTGGCCGTCAGTAATGGAACAACATAAATGGTGTACATAAATTTGAACCATATTTGAAATTTCAGGGGAGCAAAAGTCACGCGACAAAATAACATAATCTGAAGTTGTCATATTTACTACTTGGTTGCAAATCCTTTGCATTCGATCACTGCCTGAAGTCTGTGACCCATATACATCACCGTGCACTGGGTATCTTCCCTGGTAATGTTCTACCAGGCCTGTACTGCAGCCATCTTCAGTTCCTGTTTGCTTCTGGGCGTTTTGCCTTCAGTCTTTTTTTGGATTCTGGATGGATTATTGACTTGGTCCTTGATTCCACTGTTTGGCCCAGAAAAACTCCTTGATTGCTTTAGCAGTATGTTTGGGGGTCATTGTACTGCAGCTAGGTGAAGCACCGCACAATGAGTCGAGGCATTCGGTTGGACCTGAGCAGATGAGATGTCTCTGTACATTTCAGAATCCTACTGCTGCCATCAGCAGTCACATCATCACTAGAGACAAGTGAGCCAGTTCCAGTGGCAGTCATATGCCCAAACCATAACACTACGTCCATCATGTTTCAGACTGTTCCAGCTGTGGGTCCTTTCTTTCTCCACACTTTCTCTTTCCATCACTTTGGTACAGGTTAATAATAATCTGTCCATAAGACTTTGTTCCAGAACTCTACAGTTTTTTTAAATGTACTTTTCTAGCAAACGCTAACCTGGCCGTTCTGTTGTTGAGGTTTACCAGTGGTTCACATTTTGAGGTTGACCCTTCTGGTGTAGTCTTTTATTTATGGCTGTCTTTGCCTATACGTCTATGTCTACATCCTGGAGAGTGTTCGTAAACAGTTGAAAATGTATTTTCCTTCACAATTGAAAGTAGTCGTCCACTACAGTGGTCTTCCGTGGTCTACCAGGTCATTTGCTATTGCTTAGCTTGCCAGTGCACTTCCTAACAAGGTATCAAACAGTTGATTTTGATACATCCAATGCTACGTCTCTGATTCATTTTTTATAGTTTTTCAGCCTCATGATGGCCTGCTGTACTGGCATTGACACTTATTTGGTCCTCATGTTCAGCGACAACAGCAACAGATTCCAAATGCAGATTCCACACCTAGAATCATCTCTAGACCCTTTGATAGCTTTCTTGTGCATGAAATAACGATGCAAAGACACACAACTGGCCAAGAAACAGCTGAGCAGCCAATTGTCCCATTACTTTTCCTCTGGGAACTATGTATAAAAAGGACGGTAATTCCTACACGGTTCACTCGATATGGATGTAAATAACGTAAATTAAAGCTGACAGTCTGCACGTTAACAATATATTCATTGTTTCATTTCAAGGCTAATGGATTACAGGGCCTAAGCAACAAAAATTGTGGCATTATCCAAATACATTTGCATTTTGCTGCAATATATATGTAAGTATGCATGTGTGTGTGTATATATATATATATATATATATATACTGTGTGTGTGTGTCTGGCCTAAAGCTTATTATTGTAGGTACATATTGAGAACAATCCTGAACAAGACTATATCTGTTATAGGCTAATTGAAACAATCACAAACATGCTCGCACAGTTTATACAGTATACATATGATTGTGGCTCATTTATAAAACATTTCTAAAAGGTTCATCACTAAAAGGTTACGTACGCGCAAAAGAACAAATAATAATAATGCATGGCATTTATATAGCGCCTTTCTAGATACTCAAAGCGCTTTACAATGATGAGGGGGAAACTCGCCTCTACCACCACCAATGTGTAGCACCCACCTGGGTGATGCAACGGCAGCCATTTTGCACCAGTATGCTCACCACACATCAGCTGAGGTGGAGAGGGAGAGAATAATTTTTTTAGCCAATTAAACTGGGGGATGATTAGGTGGCAGATTGAATGAGCCTGGGTTGGGAGTTTAGCCAGGACACCGGGGAAACCCCTACTCTTTACGATAAGTGTCATGGGATCTTTAATGACCACAGTGACGTCTCATCCGAAAGACGGCATCTCCTACAGCACAGTGCCACCCATCACTGCACTGGGGCATTGGGGTTTATTTGACCAGAGGGAAGACTGCCCCCTACTGGCCCACCAACACCACTTCCAGCAGCAACTTAGTTTTCCCCAGAGGTCTCCCATCCAAGTACTAACCAAGCCCACAACCTGCTTAGCTTCAGCCATTCAGCAGGCGCAGATTGCATAGTGGTATGGCTGCTGGCAACAAAGTGTGTACGGTCAAAAATATCTTGATGTCCTGAATCTGGTGTACACATTTTTTTGTGCATACGTATGTACCTGCTTATAAATGAGGCCTGTGATGTTTACAAGTTCATGTAACTGTGGGAAAACTGTACAATTACCACAATTAAGTAAATGCTTCTATAAAGAATGTACATTGCAACACTGTTCTGCATAAAAAGGACTGTTCTTTTTTCAAGGATATCATGTTATTATTCTCTTTGTAATTCCCTGAAATGGCCAAATGTACAACTATGAAAAAGCCTTCTGTAATTTTAAGATAATAAACTAAAGCTGATGATACACGGGCAATATTTTACAGGCAATATTGCCGGCAATATTGCCAGGCAATGATTGCTGGAAATTTTCCTATTGACAAATCAATATCTGAACAAGTTTGATCGAGGCAAGCAATATTTTGCTACACATCCAATCACAGATGAGATTTTGGGTCACATGACACCTGAGTCTTCCAAAAATAAATTTCAACAATGGCTGCCAAGTGGTGTGAGGAAACCGAAGAGGATGCTGAATCTCTTATAACTTTATTTATATTATTACTCAGGTAAGTTATATTGATGTATTAGTGTAATATTGAAATATAAGACCAACTTTCAATAAGTTATGGTATTCTTGACTTTTGATTGTAAATAATTGCGTATATTACTCACTCACCGCCGTACTGACGAACCGAGTGACTTTTAACTAGCTAGCTAGCTAGCTAACTTTACTCAGCAAGACGTAATCAGACCAACTGCTTTACTGGTGAATACATCCATGAATGCTTCCGTAAAATTTAGAGATACCGGTCGATTAAATTACATTGACGGAAAGCTGTGTTCTTGCCGTTCCGGGCACATATATACCTTTGTGGTGAGATGACGGTAAAGGTTTGAAAACAGAGGTTAAAAACAGGATCCGCAAAAAATCTTTTTTCAGTTATTCAGCTACAGTGGCCCATACCCATTGCCCATTGCTGGCAATATTGTACAATATTGCTGGCAATATTTCCAGAAAATATTGGCCCGTGTATCATCAGCTTAAGACTGTATTCCACTGAAAGCTTTTTGCCATTACTGTGAGTATTTTACTTTGCACCAGGTGAACAAAACTGATGTTTCCATAGCAACACTAATAAAATCCTTGTCATGGTTTTATGACCTTTTTCCCTTGCGGTCTTTTTCCTCAGTCGCCACACCGTGGGCGCTGCTTCGTTGGTGGAGTTTTGGCTCCGTTCCTTCTTCTCATGAAGAAGTCTCATCAACGTTGCACAGCTGTACATGGTTGCCGGTTGAGCTATATAAGCCTTCCTTTTCCTTCATACGGGGCTTCGATATTGATTGTTTGTTGTTTGTGCTGTGGTGTGTTGTTTGGCATTATTTGTGCTATTTTGTGTGTGGTTTATTTAGCCCTTTTAAAAATTTTAGCCAGTATATAGATCTCGTGTTTTAAGGAGACCGTTTTGCTCGTTGTGCTCTGTTGTGCTTTGTTGGAGTTTTGCAGGACTTGGCTTTGTGCTTTGAGCTTTCACGTTAATTCCTGTTTTGTGTACTCTTTTCAGTCGCCGCATTCTGGTCTGTCCTTATTTGTCATTTTGCCTAGATCGTTTGCTCTTTGCTGTCTCTTTCTCCTCTCTTTATCTGCTGTCTTCTCTGAAAGCAAGAGGAGTTTGTTTATTGAGAGACAGGGCGTTTTTTCATACTGTCTTTAGGGCTCTATTTATTCTTAGAGGCAGGGCTTGTATTTTCTATTGAGTTTGCGCTAGTCAGATAGCCGATAATTCCGGTGTAGCTGTCCTCTCGTCCCCTGTGTACCTTTATCTGTATATGGAGTTTGACGATTTTGTTTGGAACTGTAGTTCTGTTTCGTCTGTCGGTGCATGTCTTCCTGTGGGGAAGATTGGGCGATGTTGAGGACATGTTTGCGTGTGACTGCGAGCCTCCATATAAGCCTTGGAACATTTATTATCGGTTCCTTCACCTCGTTACATTTCCCCTTACTGAGAGGCTAGGGCGTTTATTTTCTATTTAAGCTAGTCATTCTGCTAGTAAAGTTATGGGACTGCGGTGCTCCGTCGGCTCTCCTGTAAAATGTTGCTCCCTCCTGGGAGATCGGGAGTTTACCTCTTTATGTTCTGCATGTGACTGCGAGCTTATGAAACTAGCCACGGAACGTTATCTCTGTTCCTTCGCCTTCTCGTTACATTCCTCTTTACCAAGAGGCAGGGCGTTTATTCTCCATACTCGTGTTAATCAGCCGATAATTCCGGTGCAGCTGTCCTTTCGTCCCTGTGTGCCTTTTATCCTTATATGGAGTTTGACGATTTTGTTCGGACTGTAGTTCTGTTTCGTCTGTCGGTGCATGTCTTCCTGTGGGGAAGATTGGGCGATGTTGTGGACATGTTTGCGTTTGACTGCGAGTCTGAGAGTAGCCTTGGAACGTTAGATCTCCGTTCCTTTCGCCTCCTGGCATTCTAATTCGCATTAGTTTTCAGTGTTTGTTTGCTGTGTGTTTTGTTTGTGCCATTGTGCTACTCGCCTGTTCTTATGCGTCTCGTTATCGAGACAGGGCGTTTGTTATTTCCGGCTTGTTCTCTAGTCACTTAGCTTGTAGAAGTTTGAGAGCCTAGTGCTTTGTTCTATTCGCTTGGCTTGGTTTTCTTAGTGAAAGACCTGGCGTTTGCGCTTCTACTTAATGGTGTGTGTGGTGTGTGACAGTGAGCCGGTTAGTAGCTTTTGGTACGTGTTCCCTGTCTTGTCTCCTCCCTTATCTGCGGGGTTTCCCGCCTTAGTGGCCTTAGGGCTTAAAGAATCCCCTTGCTGCGTTTGGCTCCTCCTACCTCACACGTCACGTCCCCTTACAATCCTCTCATAATGCTCTTCCAAGTATGGAGCAGTTAGTGAGAAGTTTACAGTTATGACATGTTGAATTTATGAAATAAGGCACTACTCATTAATATGATTCTTGGATTCCATGCTTGTAGTTTTGTTTTAGCTATCATGTAATTTTCATGCCAAGAGCTGATTGAAGAAAAACAAATTTTCTATAACCAATTTATATTTCATTTGATCTACTGTATAAATAAAAGTATCTGAAGCACTATATATAATAACACCATGTGCTAAACTGTCTCCCAAAATTTCAAATTATACATGTAATCAGAAGGTCAAATGATGCCTTTCTGCAGTTACCATTTCCAAACCTGATTTTCCTATGAGGCTAGTGATTGAGACATCAGGCTTTCAGATGGAAAAGGAACAGACAGTGCTGTCAGTTACAATCCTCTGATGTTTCAAACTCTCATGAAAATCCTGAATAAAGTTTTTCCAGGGAAATAAATTTTTTTACAAAGGAAAAAATAAAGGCTACCAGCTTACAGTCATTTTGTGTTTAACAAGCATTTTTGACATCCCTGTGATAGGCCTCAGTGCCTTTGGGCCATTTGAAATGGTTAGCTGCAGCTCTAATCCCTCATGGTCAATTAAAAGCTCCAGACAAGTGTCAATAACATCTCAGGCTAATTGATCAGCATAGCTTTGGTGTGGTTCTAGACTGAAAAATATGTGAAGCCTCATTATTGAACCTCAGGGGAAAATAAATATATATTTATATAGTTATAGTAAAGGTTATGTGGATATAAACCATTGTATATAGCTGGGACAGCATGGTACCTTTCAAGTGTCCGACAATTCCATCCTCACTGAAGTAAATATACATATCCTGCAATTAGGATTCATGTTTAGGATTAGCTTATTTTCTTAAAACTGGTTTAGTGTTTTGAGATTTAGTGTTTTGTAGCGTTGTGTTTCATTGGTGCTGCGTTTGCGTCTCCCCTACAGGTGAAGATGAAGACGCCACAGTCTCGATTGCGAAGGTCCCGTTCTGGAGATGCGCTGGAGAGGAGACGCGCGCTGTTGCCTGGCAACACTCTTCAGGAGACGTGCGGAGCCGAGGACGCCACTGTCCATCGCCTAGCAACCGGATTGAGAGAGAGAAAGAGAGACCTGCCTTAGGGATACACCAAGGTCGTGGAGCAGCAACATGAAATATAACTGCGCTTACGTTGTTTCCTACAGCAAGCTTGTAAAGTCGCGTGCTGTTAAGTGTTACCTCTGCTTAGCTTACATTTTGTAAACAGAGCGCAGGTTGATATAAGGGTAGTCAGTGATTACCCCGATTCCTGTTTTGAAAAATCTGTGAGGGATTGGTGGGCGAGCTTTCAAAGAGAGGATCGTTTCCACTTTGGCGTGGGTTCTGGACCTGCATACTGGCTGCCCAGTGAGACCCTGCAACCTGCGCTGCACTTGTATATAATGCTAGAATCTTTTGCATCTTTAGGACAGGAAATTCACTTTTGTCTGTCATAATAAATGCCTGTTTGTCCTTTATATATCACTTTGTGCTGAACTGGGTTTTCTTTGAGGTTGTGGTTATTGTTGACGTGTCTTAGTGTTATGTCCATTACCGTACACCTGGTTATTATAACACAGGTGGAGTTTGGGACGTAACACACCGCAAACCTTTTTAATCTTTCATCCTAATTATTTTACTTATTTGAATTCCCCACCGCATGCAGCCCAACTATGATTGCATTTGCCATGGCATCCATCTGCTGAGCTCTACAGTTTTTGTGCCTAAGCAGGTGCATGACTGAATGGAGAAGTGTGATGAGGGAATACCCTGCTGGCTGTAGCAACTCAACCACAATAGGCACTGACACAGAGAGGATTTGATAATGGTGTGGATCGCTACACTGAGGCCTAGTGGGTGGATTTTCACCTGGGAGCCCGTGTACAAAAAAGCATTGGAAAAAAAGGAGTGAAACATTGTCCATTTTTCACACCCAGTGGTTCTTAGCTTAGCAGCATTCAACACACCTTTATAATCCCCTATTGTATTTTTCTCTCAGACCTTTGTTTTTTTATCTTTATACATAGATCTCCCCACAGTTGCTGGTCATCAATATCTCCCACTTCATTCATTTCAGCTGTGTGACTGAGTTTAGCTCATTAGTGCACGCTGCTCTGATGGTGGTAAATTTCACTCGGAGAGCAGTGATTTCATCTGCTCCTTTTGGCTCAGCCATCCACGTAACGGCAGCTATTTACTCCCTCTTCTCCAATGGGTCGAACAAAGCCTCAAACTTATGAGACCTCTACTTCACTGAGATATATCTTGGAAAAACAAAGAGTAGCTCCCCTATGCTTTCAGCCAAATGCATTCTCTGGACATGGTTTTTGACATGGTAAGTTAATACTACAAGCTCTTAAAATTGGCTGAAACTTAATATATGTGGAGGAGAGTAAGTTACATGGGCTAAGCGGTTTTTTCATCAGGAAAATCTATTTTTTTGGCATTAGCTAGCTGTCTGGATGCTGTTATCTAGATATAGCTAGCAAACTAATTAAACGTTTATTTTTGACCTGTTACAGTTTGAGCTTGCTTTGTGAAATAACATAATCCTGACAGTCATGAGAATTTTAGCCAGTTAACAAAGATGGCCCCAAACAGTTAGCTAGCACCAACTGATATTATTGAATGAAGTGTTCTGAAAAACCTTACACAAAGGCACTAGCATAATTTTAGTAGCGATCAGTCTCTAGCATTTATTACAAGTAAAGGAAATGTATCTTTACAGCAAGTGATATAACTAGACAGTGACTATACCTAATTGGTAAATAGCTAGCTAGCTGTTTACCTGGTATACAAAGTGTCACTCTACAATCTTGTTGGAAAGCCTTTCTAAAGTGATTTATAAATTCATGACTCTATATAATGTTAGCTACCTACAAAAATGAATGGTCTATATAGCTAGCTAGCTTCTAGTTGGGTGCTATAGCACCAGTAGGCCTAGTTGCAGCATCTACAAGCTAGCAGAATCTACAAAGCTGGCTTTCAGTCCGTTATCATTTTGCCTGCAGCCATAAGTTACTGATTAAGGTCTAATTGTACCAAAATGTAAATGCACTTATACTTCAGAATTCTGATACATTTGTACATGTAGCATTGTATCCTATAATAGAAACACCATAAACACCACAGAAATCAACTGATACTGCACTAGAGAACTACATCGCTGAAGCAGGCTGATCACAGGCATCCTATAGGATAGATATAGGATATAGAGTTGCAGTAAACTAGAGGTTGCACTGGCTTCCCTCCCTTTTTTGCCCAACTGAGCAAGGCAATATGAGACCCCCAGTCATTGATGGCACTTAAGATCTTTACTTCCTCTGTGTTAGGATCCTGTAATCTGTCTGTTTATTCTGTATTATTGTTCCTGATGTCTTTTCCTATTTTCCCGCATAACCCTCGCGATTGTCAGTCCGCGTTCCATGTTCCTCAGATTCCACTCCCTGTCTTTGTCTTTGCACTATTGATGATTTTGGGAACATTCAGGTTTCCTCTGTATTTCGTATCTCGTTTTCTTCCTTCTGGCTTTATTAATATTTATATATAATACTAATGTACTAATCATACTAACTGTTAGATTAGATTTAATACTAACCTGCTAACAAACTAATGTGTATATAATACTAACCAGCTAACCTACTAACATTAGGGTTTTAGAGTTCGCTACTAACATTACTAATTACTAATTCATCTTGAGTTTCTACCTGCATCTGTCATTTCCCTCCTCGTTATCCTATCCCTGTATCTATCTGATTTTGCATTCTCTGCACGTGTGTCCACTTTCGCGTTCCTCCCCTCCGAGCTGTGCACTTGTCTACCTGCTAACCCCAGGCCGTTTGTTATCATTGTGTCTATGTGTATTCCAGTCCGTGTCTTATGTTTCCCCCGTTATTGTATCATTGGTCCTTGTTAACCCTCATTGTTCTCACCTGTGTACTCTCCCATTTCCCCTCCTCTGCACACCTGATTCCTTTTGTGTAATCTTCTCCCTGTGTATTTAAACCCTGTTATTTCAGTCTGTCTTTGCGAGTTCCTCATCATTGATTTTCTACTGTGTGTTTTTGCTAGTTTCCCGAGTACCTGCCCTGATATCTGTTTCCGAGTTTTTGTATCCCTCATCTTTTATCTGTGGTTGTTTTTTTTCCTGTTTTCTGTCTTCAGTTTGTTTTCTTTTTGTTTCCCTTTTGCCTCCCTGGTTTAGACCCCTGCCTGTGTTCTCGCAACTCTGATTTTTGGATACTGTTTTTGTGCCTTTGTTGTGCCTTCCCGGTTCGGACCCCTGCCTGTTCTGTGACCCTGTTTTTGGGTTCTGTCTTTGTACCGTTGCCCTGCCTTCCCGGTTTTTGACCCGGCCTTTATTACCACGGATTGCTGCCTTGCCCTTATTAAACTTCGTTTTTTTTTTTTGTACTCCTGCCTGCGTTTGGGTCCTTCCCCCACCTACACCTAAAACTCTGCTTACTTAACTGTCAGAGATCAGTTGTCTAATTAAATTTAAATTTTAGTGAAGACAGACTGCCAAACAAGAGCTATTTCACAATTAAATGTGCAATACCCATAACGTGTGAAGAGGCTAATAACAGAATTAATTATTTTGTTGACAGCTTGTAAGTTGATGTACTCTCTTAAAGTAAATATGTTAATTTTGTAGATGAAGCAAGTTCAATTAAAATATTGTAAGGAGGTAAATACAACTAGACAGGGACCTAGTTCAGAGATTCCTTTGTTTGTAATTTGTCAATGTATAATTAGTTAATTTTTATATTCTGTTTGATGAACAATCTCAAGAGTTTTTCTAACATGGCGTTTTAAAAGATCTCCCACTGAATCCAAGCCTAGAGTGGTACATAAAATGAATCCCTTAGTACGCTCTAACTGCTACAGACTAATCAGTATTATTTGGGTTATGAGATCAATCATAATAATTAATCAGCTCCAAAGTCCTATTAGACCTATAGAAATTGTGCCCACAATTCCAGTGGCAGAAATATATAGTTTTTATTATTTCATTATTCATCAGGGCACTGCTAATAAGATTATTCATTGTGTGGCTTCGGTGTCTTTTTACATAAATCAATCGGGTATCAAATTTCAAGCTCCTCTAATGAGATCTTTTCAAATGAAAGTGGCTAATACTGTTAGGTTGTACAATGCAACTCCTACCAAAAAAGAACCCACCCCCCCCCCCCCCCCCCCACCCCTTTGAATGATGAAGTGCAATTGAAAGTCAATTTATCTTCTCCTTTTCTGTGCTTGCTTATGAAGTTGTACCCTTTCCAATGCCTCCACTCCACACTTAGTAAAGCAATATCAAATACCCATTCTTCGCTCTGAGCGAAGCTGAGCCGCTCATTTAGCCTACTTAACGTGCACATTATTTAGAGAACAATAAAATATGCTGGCTTTCCCAGAGGATACGTTATATTCTCAATGGGAATACCGTGAATATGCAAGCTTCTTTGCAAGTTGATAACCACCTTTGTGATACTGGTTAGGCCGATTGCGGTTATTATGTTTAGTCAAGCTAGCTAATGCAAAGAAACCTTGGGTATGTTAAGCTTCCTTCGTAGTATACCCCCCTAGTTTTCGTCTTATTAGATTTAGTTTACGATAATACCCTTGGTACAGTATGTGTGTAAATTATTATATTTCATATTTATGAACGATAAGTTCCTTATTTAATATTTTGTTGTATATTATTATTATTATTATTATTATTATTATTAGCAGTAGTAGTAGTTGTTGTAGTATGAAAAATATATAGAATGAGACCTATAGCTATATTTGACATTTAATCATTTTTGTGCCAGCATTTTCTAGTTATATTAGCCTATACATTTTCTCAAAATATCTTTTAATTAAATAATCTTGACCTTTTAATTATATGATCCTCAATCCTTGGTCATTTTTCATTGGTTTCTCACATGAAAATATATTGTCAAAATATAATACAATATATATAAATATAATTGTCAAATCCTTAATGAATTTATTTAGTTGGATGCGTTGAAAATACATTTTGGAACCTGTCACCCTTTTTATGCAGAGGTAATTAAAACCTTAGTTTTTGCTGCAAAAGCATATTGCCTGGATTTATGTCTGTCATCATAAAGTGTGGTGAGAAAAAAAACACTTTTAAAGCTAGGTTATTATTCTGCTGATCCAGGCGAGAATCCTCTGGCACCCTCCATCTTGGATTAAAAATGACAAATGACACAAAAAATTAATCTGATTTCAATTAAAATATGTCACAGTCTATTTACTTAAATTTGAAGTCATGGAATAATTCCAGTATTATTTATCTAATCAGCATTGTTCTGGATGTGAAACAATGTCACACATCCAACGGACAGTCAATATGCAGCAGACTTAATTAATTGAGCTGTTAAACATGTAGGCCAATAAATGGGGACAAATGACAAGTTTTTCAGCATAGAAGACTTGTCCATAGCATTGTTTGACTGTCATATGGCTGGTTTCTCCACACACCTGTGTTAAACGGCGAGATGTACAAAGCATGATTGGGCCTTCAGGACAGAAGTCTTCCTTTGAATTCTTACCTTTAGTACCCAGCCGACCTTAAAATATTCTCAATTTAAAATAAAAAAGGCCATTTCTGCCTGCTGTTAATTCTCAGTGATTCCAGTATGCAGGCAATAAGCCAGTATAATCCAGATAAATGATCAGTTTTACAATACTTTTTTCAGATTTTTTCAACCACAGCAAATGATGGACACTGAACTGTCCTTTACAGTATAATTTATTGCTTTAGAGTAAACTAGTGAAATATTTGCTTCTTCGCATAGTAGCAAATGGAAAGACAGTTGGAATGGAAATACAAAATAAGATAAAATAAGAAAGGTTTGAGTGGAAAAATGCCTAATTTTGGCTTTAGATAAATGTTGCTTATGTCAAATTCACAATTCTCATATTGCATAAACATGTCTTTATTACATACATTGCTTCCAATTCTATTTCAGTGTGCAACATCTGTTTTCATTCTAAAGCTTTTTAGGCAAAGGATTATTGCAATGTCATATTTTCATTTGCCAGAACTCATTCTTTTACATGGTTTTCCCTTTTCAGATTCTGTCAATCAAATGCACCACTCTGATATTGACAGACGTGGAGCTCTATCTCTGAAGCTGCATTTTATAAGCCAATCATCAGGCTCTGTTATCTGACTGAGGCAGCTGGGGTTAGGGACGATGTGTTGTGTCATTTTAAAGTACAGTTCCCAACATGCAAATACTTAATTCCAACCAGCTTATTTCCCTAAGAAATAGAGAAATAAAATAAAAAAATCTGCATTTATGTACATTAAATAATATATAAATAATGCATTTTATACAAATTCTTATTGTTCAATAGTAACACACTAGTATTGGTCAAAACACTGACGTGTGTTCTTCACCTAGCCAACATATTTTCCCTCATTTACCTGAGGAGTTTACAGTACTTCTTTCTTACTATTCCTTTGCTACAAAATGAATCAGAAATCAGAATTCATAAGCAAATCCATGTCTGTGGGGGAGGGAGAGAATCGGAAAACATCTGTATTGTTTTACTCTTGAAAAATGGTGGGAAGCACAGAAGATTTACACATTTCACACTAAACATGCATAACCACAGAATAAGTAAGATTTTTTAAGTTACTGGGTGACTGATAGCTTTTATGTAGTTTATTAGTCAATATTTTCTTTTAAAGTTTTTTTAAGTCTTACTAAATACATAAACCTTTAAGGTGCAAAAAGCCTGTAGGCAAACATTACAAATCTAAAATTCATTATCATTTAGGAGCCTGCTCAGATAATGTAATGGGGCGTGACGTGTGAGGAAGGAGGAGCCAAACGCAGCAAGGGGGATTCATAAAGCCCTTAGGCCACTAAGGCGGGATACCTGCAGATAAGGGAGGAGACAAGAAAAGGAACAAACGAACACCATAACAGACGCTACTAACCGGCTAACTGTCACAACGCAAGGTAGAGCGCTAGGACAGGAATCTGAACAGCCAGACATAATACACGCCCTGTCTCGGTAACGAGACACAATAAACGGGCGAGTAGCGAAAAGGCACAATTAAATACAGTACACAAATAAAGAAAGAAATAATTTAATAAGAGGAGGCAAAAGAACAGATATGTTAAGTGGCTAATTACATAAGCTAAAACTAACAGTCATATGCGGAACCTAAAGGAGGGTAAACGCCCGATCTCCCAGGGGGAAGAAACATTTTACAGGCGAGCCGACGGAGAACCGCAGTCCCATAACCTTACCAGCAAAAATGACCAAGCTTAAAAACAGAGCCACGCCCTAACCTCTCAGACAGAAGATGAAACGAGGCAAAGGAACAGATAATTAATGTTCCAAGGTATAGTTTGAGGCTCGCAGTCACACGCAAACATGTCCACAACATCGTCCGGTCTCAACATGAGACGACATGCACCGAGGGGCGAACAGAACACAGTTCTGAACAGAATCGCCCAAATCTCCACACCCGGAGAAAAAGCACAAAAGACGAATAGGACAGTTGCACCGAACCCATCGGCTAAACTGACTAACAAGCACAAGCCCTGCCTCTCAGTAAGGAGAAATGTAACGAGGCGAACAGGAACAGAGATTTAACGTTCCATGGCGATATAAAAAGGCTCGCAGTCCAATGCATAAAACCAAGAGGGTAAACACCCGATCTCCCAGGAGAGAGAAACATTTTACAGGTGAGCCGACGGAGCACCGTCGTCCCATAACTTTACTATGCACAGACTAACGCAAGCTAAAATGGAACAACCGCCCTAGCCTCTCAATAAACGAATAAATGAAACGAGGCGAAATGGAACAGAGAGCTAACGTTCCGATGCTATATTAAGACACGCGCAGTCACACACAAACACGTCCACAACAACGCCCAAGCTCCATATAAAGAGACACACCCGGAGAACGAAACAGAACAACAGTTCCAAACAAAATCGTCCCGCAGGTAAAAAGGACGTACAGGACGGCTGCAACAAAAGACCAACGCAAAATAGCACGACAGCCTCAATATAAATGAAAACCCTGAGTCACAACAAAGGGGAACGTAGTCCACGAGAAGGAGACAACAGGGAATAAACGTACCACGGCTACTTACTGGCTCACAGTAACACGGAATTGAGTAGAAGCAAAACGCCAGGTCTCTCAGTAAGAAAACCAATCAAAAGGCGAACAAATGGACCAGAGAAACTACTACTCTATACCTCTACGAGCTAATAAACTAAGTAGAAGCGAAAACCCGATCTCCCTATGGGAAGACATGTGCCGAAAGGCGAGCAGAACTACAGTTCTGAACAGAATCGCCCAAAACTCCATACACGGAGGAAAGGCACTAAAAGGGCAAAATAGAGCAGAGATATTACGGTCCCAAACTTCTACGAGATAACCAACCCCCAAGCCAGCAAGAAATAAGCCCTGTCTCAACTAAGAGACGTTAACAATAGGCGAGTAGCCAAAAACGGTACGAGAACTCACAGCCAACAATACACCACAGTACAAACAATAAACAATTAATGTCGAAGCCCCGAATGAAGGGAACGGTAGGCTTAAATAACTCTCGTGACCACGCAACAGGTGAAAATGCTTTAACCAGAAACTCCCCCAACTCAGCAGGGCGGAACAAGCCTCTACCAACAGGGCAGCGCCCTCGCGTGGCCACCGAGGAAAACGACCGCATAGGACCACAGGGTCCAAAACCATGACAGATAAGGGATTGGTGATTTCCTGTATCTCCCTTCAGCATCTTGGGATGATCTGTTTATTTTAGTGTCTTGACTGGAGAAAGGGGGTAGCCAGTCTCTGAAGTTGAACTTTAGCAGCTTTCTGGCAAAGTCAAGGCACAGTTTAGTGCATCTGTCAGATAGGGTGTACAAATTGAGGGTACAAAGTGCCTCTGGGCATGCTATATATCTCTGGCCAAGGATAATCTTACCGGCTTGTTTCTGTAAACGTTCTAGCCTTTCAACCTGGTCTGTTGTCAGAGAACTGTGCCAGACCGGCTGCATATTATAAAACAGGGCACATGCAGCTTGTGTAAAATGCATAAAATGTATCAGCAACACCAAATTTCTTCAACAGCCACAGAGCAAAGACCTTCCTATTGCCAGAAGTCTACATGTGGTCCACTTGACCATCGCAATATAAATTATGCTGGATGGTGACCCCCAGAACTTTAACTATATCACAGACTTCCAGGATGTTCTGAGTGGTGGAGAGAGTCGGCAAGGTGGACGGGTACCACATGTGGGTGACATGTAGAACTTTACCTTTCTTTGGGTTGAGTTTCATTTTGTGCTCCTCTACCCTGATGTCGAGACTATTCAAGGTCTGTTGGAGGATGCAGGGTAGTTGGAACGTCTGGGCCAGATTCATGTCATCCACATATTTCCAGTAGTTTGTTTTCTCCCGGAGGACACTCTTAATCAGTGGCAGGAAGACTAAAGGCCCAAGTGTGGATCAATGACTCAGGTTGAGTTTATATAAAGAGCTCATGCTCATTCAAAGGTTAGCGGCTTGATTATATTATTATTTGTAGGTCAGAACAAAATATTAAAGATTCAACTACCAAAAATACTTGGAAATCTTTCAATAGTTTTTTCTTCTTCTTCAGGTGGATGCCAATGGAAATAATTGGCAATAGATTGGAAAAGGCTAGCCTAATTACAATGCGTGTAGCTTTGCGAAACAAATGTGTTTGTTTGTCAATTCTTGCTCCCAGTTAAGTGCTTGTGAAAAATAGAGGTTGTCACTTGTCCCAGTTATTGGACGGTGGAATTAGAATAGCAAGTGTTCAGAGACTCTAGCCTGCTAACCTCTACTTAATTTGTGATGTTTAATAGTACATCCCTGCAGTGGAAAAAAAAAAAAAAACTATGGACCCATCCTCCAAGAATTCAGATATGGGCTCTTCTGTATTCCTGTGGTGTTTTTTTTTTCCATCAGAGAACAAGGTCAAAATGAACCAAATACAAGCGACCTACCACATACTTCCTCAAGGGGATCAATAGCCTAGGCAGTACCATTACTGGCTTCTTTTCTTATAATTGAGACTGAAGTTGGGTTACAGTCTAACTGCATTCTAGATTACTCTTAACTTTCAATAAAGAAGTAAGTTTTTGGTAAAGTAAGTAACTTTAGTCATTGTATGCACCAAATTATAAAGTGGAAATTAATTGCATTCTTTGTTGAAATTAATCCTTATTGGACCTTGTTCCCTACAGCACTGGGTATGAGTCCATGTCTGTGATTTACATGATTTGAACTAGTGTCATTATACTCTTCGTGATATGATGTGTACTGTCACAGTAGTGCAGATATATCAAGATGCAGGTAATCATAGCCAACAAAACTGTTAAAAAAAGAAAACTCGAACCCACACAAGCTTGCACTTTCCATTTGCCTAGACTAGATCATTACTTCTTACATGGCATGATAATCTGATGCTTCTCTACATTTCTATGACACTTGTAAAAATCAGCCTTTATGAGCAATGACAGATTGCTAATCAAAGCAGTTTGTGGGAATCCTGAGAGATTTGAGATCTTGTTGTATTATTTTTAAAGGAGCACCACCGTATTACAGTATTTAATAAAGCTTGGATGTGGATCTCTGTGCCAAAAGAAATATACGGATATATAGTATTGGACGTGCAAGTTTACAATCGGCATTACAATTGGTCTGTCCTAGAACATGTGATGCCAGATCAGGCTATAATTTAAATGCACGAGCAATGAACATACCCTAAACCAATAGCATTGTGCCAGCTTGGAGTACCTATAGAACACAATACAGTCAATACAAGTGTCATATCACGTATAAATAAAATACACAGTGATGACCTTAGTTATGTGCATAGTTTTTCCAAGGAGACTGAACAGCTACACATTTCAAGGTATTTATATTAGTATAATGTTATCACTGCTGCTTTTGTCTGTGATATAGTATATATATAAGATTATATAAGTAGAAAAAAAAGATATTGTGACATTGAGAAATGGAAAGCCTATAATTTCATTTGCCAGGAATAGACATGGTCATGTAGTTTATTGACTTAATTAATGCAGCCGCCTTTCAAACAGAATATGAGGAAAAATTAACATTGTGCAATGCTAAAAAAAGACATCGCCTATTAAATCACACCCAAAATTTAAATTAGCCGCCCACAAAGAGCACTGTTGAAATGTATAATTCTGTACAGAAACCTCTTGTATGTGCTGGCCTTTTTGTTTGTGTCGAAAATAGTTCTGTCCACATCAGCCCCGGCATTTGTGCACTGTTCCATGACAAAAGCTGATCCTTACGGTTTTGTCACAGTTTAGCCTGAGACATTAGCAACGTTATACATCACAGATTGCCTCTCAGTTTCTTGTACAGCTCAGAGAATGATGGATTTTTCACTCAAGGCAATCTGAGAATATATCCTGTGCAATCTGCCTGAGAATGTCATTTGGAGAAAATGTTCCCCTCAAAGGCACCATGGTCTTGATCCCATATAGTTGACAGAGATGAAGAATTTTACATTGAGGCAATGAACAAGGAGGCAATTTGTTATAATGGATTTTTTTTCTGTATCTTTCTATTGGACCAGGCAACTGATATGTCATCAGTCACACCTGTTCACCACACGGTCATTGATGACTCCAGGCACTGGTCATATTGAGAACACATTGATACTCCCCGCTGCTAATTCTGCCAATGGACGTCGGCATGTCTTGGCAAAAGGAGGGAAAAAGGACGCAGTCATGTAGTTTGTGTGACTGCCAGCTTCTGAAGTGCAAACACTCTCTGACCAATAAATTTAGGAACAACGGAACAACATTCTTGGCATCTGTTATTATGCATGAAAAGATACCATTACTTTATTCTGTCTCATTACTTTATTCTCTTTTACTGAAAAATATTGTCCATATTAACATACTTTATTTTTATTTAATCCAACAAACCCTGGTGTTTTTTTTTCTCTTTCAGTTATATAGTGGTTATGCTTGGTAGATGGTAGTATGGAAAGGAAATAGTTAATCTAAGCAGTTAATCGTAGTTCACATGTCCTTGGGGCTCCAGAAACCCTGCTGTGAATGTGTTACATTCTGTTATAAAATGCTAGTGAAAATATTGTGTATTATGCTGCAAGAGTGCTGAATTTTGTACAGTTAGTACTTATGACTGTAATAATAGCGTCTGAACCTCCTTGTGGATTACACTTTACTTATCTAACTAAAAATGTATTCACTGAAAAGTTTATTTTTAATGCTTTTTGATATTTACAATGCTTGCAGTTAATAGCCCATGAAGCGTGAATACCCCTGAAGCCTTGTATTAGGGGCATTCAATGAAATCAAGAAAGTTTCTTTTTCACAGTTTGAATAAAAATGTAAATAACTCCCAGGACAACTTATCTTCAAATGCTTTAATTCACAACTTTTTAGAGATTAATTCACACAGAGAACATTGCTCATTACTTGCTCATTATCTATGAAGTTTATGAAGGTTCAAAGGCATGTACAAATTATAATGTGCATAATTTTTTTAGTTCACAGTGTATAATATTTATCCTTACAATACCTACAACACATGGATAAATTTTATCATCATTATAGATCACAGGAAATAATTTATTATGAAAACTAACAGGCTATTGATATTTGAATGAAAAATATAATCAAAATGCATCAGAAAGTGCAAATAAAATATTTTCATTTCATGTGAATCCTTCAGGGGATGTGCATCTTGAAGCATCGAAGTTAAAACTTCTCTCACTTTGTAAATTAAAATTTGGACAGAGGTCCTCATGCCAAATACATTTTTTTCTTTATTCTGGTCTTTGTTTGCTCTTTGTGTTTCCACATTGAAGGCAGCTTGGGAGTGTTTGTGTTTACCTTATTTTCAGTATTGAGTTTTAAAACTAGACTGCAAAGAGATGATAAAGCAACAGCACATTGCAAAACTAAAGTATTTATAACTTCTTCTATAAATTTTTAGGTGTAAGACAACTGAATGAAGAGCAAAATAATTTTTCAGGAATGCATATTTGTACTTTTTTACTAGCTGTCATTTCTGAATATTTTAATCACCTCATGTTACTGAGATAAAAGTGGATTGATGCTTGATTTTAGATTCCCTGAAGGAAAATTTGTATTTGTCAGTATGATGTTCAGCTGACTGTCCTTGATATATTATGTTTCCTCACTTCCCGTTGTCCTTGACAGGATCAAGTAGCATGTAGTTGGCTAGCAAGCTAAAATGGCACTGGCTAGATGTTTAAAATATAATGAGGGTACATTTTCAGAGTCCTTTTTTAGGTTGCTCATCTATCAATCCTTTCATGAATGTCAGAGTACATTTGTGATTTTGAAAGGGTTCCGATTGGTTTGCTCAATTAAAATTTCACTCTAGTTTCAAAATAGGCAGATTGAAAATATTAATGCTGTTGTAATGACCTGAACAGGGAGGCCTGTAGGCTAAGCAGCACCCTCAACTAGATATTCTGTACAAATACAAAGGTATTTTCTTCTTCTGAAATAGATTAAAAAACATAATAGATATTATCTATCATAATATAATTATTATTTAGATATTATCTAAAGCTCTTTCCCAGGAAATTGGAAGAAGAAATATTACTTTCATCTCTTTAAATAAAATCCAATGGACACAATATTTTTCAAATACGGGAACATATTGACTGAACTTGCATTGTAGTCTCTGCATTAAACTAAAATGTTGAATTTGATATTTTCTGTGAGGGGCATACTATATTACTGTATCTATTAAAATAATGACAAAGCGTACGGCCACCTTCACACAGGAAAACATGTGAGGGACTCGCACAAACATCTAATCTTAAACGAGATAATAACGCAATCGCTAAAATGACAGCAGCTTGGTCTATCTTGACTGAACTGAAACAACCTTTTCAGCACCTCCTCGACATCTCCTGTTTTTATCTTTGCATTGGCAAGCATCAAATGAGGCTTGAAGAGACAATCGAGTTTCCGCCGTTTCTCCACCCTTCCCCCTCATTTTCTGGTGGAAAATTAACTGTGAACCGCTGAGGGGTAGGCAACGTCCTGCACAGCACAAAGGCCCGACAGAGCCATTTACACACTGTGACAATGCAAGCTATCAAGTGTACATGTCGGGGAGAAAAAAAAGCATCAGCAGCCTGTTCTTCCTTTGCATTTACTTAATGACCCATGCTGGAATTAACAACCTAAAAGAGAAGACTACACCTTGTGGACCTAGCAAATCTTTTATTAATATCACCAATGCAATTATAGAATATCCCCACGCAGCAATGCTGGGAAATATGTTATATGTATTGCTTAAAAGATATGCTCATTTTTTGCAAAACAAGGAAGATGATGTAATTGTAGGATAAGGCCTCAAATATGAGATTCATTACACAGGGAAAACAATTGTGGATGCTAATTCTGTATTATTTTTTCTTGTAAATATTTTGCAGATAATAGGATAGCAATATGCTGAAATGAAATATACTGATATGGAAAGTATCACTGACAAAACAAGTAGTGTCTGTGGATATAATTACAACTAAAAAATACTAACAAGCATCATGCTGTCCCTTTATGTACTGACCATTTTCTGACCAGTGGTTCTGTGCCCACAAAGTTTATGGATCATTGGGAAAATCCAACAAGCAAGACGAACCAGGTGAATCTGTTGCCATCTTATCTGCAAGCTTTAAGTTGTTCTTAAGATTAATGAAGCCATTTCCAACCTGTAAATTGTTCTTAAGATTGATGTCGCGTCTAAAAAACTTTAAATAGTTCTTTGGATTGAGGGTGTGTATCAGGATATAACTTTAACTGGGTAGTGAACTGTGCTTTCTACACAGGCTGAATAAAAGGGAAGGGACTGGGAGCAGCCTGACTGTTGTGATTAAACCATATGTTGTGTCATCTAGTAAATTCAATTGGGAGAGCTTGTCTGATGTATATATGTCCTGATGTGTGGATTTTGTGGTGGATGGGTGGGATGAGATACATCCAACTGCCATGCCGCCCACACACAAACACACACGCACGCACGCACGCACGCACACACGCACGCACGCACGCACGCACACACACACACATACATAAGCATGCACGCGCGCGCACGTACGCACGCACGCAGCATGCACGCACGCACGCACGCACGCACGCACGCACGCACGCACGCACGCACGCACACACACACACACACACACACACACAATACCTTTAGCTAAGAAGTGAGAGAGTATGTGTAGTATGTGTGGTACAATGCAATGGGCAGAATACCATATCCTCCATAGCAATATATCGTATAATTGCTTTCACACAAAATTCAAATGTAAAAACATTTTAGCAAAACAATGAATGCAAACCTCTGCACTTCAGTCAAGTAATTATTATCAAATGACATAAAACCTAGTTTAAGTTTCACCAGTGCAAATCCCAGCTGCTTCCTTGTTTAATCAGCCATAACCATAGCAAAGGTCATCAGGGAATTAATGTTGATGAGAAATGGATAGAGCTTAAATTAATAGCACGAGAGGTACCTGAAGTCCCAAGATCAAGAGGGAAGGGGAAACTCAAAAATATTAAATGAAATATGGGCACCAGTTATTGTCTGTGTGACAAATCATGGGATTGACGATTTTAGAAGCTGGGCTGAGGGTAAAAACAGCCCTCAGCACACTCGTGGCATCAATCCTGACAACCTCCAGGTATAAAAATAGGTATATGATATGAAATTTCTTCAATATATTATAATACAGTATATCTGCAAGAGAGGTTTTGACATGATTAACTTTCTTCTTTTGTTATTCATATAATTTGAGACAACTGCTCCAAGGTGCCAGGAAAGGCCTTCACTGCTTCAGTCAACAACAATGACATATGTTTGAAGGAAATGTAATGTGTCATACAACAAGGCAATGACATTTCAATATTTGCAGGAGAGACTTCTTTGCACTAACATGTTATGTCACAATCCTGCACTCACTGCATATGTGAATACACAGTAATCTAATAGCAAATTCAGTTCACAGTACATTGAATGTTTGGGAAAATATGAATATCTTATGAGGCCAATTAAAATATTCTATGAATATTTTAAAGAAAATTATGGAGTTTTGGAACAGAATTTGCTAAGAGAGAAAGAAGGAAAAAAGTACATGCTTTTTGTGCAATAGTGTCTCTTGTTTCATAATGGTTTCTCCTGCAGATCATCAGCTTAGGAGAGATGGCATGATTAATCTGTGGAAGCCTCTCTACAAGAGAACACAATTGAGCAACTCGTACAAAATGGCAAAAACTTTACTGCCTGTGAAACTGACCTCTACTGTAGGTAAAGGCTTAGGACTCTGAAGATTGATAGTTCTACTTCAGAGCTCAGATGAACTCCATCAGTCTGTAGGCAGGAAATTAATCATTACTTTTCAGTGGTGTGTACAAGACTTTTACACTAAAAGTAATGCAACATGTCCCAAGATGTTACGTGCCTCCACTCCTGTTGGTGGCGCATGTCGCCATGAAGGCCTTTTTATCCCTGTTCTCTCTCTACCAGTCCTTTTCCCAGGTATCGATTATGGTGATTGGCTGCATCTGGGCAGGACCCTTAAATGGAGGCTAGTTCCGTATTCTCTCTCCGACCATCTCGCAGGAACTCGGCGTGCCTATATCGCTTTACTTGATTTGTGCACTACTTTTGTACATATTGTCAAATATTGTAAATAAAACTAATTTCACTTTTGACCCGCCACCCTTGTTTTCCGTCATCCCTTTTGTTTTCGGTCAGGGTCAGTCACGAGCCCTCACTGTAACACAACATCAAATACCGATTCAGGAAATGGCAGTAATATCCAATCTGCTTTTATATTTTTTAATATTAACATTACATTCAAAACATGCAAATATCAAAGTGAGGCAATTTCCTCAAAAATATAGGTAGCCCCAGTCACTTCCCAGCCCCATTAACTTGGAGAATTTTTTAAAAGCATGGCCTGAGCTCCTATCACTGCACAAATGATGGCCACCTGAACAATCCCTAGAGCCCTTTAAGAGCTGAATGGTCATTTGCCTAGAAAGGTAAAAACAAAAATTACCTTGGAGAGAAAGGCAATTATCTCCAAGCAAAGGCTAGTTGAGGGGATCATTGTGTATATGTGTGGCTCGGTCATGCAAAACCTGTGAGGCAGATCAGTACATCTTTGACCAATTTCAGTTGAGATCCACACAGCAGCAAACCCGGAAATGTTTAAACCAGGCAAAGCAGCAAGTGTAGCATGTTTAAACTCAATGGAGTGCACGTGTTTAACCCATTCTAGTTGTCTGAACCTCATTGGCCTAATGAGACCAGGGACACAGGGTTTCTGCCGCTTCTCCACTGATTTTCTCGACCCTTGCCCTTTTACATATTGAGTGCTGCGCAGCTGTTCTGATTATTTATGTGGGTCAGATGAGCATTGTATTGCCAAACAAAAGAGGAATCAGTCACTGTCCCTGGCCTGGAGTGCCCTATATCTGAGGACTGGCTTCCTTGAGGCCTGTGCTTGTTATCCACGTCTCTGTATCCAAGGTCAGGGGGTCGCTGTCAATAAGCTGTAAAATCATCCCTTCCTTTGTGGTCGCACCGTGCCCTGCCAGTATGATACTTCCCTTGTGATTTATTAGTCAAATGGTGGGCTTAAATGTCTATATCTAAAGGACTACTAATTTATCAAATTCACAGGGATGTCACCTCAATAACATGTTGATCCTAAAATACAGATTGTTGCAGTTTGAAAACTATGAACACTTGGTTTTAATATATAAGCTTTGTTTTAAAGACCTTCCTGTTCTAGCAGTGGTAATGATACTGCTTTTATAATTATTTGAAGAAATTGAAGTAAATCTTTACAGCAGAAAAAAGAGAACAAATGAGCAGACAGACCATTCGCTGTATTTAAGCCCGGAGGGCATTCTGTTGGTTTAATGTCAACATTCCTAATCACAGCACAGTATTTCTGGAGATTAGTTTTTATGTATAGTCCTTCTATTCAAACAAGAGAATTTTGTTTATGAATCCCTAAAAACATACCCCTGGAATCAATTAAACGTGTTTGCCAGTTAAATCAAACCAGACTTAAAGGGATATTTCACATATTTTTGACCCAAGTCCGCTGAGCTAATTATCACAAATTATGTGATAAATTTGGGGGACATATCAGGCTCAAGCCCTCCTGCCTGGAGTATGTGTAGTTGACTCTGTTTGCCGTTAGCTTTGTTAGCCAAATAACACAGTTTAATAGGGGCTTAGAATCACCCCTGACAGCTATTTAACAAAGACTCTATTAAGAAACCAAACTTAAATAAACAATTTAGTTGCATAAATACATCTTGTAATCAAAACATACCAATATAGCCAAAAAAACTGATTATTGGTTAGTTTTGGATGACACCAGTCCAAATGCACACCAGACCACAGGTTTGTTCAATCTGACAACCATTTTGGATTCTGGTATCAGAAGCATTACTTTATGCCTTGCACCACTTATTAATAAACTTTATTCTCACTGAAGTTGCTCACATTATTTCTGTTTAGCATTAAGCCAAAGAAAGCCTTAATCACGACCTTGACTTAAATGTTGAAATATGATTTAATGTTAGTTTCTATTTAATACTGCAAGGATAGGATAGGATAATACTACATGGACAGGACACCATCAACATAACTGTATAGGAATGAAACAGAAAATTCAGCTTGTAGATTCATCCACATAAAGATTAAAACGTTTTTTAATGATTACAACTACTGCAGTAGGAAAAATGCTCTGTTATTCCTCTGTAATTCTCCAACCATGATCCTTGGATATTTTTTTGCCTCTCTTACCAGCCTCCTCACTGTGCGTGGAGGCAAAATAAATGTGGGTCCTCTTCCAGGCAAGTTTGTAACAGTTCCAGTTGCTTTGAACTTTTTAAGTATTGCCGTTAGATAGAAATGGGCATTTTCAGGTGAGTAGCTATTTTTTTATAGTCACTCCCTGACTTATGAAGCTCAACACACTTTTCCCTCATTTGATTTGTGTGTTCTCTTATCTTTCCCATGTTGATGTATGAATAAGGGAATATGGCCTCTGTGTTAGGGGTGTGCACTTCTGGATTTTGGCTTCGGGCACACCCCTACTCTGTGTTTGTTATACCCCAGTGAAACAGGAAATCATGGATTACTGCTTGAAAGCTCCTAAACACTCTGATCAACTTTAAAAAGTAAAATATAAATGGAAAATATGCTTCAGTTAAATTTTGTTCATAAGAATTTCTAGGGGTGCCAATAATTGTGGCACACGTGGTTTTGTTAAAAAAATTTATTTCTTGATGAGGGATCTTTTTTTCTCAGAATAAATTAACTTCAATTAAAGGTTGGACTTTTCTAATTTTTTCAGTGTGAGATTAAGCTAATTCACCAAAAGGTGAATAACATTTTTTATAACCCTTTTTACTCATCTTTACCAGGGGTGCCAATAATTGTGGAGGGCACTGTATGCCCTTATACAGTCTAAGTGCATTTGGCTGAATCCAGGAGATATGCCTTTTTAATTTCCTTAGCCCCTGAAACAGACATTTTACAAAACTATTTATATTCGTCATCTCACAGACAAATTGGCAAAGGGCCGGGTGAAGTGCAGACTCCTCTGGTATATTCTGACAGCACTGAATCATGTGATGCTCTCTGTGGATTGGGAGGAAATGAGAGTGAAACAATGTGGGAAGGAAGATATTCCTCAGCCATTCTGCAAGGCGGACAAGGGCAAAGTGGGGTCATCCAAATTTACGACCCCCTAACCTTCCTTCCGAACGGCAGTGAAGGGTGTTGTTCCCTTGATTACTGAGCAATCGTTCAGAGTCAGAGGTATAGAAGAATGTAATTGATTCTAGCTGCAGTACAGTGTTGTATTTATGACACCACATGCGGAGGATGTGGGATATGGACTTGGTTGAATCAATTTCACCGTAAATCTTTCAGGGATCTCTCAACATTTTAATATATTCCCAAACAGGGAGATGAATGAACTGACATCTGCTTTGTTTCCGAATCCCATGGACTTTGAGTTAGTTGGCAACGTCGGCAGCGCCTCTCGACCTTCTTGTTTGCAGTGCAGTTGTGGGTTTTGTGGAAGTGACTAGAATGGAAACAGAATCAAAAATAGGTGGCGAATACATGATCATTGCAAGAGCGGCATGGGAGATCTGTGGGCTGGAATCCGACTCCTTCTTCAACATCACTGAAACCAGTGAAGAAACATAAATAATCTATAGCATTTCCAAAAACAAACAAATAAGACCCATGAAATTGAAATGTGTTGCTACAACAATATTTACAATCACGCTCCTTGATTCGCAGTATGGCACATCTGTGCCAAATCTGCATCTATCTCAGATTTATCCAGTGGCAAGTATGGCTGGTCATCCCATGGATGTATAATTTGCCACAGCATCACCCAGGGAGAGAGGCTTTGCATACTGAACCCCAGCTACTGGGATCCCATTATGGTTTAATATTTATTGGGAAATTTGTTTGATACAAGGTTTTCTGTACACCCTTACAAAAATATAGGCCTTCTGGCAAATTAGCGTCAAACCTTTGGCATTGTTGCCACAGATTTCCGGCAAGCTCATATTTTCACATGCAAATTAGCTTTGTGGGAAGTGCTATTCACTACTGGCAAACTGACAAACCTCTGGCAACATTTTGTTTTAAACAATTTTGTTTGTGGCAAATGCGCTACATATTAGCTGCAAGTTTGCAGCAAACTATCCAGTTTTGTAAGGGCATGAAATACAGTAAGCCATAGACAAATTAAGCAATTCCAATTTTTACAAGATTTCTAATCTGAGAGAAATAAATTTTTGTATGAACATTTGATTGCTGTGGAGTTCCTGTGGACTTTCATATTCAGTGATGACTTCCAAGTGGTAACAGCATGGAGAGAAACGACTTGTCTTTCTTTTTCTTGCTGGGCCAAAGTATATCTAAATTTCGTTGTGGCCTGCTGTGATAAGAGCAAAACTGAAGTCAGGGAGAAAATATAAAAGAGCAAATGGGATTAGAAGGAAAGGGGAGACTTTCTGGCACTCATTTTGAATAATTATAGTCCTACACAGATGGAAGAAAATGTGTGCCATAACCAGGTAGCCAATTAAACCATGTTTTTGACTTTAATTCTACAGTTGCTGACAGAGGACTTTGAAATGGCAGGACACTGCAGACCATGGAATGGCTTACATCTACACAGCACCAGGTGAGCTTTCCTCTTATTCCATGGAGCTGTGCTTATTTTAAACAATCTTACCACATAAGATGCATTACATTAAGGTTTGCAGGTCAAATCATCCAGTTACGTCCAATTTAAAATATAATATAGAAATACAAAAAATACACTAGATTGCCTCTGAATAACCACTTAAAACAAGCCAGTACAATTCAATACAAAAATATTTTTGCTTTCATCATAGTGCATGTAACTATGTCGGTCTTGGCTGTTATACGAGGTTGCCATGCCAATAACAGTAACATTTTACCTTTTTCGAGTGGAAAGTTTTCTGTCATTGAGAGTGGATATACGTAATTTGTTTCACAAAGTCCTCATCGCCTAGATTTCTAGACAGGTTTTCTCGCAATAACCATGAAAATCAATAAGACATAGCAAACGAAACGGCAATACAATTTTGTTTGAAATCAGGACATGCACAGTACCGGGGGGAAGATGCAGGGGAAACAGGGCAACACTGAATTCCGTAGCACACCAGGACCAGGGTAAGTGAAGAATCATTCTATTTTATTTCTACCTGTGATCACAAAAGCCTCTCCACCCACCCCCCCACCCCCCACACCCACCCACCTCCGCAATTGCAATCTCCTCCCCCGATCTGCGATCAAAATCCTCTCCGAGAGGAGAGCGCAAACTCTCTTTTTTTGGCACCCCCATGACAGGGAGACTTTTCAAGTCATGTGCATGCCCC
Organism: Synaphobranchus kaupii; assembly: GCA_029718625.1. NCBI lineage: Eukaryota > Metazoa > Chordata > Actinopteri > Anguilliformes > Synaphobranchidae > Synaphobranchus > Synaphobranchus kaupii. The sequence goes on along the minus strand of CM056390.1, from coordinate 15,463,865 downwards.
TGAGAGGAATGGATTCTGCGCAATCCATCCCATCTCCTCTCTGACAAATAAGCCCAATGCGCTTTCAGAGGGTGAAACTGACCCATGGGAAATGAAGGGCCCCAGAGGGAAAAAACTGAGACCAACTGTTTTCAGTGACAGGCATAATCTCTTATTCGAGCAAGGAGTAGAATATTTTCAGAAAGCCTTCCATGGCAGACGTGTGTGTGTGTGTGTGTGTGTGTGGTTCACACTTTTAATACAGTTCAATACTACCGTATATTCACCCAATATGCTATTCTGTAAACAATACTTTCCCCCACTTATAATATTTTTCTCTTTTTCTATAGTATCTCTCTGTCTCATGTTCTCTCTCTCCCTCCTCTGCTCTGTCTTCCTCCCTAACATTGGTCAATGTCAATATCAATGACCTACAGGGGTTGGACAAAATAATGGAAAAACCTAATATATGAATACTATGAAACAAATAAAGAGCAGGACCACTCTTTGCCTTCAGTCCTTCTTGGTACAGTGTGTTGCCATAAAAAGTTCTGAAATGTGTGTAGTGGGATATTGGGCCTTTCTTCACGAAGCAAATCCTCCAGTTCATTGAAGGATGAAGGTGGTGGAAACGTCATCCTGATATTCATGAATCCACTCTTGAATTTATTTAGTAGTGTATATGGTCATCAGTGTTTTCATCTTGGATATGGGGACATCATGACGGAACAATGATTACAGCATAAGGTACACCTGGTCGTATGAAACTGCTGCATATTCCTTGCCCATTATATGACCATACAGAAAAATTAACTGTACCCAATAGCTCCCATAAGATGGCTGACCATACCATTACAGATCCACCACTTTGTTTAAGAGTTGGCAACATACATTGTGGGTTGAAGGCTTCCTTTGGCTTTCTCTAAATGGAAGCCCATCCAGATGTAGGAAAGGGAGTAAAAGATGACTCATCAGACCATACCCTTTTCCATTTCTCATGGGTCCAGGGATTGTGCTCCTTACGCCAGGTTATGAGTCTTTGAGCATTAGCCTGGGATTCAAGCATACTGCAACTTGGCCTTCAACTTATGACTCACATGTGTTGCTGCCTTTATAATTGCCATTATTTACTTCAAAGTTAAATTCCTTCCTGATTCTTTTTTTTTTTTTTCCAAACAGTGCTGGGAATACTAGCAGAAAGCTCCCTACAATGCATGTGCAAAGATAGTGAAATAACACATGGAAGTTTGGTGAAGTCCTTGGGAATTCAGCACAATAGGCCTGCTATTTTTCCCACTCCTCATTAAATATTTAATGGTGGCCCAGCCATTGTTTATTAACAGGCAAGCTTCCGCTGAACCATATCATCTGCAGTACAATATTAATATGAACCCCCATCTGACAGCATGTGTAGAAATGGAAAGAAAATTGAAAAAAAACTCTCTTAGTGCTTACTTACATAAAGCATTTTAGCATGCACATTATTGCATGTTCTGCAGATTTAATGAAAGTTCAGGAAATGTGTATCATTACAATGGTCCATTCATTTGTGCATGTCCTAATAATTTGAATTGAATATACAGTAGAGTATTCTGGGGGCAATTGTAACAGGGGGCAATTGCAACACCATAAAATTGCAACAATCTGAAACAAGCTAGAGCTGAGATTCTATCCAGCAAGCTAGCTAGTTTCATGTGTTCAGCGTTGGGGGAAATTGTAACAAAAAATTGTGTTACAATTGACCCGTTACAATTGCCCCCAGAATACTCTAGTTCCCCCCCCCCCCCGACATGATACAGTGTTCCCAAATATTGGTCCTCATTCATGGAGCGTTCCTAACTATGTGCGTACATTTACGTACACAACAAGTTTTTATGACAAATTCACGCAGGATTCATCTAACCATGTGGCAAGGTAGATTTGTTCGTATTCACGTGCGTATGTTCATACATTCTGATTAAACTTAAATCATGCCATATACGTATGGATGTTGCAAATTCCATTTACAGGTGCATACAGATTCAAAATGGTCCAGAAAAATCAAAAGAAAGAATTATTCCGACACTGAAATCTAATTTTTATTAGCAGATGGTCAGTCAGGGGAAATAAAATTTGTATTGTCAGTACCGGTGTCATAGGAACTGGTAATGTAAAAAGGCCTGGCAGGAGATAACATGTGTCGTCAATGCAGGATCACCCGTCACACTTTAAGGTAGTTAAAAAAAATGGATCAGCATTCATTTGGAGGCAAAGAAACGCATAGCTGCACACGAAAGCACCACAGCTACAGGATGTGGCCAAGGGCGAGCAATTTGGCGAATATATTCTTACCAATAAGCCACCTGTCTCTCACAGCACCGTTCTCCAGACAAGTGCCAACTGAACTGCCACACAGAATGAAGGTGTCGTGGGTCCCACCTGGCCATGGCGTTGAGCAACACACATTTCGTATCACATTTGAGCTGCACATTGATGGAGTGATAGCCATTTCTATTCATATACGCAAACGCATGGGCTGGAGCCTTGGTGCGTGGGTGTACAATCTATGGCAGCGTTAACATTTCATAAAAACCCCATTGGTTAAATGTGTGTTTTAATGAGCATATTTAAGGTCATGTAGCATTTAAATTTTTATCAATTCAGCAAACAATCTAAAGTGTTTGCTTTTTACAATCGTAATTTGTTATGTTTGCATTGTGCATTTCAAAGGCTACATTTAGTCTTGTGAATTTAACAGAAAATAACATTCAGAAGCTACATTTAACAACATCTTTCCAAACGCGGTATGCATGGTCCTGAGAAGGTGTAAAGATTGTCCGTATGTACAAACAAATCTCAGATACGAAAACTTTGATGAAGGCCAAAATACGAACAAAATTTCTAATGTGTACAATTTACGCACAATTTTGTTTTGCTCGTGTTTCATGAATGAGGCCCACTGTGTATTTGAGTTCACTACTGATTCTGTTCAGATATAATGGCATATATCTAATATTATGACACATTATAAACCCACCAGGCTGCATCCCTGTATCACACTTCCAGAAGTTGTTTCAGTGGAATTTCATACATCCAATATGATGTAAGGTTTGTTTTTAAGCAGTATAAATACTCCCACACACTATCTCATGCAAAATATCAAATTTTATAGCAATATAATTGCAATAATATTATGGTTGGTCAAGAAATTGTGTGCGGGAGTGTTTCTTCAAACTATTATGCCATATATTCTCTATAGCATTTGTGCTGCAATCTATAATGAGGTTTGTTTTTTAAAAGAAGAAAAATAAATCACATATGCACATATATCCCACAAAAAGAGGAGTCTGCATCAGTATGGTATTGTACTACATGTGGCATATGGCCCAAAGGCAGGTTTATTTAACATTTTTAATAATTCTGACTTTCACAATAAAATGATCAATGGTCATAAACAGCGCTTATGATTTAGTAATAAACAAGACATCCAGGAAACCAGACAAATCCATGTGTTGGGTACATATACCCTAACCTTCTGGAAAGGTTCTGTGGCCAATGATTGCTAGCTGGGTTGCTATGACCCTTATGTAGGATGACACTGATGCAAATGGAAGATAAATCTCCAAAGTACTTGCTGATACTAATAATAAAATATGTCAAAAGATGTTCACCAAACAACTGACCCTCCACCTACCCAGTGCAAGCAATAAAAAAAACAGGGAGTTTGACCCTTTTGCAGAAAATGCTTTGATGAAAATGTCATTTAATGAATTTGCACTGCTTAAAATACCAAAAGATCAGCTTTGTTTGCTCAAGCACCAACCTTTCCTTGTGTTGTATTTTGTTTAGTATTGTGGGCTTAGCTAGATTATTGCTATTCCAGTTCATGTCCTGGAATACCCTACCTTTAGCTGTCTTTTATTTCACATCCATCTGCTTTGTGATTTATCAGCAGATAAACTCACATGTTAGTTGCTGCAAAGAAAAGGTTTATTGACACTAAATACACTAAATGATCGGACATAATCGACTTGTTTTCATCCTTAAAACCTGTGTGCATTCTACCTTGTCAGATTACTGATATTCAGGTTACCCTTCTTCAACATATTTTCGTATTGCACAAATCATATTAACTTCAATGGTCTATTGGTGTAAGCCATGAGCAGTGACCCCTTGTGCATCCACTTGGTGACTAAGTACCACGTAATTGCACCAGTATTATCCAAATTAGCAAGGGTTGGACATCAAAATGATGCACATGTTCATTATTTAGTTAAGACAAGTAGATAAAGAGCCTCCCAACTACAATACCATCCAAAGAAAGCTGGTTGAACAAATACAACACTGTGATTCAAGGCAAATTTGTCTATTGAATTATGCAATAATTTAAATAACCTCAAATTTTCAATAACCTTCCAATCCTTACATTTATTTTTATAAATTGAAGGACTTTCTCGGGTTTATCCAGCAATCCTGATAAGAGGCTCATTGTTGATTTTTAACTGGGAGAGAGCTAAAACATAAATCATTTTAGAACTTTTACTAAAAAAAGTGGAAAGGGCTGGCTCTTCCTATGACAGTCATAAGCAGAGTGCCTATATCCTGGAGATAAAATGTTTGTTACTTACCACGATTTTTTTACAATGGCACCACAATTATTATTTCCTCTAAAGAGAAATTGGTTGTTTGATTTCATTTGGAAGAGAAATCTTTCTGTTTGACTAATGCATCAATATGTGTATGCACAATACATCTTATTTTATTAAGTGCTGTGGTACAGTTTTAGATAAGGAACTTGTACTTTATGTGGACACACATTTTGCATTTTATAACTGTGTATTTTTTGAAGAGTTATGTAATTACAGACATGAGATACAAGAAAAGCTCAACTTTCTAGAAAGGGACATGTGTGTATTGGGGACAACTTATGGTTAGTCAGTCTTAATGTGGCTAACAGACCATCCTAGGTAACACTTGAAAGATAAAATCTTTTGTTAGCAATGGCACATACCGGTGCTTTTCTTGCTTGCATTGCAGATACATTACAGTTGCATCCTCCATTTATCCTTGCGCTCTGTTTGGGCCAAGAAAAAAGGGCTTTCAAAGGTTCACACGCCCAGAAGGCAATCTACCATTAATTTACAGTATGCTGAATAGTGAATAAATACAGGGGCATTGTTCAGAATTGCATTAGGGAATAACGCTCGCTCTGATCTCCTGGTCCGACCATCCCAAACCTGCATTTTATTCAGTAATTAATTTTGGTAATTAGTGTAGGTTTGTATGTCCTTTTAGTCTCAGTGGAGTTCAGATTTAATCCTGTGTTCTAAGCTGACACAACATGGGGGAAAAGGGCAGTGGTATGAAATTGAATACTCCACCTTCAGCAATAGCACGAGGCCTCTTATAGCCCTTGGCAAAAGGACTAGTCAATATTATATCAACCACAGTTTTGCTATTACAAACAGCTTGCATGCTTTAATAGTACTGGGATTTTAGTATCACACTAACTCGCACCGTAGCACACATTATCACATGTTCTGCCTAATTCTTAATGAACAATAATATGCGCACAGCACACACAACATAACACAATGCAGAGGTGCTCTATTGAGGGGGAAACCATTTAAACATCTGCAGGCACTTCATGCAAGTCCTTGTATCCACAAAACAAAAGTGATGCTTAGATACTCTCTAAACTAGACCCTGTAGGATCCTTCCCAGCAAGGATGGGTGCGAGGATTAGCAGGTAATAATGAGAATTAGAATAATGCGGGTCATGTCCGTTTGAGAAAACTTGAGCGAGGCCATGTAAACAGCTGTGTGAAAATGTAATCACATGTGGGAAGCAGAGATAAAGGATTTATGGCAATATGAATTTGGTAATCCTTTTAATTTGCGGCTCCATCCATTCCTGAATGATAAACGGGAGGAAAGGTCAAGCAGTTCAGAATTAGCATCCGCAGGCTCAAGGCTATGGTGACCCTGGGGAAATCACATTTCTAGCCGGGGTCTTTTCACAGGATAGCAGCAGGTTTTTGCGAATAGCAAACTGGCGCAACAACTCGGTGTGAAGGAAATGGCGGGAAGGGCTAATTGGTTAGCATGGACGCTCATACTGAAAATCATGCACTCGCCACCCTTGGTAGGGCCAGCTTTCTGATATACACAGATCTGAGAGTTTACCCCTTCTCAAGGTAAAGAACTGCGACATCATGAGGAGGGGAGAGAGAAATAGCAAGGAGCTTGGTATGTTCCTGCGTCCCTTCACAGCCCGAGTCATCTACAGGCCCTTGGACAGCAGCAGTCTCACCTGCAGGCACGCTCGTTCTCATCCCCTATTGGCTTTTTGCCAGCATAAGCACTTTTTTTTTGGCTCGCTGCCTGGAGAACACAAATGTCGAACCTTGTATTGTACCCTCATGCAGGTGTGAGCTCATTTTATGTTCTGTGTCTTAAGTTTTCAGTTATTGATATCAGAGCACAAAAGTTATCTAATGTCCTATAAATGTTAATCTTTGCAAAAGGTTGCACTCACTTATTGTTAGGTGCAACTATAGTTCCCATTTACATTGTTCACAGTTCACATGGCTATTATTTTTTACTCTCAATAGACCCAAACTGACAGATATTTTGCCCTCCTGACCTCTCTGTAAACACATTACCCATGCAACCCTGTTAAAGTAGTTGAAATTGAATCACAACTTTTTGTCCTTTATAATTAGACATTCACACTAGTGGTGGCCGCACAGACTAGAAAAATATAATGCCTCAAAAAAAATTTATTTACTGGATTAACAATGTATTTGCATGCTTTTACCGGAACAATATCAACTTTGGAGGTTGGCATCAGAGTTCGCCGTCATTTCAAGTTCAATGGTCCACCTCAGGCTGTTTACTGCATCTTCATAACAAATAGTTCAGTGATCATTATACTGGCCATTACTATGGATGCTGCAATAATTCTACCAAAAGATTTAAATTACACTTTTTGAAAAGGAGCTGCCACTCATTTCCATAGAACGTAATAGGGCTAGTTTGTTTTAAGTTCTGAGTAAATGGATACATAAATAATAATAATAATAATAATAATAATAATAATAGCTGCAAGCAGGTACTATGGGCACCAAGCACAACAGCACCCGCGCAGGGCCTGCAAGCGTCGGACCTTTGGTGAAGCGGCAGTGATACATTAAAAAAGGTTTTGTGTCTGTTGAGGAAAAAGCATGAGTGGTACACGTGTCTTTAAATGTGGCCACTTGGTGGCGCTAATGGAAAGGTCCAACAGAGCATGCTGAGATGCTCCGTGTTCGATCCCTAACACATATCTGAAATTTTATTGCAATCAGACAACACGTTAAGGAGCCCTGCTTATTTCCTGTTTGGACAGGAAGATGCAAAAAAGGGCTGACCATTCACTCTTGAGAAGTGTTCTGTATGATCAAATAAAACTGTGGTCAAGTTTGAACAAAATCAGACACTACATTAAGGAGATATTGCCTTCACAGAGGTCACGGCTGGCATTGACCTTTGGTGACCTTTACGTGTTGCCTTATCAAAATGTTTTTGATGATTAGTCAAAAAAAGAGAGTGTGTGCTTTTCATGCATTGGTTCTTGCACAGTCTTTGACCTCTGGCAGCCATATAGTTTGGCCTACTTCCAAAAACCTGAATGGGTTTTAGAAAAAATTGCATCCTGAGCCTGGTTTAAATTGGACATAGTATTGAGGAGACAGACCTAACTTTCGGTTGATGCAATGGTTCACATGTGCCCTTTGGCCTCTGACAGCCTTTTTTTTGTTGTTGTTGAACTTTTCCACAATGTTTTTCGTAATTCGTGATTTCAGTGTCCAGTGAATCAAACAAAACAAGTTTAGATAAATCAGACAAATGGCCTAGGACTAGTTCAAAAGAATAGGTTTAGGAGATAAGCCTACTTCCTGTTTGCATGGCAGTTTTCGCCGCTACATTTGAGACTGTGTCAGCCATATATTGGTTTAACTTTTAAAACCTTTTCAGATTTTTAAAGTGACTGTAAAAGTAAATCCGTAATTTGCTTCAGACTATATTACATGGGGTTGTTATGGTATGTATTAAGCATCAGCAACAGTATGATATTTCATTTTCATTGCAATCTCAATCTATATCCATCTATTCCGATGTGGGGATTAAATGGGTGGAGTTATTACTGCCCAAATTATTACTGGGCTCAGTCCTATTGGGCACAGGTCCTTCATGGTGTCATAAAGGACCTGACATAATAGCCAAAAATATAACGTTACCCCGCGTATGTGCCCTCCCTGGATGCACAATCAGAGAGGATGAGGTTGAGGGTAATGCTACGGTGTCATTTTTTAAGTTTCCTCAAGATGCAGAAATTCGTAAGAAATGTGCGTTTTTGGAAAGCTATGGCTAGGTGAATGCGAACACCCTCTTGTGCAGCGACCATTAAAAAAAATCTGACTTATTGGTGTGGCCAAATTCCTCAAACTCGTTGCTGGAGCTGTGCCCTCTCTAACCCCCTGTTCCTATCCGGAATCATACTCTCCCTCCCCCGACGACATCAGTGGCCATCACCGGGCAGATGAACCTGCTGCAACACCGTAGTTTGTCAACGCTTGACGCCAGGCTGATATTGAGCGTCAGGTTCAAGCTGATTGAAGTGAAATTTCAAGTTGGTTACTGTAAATATATGGTTGTAATGTGCACACCTCTGAACAGACACCACATTCACTGCCGCAGTGATTTATGCCACACCCCAAAGAGCATTTATTTTCTGTTATGGACTTCTTAGTTAAAGTTTCCGTTTCACAATTTGTGAAATTGCGTTTTTTTCTTCACGCTCCTATTTGTCATTGTTTCCGTCATTCCTTCATGTATACGAACGGGGATATGTAGGCTATCTAGGTTAACTGTAGGCATTTTCTGACCATTGCGTCGAATGTAGGAGTGGAGACGAGGCGTCCATATAAAAAAAAAATACGATGATTTCATCTGGAGGGGGGAGGCGGGGTGACGGCGTGGTCCCGACCACGCCCACACAATCCTGAGGTTTTTTCAATACAGATTTTATGTCTGAATTGAGATGTGTGTTTATTAGTTATTGACATTACTTTGAATAGATATTTGGTGGATATGTAGTGGATACATCCCTCTGTGATAATTTATAGTTATTTTAACTACTTTTCAGCCCCTTTACAATCCCTTTAAAATAATTATTAAGGTTCACTGTCCAAGGGATCTAACAAAGCAAGTTTGGTCCAAATCAAACAAAAAACCTAGCACTAGTTCGCAAAAGTCCCATTTTTCAAAAAATTCTAAATGGTGGAAAATTAATTGTGGTGGAAGTTATGGGTCCTTGACGCCAGAGGTATAAAGCTCAGGGGTCAAAAGGTAAATGTTCTGCCATGTGTTTCTTCCACCCATGAACTCAGCCAGCTGATTTAACAAATTAGGCCTACCTCCAGGCTGAAGAATTGTGCTAATTACCAAATCCAGGTGATTGGAACAAAATACCTGGGAGGATTTCTACTTTCTGAACCTGGATTTTCCACATCTGCTTGAAGCAAATTTGTTCTGCAAGCCCAGCTGCATCTTCTGCTAGCAGTTTCACTGTCTGTTACGTAACACGTGACTGTACGTAACATGGCATGGGCGAACCAGCCCTTTGGACATTGAAAATTTGCCCTGATTGTGGTGCTAGTCACATGGTCCGATCAACCCCAAATTGGAGGGAAGGGTAATTAGCCCTCTATCAGTATGCCAATTTTATTAAATTTTTTAAAGCAACCTAGCCAAAATGGGTGCTGTCATCCCAAGCTTCAACTTGATTGTTCACTGATGAAATGATTGAGGAGTTACAGGCATTTTTACTTGTATAGTATATAAAAGTCTATAAAATATATATCCTCATAACTTCATTGTTGCATGATAAACAATGACCAAAGGCTCATACAGAGGTTAGTATAAAAGTGTTCCAGTTTACAGCTCCTGCAGTGTCCAATGAGCTTCAGAAAGAGCTTCATTTACAGGAGCTTGTATCACTAAATGCTTTTAAAGTATGGGTTAAAGTTATGGAGGAAAGTGAAATTTGTAAATGCTTTGACCCTTAGTTGCATCACATATTTAGACTGCTCTTCAGTTGTTTGTCTGCTTTCACGTTAAGTGTGATTTTTCTAGTATCTGTAATCTATGGTTCCTTTTTTAGCCTTTTTTTAAAAATATGTTTAATCTCAATTAGACTACCCTGGTAAATAAAAGGTTAAATAAAAATTTTGATTTACATTAAAATAGAGTAAATGAAAGTGGAAATGTTTAAAATGGTAAAATCCAAGAAAGACATAACTGATAGCATCAAACTGTAGCATCCTACAGTCCTCATGAACCACATGTAGCATTAGGGAGATCTGTTGAGAATAAACGCTTTATGACACTTCATCTTGGGTGCAGATTTAAATATTTAAATCGCTTTCAGAATGCTTGCGGTGACTGCAGTGAACCCAATACATCTTTTGCCATTCATGCAGGTAAGGGAATCTATTGTGAATCACTAATCAAACCTGAAATCCAATTACTTCCCTTCTGCTGAATGATCCATTTGACCCCAACTGCAGGACAAAGGCTTTTTCATCTGCAATAACGAGGGTTGCATTTTATGTTTTCTCTTTGTTGATCAGAGAAGGTGGGTATTGATCTAGACCCTTTATGAAAGAATTACTCATATATTTTATACCAGTAAAATATTTGTTAAAATGACTAGCATTATAAATTGTTATTGGTTTGTTTTACTTGGGCTTCTTCAATATGGAACACAGAGAGTGCCACAATGATAAATAAATAAATAAAATAATAAATAAATAAATGTGGAAATATAAAAATGAATAGATAAAATTATTTGGAAATAAATAAATCTGGGAATGAATATAGAAATGTAAATTTATTTCCAGATATATTTACCGATTTCCCAAAGAGCACAATCTGTCAGTCAACTTACTTTGCTCCACCCACTAAGTTTGCCTCGTTCGCACCCTTCCAACATATGTGTTCAGTGTTGCCAGATTGTGCGGGGAAAAATGACCTTTTCCGGCTTGTCACAATTTGGGCTATTTTTTGTCATATTTGGAAGTTTTTCATCTTCCTCTTTCAGCGAATTATTCACAGTAATCTCTGCCTATTTCTCGGTTGTCATTGAAACCAGTTAATAGTCACTGCTTTTGTTTGATATGCAGAGGCTTGCCAGTGGGTTAGAAAGAAAATCGTGAAAATGAGAAAGAACGCTGACTTTCAGTTGCTCGTGGAAAAGTAGGCTAGCATGCTGTGTTCATGCTTTAATGGGGGAAACGGGAGACGTGGCTGATCTGTAAGCGAGATGCTTCACGCAGCTCAGACAGCCTCCCTCTCCTCTGTGCTAATACTCCTAGACCTCTCTGCCGCCTTCGACACTGTAGATCACTCCATCCTCCTGTCGTCCCTGTCTGCAGCGGGGATCGGCGGCTCGGCCCTGGCCTGGATTGAGTCCTACCTCTCGGAGCGCTCCTCCCAGGTTGCCTGGGCTGGTAAAGTATCGGCACCCCGTCCACTTACCACAGGAGTCCCCCAGGGCTCAGTCCTTGGTCCCCTCCTTTTCTCCACCTACACCAAATCCCTTGGCCCTGTTATCACTGCTCATGGTCTTTCTTACCACTGCTACGCTGACGATACTCAACTCTTTCTCTCCTTCTCACCCTCTGACACTCAGGTGTCAGCCCGCATCTCCGCTTGCCTGAGAGACATCCAGACCTGGATGGACAACCACCATCTGAAGCTCAATCCAGATAAGACTGAGCTCATCTACATTCCTGCTCTAACCTCTCCCCCTCTCAATCTCTCCATTTCCCTAGGGGACATTCCACTGACCCCAACGCCCTGTGCCAGGAACCTCGGAGTGGTGATGGACAACAGGCTGTCCCTCTCCGAGAACATCGCAGTGGTAACCCGGGCGTGCAGGTTCTTCCTGTACAACATCAGGAGAATCCGCCCTTTCCTCACCACCCACTCAACCCAGCTCCTGGTCCAAGCGATGGTGCTGTCCCGCCTAGACTACTGCAACTCTCTCCTGGCTGGCCTGCCAGCATCGGCCATCAGACCCCTTCAGCTCATCCAGAACGCAGCAGCCCGCCTGGTCTTCAACCTCCCCCGACACTCCCATGTCACCCCCCTGCTCATTGACCTCCACTGGCTACCTGTGATGGCTCGCATCAAATTCAAAACATTGGTGCTCGCCTTCCAGGCAGTCCGAGGATCAGCCCCTCCATACCTCCAAAAGCTCATCAGACCCTACACACCTACCAGATCCCTGCGTTCCGCCTCCTCAGGACGACTGGTACCCCCCCCCACTTCATACTAGCACCCGGTCTCGACGTCTGTCTGTCCTGGCCCCACGGTGGTGGAATGAGCTCCCCGTGGAGGTCAGAACAACAGAAAGTCTGACCGCCTTCAAGCGCAGATTGAAGACTCACCTCTTTAAGCTGCACCTCTCTCCACCCCTCCCTACCTCCTTGTGACCTCCCTTGATTGTGTTTTATAAATCCTTGTTTAAGTGTTTCAAGCTTCTAGTTTAGTACTTGTAAGGTTACTTATTGGCTTACTGTTGTGCATGCCAATGATTGATATCGTGTGGTCCCCCCCCCCCCAAAAAAAAAAAAAAAAAAATCATACTGACTGCGCCTGTGTTTGAATTCGTATTTACCTTTTAGGGTGGTTTTAACGCACTTGTTTCAGGTTGGAAAATGCACTAATGTACGTCGCTCTGGATAAGAGCGTCTGCCAAATGTCTAAAATGTAAATGTAAATGTAAACTTTACTGTTTACTGTAAACTTCACCGTGTCTTTTCTTTGAATGCACATAGACTGGTCTTTTGGTTTAGTTTGAGAACTTTGTAGTGGCCCATAACTTAAATGCGTGTGTGTGAGTTCACAAGTCATATTCATAAACATTTCAGAGTCTATCGATTGGCTACCGTTCTGACAGTAGGCTACCTCCACCTCCAGTCCACAATCTCACTCGCCTGCTCCCCGGTTCATGATCACATCCATAAATCTGTACCCTCCCCTTCATAATTGAATGTATTTTATCCAAATTGAGCTATTTTTATTAAGATTCAGCGTGTTTATAGTTTTAAAATCTGGCAACACTGTGTTCAGAGCATAGGCTGTAGAAAAATGGTTCAGAGCTACAGACAGCGTTTCTCAATGTGAGCAAATACATTAATGGAGACGTCAATTCCTCACATAATGAGAGAAATGAGGGATAAAGGTAGCTAGCTAGCACAATCTGTCAACTTGCTTTGGTGCACCCACTAATTTCACCTAGTTCCAAGTCAATCAGGTTCCAACCCTCCACCCACTGTCAGTAACTATTCAGAGTTACTGACAGTGTTTCTTATGAGCAAGTGGAGAAGTCCATTTTTCAAATATTGAAAGAAACGGCAGGCGGATAGATTGTATATTGTTGTGAGCAATATAGCGATCTTGTATCCGAGAAAGCTAGCGACATGACCATTTCATATTCAATGTAGCCTACAATGTTCGCTGGCATCCGATGCAAATCTAAATCTCAAACAGATAGCTAGCTAGCTTTCTCTATCCGTCGTTTCTCTCAATATGTGAGGAATCTAATGTATTTGCTCACATTGAGAAACGCTGCCTGCACCTCTGAACCACTTGTCTACAGTCTAGTCTCTATGTTGGAAGGGTGGGAATGTGGCAAACTTAGTGGGTGGAGCAAAGCAAGTTGATTGACAGATTGTGCTTGTTGGGAAATCGGTAAATATATATGGAACTAAATAAGTAAATAGGGAAATAAATTGGGAAATATATATGGAAATAAATAAATAAATAAATTTGAAAAAATATTTGAAAATACATTTTAAAAAATTATGTAATGACTTCTAATTGCACATACATTTACATTTCTATATTCATTCATTCCCAGATTTATTTATTTATTTCCAAATGATTTTATTTATTCATTTTTATATTTCCACATTTATTTATTTATTTATTTATTTATTTATTTATTTATTTATTTATTTATTTATTTATTTATCACTGTGGCACTCTCGGTGTTCCATACTTCAATGGGACTCCAAGCAATCTGATAAATTGGATCCAATTATATTCTTAAAGACTTAAAATTCAATTTGAAGGACTGCTAAACTTTCTGAAAAGCTTGAATGGAGCGCAGCTGCAAATTCAATTACAGATTATTGTTCCATATACATTTTACACAGATTTTATTGATTCAACTCAAAGAATTAAGGTGCAAGAAAAATCAGAGAGGATAGATAATGAAAGCATGAGGTAATATATCTTATATTACAGTAATTATGCCATTTAAGCTTCAAATAAGATAGATAAATAACTGGTGATATGTTCAAAAGTGCAGAAAATTTAGCTTTACTATTGTAAATACAACTAGGGCACATTTAAAATACAAATATATGAAACCTGAAGGTTCTATTGGAACTATATCCAATACAACTTTCATATTGGATTACGTAGTTCCCATTTCGATAAATAAAAATATTTCTGTTGGATCTATCAATCTATCAAATTTGATTCATCTCCCAAAATAACTGGGACACTCATGATTTCCAACAGTGTGAGCTTAAAGCTATCGAACTGCATGCAGCATGCATGATCTGCACCTGTAGTTGAAAACTGTTTGGAAAATCATCTGCTTTGTAGCCTCAAAAACATTACAGACATTAAATTGAAATGTAAAAAATAAAGA
>CM056390.1:15070637-15448634 GCA_029718625.1 Synaphobranchus kaupii | reverse complement strand
TCGGACATAATCGACTTGTTTTCATCCTTAAAACCTGTGTGCATTCTACCTTGTCAGATTACTGATATTCAGGTTACCCTTCTTCAACATATTTTCGTATTGCACAAATCATATTAACTTCAATGGTCTATTGGTGTAAGCCATGAGCAGTGACCCCTTGTGCATCCACTTGGTGACTAAGTACCACGTAATTGCACCAGTATTATCCAAATTAGCAAGGGTTGGACATCAAAATGATGCACATGTTCATTATTTAGTTAAGACAAGTAGATAAAGAGCCTCCCAACTACAATACCATCCAAAGAAAGCTGGTTGAACAAATACAACACTGTGATTCAAGGCAAATTTGTCTATTGAATTATGCAATAATTTAAATAACCTCAAATTTTCAATAACCTTCCAATCCTTACATTTATTTTTATAAATTGAAGGACTTTCTCGGGTTTATCCAGCAATCCTGATAAGAGGCTCATTGTTGATTTTTAACTGGGAGAGAGCTAAAACATAAATCATTTTAGAACTTTTACTAAAAAAAGTGGAAAGGGCTGGCTCTTCCTATGACAGTCATAAGCAGAGTGCCTATATCCTGGAGATAAAATGTTTGTTACTTACCACGATTTTTTTACAATGGCACCACAATTATTATTTCCTCTAAAGAGAAATTGGTTGTTTGATTTCATTTGGAAGAGAAATCTTTCTGTTTGACTAATGCATCAATATGTGTATGCACAATACATCTTATTTTATTAAGTGCTGTGGTACAGTTTTAGATAAGGAACTTGTACTTTATGTGGACACACATTTTGCATTTTATAACTGTGTATTTTTTGAAGAGTTATGTAATTACAGACATGAGATACAAGAAAAGCTCAACTTTCTAGAAAGGGACATGTGTGTATTGGGGACAACTTATGGTTAGTCAGTCTTAATGTGGCTAACAGACCATCCTAGGTAACACTTGAAAGATAAAATCTTTTGTTAGCAATGGCACATACCGGTGCTTTTCTTGCTTGCATTGCAGATACATTACAGTTGCATCCTCCATTTATCCTTGCGCTCTGTTTGGGCCAAGAAAAAAGGGCTTTCAAAGGTTCACACGCCCAGAAGGCAATCTACCATTAATTTACAGTATGCTGAATAGTGAATAAATACAGGGGCATTGTTCAGAATTGCATTAGGGAATAACGCTCGCTCTGATCTCCTGGTCCGACCATCCCAAACCTGCATTTTATTCAGTAATTAATTTTGGTAATTAGTGTAGGTTTGTATGTCCTTTTAGTCTCAGTGGAGTTCAGATTTAATCCTGTGTTCTAAGCTGACACAACATGGGGGAAAAGGGCAGTGGTATGAAATTGAATACTCCACCTTCAGCAATAGCACGAGGCCTCTTATAGCCCTTGGCAAAAGGACTAGTCAATATTATATCAACCACAGTTTTGCTATTACAAACAGCTTGCATGCTTTAATAGTACTGGGATTTTAGTATCACACTAACTCGCACCGTAGCACACATTATCACATGTTCTGCCTAATTCTTAATGAACAATAATATGCGCACAGCACACACAACATAACACAATGCAGAGGTGCTCTATTGAGGGGGAAACCATTTAAACATCTGCAGGCACTTCATGCAAGTCCTTGTATCCACAAAACAAAAGTGATGCTTAGATACTCTCTAAACTAGACCCTGTAGGATCCTTCCCAGCAAGGATGGGTGCGAGGATTAGCAGGTAATAATGAGAATTAGAATAATGCGGGTCATGTCCGTTTGAGAAAACTTGAGCGAGGCCATGTAAACAGCTGTGTGAAAATGTAATCACATGTGGGAAGCAGAGATAAAGGATTTATGGCAATATGAATTTGGTAATCCTTTTAATTTGCGGCTCCATCCATTCCTGAATGATAAACGGGAGGAAAGGTCAAGCAGTTCAGAATTAGCATCCGCAGGCTCAAGGCTATGGTGACCCTGGGGAAATCACATTTCTAGCCGGGGTCTTTTCACAGGATAGCAGCAGGTTTTTGCGAATAGCAAACTGGCGCAACAACTCGGTGTGAAGGAAATGGCGGGAAGGGCTAATTGGTTAGCATGGACGCTCATACTGAAAATCATGCACTCGCCACCCTTGGTAGGGCCAGCTTTCTGATATACACAGATCTGAGAGTTTACCCCTTCTCAAGGTAAAGAACTGCGACATCATGAGGAGGGGAGAGAGAAATAGCAAGGAGCTTGGTATGTTCCTGCGTCCCTTCACAGCCCGAGTCATCTACAGGCCCTTGGACAGCAGCAGTCTCACCTGCAGGCACGCTCGTTCTCATCCCCTATTGGCTTTTTGCCAGCATAAGCACTTTTTTTTTGGCTCGCTGCCTGGAGAACACAAATGTCGAACCTTGTATTGTACCCTCATGCAGGTGTGAGCTCATTTTATGTTCTGTGTCTTAAGTTTTCAGTTATTGATATCAGAGCACAAAAGTTATCTAATGTCCTATAAATGTTAATCTTTGCAAAAGGTTGCACTCACTTATTGTTAGGTGCAACTATAGTTCCCATTTACATTGTTCACAGTTCACATGGCTATTATTTTTTACTCTCAATAGACCCAAACTGACAGATATTTTGCCCTCCTGACCTCTCTGTAAACACATTACCCATGCAACCCTGTTAAAGTAGTTGAAATTGAATCACAACTTTTTGTCCTTTATAATTAGACATTCACACTAGTGGTGGCCGCACAGACTAGAAAAATATAATGCCTCAAAAAAAATTTATTTACTGGATTAACAATGTATTTGCATGCTTTTACCGGAACAATATCAACTTTGGAGGTTGGCATCAGAGTTCGCCGTCATTTCAAGTTCAATGGTCCACCTCAGGCTGTTTACTGCATCTTCATAACAAATAGTTCAGTGATCATTATACTGGCCATTACTATGGATGCTGCAATAATTCTACCAAAAGATTTAAATTACACTTTTTGAAAAGGAGCTGCCACTCATTTCCATAGAACGTAATAGGGCTAGTTTGTTTTAAGTTCTGAGTAAATGGATACATAAATAATAATAATAATAATAATTATAATAATAATAATAGCTGCAAGCAGGTACTATGGGCACCAAGCACAACAGCACCCGCGCAGGGCCTGCAAGCGTCGGACCTTTGGTGAAGCGGCAGTGATACATTAAAAAAGGTTTTGTGTCTGTTGAGGAAAAAGCATGAGTGGTACACGTGTCTTTAAATGTGGCCACTTGGTGGCGCTAATGGAAAGGTCCAACAGAGCGTGCTGAGATGCTCCGTGTTCGATCCCTAACACATATCTGAAATTTTATTGCAATCAGACAACACGTTAAGGAGCCCTGCTTATTTCCTGTTTGGACAGGAAGATGCAAAAAAGGGCTGACCATTCACTCTTGAGAAGTGTTCTGTATGATCAAATAAAACTGTGGTCAAGTTTGAACAAAATCAGACACTACATTAAGGAGATATTGCCTTCACAGAGGTCACGGCTGGCATTGACCTTTGGTGACCTTTACGTGTTGCCTTATCAAAATGTTTTTGATGATTAGTCAAAAAAAGAGAGTGTGTGCTTTTCATGCATTGGTTCTTGCACAGTCTTTGACCTCTGGCAGCCATATAGTTTGGCCTACTTCCAAAAACCTGAATGGGTTTTAGAAAAAAATTGCATCCTGAGCCTGGTTTAAATTGGACATAGTATTGAGGAGACAGACCCTAACTTTCGGTTGATGCAATGGTTCACATGTGCCCTTTGGCCTCTGACAGCCTTTTTTTTGTTGTTGTTGAACTTTTCCACAATGTTTTTCGTAATTCGTGATTTCAGTGTCCAGTGAATCAAACAAAACAAGTTTAGATAAATCAGACAAATGGCCTAGGACTAGTTCAAAAGAATAGGTTTAGGAGATAAGCCTACTTCCTGTTTGCATGGCAGTTTTCGCCGCTACATTTGAGACTGTGTCAGCCATATATTGGTTTAACTTTTAAAACCTTTTCAGATTTTTAAAGTGACTGTAAAAGTAAATCCGTAATTTGCTTCAGACTATATTACATGGGGTTGTTATGGTATGTATTAAGCATCAGCAATAGTATGATATTTCATTTTTCATTGCAATCTCAATCTATATCCATCTATTCCGATGTAGTGGGGATTAAATGGGTGGAGTTATTACTGCCCCAAATTATTACTGGGCTCAGTCCTATTGGGCACAGGTCCTTCATGGTGTCATAAAGGACCTGACATAATGGCCAAAAATATAACGTTACCCCGCGTATGTGCCCTCCCTGGATGCACAATCAGAGAGGATGAGGTTGAGGGTAATGCTACGGTGTCATTTTTTAAGTTTCCTCAAGATGCAGAAATTCGTAAGGAAATGTGCGTTTTTGGAAAAGCTATGGCTAGGTGAATGCGAACACCCTCTTGTGCAGCGACCATTAAAAAAAATCTGACTTATTGGTGTGGCCAAATTCCTCAAACTCGTTGCTGGAGCTGTGCCCTCTCTAACCCCCTGTTCCTATCCGGAATCATACTCTCCCTCCCCCGACGACATCAGTGGCCATCACCGGGCAGATGAACCTGCTGCAACACCGTAGTTTGTCAACGCTTGACGCCAGGCTGATATTGAGCGTCAGGTTCAAGCTGATTGAAGTGAAATTTCGAGTTGGTTACTGTAAATATATGGTTGTAATGTGCACACCTCTGAACAGACACCACATTCACTGCCGCAGTGATTTATGCCACACCCCCAAAGAGCATTTATTTTCTGTTATGGACTTCTTAGTTAAAGTTTCCGTTTCACAATTTGTGAAATTGCGTTTTTTTTCTTCACGCTCCTATTTGTCATTGTTTCCGTCATTCCTTCATGTATACGAATGGGGATATGTAGGCTATCTAGGTTAACTGTAGGCATTTTCTGACCATTGCGTCGAATGTAGGAGTGGAGACGAGGCGTCCATATAAAAAAAAAATATGATGATTTCATCTGGAGGGGGGAGGCGGGGTGACGGCGTAGGTCCCGACCACGCCCACACAATCCTGAGGTTTTTTCAATACAGATTTTTATGTCTGAATTGAGATGTGTGTTTATTAGTTATTGACATTACTTTGAATAGATATTTGGTGGATATGTAGTGGATACATCCCTCTGTGATAATTTATAGTTATTTTAACTACTTTTCAGCCCCCTTTACAATCCCTTTAAAATAATTATTAAGGTTCACTGTCCAAGGGATCTAACAAAGCAAGTTTGGTCCAAATCAAACAAAAAACCTAGCACTAGTTCGCAAAAGTCCCATTTTTTCAAAAAATTCTAAATGGTGGAAAATTAATTGTGGTGGAAGTTATGGGTCCTTGACGCCAGAGGTATAAAGCTCAGGGGGTCAAAAGGTAAAATGTTCTGCCATGTGTTTCTTCCACCCATGAACTCAGCCAGCTGATTTAACAAATTAGGCCTACCTCCAGGCTGAAGAATTGTGCTAATTACCAAATCCAGGTGATTGGAACAAAATACCTGGGAGGATTTCTACTTTCTGAACCTGGATTTTCCACATCTGCTTGAAGCAAATTTGTTCTGCAAGCCCAGCTGCATCTTCTGCTAGCAGTTTCACTGTCTGTTACGTAACACGTGACTGTACGTAACATGGCATGGGCGAACCAGCCCTTTGGACATTGAAAATTTGCCCTGATTGTGGTGCTAGTCACATGGTCCGAATCAACCCCCAAATTGGAGGGAAGGGTAATTAGCCCTCTATCAGTATGCCAATTTTATTAAATTTTTTAAAGCAACCTAGCCAAAATGGGTGCTGTCATCCCAAGCTTCAGCTTCAACTTGATTGTTCACTGATGAAATGATTGAGGAGTTACAGGCATTTTTACTTGTATAGTATATAAAAGTCTATAAAATATATATCCTCATAACTTTATTGTTGCATGATAAACAATGACCAAAGGCTCATACAGAGGTTAGTATAAAAGTGTTCCAGTTTACAGCTCCTGCAGTGTCCAATGAGCTTCAGAAAGAGCTTCATTTACAGGAGCTTGTATCACTAAATGCTTTTAAAGTATGGGTTAAAGTTATGGAGGAAAGTGAAATTTGTAAATGCTTTGACCCTTAGTTGCATCACATATTTAGACTGCTCTTCAGTTGTTTGTCTGCTTTCACGTTGTGTGATTTTTCTAGTATCTGTAATCTATGGTTCCTTTTTTAGCCTGCTCTCTCTTGAAAAATATGTTTAATCTCAATTAGACTACCCTGGTAAATAAAAGGTTAAATAAAAATTTAGATTTACATTAAAATAGAGTAAATGAAAGTGGAAATGTTTAAAATGGTAAAATCCAAGAAAGACATAACTGATAGCATCAAACTGTAGCATCCTACAGTCCTCATGAACCACATGTAGCATTAGGGAGATCTGTTGAGAATAAACGCTTTATGACACTTCATCTTGGGTGCAGATTTAAATATTTAAATCGCTTTCAGAATGCTTGCGGTGACTGCAGTGAACCCAATACATCTTTTGCCATTCATGCAGGTAAGGGAATCTATTGTGAATCACTAATCAAACCTGAAATCCAATTACTTCCCTTCTGCTGAATGATACATTTGACCCCAACTGCAGGACAAAGGCTTTTTCATCTGCAATAACGAGGGTTGCATTTTATGTTTTCTCTTTGTTGATCAGAGAAGGTGGGTATTGATCTAGACCCTTTATGAAAGAATTACTCATATATTTTATACCAGTAAAATATTTGTTAAAATGACTAGCATTATAAATTGTTATTGGTTTGTTTTACTTGGGCTTCTTCAATATGGAACACAGAGAGTGCCACAATGATAAATAAATAAATAAAATAATAAATAAATAAATGTGGAAATATAAAAATGAATAAATAAAATTATTTGGAAATAAATAAATCTGGGAATGAATATAGAAATGTAAATTTATTTCCAGATATATTTACCGATTTCCCAAAGAGCACAATCTGTCAGTCAACTTGCTTGGCTCCACCCACTAAGTTTGCCTCGTTCGCACCCTTACAACATATGTGTTCAGTGTTGCCAGATTGTGCGGGGAAAAATTACCTTTTCCGGCTTGTCACAATTTGGGCTATTTTTTGTCATATTTGGAAGTTTTTCATCTTCCTCTTTCAGCGAATTATTCACAGTAATCTCTGCCTATTTCTCGGTTGTCATTGAAACCAGTTAATAGTCACTGCTTTTGTTTGATATGCAGAGGCTTGCCAGTGGGTTAGAAAGAAAATCGTGAAAATGAGAAAGAACGCTGACTTTCAGTTGCTCGTGGAAAAGTAGGCTAGCATGCTGTGTTCATGCTTTAATGGGGGAAACGGGAGACGTGGCTGATCTGTAAACTTTACTGTTTACTGTAAACTTCACCGTGTCTTTTCTTTGAATGCACGTAGACTGGTGTTTTGGTTTAGTTTGAGAACTTTGTAGTGGCCCATAACTTAAAGGTGCGTGTGTGTGAGTTCACAAGTCATATTCATAAACATTTCAGAGTCTATCGATTGGCTACCGTTCTGACAGTAGGCTACCTCCACCTCCAGTCCACAATCTCACTCGCCTGCTCCCCGGTTCATGATCACATCCATAAATCTGTACCCTCCCCTTCATAATTGAATGTATTTTATCCAAATTGAGCTATTTTTATTAAGATTCAGCGGTGTTTATAGTTTTAAAATCTGGCAACACTGTGTTCAGAGCATAGGCTGTAGAAAAATGGTTCAGAGCTACAGACAGCGTTTCTCAATGTGAGCAAATACATTAATGGAGACGTCAATTCCTCACATAATGAGAGAAATGAGGGATAAAGGTAGCTAGCTAGCACAATCTGTCAACTTGCTTTGGTGCACCCACTAATTTCACCTAGTTCCAAGTCAATCAGGTTCCAACCCTCCACCCACTGTCAGTAACTATTCAGAGTTACTGACAGTGTTTCTTATGAGCAAGTGGAGAAGTCCATTTTTCAAATATTGAAAGAAACGGCAGGCGGATAGATTGTATATTGTTGTGAGCAATATAGCGATCTTGTATCCGAGAAAGCTAGCGACATGACCATTTCATATTCAATGTAGCCTACAATGTTCGCTGGCATCCGATGCAAATCTAAATCTCAAACAGATAGCTACGTAGCTTTCTCTATCCGTCGTTTCTCTCATATGTGAGGAATCTAATGTATTTGCTCACATTGAGAAACGCTGCCTGCACCTCTGAACCACTTTTCTACAGTCTAGTCTCTATGTTGGAAGGGTGGAATGTGGCAAACTTAGTGGGTGGAGCAAAGCAAGTTGATTGACAGATTGTGCTTGTTGGGAAATCGGTAAATATATATGGAACTAAATAAGTAAATAGGGAAATAAATTGGGAAATATATATGGAAATAAATAAATAAATAAATTTGAAAAAATGTTTGAAAATACATTTAAAAAAATTATGTAATTACTTCTAATTGCACATACATTTACATTTCTATATTCATTCATTCCAGATTTATTTATTTATTTCCAAATGATTTTATTTATTCATTTTTATATTTCCACATATATTTTATTTATTTATTTATTTAATTTATCACTGTGGCACTCTCGGTGTTTCCATACTTCAATGGGACTCCAAGCAATCTGATAAATTGGATCCAATTATATTCTTAAAGACTTAAAATTCAATTTGAAGGACTGCTAAACTTCTGAAAAGCTTGAATGGAGCGCAGCTGCAAATTCAATTACAGATTATTGTTCCATATACATTTTACACAGATTTATTGATTCAACTCAAAGAATTAGGTGCAAGAAAAATCAGAGAGGATAGATAATGAAGCGTGAGGTAATATATCTTATATTACAGTAATTATGCCATTTAAGCTTCAAATAAGATAGATAAATAACTGGTGATATGTTCAAAAGTGCAGAAAATTTAGCTTTACTATTGTAATTACAACTAGGGCACATTTAAAATACAAATATATGAAACCTGAAGGTTCTATTGGAACTATATCCAATACAACTTTCATATTGGATTACGTAGTTCCCATTTTGATAAATAAAAATATTTCTGTTGGATCTATCAATCTATCAAATTTGATTCATCTCCCAAAATAACTGGGACACTCATGATTTCCAACAGTGTGAGCTTAAAGCTATCGAACTGCATGCAGCATGCATGATCTGCACCTGTAGTTGAAAACTGTTTGGAAAATCATCTGCTTTGTAGCCTCAAAAACATTACAGACATTAAATTGAAAGTGTAAAAAATAAAGAATTTATGCATGTTGATTTCCGAAAAACTACAAACTATTGACTAAAAATGTTAGCTACAATGGCAGATGGGCACACACTTCTTTGAACTAAAGCAAGTAACACACCTTCTGAAATGCAGAAAATCAAAACATTTACCTCTCTCTGAGGGCACATTATGAGCAGAACGTGAATAAACTGCATAACACATCCGATTATATTACAGTCCAGTCCATGGACACCGGAACACATTGTTTGCCCCTTAGGAAGCACTTTTTATAACACTATACAAAACAATGCAAAATAAATGTAAACGCATGCACAACTCACCAGCTGAGTGAAAACAGATGGCATCAACAAAACCCTCAACAACAACAACCTGAGAGAACTCCCCTGGGGAAATGGAGAGGTCAGCATTAAACCCTATATAATATATTATATATTTTCATTCATTGCGGCCTACGTTGGACTTGCAGCTGTGTATGGGAAGCAAAAAGGAACACATTTCATGTGATTATGAGCCTATTGCTTGAATCCAAGGGGTCAGTTTCCTCAGCACTCTGTAGCAGAGGTTCTGATCATGTGTGTGTATAAAACAATATTGTAATGACTAGGCCACAGTAATGTTTTACTTCTGACCACGCAGGGTCTTGTGCCTGTTTTCTGTGCCAGGGTCCTCAGTGGAAACAACAGGCCTTGGGAGTTGACTTTGTTCTATTCATTACGCTGGCAGCACGCAAGCACAGCGACTTGATTTAAAGCGAAGCCACCTCAGCCTGCGTATATATATATCCCAACACCTAACAAATATTGTTATGCATCTAATTTAAATAAGATCTAAATATGTCTATCCCTAGTTGATTTAATTAGATTTTGAAAAATAGTTCCAACGTTGTAATGATTTATTAACGTGAATTGCAAGTTTAGTAGCTTGTTTAAAAGTTGATTTATCTGGACATATACCAACCTATAATTAATGTAATATAACTGCCATTTTTTATACCACTGTTTAAATAAATATATGCAAAACATTATAGGGATAATATGACTACTATTACATAATCCATCCTGAAGTACTTGGCATCTTCGGGAGGTTTAATCTTATTCTAAATTCAGTAGGGCGTAGTAATGCCTCAGTCATTTCATCAAAGACAAATGTTGGTACTGCACTCCCAGTGGTTGCTCTTTTTCATTATAGGCAACGGTTTGCCATATCTGCGGGGTCCTGCATTACAAGTTAAAGTAATATAATGCATAATGACACATTCCGAAAGCAAGTACACCACAATTACTTGGCAATGCTGTATAATGTAATCAGCATCATTATCATCATCTGGTAACCTTTAATGGTAGCAATATTGTAGTTAATAAAATTTAAGATTTTATGCTCACTTACACATAACTTTTACGATCCAAATAATATCACGGGATATACGTATACACCATACTGCCCATTAGTGATTCCTCTAGCTGATCAGGCCTGTGGACAGACGGCCTGTGCATTCATCCCCAAGGAAGTGAATGGCTCAGCTGGGGGATTGTTGCATGCTGCAGATGGGGCATGTGGATTACCCTGAGGGCTGTTAAACTATTAGGGTGGGAGTACACTGCTGACTTCAACCCTCCCTCGCCAGGGAATGCTATGGTTGATTACGCAATGCTCCACAGGACAGTTTGGCTATGCGTTCGATGCATTAAGTGCTTCTTTGGGATAAACTTCTCGGGGAAGCCCCATTTTTAAATGAGGTGTGATGCCACAAGGCACACTACAAAGCGAGATTATGGGGTCAATTTATGGTTTAGCCCTTGGTTTTCCATATCATAATGCTGACTCACTTTTAATTGGGGTATAATGCCATGGTGCTACACGGCTAACCTGGTCCATGGCAGATTATGTTCAGGCTAACGGATTAAAACATATAACAGCCATTTAGCCATTTAAACATATAACTGCCATTTGACCAATAAAATCCTTGAACTCCATTCCTGGAGGATCCCGTAGACGAGTATCTTTTATTCGCAGGATGACAAAATAATAAATGAATAATTAATGGCAACCTTACCCTATCTCATCTTGAGTGATAATAAAAGAACGCCAGCCGGTCTTATAAAAAACAACGTAGCTCTACCACTGGTCTCAGCAGTGCCTTCAGTGAGTATTTCCTGTGAGAAAACTTCACTGAAAAACACAAACACAAAGACGTGTCGCCTAAAGCATCTGACAAAGTTCACTTCTCCAGTCTTAGTCCCCTCTCCCATCCCTCAACACACGTCGTAAATTATTCATTAACCTTCCAAAGTATTCCTATGAAAAAATTATACTGCATACCACTGTAAGCTTATTGTTGCAGACACCGGTCCTTGATTAACAAAGCCTGTGTTCACTTAGCATCATTGTGATAAGCCTAATTGTGTAATTGCAGGTGTTCTCAAGCCAGTTAACGCAAAGAAACCCTGGGCATGTTAATATTCCTTTGTAGTATACCCCCTGAAGTGATCCTGAGTCCTTAGACTTTGTTATGAAATGTAGGTACTATTATAGGAAAGCCATAAAAAGAAGTAACTCTTGATGATGTATAGGTATGGGGTTTGTTCCACCAGCTTGTACATTAAACTTGTTAGGAGATGGTGGGGGAAGGACCCAAGCGCAGGCAGGAAGTACAAAAAACGAAGTTTAATAAAAGGGCAAGGCAGCAATCAGTGGTATAACAGGCAGGGTCAAAAAACCGGGTAGACAGGCAACGAAACAAAACAGTCCAAAGAGTGGTCAAGGAACAGGCAGGGGTCAAAACCGGGAAGGCACAGCAAAAGCACAAAAACAGGATCCAAAAGCAGGGTCGCGAGAACACAGACAGGGGTCAAAACTGGGGATGCGGAGGAGGAACAAAAAGAAAACAAAACAGACTGAAAAGACAACAAAAAATAGAACAACAACAGGTAAAGGAAGAGGGATACAAAAACTCGGAAACAGATATCAGGGCAGGAACTCGGGACACTCGCAAAAACACACAGTAGAAAATCAATAATGAGGAACTCGCGAAGACAGACTAAAAATAACAGGGTTTAAATACACAAGGAGAAGATTACACAAAAGGAATCAGGTGTGAAGGGGAGGGGAAATGGGAGAGTACACAGATGAGAACAATGAGGGTTAACAAGGACCAAAAATACAATGACGGGGGAAACGTAAGACACGGACTGGAATTTACATAGACACAATGATAACAAACGGCCTGGGGTTAGCAGGTAAAGAAATCAGGAAAAATAATAATACTGAATAAACAGACAGACAAATTACAGGATCCTAACAAAACTTAAAGGAGGGTATAGTTCCCATTTAAATAAAAGTAATTAAAAGACTAATAGATCCTAATCTATTCCAGTCATATACCTAGCCAACCAAAGCTGAATATTTTGGTTGTATTTTCAATTAATTTGCTGAAAGAGCATTATACTTTGTGCCTATTCTAGTCCTATTCTAGCAGTCTGTGTCAAGAAAAACAGTAATTTTCTGTGAATATGTACAAATATATTATATATTTTAACCTTTCCAATATGTTATTATCATCCCTGCTGTTTGCATTTGTTTAATTTTTAAATACTTCAACTACACGCGAGAAGCACAAGCAACACAGTCACCAGTGCCCTTTTAAACCTCCCAATAAGCAGGCTTATGAAATTTAACGGTATGAACCCAGTGGTTGATCTGTGGGAAAAAAGACCAGAGCTTTCAGCAAATCAAGGAAACATTGAAAACCAAGGCAAATGCTGTATAATATAAAGTATACAGTGTATATAAACCAATAAGTATATCACATAGTGCATGTTTAGATTATGAGCTAGTTTTTATTAATTCTAGCACTGCTCAAATCCTAACTGACATAGTCGAAGCACTGGTTTATAGTTAGCAAATTAGTACATCATGGAGTTTGTATTAGTGTGTATGTTACCATCTCC
This sequence comes from Synaphobranchus kaupii, assembly GCA_029718625.1. Classification (NCBI taxonomy): domain Eukaryota; kingdom Metazoa; phylum Chordata; class Actinopteri; order Anguilliformes; family Synaphobranchidae; genus Synaphobranchus; species Synaphobranchus kaupii. The sequence continues at coordinate 15,435,417 of CM056390.1, read as the reverse complement.
AGTTATATTGCAGAAAACTGCAGGTCTTCTAATCCTTATTTTTTCTTGTTTTTTTTTTACCCCCATAGTGATAGCAAGATACTGTTGTTTGTATAAACTTTGAACATACAATTAAATTGAAGCCTCTTGAAGGGATTCTTGAAGTCAAATCTGTAAGTGCATGTATATTTAAATTGCCAAGAGATTCCAAGGGGCATATCTCTCTATCTTCATTAGAAGAATAATGATAAACCTGGAATCCAAAACTATTGGCAACATGCTTGAATAGTAATGTGAGTCACATGTGTTAGTAATCATATACAGTATGTTATACACAGGTATGAAGAGGATATATTCATTACTTTGTGAACAGGAAAAAAAAAATACATTCAGATAAAACATGAAGCAATCCAAGTGATAGACCTGCTCACAGGATGTAAACGAACCTATTTTTGAACCAATCACATCAACTCGGTAAGGGCAGTGATTCAAACCGGTGTTTAAAACTATGAGACATCAGAAGTGGATGAATTAACAGATGTATGAAATATATCATACTTCTGCAAAACACTCCCTGGCTTGCCTATAACTGCGACAGTAAGTGTTGTTCCCAGGCAGTAAGCAGGAGTATCATGAGATCTCTCAAGACACTGTCTGGGGTCTGAGGCTAGGAAGGTTGGGTATGGTGGCGCAGTACCTGTTGCAGAATGGATGTGATCTGGTGAATTGTTGCAACTGTTGGGCACATATGTGTGTATGTATGTGTCTATGATTAAGTCTATGAAACAAGAGTCTGTGCAAGTAGGTGTGTCCCTTACTAAGAGAAGCAAAGTAATCACAAATGACAAACCATAGAGGATGGCTCAAAGAAAATAAGTAATTACTTACAGTGTGCAACTGTTGTAAGAGACAGTAGTTTAAGAATCTGTGAATTAAAGTCATCCATCTTTTGGGATTAAAATCTAAACGCAAGAAACTCCACAAATAGGTCTAAATCAGTTAAGATGTTGGTCGGAGCACAAAAGCCAAGATAGACAGTCAGAATCCAACCAGGCAGACCTGGGGAAAGAATATGAAGTCTTAACTTACTTCAAGAGTCATTCAGGAATGGCAGGCTGCCTGATGATAGTCCTTCTTGGATGCCGACATCCTTCTTGGATGCTGACATTATACTGTAAAAAACAAACCCAGGTACTGTGCTAATGTATATTTATATTTATTGAGAAGTGATAAAAAGGGGCGCACAGACCTCGCTAGTCATAGTCATGTCAAATCCATTATTTGTTGGAAGTACAAAATACATTGACTGCTAGCTGTAATTGTCAAGGCATGCTTTATTCTTTGGAAAATAATTACCTTAACCCTTGTGTGGTGTTCGGGTCTGTGGGACCCGTATTCAATGTTTACTAAAAGAAAAATTATACAATTCATAATTTTTTCAACCTGAGACTCATTGGCCTTGGCTCATTTTCTGTGATAAACATGTAAAAGAACACAAAATCACATTTTATCTCAAAAAACAAATATCACTTTTATTGATAAATGTGATCTAGCAGAGGTAAGTGGTCAATATTAACCATATATGCTGTCTATATTGCTTGGAATATCTGTGAAGTATTTTTACGTAAATTGTTATGGCTTTATTGTTTTAAAAACCAAATAATGTTGTGGGTCCACCAGACCCGCGAACACTGGGTGAGTAACAAAAACACGAACACCACACAAGGGTTAAAACGCAATGACAAATGACTGCTGGTTTTCAGTTTTCCTTTTCCTTTGAAATGTTCATCTTTTTTTCTGAATATAGTTTTCTCCAAAAATCGCTGCATGATAGTTACAACATTGTTGAAAGTTGTAACAATTATATTTTCTGCGTAGTTGTCACGTCCCTAATGGACACTTCCCAGTTCAGTGGAAGGAGTCTACTGTAAATGATGTGACACCCCACCCAAAATAAATAAATACCTGAAACTCAACCTTCCCCAGGACTAAAGATAAATCTCCCTTCTTCCAAAGTTTGCAAAGGCCTTCTACAGAAAATACATAATATATTAACTTAAGGCCATTCGCTCTACAAAACTCATACTTTTATGAAAAATAGGTCAACATTATCTGACCTAATGTGCTTACTTCATGCATGGAACAAGGTAGTACGAGTCAATGCTGTGGCTGACCTTGGTGTTTCCAGCCATTTCCTGCTCATTATTAAGAGCTTTTTGGAATATTGCACGCTCTGTTTTTAGAGGCACTGGCGAGGGTGGTCTGCTGTTTTTGTTATGAATGAGCAAGTTTGGATCCAGTGTCTTCTAATTGAAGTATCTCATACTCATGAAACTGATTCCAGGAAGGCTTATTGTTTTTGACTAAATCAGCACTCAGGTATGTCGTAGAACCAGGCAAAACCAACTGCCTACTCAACAGTGGAAAAAATAAATGAGGTATTCAACTTTATATAGTCTTGAATCCAGAATCCATAGGTACACAAATAATCCAGTTTTACCTTAAAACCTTAATTCGTCTCAGGTTACAAAGGATTAAAAAAAAACCTAAAAAAGCGAATTAGGCCAGTAATTATTGAGGAAATGAAGACAGCTAGCTATAGTATACAAAATGGTATACTGGTAATGTGCAAGGACGTGTTGTTCATACTATTGGATTTTTAAAATAGTTTAAAGACTTGTTAACTGTTTTCAAGAAAATAAACTATCTGAAACTATGTCCAAACTCATCTAATTATACAGTAATAAATATTATTCATGAAGAAGGATAGAACCCCATACAGATGCAAATGAATACAATTGATATATAAATTAATTGGCACAGATATACCTGGCAGGCAGACTAGAGGACTACATACATTTCGAAAAATTGAGAAAAGTTTAATTAATTTAAAATAAATATTTTTTTAAAACTATTTTTCTGAAGCTCTTATGCATAAGTACATATCCACAAGGTCATTGTAGAAAGATGTCAAGACCTTAAAAGGGACGTGAAGCACTCGGAAATGTGACTCTGGTTCATTCGCTTTTTACCTTAGAAAAGATATGGCCCTGCATTCAAATTTGAACTTGACCTGTATTTGCTAGAAGAATAAGCTAAAGTTCGCTTTTTTCAGCTATTACCACTAGGCGCAGCCATCTTGGAACAAGCTAGGCAGTGATGTCACTAGATTGGTTTGTCTTGGCTGATAAATGTATTCCAATTACTAGACTACTGACTTCCAATGAGCTCAACAATGAATTGTGTGGTAAAAACAAAACAAAACATGTAAGGTCCTTTTGTAAAACATGGTCCTTTTGTATTGCCTTGGGATGCTTAAATGAGTAAAGTTATCAATTTTCTTGAACTGCCTCTGATGAGGCCGCAACTACTGCGCCGCTGGCTGGCTGCTCTGAAATGGCCACTGGTGGGATGGAGGCGATAGGTCTGCAGTGACGACTGTATTATTAAGTGAGATTATGTGGAGGAGTTGGTCTTTGATGGAAGCAGACGATTTGATCTTTGGACCTCAAACCGACTGAAGCCAGATCCCGTGGTTGGGTGGAAGAGATAAAGTACCACGGTCGATGAGTGGAAGAGACAAACCATCTTGCTGGTAGCTGGCTACCTAGCATGAGGAACCGACGTAGCCAGTTAGGCAGTTTGTGAATACAGGGCCATATCTTATCTAAGGTAAAAAGCAAATGAACCAGAGTCACATTACCGAGTGCCCCACTTCCCCCTTAAATAGGTCATGTTAACAATACAAGACAAAATAAGACATAATGTCCTCTGAAAGATGGATGGCATCAAAACATAACCTTCGTTGCCAGTTCTACAGATAATTTAGGCTGAAACAACGTTTTTTTTTATGTAAAAAAGCCTAGATTCATGTACACTGTACAGCGTTGTGATTGCAAAGACTCAGAAGCCCACACTTGGACATAGAAAAAATAACTATTAATAAATAGACTAATTAATTTGCATAATGTTATGTCGCAGCACCTTACGGAGGATTAGATACTTCGAGCCATATCCTTCATACGATGATAAGATGGTAATTTTGGCGATATCAAGTGCAGTCATGTGGGTTCATCGGTAGGAATAAATTTTACATACTTCATATGTAAACTATGATGCTTACGTGATGAATGATAGTGTGTTTAGAATGATCGATAACTTAGCTTACATTGAACTTTCGGTAGCCTATGATAGGGAAATGTCCACATTGGAATGTAACCCTTTTAAGCCCTCTCCCAATTATTGCTTTAAATGTATTTCCATTTTTTTTTTACAATATTGTTTTAAAAAGGGAATAATTGACCCTGCATTGATACAACATTTATTGCTGTGTGATTAATGTTATGCTGTGAAGTGGGTAACACTTCATTTTAAGGTTCTGTTATAAATAATTTGTAAACCAAACTAATGCTTTACAAATATGAGTTATTATGTCTTACTAACTTACCTGTACTTAATTAATGTGAATACATAATAAACTGTGGCCACTTTAGTTTAGATGGTGCAGTTGAGTTTATGAATGCATCATATACATGATTTCACACATATGAACTATTAACTAATGCTTTGCCAATATGAGTTCTTCTTATAATAAGTCATTATTAAAAAAAACACTTTATAAATGGTTAATAGATCATTTACTAATGATTTACAAATTCTTTAGAACGGAACCTTAAAACAAAGTGTTACCGTGAAGGGTAATCTTTATTGTCTCTTTAGAGTCTCATCAATTCACCGATGAATCAACCGACCACAGGTGACATTTCTGGATGAATTAACAGCACATATTTCTTTGGAACACTGAACACAGAGACAGATTGCAACAGACCAGACCGACGTTGTATACTGCAAGCTCTAATGAGCCGGAATTCAGCGGGGCCAGAGTTCACAATGAAAGCAGAACACAAGTTTTCTAATGAAAGTTAATCAGAGCAGCTGTCAGACAGGGTGGCATTTCTGGTGCTGAGCAGCGCCTCCCTTGGCTCTCCTGGGAAATATATTCTCAGAGTGATGGGGAGGAAGTGAGATGCAGAATGATGTCGGACCTACACCTGACACAGCCCATGAAACAGGCATCTGGAATCAGCTGTTTTTAAAATGCTCTACAGGAACTACTAAATTGCAAAACCTTCAAATTATTTTCTAAGACAGAATTTTCTGAACAGCTAAAATATTGATCTAATAAGACTATCAACATTTGTGCCACAATTAAAACACCACATTTCTAAATACAATATATACAGGGAACAGATAACAAAATGCTGATTATATTTGGCTCTTTATTTAGATACTCATTAAACTGAGTATCTAAATTATAAAACATATTTTAAATATTGGTAGATATATAAAAAAAGAAATAGGGGGATATTCTCTGAAATGTATGGAGCTGCTCAGGGGTACAATGGCAGTATGCCACCTGAAAATTGAACTGCAACCTTTTGGTTATAAGCCCAGTTCCTTGGCCAGTATGCCACATGGTTGCCTTCAGTGTCATCCTGACACAGCAAAATGCATTCAGTAATTTATTTTGCATCAGACTGACACAGCAAAATATATAAAGTTTGGTAAGCCATATTTATGTTCACAAAGACAAAAAAGAAATAAGCTTTACGGTGGTATATTTCAGCAGAACAGGCACTGAAATAAGTCTGGGGGAGATTATATGCACACCTATTGATAATGCCTTTTACTGCTTTTTCACTATCGATAGAAAGTATATAAGAAATGCATTTGCATTGACTGCAAATGTGGAATTTGTACCAACTTTATTACGGCATATTTTATGCATTCCCATATTCTCTATCCATCCATTATCTAACCTGCTTATTACCCGCATGGGGGCTAGAGCCCATCCCAGAATGCATTGGGCGAGATGCAGGAATGCCCTCTGGATAGGTTGCCAATCCATCATAGGGCACACATATATGTATTCACTCACACATGTATACATATGGGCAAGTTAGAGACTCCAATTGAAGACCCTGGTGCTAAAAGTACTGAAGTCACATTTTTAGACAATTCAAGTTGAGCATAGAAACATGTTGTATTTGTTTAGCTAAGTCCACCCTATAAATATTGTTAACAGAAAAGGTGCCTAAGCAATGCATAAAAACAGCAAACCTTTTAATGGCTGATTTTATGGATCAATGATATTTTCTGATTAGATTTTCTCAAATAGACATTTTGTGACTTCAGTACTTTTAGCACCCGGGTCTTCAATTAGCCTAACCTGCATGTTGATATTTTGTTTGTTAAAGACCCTCGCCAATGTAATGTTGGTAAGAATTACAGATGGGGACTGCAGCCAATTCATGTTGGATGTAACTGAGACCATGTCACAAATGAATAAAGTACAATAGAGATAAAGTACAATAGAGCTAAATTACTGATGTACAGTTTTGATATAAACCGCAGTGGATATGTAATGCCCTGCACTTATTCAGAGGATTTATTATTTTCTGCAATTTGTATTATAACTTTTAAATGACTCTGTGTCAGTGTTTAATCCCACTGTAATGACATTTAATGCATAGTAATTGAAGTGCAAATTACTTTTCTGAATGAGTTATGGACACATTTCCACTGTGCAGGGTGACCTTCAAAGCCACAGATATAGTGGCGCAGACTGCTCGTCAACCCTACATTACCATTCACACCATTTTCATAGCGGGTCACACACATGCAAGGCCATGGTACTTCTCAAACCCTTGAAAATATAGATTTGCATTTTGCATTAATCATGTTTTAAATTAGAAGCTGATGTTCATTCTGTTTTACTGCAGTTATGGGGAATGGGAATATACAGCACGTCCTGTGTGGGAATATTATTTTTACGTACGGTATGGCTCAAGCATGACGATGTGATTGGTGGTCGAATGTGCCCATCATCAGATTTTTATTTTTTTTCTTTCTATAAGTTGATTATCTGAGTGTTTAAAGGTCATTTTATTTATAAGCCAGTGTGGCTCACTACTCCACTGAAACTTTCCAAGGATCCTGTCATGTGCTATTGACTAAGCCCATGTGCTATGCACAGGACAATAGAGCCCTTAGTGTCTATGTAGTGCTGGGCTAAAACCAAAATCTACACCCAGGCGGCCCCTTTCAGATAATATTGGACACCCCTGCTCTAGACCTTGCAGGGGAACTATGGACTGAAGTGCTGGGAGAAAAAGAGATGACCCTTACCACTTGAGTGTTCTGCCGTGACCTGAACCTTATTAAAGTGCAGGCTGACATTTTTCCAAATCTAGAATGAAGATGTTTTTTTAAACAAATGTCAGCACAGTGCATGTAACAGTTTAATTTGACTAGTATTGACTGATTGATTTTTATTTTGAACGTAATTACAAACAAGAGGTATGAAACAAAACCCGAATACCCATTAAATAAGCAGAAAACCCATACAGCAAATTCTTTAAGTAAAGATTACATGTCCGAAAAAGAGTAGGAGGAAGGAAACACATTTTTTCCTATGACCTAAATAATCATCTTATATGCTATACATATAAATATTTATTGTGCAAGATGATAATTTTGTCACATCTTTCTTTTTCCACCCAATGAACCGCTCACTCTGCTTTACAATGGAGTCCAATGGGGGCATATTTAGATACAGGTTAAATTTACATCAATTTATCTAAATATCTTATTTGAAGTGAAAACGACTGTGAAATCTACTTGCCAAATTTATAATATATCCCCCTGCATGCTCTTTGAACTTGGCGAATTGACCTACCGTACTTACCTGTTTTACACACAAGGAAATTGATTGTTTCCAGTGGTGTGTGGCTCACCTTTATAAGCTAATGTGGAAAATACAAATGAACAACCTTCACTCTGATGACCACCCATATTTATTTGAACTGAAATACACAGTAACTCTGTGTCTTGCCTTTCTGTCTCAGCCTGTGTTCTCCTTCGATCCTCCTCTATTTGATTTAGCTCTTTGTCTCTGTATTCCAGTTCAAATAAATATTGGTGAAGAGATTCAAAATCCTCATAATAGTCTGACGAATAATCAGCTATTGCAACAGGTTTTCAATTTGAATCGAATGAAAATGGAATTGTCCTTTAAGTATGAAAGCCAATGTGGAATATACAGTATTTTTTTCATGTGTTATGCTGAAACTCATCTGAGTGTCTCCACTGACTCAGTTAATACCTTAGCACTAATCTCTATGGCAACATCAGAAAAGCTTCTATGAAACACAAAGCATTAATAACGGTTGACATCGCGTTCCTGCCAATAGCTGGGATAATATGTCAGTGAAATGGAAAACATGAACATGATCTTTTTTTTAATGCAATTTGTCGTATTTTATTAGGGGCCATTTCTGTACGGGCTTGGGTAATCGCACTCATTTCAAGAACTTTCCGAGTGGTATCATGTGACCACAACATGATCACATTTGAGGTTTTCTGGCAAGTGGAAGCCATCTCCTATACACTGTGGTTTTCAACTAAAGATAGAGATGGTATAGACTGGAAAGAGCTTTTAAGCAGAAGGACTGGTGCTTTCAGGAGCACAACAGGAGCTTCCAGGAGCGCAACAGTGAGAAGAGCAATGTAGGAGGTCAGACGTATAAAAAATAGGGAGGAGACTCTACTTTAAAATAACAACGACAACTTATATGGTTAACAATTTGTTGTAAGCCTCAGCATTGAGACAGTTTACAGTTGGCTGTTTACATGTAGGCATGAATATGTTATTGGTGTATAATTGTGTATATGAAGACGACGTCACACTGCACCCACAAGTCTCCAAGCAGACTTGATAACTGCAGGAAAAAAGCAGTGTTACTCTAGCAACCTTTGAACCGAACACTGTTGGACAGGAAGCAGCAGAGATTATCAGAGGTGACCCTGACCTGTTCTGTGAAACTCTGTATGCATTGAACGGTGCCATGGTCTCTTTAGAGAGTGCTGGAATGTGCTACTTGCACTATTTACAACAAAAAAAAAAAAACCCTTGAACAGCATATTTGCATACAGGTTTGAATGTTCCTTCGTCAAAACTGCAGGGTAAATTTAGCTTTACTGCAAATATACCCACATCCATTGGTTTAAATTTAAATCATGTAAATTTATGCAGATATTTGGAAAGAAACAATACATATACTGGTGTCATGCTGGTTGGTATGAAACCTTGTGATAAAGCCCTGAGGTGAATTTACAAGCAGTACTATGTTGAAATTGCAAAAACAACAATGCAAAAACCTTTAGCATGTGCAAAACCTTTTAGCACACACAAAACTAATAACACAACCAATGATTCCCCTACGTTCTACTCGAACCCTGCCTGCGTTCCGTCGAGGCCTGAAGACACACCTCTTCAGACTCCACCTTGACTGATATTCTAACCTAGGACCTCATGGTACTAGTTCCCTGTGTTTTCCTGTCTGTTTGTAATAGTTTATAATAGTATTTAGAATAGAAGTGTAGTATAGCTGATTTACCCACAGCTTACTGTGAACTACAGTCAACGTTCATTACTAGGGATAGCTGCTACATTATGGGAAGGATGTGCTTTGTCTTGTCTGTTCTGTAGTGATCTTGATGACGTCTCTGTATGCACTTATTGTACTTATTGTACAATCATTGGTCATGTTATTGGTTTTGCATGTGCTAAATGGTTATTAGTAAATCAGGCCCGGAGGCAGTTACACCGGTGGTTGCACACCACACTACAAATGGAAGAATATAATTATTTTACCTTATCTGTAGTTATGTACAAGAAATACAAGAAGCAGGAAGAAAGATGTACAACAACATGTTAGCTAGCCAGATAGCTAGCTTTCATAACTAGCTGGATAGCTAGCTAGCGGAAATAATTATGGTAACTATATAATTTAAATAATTATAAGCTATACAATATGATAGCTCTTTAACTACATAGATGGCTAAATTGCTTAGCTAACAAAATAGCAGGCTTATTTATGCAACATAAATAGCTATTCTACTTAACAGGGGCATGAAGTCCCCAACTGCAAATTTTGTGACATTATGCATATTAAATTATAGCCACACATCAAACAAATCATCAGAATGCTTCTGTAAAGTGCTGACTAGAAGGAAACATTCTATTTTCATAGTCTCAATGCCCTTAGTGCAAGTAAACCGTATCTTCTCATGGTGGGTGTTTCCAAATGACTTCTAACATTCTAAACAAATACTGTTTTAAGCTGACAATGCTGACAGGTGGGGGTGGGGGGGGTCTAATTCAAAATGTCATGACACTGATGTAGTGTCAGTGGTTTTCAACACACACTGTTTCAAAAATGGTGCTGTACTGAACGACAAAGCATTTTCTTAGTGTTTGGGTGTTGATTTAATGCAAATAATAAAGTCTAAATTGCAGTTTCACAGAAACGTTCCGGCTTGGCTACTAACACCACACAATACCATGTCAGGTTTGCTATTTTCTTTCAGCCAAAACTTTCTCAGCTTGAGGAAATTGATGTGAAATATGAACGTTCAGAATGCACCTGCGACTTTCTGAGCACTAACGATATCACAAATTGTAAATAAGTGCTCTTAAAAATCACTTGTCACAGCTGGCATGAGTTTATGAAAATGATTTTGTACTTCACTTTTGTAAGGTTCTGTATTGTCATTTTCTCTCTCATAATGTTTAAAAATAAAAAAAATTTTCACCTGATTGCTCATGGTGTTATAACCTGTTTATGGCTTGAACAACAACAAATAATAGTTTTTAGATACTGTAACCTCACTGTCTGCATCTTGTCATGTAGAAAACATCACATACACATTCAAACCCATAAGAGGAAGCAAGCCTAAGTTTGAAAGTTTGAATACTATGTGTTTATATAGTTTTTTTATGATTATTATTGTGCCCATCATGGTATAGTGCCCACCATGGTATAATGTGTTCAACCTCAGGTGGCGATTGAAAGTTATATCGCTATAATCTCGTTGGGGTGTGTGTGTGCGCTAATCAGCATGAGCTTTTACGTTAATTGTCCTTGCCTCTCCATTGGAGGTTAAGTAATTGGATTCTGTGCTATAGATCCCTGTTAGGCATTTTGCTTCCCAAAATGATGCTGCGTGTGCTTTACTCCATGGAGCGTCTTGCAACTTTATCTGGTCATATTGGAAGCCAGATCACCTGTCATGATATACTGTAGATTCTGTTTTGTAGAAGAGACAGACAAGTGATTTAGTGTTTGATCATTCTGTATGAGGACAACATTGTTGTAGGGGTGTTCCCGTGAGAACCATTGCATTACGGTTTGTTATAGGCTGTCTGTTGGAGTGCGTATATTGACCACTCACTTTTGCTCAAGCCAGAAAATCACTTCATGGCTACACACTACTGCCTTATACTATAGTCTAAATGTGTTTTTGGTGCTGCCTGTTGCAAAATCTAGGTCTACTAAATTTAACCGCAACTGTGTATATTTACTTTGCTTCATTTGTGAGTGTTTCACTTACCTCAACCAATCCTAAATATTTGTTGTCTCTCTGACCAGTCTCTTTCTTCAAGCTGCAGAATCTACTGTAGATAGCTAAGACACAAAACAGTTCAGTAAAATCAGTTTAATCATTTCCAGTATAAGCTTCACTAGGAGATAAATCCCCCCTTTGTCTGTACAGTGTATTGCATTGCGCTCAAAGATAATAGAACAAACTTTAGTGCTTTCTCTTTATGCGGAGACCAGATTAATGGGTCATACCACTAATTGTGGCTTTTTTTTGTGGCTCTTAACTTTAGTACATAGCCTCTCTCTCTCTCTCTGTCTCTCTCTCTCTCTCTCTCTCTCTCTTTCTCTCTCTCTCCAGTTATATTAGTTGTAATTAGTTACAATTAAGTGGTGGTGGTAGGGGGGGAAATATCTTACAAAAACATATGAAAACTGTTAAAATAGTCAGAATTTCCTTGGGTGTCTATGTGTCTGTTTCCTCGAAATTGGTACAAAATAACAATAAAATGTTTTAATTTTTGGGTTAACTAATGTCCAAGGCTTTTTTGCTTGGTTATTATTATATGATTTTATTATTTTCCTTTTTCCTTCTGAAAAAAAAATACTATTAAACTATTACTTATTTTCAAAGAAAAAGCGAAGTTTCTCTCTTTAATTTATTTGGACTTCAAGTGTGTGCGTGGTGTGTGTGCGTGTGTGTGCGTGTGCATGTGTGTGCGTGTGTGTGTGTGTAAAACTATCTGGGACTACTCAGTAGAAGCATATTGAACAGGAACAAGATGTTTGTTCCCTGCAGAATCAATTTCACAGTGGATCAATAGATGGCACTGTTTTCATTTGCTCAAGTGTGATCAGAATATTGAGAATTTCCCATAAGGAGTGGGCTGTGAAGAATTAATATTAATGAATATATATATATATATATATATATATATAGTTTTTTTACAGATTCTTTTCCAACAGCTAAATGTACCCTCTACTTGGAAGAATATTAGGCATTAGATTTAAAATCTGAAGACAGATATGCTACACATTAATTCCAATATCCTAAAGCACTACCCTTCCTTTGTACAACGTCCCCACCAGGAGGAATTCAGTGTGTGTCTGTGTGTACACATGCATGTTTGTGAGTGTTTTTTTGTGTGAGTACAGGCTTCATTGATTATGTAAGCTCTTGATACCAATAATTAGCTCATGTTATGGTACAGCCTGATATTCAGCTATCCAGTGTGTGCATTGGGGGGGGGGGGGGGGGGGGGGGGGGGGGGGGGGGTCACTGCCACTGCTCATCACCTCCTCAGCTTGACCCAAACTGGGATGGTTTTATTCCACATTTCATTTCATATTTTGTATAGTTTGCAGGTTGCATATTATGGCTCTTTATTACTATCCAATTTTTTTCACACGGTTAGTGTGCATGTTCCTCATAAAAATAAAAATAAATTGTAAAATTGATTGATAACTACTGCATTTTGATTGATCCTTATTTTTCAACAGCTATACCTACAGTATATTTCAGTTTACTTCTCATGTAATTTGTATTGGAAAACCAAATACTGTCATACCACCAATAATATGAAAAATATCATGATATGTTTTTTGTCCATATCGCCTGCCCTAACTACAGCAAACAACAAGCAAGTTATCTCTTACTTCCTAATATTGAATACTAACAAGATAATGCAAGGATTGATGTTGGTATTTAGCAAGTTGTGCACTGAATGTTGAAAGTCCAGTACAAAACAATCGTAAACGCTGATGTTAAGTGCTCCATTCCTCTCTCTCTTCGCTCTCCTGCTGGCTGCGTTTGTCTCTGCCTGGGTAACAAGTATTCTGGGGGATAAGGAAGTCTGTCCCCATCCATATGCTGGTTCTCTGGATATCTAGTTTTTGGCTTTTGACCCTACCAGTTTAATCTCCATTAATCTTTTTTTCTTTAGGCATGTAATGCAGTGGACAGGCAGTGTTTCTTGTCTTTTTTGTGCATTTTGCTAGTTTGTTAGGCTTGGTCAATGTACGTAGCCTGCCGATAACAGATATCTGACACTTCAGAGACCACTGACCTGCCTACCCAACATCCAGCAACCTATTGCATGTGTGCTAACTTGCTTTGTTTTCTAATGCTTTTGTTGTTGATGCTAGTGTAATATATTTTGTTTCTGGCATATAGTGACTCTGTCTGTGTTATTTCAAAGGTTTCACCTTGGTTAATCTACCTCAGATGGACTTTGAGACATAACACAAATACAGAGAATAGGTACATGGTGTTGCAGCAATTGACATGACTATGACTTTCTAATTGGCATATGCCTATTTATAGTCTTTGACAGCATTTAAAAATGTCAGCTTAGCGCTTATAAATGAGTTATATACTCTAGCTTGCATGAATGATAATTTATAGAAAGTATAACAAGTAATGCATATATAATTGAAAGTGAGTTCTACATCAGACGCAGAGCCATAAAATTGAATTTAAGAGGAAAGATTTAATATGGTAGAGCATAGACCAGTATTTTGATTTAGAGGTAGGTCACACAGGCAAGACTGCCATTTCTTCTTTAACATGAAGCAATAGGTACAAAAATTAACCTTTTTTCTGTGGTAATACTGAAGCAGAGTGGTACGAAATTGCAATTGTTCTTGAAAATTCAGTTATAGACACTAAGGACTTGTCCACTGGTGGTGAATTTTTGAAATTGAGGGTTTTGTCTAATTCATATTTGATGATACAATGTTTTAGCTTTGTCCCATATTTCATATGTGCTGAAATGTTTAAATGAGCATTTTTGCCTGTGTCTATGAAACAATAGCATCAATTTAAGGGCACATGATGATGGATGTGTCAACATTTTATTAGTAGGCTCCAGAGTATTCACCTCTTCTCAGTATTGACCGAAAGAGGTTTTTGATCATTTTTTTCACTAAAAATTTAAAGGTGGAAAATTGACATGGATCAAGGCTTCATTCAAAAAGGGTACTTTTTCATGCTTAATCATGATGGCATGAATCTGCTAGGTTATACACTCATGGCCAAAGTTCATCTCAGGGCCATTGTATTTCAATCTGTTTCCATGTGTTAAGTGCTAAGCAGAGAGGAAAGGGCCAAAGGTGCCAGTATTTTAGCAAAAGCAACAGGACTCTCTCCAATGCCATAACAGACTCTCTAATCACAAGGCCACTGAACTATTGTTCAGCTGTAGACTAAATTGTCACTTATTTGTATATAAAAAACAACAACATTTGTGTAGTGAAAGGCATTTTATTCATAACATTCATTTGGTTTCTGTATTTTTCACATATCCTGCAACCTAAGTCTCCACAGATAGACTTGTATATCACTTGGATGTGACTGTAGAAAGAAAATGGCTCAAAAATTTTACTGGTATTTCGAACAGGTGTTATCCATTGGATAAGCTTACTAGCTTATAGTGTAATATAGTGTACTTACTGTATATATTGTTTACTTGGCAATATAGTGTACTTGGACACAAAGGCATTCCAACAGAAACCTAGCACAAGTTTTGGGTAGATGTTGCAGTTGGCCAGCTTTGCATGTGGAAGGTGACTGTGTGGGCTGATTCAGACCATCATTAGCATATGTTAATGGCTCCTTGACTGCAACGCTGCAGAGACAATGTCCTGCCTCTCCACAATGTCGCTTACTTTTCACTAAATGTTTCCCGACGCTTACATGCGTCAATGCAGAACCACATGTCACACATGTGTATCCAACCTCCCCAGAAAAAAAAAAAAAGCGAGTGATGGAGCAGCCACAATATTCACCTGACATCAACCCAATAGTGCATCTCAGGGATGCCTCTGGGACCCGCGCATGCCTTGTCAGGTATAACGACCCAACAACGTGTAAATATATGTGATGCATGCAGCACCTATTGCTGAGTAGAACATGCACTTCCAAAGACATAAACACTCTCGTCATCCCGATGCCAGGACAGCTGTGCTCAATGAGAGCTGCACATGAATCACCCACAAGTCACTGAAATTGCATCTTGGAAAAAGGGAACATAGATGAATATATGTTTCACAATGGTTTTGTTTGTTTATTAGCAATATATACAGTAATATTGTTTATGTTTTTCTGTATACAAAAGAAATAAAGATACATTGCCTTGATCCCTTATGGAAATGTAATATACTGCAGTATATTTTAAATATATTGTGAAGATAAGTTTGATATATTTACAATATACTGCAGTATATGCTTTTTCCATAGGGGATAGCATGCTTTGATACTGCTGGTCAAAGTTTATTTGTTTGTGCATCATTATGGCTTTTTTATATATTTTAATTATGCGTTCTGCTGAGGTGTGAAGTCCACTGCCCAGTAGATAAATGGATCAGTGTATTTGCTGGGTAGTGTGTTTTTTTGTCTATGTCACCAAGGAATAATTAGAAGAAAATCTTGGGCAAATGGACTGGGAAATCTGCATATGAAGGGTAGTAAAAGAAGGCTTTAATTGAGATTTTTATGTGTACGTCAACATTAAAGTGGGTGACAGAGGGAATGAATCAGGGGCCATCAGCTGTTCACCCCAGGGGACTCATGAAAAAACATTTGTCACCAATCCTGATAACCGTGGTCCCTTCAAAGATCTTGGCATCCTATACACTAACATGTGCAGTTTTTAGACAGGATTATAAAAAATGATAGACTAAAGGAATTGTTTTCTTTTTCATTTTGCAAACATTTTATTATTATAAGATCATCGAGAGCGGTATGTGCATAGTCATTATTCCAGAGCCTGGAGCTGGGGGGTGACTGCTTACTTTCCTAGTTTTCCTGTCCTGTTGGGGGGGGGGGTACTTGTTCTCAGGATGTGAATTCAAGGAATACATACGGTTTGGACTGCATTAAATTAAAACAATAGTAGTACAGGCTGTTTATACAACTTGCCGTGGGCTACTATAAACTATGGCTTTAATATTCACTGAAGTAAATCCAAATGAAGCAATAGCTGTAAGAGTAACATATTTGAAATCTCCATTTTACTGAATGTGATTCCATATTCAATTGAACTTGGAACAAATTTTCAATAGTGAGGTTTTGAATTGTGGTCAAGGGCTGCATTTGGTTGAAAATGGCAAAAATATACCATAACATACAGGCCTCTTTTATTTTCTCCAAAAAAACTGTTTTAAAAACATGCGGACGTGCCTTTCAGCATTGGGTTGAATTTCCGGAGTGCAAACCACAATAAGCATTTGCAGCCAGTCTCTGCCATTAGTTGTGACAGCATGATCAGTATTCATCGCTTCACATGAATAAACCCAATTGCAAAAGTAAGAGAAACTGTGCCACACATTCATTGTGAGGAAGACAAATTTATTTATATTTAAGGTGCGATAATACCCTGGCATATTATTCTGGAGACAAGGATACAATGTTGTATTACACCCAACATCATGTTGCAATACATTTAAGCAGTGGGTTGAGGCTTAAGTATATTATTGCCATGACATGCCAGCCAACAGACTAAATGAGAAGCTCTTCAGACTATCAGTTTAGCAATTAAACCACTCCAACCTGAAAAAAAAAGAAGAAATTAAATACCAAGGAGCAAAACTTGAAAATTAAATGACAGATGTGCCTTAAAGCGAAGTCCCCAAAACAGGGTAATATCCACTCTAAGGGCTCTATCTTATACTCTGTGCAAAGCGGGTGGCAACCCAAACGCAAGTGACTTTGCTAGTTTCAGACCGACACAGTTGTCATTTTCCCATCCAGCGCCCACGTTGTTTAAATAGCAAATGAACTTGCGCCTGTCTGGGTTGGTTGGTCTTAAGATGAGGTGTGGTCAGGCACATTTGTTGACATATTGCTATTTTGATACAGCTGAAAGCGTTTGCGCTAAAACCAACATAAATCCGGTCTTTCACATTCAGCAGTTGCTTCATTGTTATTTTAAGGGCGCAACATAGTAATGTGTGTCTACATAGGTGTATGCACAATGCCTGTACATCCTCCTGTCTGTTACACACACAGGGGCATGCGCAAACATAAAAATTTAAATATCAAGATGCATAAAAATGACATAAAGATTACAACGTGAAATATTATTATTGTGTATATCAAAAAATACACAATAATAAAAAAGGGTCCATCGGCTAAGGGCCACATACCTGTCCCTCAGCGAAGGAGAATGCCCCAATAAATTGCACTTATACTACCAGGCTGTAACAAACATCTGTTATCTCCTGGTAGATCAGCTGGAGACAAATGCCTGGTATCCCTATGCACACTCGTTGCTGTGAAAGTAACGGCTGCTGTACATTTTTTGCGAGCAGCATAATTCCAGCAGTTCAATTGGGGGCATATCCCAATCTGCCGTAATTTTGCCGATACATGCAGTTACCTCAAGTGGATAGTCCAACATGCCAATGAATACATTCAATTCCCCATAACACCTGCTAGCCAAGAATGGGTAAAAACAGGAGTTCATGGAACTTTGGATTCCCTGGGGTTCTGCCCCAGCAGACAAAGCTCTTATATATGTGAACCATAAGGGAGCCCACTCTATCAACATCCAGGTGATTTGCAAGATTACACAAGTATTCATGAATTATCCTGAGTCAATCTATGAATCCTTTATATTGGCCAACTCATTCCTACAATCTTCTAGGGGGATCCCCCTCCCTCCCTCCCCCCTGGAGGGGTGGCTATTAGGGGACAATGGCTATCCATTAAAAACATGGCTGATGACATCATACATCATGTCTACAACAGTCCGTGAATTGTCATTCAATTGTAAACTTGCATAAACACGCACTGTAATAGAAAGGATATTTGCAGTACTGAAAATGCGCTTCAGATGTTTGGATAAGTCAGGTGGAAGTTGGAACATTACAGTACAGCCCTCAGAAGGTCGAAGCATTATTTGTGGCATGATGCGTGTTGTTGCATAACATTGCCAAAACTCATGGATGTCACAAGGACATAGATGAGGAAACATTTCGGGACTTTAGAAGGTGTGATTCTGAACTGCATGTGTCTATGTCCAGATACACCAGCAGCCGCACGGGCAAGGAGGGATCAGCTGGCAGAAAAGATGATTCATCTATAGCCTGGCAAGCAAACGGAATGGCTTATTTGACTGAAACAGGGCGAAAACTTTGTCCAGTGAATATTGCATTCATTTGGAAATTTTCCATTAATCACATTAATGCAGTTTTTTTTACGGTCCCGGGGATTCACTCTGCATAATGCTTTTTTTATTTTATTTATCTTGATACAATTCAAAAAAACGAAGATTCATTCAAATTTCACCATTTTCTAACATGCTTTTCAGCCCTGTTCTTTGTTCTTCACATTTTCTTTTTTATTACAACGACCAGTTTTCCATACTTTCAGCAATTGAAACCCAGCTGATTTCTCCTTAACTGAACAAAACAATTTTAAAGAGAACTAAAAGTCTAATTAAGGAAAATAAACATTTTCAACAATCTGAAATAAAAATTAATTTTCAACATATTACACATCTACATTAATTCTGAGAAATGTAATGGACTGGTCATCCATTAATGAGCAGGTCTGCATGAGCAGGTCTGTTTCATCAGAGGTGAATCTCTCTGTTCAAAGTCTTGCTAAATACGCCATTATATCAGCAATCCACCAAGGTGCAAATGAAGGAGGCTTTCAAAGGGAATGGGAGATGGATACTCTGATTTGTTTTTTTGCATGTTACACCCAAGATGCACCTATTATTTATTAAGAGATTAAATTCAGCCCATTTGAACCTTGCACCTTACATTGCGCTCAAATTATTGGCCATTTAACTACCAGAAGTGGATTTGTAGATGCCCTAAATGTGCTAAGATCATTAAAATATAGCCCTAAGTCTTATTTAGCCTTCTGTCAGAATGTAGAGAGGATACAAGGGCTATACTATCAACAACCACCAAAATTTTTTTTTTTTTTCCAGAGATTTTAATTTATCGGGTAGCTTTATTTATTTATTTATTTATTCATTAATTATAAGAATGTAGTATGGCTTATAATTCAATTGAACTAAATTCTCAATGCATTTTTTGAGCAGTATGTCAGGTGAATCTAATGTAGAAATCTGATATTCAATTGAATTACTTTGCTGTGAAGTTACATTATCATGCAAATTCAAACATGGGCCAGCATGAATATGTTTGGCTCTTCATTATGATTACTTGAGACTAGCATCTGGCCCTCTTTTATAGCACATACTGGTGTTCTGATCTAGTACAATGATTTGTATGCCATGATGAATATTTTAAACTGTTGCACATGGGACGAGCCTAGTTTTGCACCACAGAGTACTTAATTTTAATTCTCAAAGGCCTCCCACTCCATATGATTCCCTTAAATCCAACTCTTTAGATCCCCCTCATTCATCCCACAGGCCTTTCATTGATTCTGCCACTTCAAAGGGAATGTAAAAAGTGGCTAAATTATTCACAAATATGTACATCCCATCACATTACCAAAAATGAACATTGGTAATATCTCTTCAATTAATATAAAAACTTAATTAAACCTTTTAATAACATGTTATTATTGTGTTTACACTAAGATTATGCGCCAAGTGTAATGCTGTTATTGAGATGATTAGATTGAGAGAAGAGCTTTGGTAAGATTTAGTAAACACCACAAATGCTCTGCAGTCAAGTGTTTTCATTGAACACATTTTAGTTTAATTCTGTAAATCATAAATTATAATCACAAAATGTAGTTTAATGTTTTGAAAACTATAAAAAACATGAATGTGGCACGGTTTGATTTCATTAGTGATGTAAGCATCAAAAACATTATTAGGGACCAAGCACCAACGGTGACGAGGCACCTTTTGTAATTGTTCGAATTTTGCACTATTACTGTAGTTTCTACCATGGCAGTCTATGGCAGGCCATAGAAGCACCTGCTGGATTTTTGTGAAATTTGTCACGTGTTTAGTGGACAGGCCAAGTGTGGGGTCAGTTCATCCACCCCTCTAGCGCCACCTGCAGGCCAACTTTGATGTAAGATGTTTGGGGTTATTTCACCCATAATGCAAGTCTATCTATAGAGAGCAGGCAAACTGATAAACAGCATTATAAAATTCCAAGGTTTGAAAATTAGTGAAAGCCATGGCTGTATTCATGCATATTTCATGCAGAAATTGACAACATGTTTATTGAAAATAACTGTATGAAACCTATATTCCAGAGGCTGTGCACACAGCTGGATGGGAATGTTCAAATGTGTGGTCAAAGGCCAATGCTAAGTGCTACATTATATTCACATGTCAGTTTTGCTTACCTCAACAAAAGCGCCACAAAAGGCCAAGCTCACATATAGAAAGCATATACTCTATACATCTGTCTAAATAAGATACAAACACATTTTCTCTTCCCTTATTCAGCTTCTTCAACTAAAAGGCCATCAACTACTGCAGTTGGAAGTGATTGAGGTACAAGGCTGTGTAAGCCCACAGATGATAAAAGTCCTCTTGTGACCTGATTAAAGTTATTGACAAGAATACTGATTAAAATGAGCATATCTGTACTCCTCAATTCCTAATGACTGTGTGATTAATTACAGCGATATAATTGAGTAGACTTAATCTAATTAGGCTTCGCCTTGGACTTGTACATATTTAAAGATTTAACTTTCAGGGCCAGCGCCTTTCAAGGGTATGAGTCAAATCTGAAGACTAATACCAAAGGCATTCCAGACCAAGTAGTTGTAGTAGTATATAAAAAAATCACAACATTCATTCTATAATCAAAAGGAAAAGTTGATGTTATCACACCCTGTCCATTTATACCATCAGCTCTGTCTGTTTAATTACTTGTTAAATACTATCTTTGACCTTATAAGATATTGCGGTGTTTTGCACTAGTTTATAAACACAAACAATGCATAAATGGTCTTTTAATTTAATACATTTTTTATTTATTTTTAATTATTAATATTAGGCTTACCATCTATATTGTTTTAAACTTTGCACAAATATGCCTCATTCATACAATATTATTTATGTTAGTCCTTTTTTAATTTCCTGCAAATGTGAACCTCCTGATCAAAAAACAGTCTTTGATTTCTTTTCAGTAAATGATTGGATGTCATTTACTAAATACTCATTAGCTCTTTGTTGTCTGTTTGGTGATACAATGGCTTTGCCATTGTGTTTCTATGAAAAAGCAATTGTTTAAATTCTCAGGGAGGTGCTGAATGGAATGTGTTTTTAAATATGGCATAAATCCATGCATTTTAATATAATTATAGAAAAATGTCTGTAGTGTATTTGCGGACTAATTTTCTGCTCCCTGGGGTTTTACATGTGCTTGGCCCCCATTATTTCTGTTTGCAAATATATATTTCTTTATAATTGTTGTTATGTGGTATAACTTGAATGAAACAACCTTCACAGTTAGTTAGGCTTCTAAGATTGAACTGTAATTCAGTGCTTAATAGGACAGAGTGCCTGGTGTAGACTTCAACAGCTATCTAGTATTACACTAACCAGCCAGGCAGCTGAATCAATTGCAAATGCATTACTGTCAGAGCGCTGCTTTATGAACTTGCAAGCATGCTTGAATGTGCCATACCAGTTTGACTAAAAGTATAAGGAGATTGGAGTTTAGTGATTTATAATACTGGCTGCACATCAGTTCACCAACGAGTTTTCTGAGGACCCTTTTTCGAGTTTATTATGAGCCCATCAGTTGTTATCCTTTCTCCAGATTATTAGTGAGAATGAAGTGTGGCATTCCATAATAGCCATGGCTGCTGCCTTAATCGCCCTCTGCTGACAGGACCTTTGTATAATTGCGTGCTGAGTTTCACCTTTCATATATCAATAAATATGACCTTTCTCTGTGTGGTGTTCAGAGCCGCGGTTGCTAGAACGTTCTTCTTAGATTTATACCTGGATTGCATATTAACCACGTATGCAACTGTGAGATTTGAATGTGTCACGTACATTAGTTCACGATTATTTGTGAAATATTTCAATTATGAATATTTATTAAATTCACTTGTATAATCGCAATATTATTCAATTCACTTGTATAATCACACTCGTTGTCATTATACATGACCACAAATACACAAACCAATGAACATATATGTATACTGCTTTTCTTTTTATTGTACCTTTTATAACCTAAGGCTTCACCTCTATGTTTACTGTTAATGGTGTTTTTCTATCAGAAAGATTTATTTATCGACTTTCCCTCTTAACTGAACATCACAATTTATAAATTGGGTTAAATAAAGTCTTGCTGATATATTAATGGCATGAACCTATTGTCCTTGGAAAAAGCACAACAATGACATCCTCACTTTTGATTTATCAGCGCACAGAAAATACATCAATACTGCGATGTCCGTCTGTTAATAGCTGTACGATAAATTCATAAAATAGAACCAGAAAGAAGTACACAGTATATTCAGGTACAATCTTAACATACTGTTATCTTTGTATTTCTGCACACTGTACTGCATTCTTTTTGCCAAACTACATAACTGAAATCATTAATCTGCCGTCTTTATTTGTGTAAACCTACACAACCTTTTTGTGTGGAAAAGATTTCACTGGAAAAACTCACCTTACACAACAATGGAATAAACTTGCAAGATGAAATTTGAATGGAAAAGGTACAGCATTTTGACATAATCAGAGTACCCTTTTACCTCTGTGCCACAAGCCAGCTACATTATATGCATTTCTGACAAGGTATATTCATAAAGGAATGCTCAACAGGTCAGTTCATACGTTAAGCGGCTTAAATCATACAGCTAACAGGGATAAAAATGAAATGGGAGGGACATAATAAGACGGTTTCGTCTGATAACCGCTCAGAGATCATTTGACCAAAACATCTAGAGATTGACCTGGATCAGGTTCAGAAAGGCTGAGTGCCTTGACCTAAATGTTATACAACTGGTAACATTTTACAGAACCGTAGAAAAGGCCTTACATAGTAAAACAGAGATCCTAGTGTGCTGGGTAGGCGACTGCTTTTTCCCTTAAGTATAGCAGCATGGGATATGTGCTCTAAGACATGCAATGAATCAGCATCCTGGAGCCAGACTAACCTAAGCCCATGATGATCCACTGTGGTAGGAAAAAGTAGTAAGCAGTTGTTCTTTGACTGAAATGTATTTTGCTAGGGACCTGGCACAGGTTCAGGATGGGAGTCAACAAAAAAGTGTCACTGTCCTAACACTTTTGGAGTGCACTGTACGTTATGTGTTCTCATCTGAAGAATGTATAATACAAAAAATAATTTACTAATAGATGGATAAAATAATGATTCAGTCAATCAATCAGTGCATATCTTTTCATCCCAAAAGAGAGATGTGTGACATGCTGAACAAATAGTTTTTGAACTGAGCAGCAACAATCCTCATTTGATATTATATCATATAATAAGAGGAAAAAAAGTGTTCTGAGTTGGATGCTACAATATTGCATGTTGTTATTTTTCTTTTTTTATGATGCAATATTATGTTCTACTTTTATGAGTGTGGTTTGTTTTGAATGGTTAAATCTATGCGCTCTTTATTGTGCACTTTATTTCAATACATAAAAATGCCCTACTTTCAATGCACATGTGTAATAGCATTTTTCTGTTTTTTACATTTATAACAAACATAGTGAAAAATAATGGTATTTTGGTAATTATAAGTGTAGGGATATCTAGTGTTTAGATTACGGCCTTCGAGAGAGAGACAATATAATTGGATAGGGCAAACTTGTTAATGGTCCATACAATACTGCATTGTTATTAAGTAGCCTGCTCTGGTTGACCTGACCGTAAGAATTCTGCATGTTTCTCTATCTCTCTCCCCTCCGTAAACATCAAAGGAATTTACTTGGGCAATTAAAAGCCACACTGAGCCCTTATCTATGCATAAAATCTAGGGTGTCATAGTGTCTCCTCTGCCGGAGAGTTTAATTACCTATGAAGAGACACCAAACACAACGCTATTTATGGGGGTATCAGGGCCCAAGCGCGGCCACAGAATTCCATAAGTATTATGGTTTAAGTTTGAATGTCAATTTCTTACATTGAATTGAAATAATCAATTCAAAGCCTAATGTCATTGTAAATAATGATTGTTGAAGCTTGCCAGTTTGGAATTTACATTTTTGAAGGCAGCTCCAGTTTAAAGCGGAGGTCAGCGTGGAACAACTGGCCTTGTCAGAAGGGAAATATTTTTCACAAAGGTAGAGATCACACTCCAGCCTGGACTTAACAATTATTGCTTATAACCACCAGCTCTGTTGTTGAAAGCAGGAGTAAATTTTCATCTTGTAGTGTTTTTCAGTAGTTGAGCTGAATTACCTCCTAACATATTCATGTTTGTTCTTGTTAAAAAGAGGCTAAAACCATGAATCTTTTGATCATAGCATGGTGCTTAGTCCTGCTTTCGACAACATGATATCACTTTAAGCTGTTCACTCAGACCCCCTAGTGGCATACGCACTGGTGTCTACATCACAAACACAATACTGTACCACATCAGAAGGTGTGGTAACATTGAAAACTGCATATGAGCTTCATCAGCACTTGTTCTATTATCAAGCTAAATATGAAGGTTTTATCTGCCACAGTTGTTCCGTATTTCATAAAAGTAGCTTGCCATGTAAGATGGGTGCTTGCAAGGAGACAACCCTTACATGGGCAAAGCTATACTGGACATTGTAACAAAAACCACAATAAACAAATGTTCATAACCCTAAATTTCAGCCCTCATATTTTGCAAATATGTCTGTATCAAGAACATATCAGTTTTAAGGTTTTTTCTGAATTCAAAAGTGCACCCAGGACAGGAGGGAAACTATCAACTTCAACGGCAGAGTGAAAATGTATCTGTACACCAGACCAAATTACCAATGAGTTTGCATTGCTTTGTGTTGGTCTGAAAATAGGGTCCATATTGTCAGGGAAAGAACACAGCGAACCGATGTTCCTTCCTGTAAAATCAATCCTACACAACTACTCTCAGGATCCTATAGCAGGAACAGGATCAAATCGCCATTGAAGAGATGTGTCAGCTGATGCACAAACTAAAGGATGTATGGAATGATCGTATTTTCAATTAGTT
Source organism: Synaphobranchus kaupii (assembly GCA_029718625.1). Taxonomy (NCBI): domain Eukaryota; kingdom Metazoa; phylum Chordata; class Actinopteri; order Anguilliformes; family Synaphobranchidae; genus Synaphobranchus; species Synaphobranchus kaupii. Next base: position 15,409,908 of record CM056390.1, on the reverse strand, counting down.
TAATAATGCTGATGTCATGTACCTCAATGCTAAGAGAACATTACTTTTTATTCTTAAACCTATTTCAACCTTCACATTGCTACCAAGTAGGTGACCCTATTCTTTCAAGCTATTGCTATTGGTAATATCATATTACCATGTAATTGAATGTGTGTGTGTGTGTGTGTGTGGAATACAATTTTAGTTTTTTAGTTTCCTTTTTGGCTCTGTACTCCAGCACATTTGATTTGAAATGAAACAATGAATATGAAAGTAAATATTCATCATAATTCGCACACGCACACACACACACACACACACACACACACACACACACACACACACACACACACACACACACACACACACACACACACACACACACACAAAACTATATTTGATACAGTGCCCTTGCATTTTGAATATTGGCACTACAGTTGTCCACTAGCGGACAGTTCTGGGGAATTTAGTTAGTCAGGCAAATTTTGACAAATGTAAATGAAAATGCCCCCAGTACTAAAATGCTTTTCTGCTTTCATGAACTGAGGCTCTTTAGTTTCCACTAGATTCTTTTTTTGTGTGATGAATGGTGTTTCTGTCACTAGGAGACACATAATTTCCTGTGGTATTTACCATCCCCTCCAAAATATTATATTCACAAGAAATTATTTGACAGCAGTTTCATTTTTTTCTTGAAATCAGATTTTTTTTCGGCTACTCTGTGATTTCTACCAGTGATAGATGCTAAAGATAAAGGCTCGGCCAAACATGGCTGTGTTTCTCTGATTTAATAAAACAAAATACTTAATCAAGAACGATCTGGGGATCTATCTTTGTGCTTCTTTTTGAAGTTCAAGACAAAACCGCAAATGCAAAAGTATACAGGCTACCTGGCTGGGTAAGCACCTTCTGAGAAGAAAAAAATTGACAAAAATTAAAAAAATTCACTTTTTTTATCTACTGCTAATGTTGTTGTTAACTAGTCCCAAAGTTAGTGAAGTTGCTGTTTTCTTGCTTTAGACCACAAACTCGTGAATGCCCATATACCATCCATTGGACAGCCAGCTGGTCATCAGAAACTTCTCGTATCCTTTACAATACATAAACACTATACTGCTACACTACTGAGTGGAAGTAGCAACAATCTTCCTTTGATTTCAGGATAGTTTAATATTGTGATGAGAAGAAATTATAGCATCACAACACACTCACTCTACATGGAATAGCACTTCTTGACTTCAATAAAACCCAGCACAGCACAGCATTCAATAAACCCAATGAGTTCAAGTTCAAAGAGGTTGGTTTGTTTACTGTTGTATATAAATTTAGACCCATGGTCACTGAACTCAGTTGACTGTAAAATCAGATCAATCATATATCTGTACTACCAAACATATATATTTATTTTGATATGGCACTGGACTCATCTGGATAAAGACTCTTCATTCTTAGTTCACAAATTCTAGAAATATTGATTAAGGGAATGGGGACCCTATTTTCAGACCAACACAAAAGGAATTAAGGGAATTTAATACTCATAAAAAACCCCAAAGGTTTCATAAAAGGGTAGTTTGTTAGCTTTTAATGTATGGTGCACTCAAAGCTAGTGCAGTATACACTACAGTTAATTAGGTTTTCCTCTTTTAAGTATCATTTTTCTCTTTGTCATGGTTAAATCAATTGTACCCTATTGAATTCCATTGTATAATTAGCATTGTGTAATGATGTGTCAAAAGAAAAAAAAGCTATAGCATGTAGAACAATTAAGAGAAAGCTTTGAGAGTCCATGTTCATCAAACAATCTCACCTTGTAGCGGTCTTTCTTCAAGTGAAACCTTGTACATGACACAGACTTGCTAGCAGGGGGGCAGTTTAAGAGGGCTAGAAGCCAGCTCCGACTCCTACGGTATGAAGACAGATTCAACATGGTAAGGGACATGCTCAGGACTGAGGGCCGTTATTGAACGAGGTTGCAGAGGGCAGATTGGGATGCAGCCATTGATGGACTGAACCCCTTTAAGGTTCACATAAAGGCTATTGTGTCGAGTGGGCCAGGTGCTTTCTCCCTCACAATAGATAATCATGAAAAGGGAGGTAGAGCTTGTTTCGCAAGTCCACGTTTGATTTCATTACCCTCTCTGCAAGGTTGTGACAGTGCATTGCGCTGTCTATACCTCACCAGTACACACTGAAAACCCTATTAGAAAAACAAAGTACACTTGAAAACCGTATTAGAGTAGAATTGACCCTGAACACTTCATGCAGTATTGTTTTAAAAATAAAGTACATGATTGTGACTGAATTATCTTTGAGGTATGTGGAAATAATTAACTTATGACGCAACAGAAAAGTTAATCTGTGAAATCATCACTAATATAATTCCAATCCATTGTTCCTAATAATAGCAGTATTGCAACAAGAACAGTAAATGCAAAAACTACTACAAACATATGAAAAACCTCTTAGTTACTTGCATCATTAATGTCATCAAAGCCATCTGTTTTAGGTATCAGCTGAGCTGACCCCATGCACTTTAGTATGAGAACTTTAATTGCTTACTGTCTTTTTAAATATGCCACCATTATAAATTAAACATCGACCATGAACCATGAGTTTGGAGAAATCCACCACACGTCCAGGTACGGATCCATGCATGCACGGGTTTACCGGGTCTTGAGCCCAGGGGCCAATCAGGAGACAGGGCCTTATATGCTTATAGCCTTCAAAGATAGTTTGCAGTGCGCAGGTGCACATTGGTTTTAAGATTGTGAGAAAAGTAGCTAGCCTACTAATTTGAATACCGGTAGCTAGTTGCAATCAAAATGTCAGAGCCAGCCAAAATATTACAGTGGTTGTCAGAAAATAAAACACAGAAACTCAAAGAGATATGTGAGCAGGAAACTGTTTAAAAAGATTTCTAAATTTATGGGATATTTCGCCAAGCCGCTTGTTTTATTGGCAATGTGTGGGTGCCCAAATGAACAATCAAATACAGAGATTCACAGAAAATGATATATCAGTAGGTGAATACCTTTATTATTGAGCCATGTGCGTGGTTACTTACAAATTACACATGTAAAAACTAGCTAAAGAACATAGCAACACCCATTCATGATGAACAACTCGGTTTCAAGTCATTTCTCTTCTTTTCTGTACAAGCAAACCAACTGAATTTCCTGAAATATTTTTCGATAAGTGTCTTTGTTAGCCGATTTATACATTGAATAGATTAATGCCCATTTAAAGTAGTTTAGGAATTTCAGCAACTAGTGATTTATATTTTTTTACATATTTAGAAATGCTAAACCAAAAAAACATGAATATGTGTTAATGTCAGTTTAAGATATTGTGGTCCCATGAAGGATATAATTTCCCATCTGTGTGTGCAACCAGGAAAAGCATGGCCCCAAGTGAGGTTTCATGGCTTTCAGTTGTTTTCACTGGCCTAGGTTACACGGAACGTGTATGAATTTCTCTCTTTGAAAAAGCTCCCGGGGGCATGAGACTGACCTACACTTATCATTCCATGTAACATTAAAGCAGAACCTGGCTCCCCCGGAATTCAAATGAGAACAGTGAGCCATTTCATAGAAGGTATGGTAGATAATTGCATTATTCGACAGGGATAATAAGGATGCTGTTAATGTTCCCTTCTTGGCCAAGTAGTCCAAGAAGACAATAGACCAAAACAGTCAGAAACATGACTGGGGTATGATAACTAATTGGCTTTGTTTTCAGGATTTCAGTGTAAGCATGGTCTTCCAAATTTTCTCATCCGTCTTCTCCGTCTGGATGATAGTCCTGCGTTGCTTCCGCTACCTGAAAATATTGTGCAAGACTGATGCATGAGATTACACAGTGAGGTTATTGATCAATAGTTGAGTATAATTGAAACAAAATGCTTGTCTGAGCTGCAAGGTTTCAGTGCTTGGCTGTGGGGTTTCAGTTTGGAGAGGTGACATGCCGTGTGTCATTGTTTGCACAACGAGATGGAATGCAGACGCTGTTTCCCCCTGTCCACCCTTGAGCAAGATGGAGAAATGAAATGCCATCAGTCAGGCAGTCTGCATGGGAAGCCGAGTGCTTGTCTGCTCAAAGTGCCTCTGGCTCAGGTTGGATTAATGCCGAAACGACTACAAAATCAAGCCTGCAGGGAGCAAGACTGGCTCACTCCATTTCACTCTGTCTCCCCCCTAGTGAGATGTATTGGGTTTTTAATCAGCTGAACAGGATTTACTCCAAACAGACCCAATGCTTTGCACAACAATTTCCCTCTCCCCTTCACATCACCTGCACTGCCGGCTAGTCATGAACAACCTTAGTCTCTGTGCAGAGTGCACGCTCTCGTTACTTTTAGCATCGCGGTCCCAAAGCCAAGTTTCCTCTCCTCTCTCCCAAATCGTGTTGCTTTTGTTCCACCTGAATCTACAATACCTGAGGAAATAAAATTTCTCCAAATGAGAATTTCCATTTTAATTGCCACTTCAGTGACTCACATTAATTACCAGCATGGGCTTTAACCAACCAGGTTAGCTGACAAGCGGTGCAGAGGATTAAGCCTTTATCTGTTCATGATATTCTTCAATGAATTTAATATGTGTCATTTGGCATTGATAAAGTGGCCAATATTGTGGATAAATGCACTAAACGCTGGAAAAGGATAGCATATTGGATTAAGAAAGCAATATAAAGTGCTTAAGGAATGAAATTATGAATACAGTTTTCATTTCACACTGCTGTCAGTTTTCCCAGGGTAGCGTTTCTGTTTTATGCATTTTATTTATTTTTTCCCCCCACTCAATAATGACTAATGATTTACCTCAAGAAATGACTGTTTGTTTTCTGGTCAGAGTGCTAGAGGATCCACAAAAAACCTAATGAGCAATTGAGATTGTAATGTTTTGGGTGGATTGCGTGATGATGACATGCAAAAATAAATTTGCATTGAAAATTAAAATGCACTTTTAGGAAGGGCCCACAAGAGACACAACATTTACTTTCATTTAATCATCATTGTCAATTATTAAACCTTGTATTTGATAAAAGTTGTCTGTTAGTGGAAATTATAACTCAGCCTTATCTCAGTGATAGCTGGCCTTTCTTTCTACCAAGCATACTTATTCCAACACATAGATAGCACATCCCAAGGTAAGCTCACTGCAATAGAGGCATCACGAGGGGGTGTAGCTCTTCACTGAATATGTAGGGCCCCAATACAGATTGCCCAGAGCACTTCTATTCCGTTTTAAATGATTGATTTATTGAATTACCACATCCAAAGTTGTTCTTGGAGGAGACTTTAATGCAGTTTTAGGTCCACTGCAAGACTGGTCCATGTCTCATTCCACACTAATAGCAGATATGACATTGAACACATTAAAGTTTCTATTAAAAACATGGCTATAGCAGGCTAAACCTACCGAAATATAGTCAATAGTCTATTAAAAATAATTAATTTTGAAACGGTAGGTCTATGTGAGAAATTGAATATTCAGTTAATTCATTCATTCATTTATGTAGTACATTTAAAATGTCATAGCCTATGTCAAAAAATGAAGTTCATTCATTGCGTTTCCTTGTCTACGTGGTCGCGGTCATTGTTATGGGGTGGTCACACTTGTAGAAAATTGTGTGAATATTTGCTTCGCCCACCATTCACTTCCATTCAAAACCATATAGCATCATTTCCGGCTGCGAAGCAAATTCGCAATTCGCCTCGGGTTCAACTTTGAGCCGCAAATTTGCAGTATCAGCAGACACCCTCCAGAAAGTCTCTGGTATCAACTAATCAAAATGCTTCTTTTAATACCTCCAAATGGAGGACCTCGCTCATTGTGGCTGTATCCCAGCATTCGGTGCTGTACAATAACTACACGACTACAGAAACAAAATAAAACAGATGCAGCTTGGTTTGCAGTCAGCTGCCAAACGGGACTTGATTACATTTCTGTAATGTTAATTAGCGGTTTTAAATTTAGCTGACGATACTAGCTGTGAACAGTTCATTCCTAACTAACGTTAGCATTCAATGTATCACAGCCGAATGGTAGCTAGCCACCTAGCTACCATTTGACTGTGATGCGCTATCTATGAACTACTATTAGCAGGAATCGTCAGTTAACTTTTAAACATCTACAGAAATGTTTGTTAACTGTTCCTAGAAACTAATTTAAACTCATCAAAGAAAATTTAGTTTAATTTAGCAGCCGAGTGGTATCTGAAAAATAGCTACCACTCACCCAGTTCCCAAACTCAGTGCCAAAACTATGACATCATATCCTGTATCGCTGCAAAACGCAAAACGCAAAGCAAATATTCACACAATTTTATGCAAGTGTGACCACCCCATTACAGGTCAATTCTTCGTTTTTTGCCCTGGCAAACTTATTCTCCAAATTGTGGCCGTCTCAACTTGAGCCGTCCTTGGGTTGATTATGCTTCAAAAAGAAGTTAGTTCAGTCAGGCCACTGTTGTTCAAATAACTTTATTGACATTATGAAACAATACATTTTAGGTTTGGCGGTATGGTTCTGTTCACCAAGCCCTCCCGCCCATCCACGCGAGCAAGCATGGGTATGGCGGCGAGGGCAGCTGCACAACCCCCATTAGGGTTACGCTAGAACAGAACCGCAGCACTGAGAATGGTTTTGACAGAATCCATTCAGTCAGTTATGTATATATATATATATATAAAAGGCACTTTTAAGTGTCATTATCACAACAATTTACAAGGAACCGGGCCTGAAACCCCGTAGAGCATGCCTAAGGCGACGGTGGCAAGGAAAAACTCCCTGCTGTTAGCAGGAAGAAACCTTGGGCAGAACCTGACTCTGAGGGGGAAGTCCATCCGCCGCTGACTGGCACCGGTTACTAAATGCTGATTACAGAATAGAAATTTGTAGACCGAACATATGAAAATGTCAATGTATAGGGAGCCGGTGAGGAAGACCGATTGAAGCCCGGCAGGTGCATCATAGCTGGGTACATGCATGGAGCTGGAGCTGACCGTCTGCTTCTGGAGAATGATGTTTGTTGATCTATAGCTATCGCTCCGGCGGATGCCGAAGCGGGAAGGAAAGAGGAAAAGAAATCAGTAGGCACTCGAAAATGTTAGTGATTCATGCAGGAGCGATATAGGCTAGGTGTATGTGCGCAATGGGAAACTGAAGAGGATGGAGCTGGGGTGGAGGGGGGGGGTTTTGTGTGCAGCGGGTGTGCTGGCAGGGGATCCACCATGGTAGGGCGAGGCGGTTAAATAGACCGCCTTGTTATGTGAATGGACTGATGGGTGAATCGTCACTACTCAGCTGAGCTGTCAGCTGATTAACTATGGCCGGGTTTCACTCTCGTGACCTGCCTGAACTGACGCTATGCTCGATTTCAGTCAGGCCACTGTTGTTCAAATAACTTTATTGACATTATGAAACAATACATTTTAGGTTTGGCGGTATGGTTCTGTTCACCAAGCCCTCCCGCCCATCCACGCGAGCAAGCATGGGTATGGCGGCGAGGGCAGCTGCACAACCCCAAAAAACAACCATACGCCAAGTGCTGCCAGCATGTGCACACGTGATGACCGTGCAACGACCCCTCGCCTCGGAGGAAGCCGATCTGTCCATCTGCTCAAGGATCCCCCAATACCACAACAATCAATGTCATGTGCACCAACGCCTGTTGGACTCCCCCGTGCGCCAGTGCGGACCAACCCCATGAAATCCATGTGTAGTGATGAAGAACAATGTGTGACCTTCTGGCTACCGATGAAGCGATACTGTCCTTCAGCACAAGGTCCTTCTAACGTAACATGGATCAGTGGCTATGTGCACCAACGCCCGTTGGACTCCCCTGTGCCAGATGCAGTGCAAAATAACCCCAGGAAGTTCTACGTGTAGTGATAAAGAACGATGTGTGACCTCTGGCTACCGATGAAGCCATGCTGTCCTTCAGCACAAGGTCCTTTAACGTTACATGGATCAGTGGCTAAGTGTACCAACGCTTGTTGGACTCCCCCGTGTGCCAGAGTATAGTATGACTAACCCCAAGAAGTTTATGTGCAGTGATAAAGAACAATGTGTGACCTTCCAGCTACCGATGAAGCCATCCTGTCCTTCAGCACAAGGTCCTTTAACGTTACATGGATCAGTGGCTAAGTGTACCAACGCTTGTTGGACTCCCCCGTGTGCCAGAGTATAGTATGACTAACCCCAAGAAGTTTATGTGCAGTGATAAAGAACAATGTGTGACCTTCCGGCTACCGATGAAGCCATCCTGTCCTTCAGCTCGAGGCCTTTTAAACGTTACATGGATCAGTAGCTATGTGTACCAACGCATGTTGGACTTCCCCTGGGAGCCAGACATTGGATTACCCAGGGAAATTCTATGTGTAGTGGTGAATAACGATGTGTGACCTTTCAGCTACCGATGTAGCCATCCTGTCCTTCAACCCAAGGCCCCTTTACATTTACGTGGATCAGTGGCTATGTGTATCAACGCCTGTTGGACTTCCATGGGAGCAAAACTAATCAGGGGAGTTATATGTGTAGTGATGAAGAACTATGTGTGACCTTCCAGCTCTCGGTCTCTAACATTACGTGGATCAGTGGCTATGTGTACCAACGCCTGTTGGACTTCCATGGGAGCAAAACTAATCAGGGGAGTTCTATGTGTAGTGATGAAGAACTATGTGTGACCTTTCGGCTACGGATGAAGCCGGCATGCCTATGGGAGAAGCTCTTCATCCCTTCAGGTCACTGCCAATTAATATCGTACCAACGCCTGTTGGTCTTCTCCCTAACGGTCATGGAGGATGCTGTGCGTAACATTGGCTTCATGGCGCCCGTATGCCTAGGGCCATTCTAACTACTGAAGTTGTATTTGTAGTATATGTATATGTACCAACCACCTAAAAGCTATGTGTGAACTTTTCGCTACGGATGAAGCCGGCATGCTTATGGGGAGAAGCTCTTCGTCCCTCAGGTCAAATGCCAATTAATACCATACCAACGCCTGTTGGTCTTCTCCCTGACGTCAGGGAGGATGCTGTGCGTAACATTGGCTTCATGGCGCCCGTATGCCTAGGGCCATTCTAACTACTGGAGTTGTATTTGTAGTATATGTATATGTACCAACCACCTAAAAGCTATGTGCGACCTTTCGGCTACTGATGAAGCCGGCATGCTTATGGGGAGAAGCTCTTCATCCCTCAGGTCAAATGCCAATTAATACCATACCAACGCCTGTTGGTCTTCTCCCTGACGTCAGGGAGGATGCTGTGCGTAACATTGGCTTCATGGCGCCCGTATGCCTAGGGCCATTCTAACTACTGGAGTTGTATTTGTAGTATATGTATATGTACCAACCACCTAAAAGCTATGTGCGACCTTTCGGCTACTGATGAAGCCGGCATGCTTATGGGGAGAAGCTCTTCATCCCTCAGGTCAAATGCCAATTAATACCATACCAACGCCTGTTGGTCTTCTCCCTGACGTCAGGGAGGATGCTGTGCGTAACATTGGCTTCATGGCGCCCATATGCCTAGGGCCATTCTAACTACTGAAGTTGTATTTGTAGTATATGCAAGAACAGCGCAAAGCGTGAATTTTTCATAACGCAAGTCCAAATCCAATTATGCATAACGCAATCCAGTCCAGGCGTCTACTAGCCTATTGATGAAAGGGACAGACGAGCATCCTTTGTTAATGATGTTGACGGTGGCTTGGTTGTCGCAATAGGCCAAAATTTGTTTCCTTGGCCAGCTGTTTCCCATAGGATGCAAGCAACGATGATTGGGTATAGTTCGAACAAAGCTATAATTTGAATATTGCGAGGCAGAGTTTGCAGCTCTTTAGGCCATGTTTCTGCAACCATAGTATTATAAACCCCCAAAAGCAATAGAAAGCGCTGCGTCGGTAAAGAATTTAAAAGTAACTGATGTTTCGACGTAGTCGTTATGAAAACGCAAGGCTTTAATCCAAGTGCGAATCTTCCAGCCCCGAAATTGGACCTCTTGCTCCGCCTACCCACTTGCTATAAGTTTAAAATCCATGAAAATCAACCATGCGTCGAGAGCATCATGTTGCATAATTAATTGAATTTTGCATCGCAAACGTTAAACGGTCTGAAATTGATGATTTAATAGCAACTCACCTTTATTAATAGCTACCAGACATCATTTATTAATGCTTATTATACATTACATTCATTTATACCACGGCATTGTTGAATACTCGGTTCTGATGGGGTCAATACGCATTCCAAGGTTGTGCATTGATTTTCACCACTGCCTTTAACAGTGTGTCTTCGTCCCGCTCGTGTCTCGCTTGCTTTCAACTTGGCTATCAGCTAATTCTCGCAAGCATCACATTCGAACCTATGCTGTCCTTTAGTCCACAGTTGTATTAAGAAAATTATGCATGTTTGGAAAATTCAAACATGAACACACTTATACGACCGAAAAACACTTCCGGTTTCGATATTTTACTTTCAGCGGTCAAAATAACTTTGGTCTAGCACTCCGCAAAAACGGGACGCACATCACTGGTTCTTTGCAGAGTGAAATGATTACAAGTGTCACATACTGACTGATCTACGGTATTCGGGTTTCTGTAGTTTTCGCGAAAATCAATGTTATTCTTTCGTCCCGGTTCTCCCCTAGTAGTATCCACAAAAAACTACACGCGTAATGTTGCAATGTGAATTAGGGTTGTCTGCAATCAGTAGTATGCTAGGGTAATATAGCCTACAAATCCCTGGCAATGATATAATTTAGCCGTAATAATGATGAATAGGCTACAACACTTAAATTCAACCTGAAAACTATTAGCTAGGTATCCGAGTAGGCTACGCAGATGCAGTAGGCCTACGAGCGCAATTATGTCCCGATAAATTAAAATACCATGCAGGATACAGATCAGCCAACGCAATAACGTGCAAGATATAGAATGTATAATTACATACCAGGTTAACGGTAGGCCTAGTCTTCACATCATTACCGATTACACACGCAGAACTAGTTACGATAATAGTTGGAGCAGCAGTGCGTTAGGACGTGAACTATGTAGACTAATCATTTGTCGCATTTGTTTATTTATTCATTTTCTCCCCACTTACGTATCAGCCTCCGTGAACGGCCACGAACCTCTCGTATCAGAAGCCAGCTCAATGATTAGCCTAGTCGGACCGCGTCCACGAAGTATCAGATCTCTTTGGTCTCCCACTTCCAGAACGAGGCAGCGAGTATACGAACATGACCAACCAATAATCCGGGGCAGGGTGTATGCTTACCGTTTAGGTTAGCCCAAGGATCATATAAAGGTTACCGTGCGTTTTATGCCTCTGAAGCCAATATAGTCTGTTAATGTCAGCTAGCAATCCTGTTGAAAGGTTTCGAATACGAGCAATAAGGTCCGGGTTACGCGACAAGACACACGCTTTAAATAGCCAGCTTACGCAACGTGAATATCGCCCTTCCTTGTCCGGGAAATGTTATTTGAATATCGCCAGTTTCCATAGCGGACCATAAGCTTAAACGATACTTGCAGTCACTTAGCTTTAGCAACAAATTCAGGAATCCTATTCGTTTTCGCTGACAGTGTGCAGTCATGCATGCAGGGAAGCAGGTTTCGAAAACCGAATGTTATTTGAATATATCGCCCTTTTCTTTTGTCTAACAGAGCATAAAACTTAAGAATACAGAGCTTGACATCACTTAGCTTTTACGTAGAATTTTGCAGGATTCTGATTCTTTTTCCCCGGCGTGTAGTAGAACAAGCAGGATGTGCAGCGCAGAAGATGTTTTTTTGTGTGCAGGTTTTGTGTGCAGCGGGTGTGCTGGCAGGGGATCCACCATGGTAGGGCGAGGCGGTTAAATAGACCGCCTTGTTATGTGAATGGACTGATGGGTGAATCGTCACTACTCAGCTGAGCTGTCAGCTGATTAACTATGGCCGGGTTTCACTCTCGTGACCTGCCTGAACTGACGCTATGCTCGATTTAGTGGTAGGCTACTCATGTTAACGCGGCTTTTGTTTTCTCCTGCTGCTCTTTTTGTTTACATTTTGTATAACGAGATTTTTGTTTCATTTTTAAAGGGTAACAAAACATGCTGGTTTTGCTAAACTTTTGAAATTCAAAAAATGCCAAAATATGGGCGTGATAAGGTAATAATAGCCTATAGGGGCTGAGCTCCAGGTATCAAACCACACTTTTTTTTCACTAGTAGCCAAAAGCAATCAAGGCAAAAGCAAGGCAATCACACTACCTGCAAGCCTAGGTGACTGTCAACCCATTCTCTCAATTTCTGAGGCCATGGGAAAAGCAAGTAGCGGAAACCTATGATCTAAAAATGCACTTTATGACAACGAATGACAAAGACGCAGTAGCCTAGCCCACATAACAATCTATTTAATATGGTGGCTATGACTCAATTTAGCAAAGTTACATATTTCATTGCAAATTAATTGATTTCTAACTTAGCAGTCTTTAACAACGTTAACTGTTAGGCTACTAAAAAAGTATCCAAATTAAGATGAGAGCTAACCATACATTAATGCTAACGTAGCTTAATAGGCTATCAAAGCTGTTATGTAGGCTAGTAAGAGAGAAACACTGCACTAAAAGTGCCACAAGCTTATGCAACACGACTCATGCATAATTTAGGAAATTGTGGTAGGCTATCTATCTAGGCTGTGTATTTCTCCTGCACTCAGTTGTAAGTGTGTGGGGTGTCTCAGTGACTGTTTAACTGTTTTAAAGTGAGCACCTTGCTGAATTTGTATGTACACGGTCATTATGTGAAAAGCTAAATTCAGATAACAAATAACTGTGGTGGCTAATGATTTTAATAGATAATGGCAGAAAATAAGGGCAGCTCTCTCCAGAGGTTGACACCTATGTGCAAGATATCAACAATATTGGTTTCCATTTCAAATGTGACTTCATTAACCAACAAAATGTAAATAACTGCTCTCGTCCACAGTCAGCACTGCAGCTCACACTGAACGGTGTTGTGTAGCACGAATAATAGTTTGTTTATAGAATATATTTGACATAAACAGGCCAGCAAGAGCACAGTGTGAACAAAGTAAACAATTGACACTTTACTTACCTCGTCAGAACGTAAAATTTTGTTTTGTTTTAACATAAAAATACAGGAAATATCTACACCTTGCATGCAAGAGTGAGTAGCTCTCCACATCCCTGTCAGATATGCAGTTTTCAAATGCTTTATACTAGCCTACATATATATATTTTAAAAAAAATAAACTAGCTAGCTACTTGCTAATTAAGCTAGACTGAAAAATTAACTATCAAAAAACAAGGGACTATCAAGCTAACTAGAAAAAAAATATATGCCAAAAATAAATAGGCTATACTACAAGTAGAATATTTTAAAAAGCTAAACTGTAAGCTAGCTATATTGCTCACTCGCTCGCTCTCTCTCCTCTCCATGCAGATCAACCGCTGCGCTGAGATTCGCTTTTATAGCTGGGGAGTTAGCCCGCCCTCGCTCTGAAACTTCAGGGCGTAGCCACCGAACTATCGGTGGGCGTAGTTGTACAGGTTTCTATTTCGTCACTGGAAGGAATACGTCAGCCGAGGTAATTTCTGGCCAATCACAGATTGAACGCGCAGTACCTAACGTTTTACCACTAGAGACACTTTTGAGCCAGATTCTTAAAGTTTACGCTTTTTTGCACTGACTGCAGTAATTTGTCAAGTTTTGTAGCAGGATCAATCAGTAATACTGACAAAGACAAAATGTATCTGTTTTCAATTAAAATAAATTGTTTTAGTGCTTTGTTACCCTTTAACTGTGCTGCTAACTGACGTCGGAAACGAACGTGCGTGCAATGTGCATTTGTGGAAGTCAGACAACGTAGCCTAATATGAATTATATTAATTTAAATATTTCCCCACGTTTTAAATATAGGCTATAGCCTATATTTTCTTCAGTTATGCGTACACTGTTGATTTTTATTTTATTTAAAATGTATGTGTTTATGATAATTTTATAGCATTTAGCTCCATTCACCTCCAAGTATTTTCCCAGATTCTACTCTGTTTAGCAGTGCCTCAGCACTGCCCCCTGATGCTCAACGAATGCCATTGCACTTTTTTTATGTTACATTGCAGTCATTGGATTTGGCAAGGCTTTCTCTCTCTATGGGCTTTGGTAAAAGATAGAGCAGAAGTAGTAGAAGTAGCTGCAGTACGAGGTAACATTTGAATGGGTGCTTATGAGGCCGTGGGGAGGACGAAAGAGCTATTGCCTCCTGCTACATTTTTTCATTAGCTAGCGGGTGCTGTTTTACCATTGGCAAAAGTGCATCTTAGAAATGGATATGACCTTGATTTAGTCGAAGTTGTTATTGTTTATCGAATTTCTTTTTTTATAGATTTTTTTTCCCCCTTCAAATTCTCAAGGAGGATGGTCCTCCCTGTTCCTCTCTGGACGGGCCTCTGGTTGACACGTATATTTCCAGAAACTTCTGCACACTCCCGGGCCACGTCTGTGATCAGGGATGTCTTGGACTTTCTTGGATATTCCCGTTTAGGAGACGTGGAAGGCCATGTCTGGTCATTTACGGCAAGTTTCTGGACCAGAACACCTCCGTGCACAAGATTATGTCCGTTTCCGACGGCAGAGACGCATCCACAAATGGCCAGTCCCTTTTCAGATTTGTGCACTGTACTGTCCACCCCGTAAGCGCAGCTTTTCATGTAATATGAAACATATTCAACAATAACACTACTTACTCCAAAGTCATGTAGCCTAGGGACTGCAGATGACAATTAGCTTCCCTGGCTAACTCATTTACAGAAATGTTATTAATGTGTATTGTCCCTGTCAAATAAACAAATAAATTAAATAAAATTATTAAAAAGCAAAATGCAGTGTGAATGGGCAGCACAGATGGCACATATGCTGTGTAGACTTAACCAATTTGATGGTGTGCACCATAGACTACTACTGGAAAGCTGTGACCTTTACAAGTAAGGGAATGTTGTACATTGAAACACACCATATCATTGAGCTTTTGATGACTGTACCAGTAGACCAACAGACCAATCGACACTAATATAATTGTCACTATCCACATCAGCAAACATGCGAAGAGTGGCCTAAGGACCCACCACCAAAGATGAAAGTTGTCATTTTGAAGATGGCTGGTCTACATTGAAACCTGAAGAAAAGTAAATGTAAGGGGTGTGTCCTCAACACTTCATTATGTTAATTAGTAAAAAAAATAAAAAAAATGGCAAACTCTAGCTTTAAGTCTGGTTTGATTGTTTTTAAAAAGCCCTTAAACTGGCTAGTCAATGGTTATCGGTTACTTGGGTATATTTGCACAAGTTTAAAAAAATTGCATTGCACTCCTTCATATGTAGAGTGGTGGCACCTGAACAAACCATCCGCTGTTCTCAGTTGAACACAATGGATGGGGTTAATTCAGCATTTGTTTTCACCAAGGTTGGTGAGATCAACAATCACCTAATTAACTCTGTTTGACAGGAATAAAGATAACATTGACATTTATTTGTAAGCCAAAGTTAAGGATGAGTACTGATTGAATCCACACCAATCTAGTGTTTCCTCAATTAATATGCACTCATCAACACAAGGATAAAAAAACTGTAGGCTGCAAAAAACACCTGGAAGTATTCAATAAATCGTGCCAGCCCTCCGTTGGCAAAGCTATGTCGTGCTCTAAAACAAATCTCTGTTCATTTGATTTGGCAAACAGGAGTTCTCGGAAAAAGCAACGCAGAGTTCCATGTATTATTCAGTATGTGCTATTAGAAAAATTGCCCCAATCTTCATTGTAAATAATTCACGAATAGTTGTATGAGTTACAGTCAGCAGATTCTTACCACTGAACAAGAAAAAAAGATAGCCTTGATGGCCTTCCAAGGGGCTTAATTTTCACAGGATTCAATGTAAATAACCATTTATTTTTTGTAATTGAATTTATGGATTAAATGGTGCTCAAGTGGCATTTTTTTGTATTTTACAGGTGTAGTCAATATACGTATGTATTCTAATGCATTTTAAATAATATGTAAAAAATCAGAAATCAGCTTTTGCCCTGCTAAACACAAAAATAAACCCGTGGATTTTACAATTTTACACTTCTGAATACCATGTGGAAACAAGAGCAATCGGGGATAATGCTGAATGCTTCAACAGTTTATTATAAGAAAGCAATATAAAGGTCTTACTCTGAATAACTTGACATTCAAACTCATTTTTCCAAGGCTTGCTAGTACATTCAGTGAATTCAGCATGATGAAATTAAAGCTAGGTAGGCTCTAACTTGAATTTCTGTACTTCCTCAGCTTTGTAAACTCTGAACAGAAACACTTGATATTATAGTGTGTGTGTGTGTGTGTGTGTGTGTGCGTGTGTGCGTGCGTGCGTGCGTGCGCGTGTGTGTGTCTGTGTGTGTCTAAGTTAGCATGTGTGTTCATCGCCTAATTGTATTGCAGTGTTGCAATTATACTGCACAGCCCATTCTTTTGTGTTTCAGGTGCTCACTGAAAGCTGTCAGATTATGCCTTAGTACAGCATAGCTGCTCTGATAGGAATGAAGAGTGATCATGTCTGGGGATAATATTTCACTGCCCCGGAAATTGTGCAGACTCGGCCAGATGTACTGTACCAGAAGCTTTCTGTACTCAGTCTGAATCTCAGGATCATTATTTTTCCTTTTGTCTCTTTTCTGTCGCCATCAGATCTTCACTGTCAATGACATGATATGAGAATTATTTTGCCTCTGTCAAGAATAAAGAAATTCATATACTGTAGATGTCCCGATTATCATGTAACAGGATCAATCATTTATTATTCTCAATTTAACACAATGGTCTTACATTTTAGGTTAGAATTATGCGTAAGTATTTTATATAGGTACACAAAAAAAAATTGTGAGAGCATGAATCAAATAAATTAACCCACTACGACATTGTACCTATCAATTATCTGATTATACTGACAATAAATCATTTTTATTGTTTGTATTGATTTTGGTACTTTTGTTTTTCTTTAAAACAATGGTACCCCCATGGGGGATTATCAGTTAACCCAGTGATGCACTCATACAGTACTCCTCCCTGAGATGTTCAGCATTAGGGAAATGGGAAGAGGCGCAAATGCAATATTAAATGGGTAGTAGAGGCAGAAATATTCCATTTGAAGTATTAATACTGTTCAAAATTCAGGTCATTTGGAGAGAATGCAGCTACTTTCTATTACTTTATCGTCCAGTCTGCATCTTTCCAACTGCTAAAGTTAAGTATTTTCTACACTCTAACTGGACATTACATTATCAATGTAAAATGAATAAATAAGTATACGCCAACTTTAAATAAATTGAAATTTAAATATATGAAAATTTATCAGGAGAAACAACCCTTAAAGTGATCCATCTACTGCATATCTGGCAACAGAGTGATGGTTTGAGGCTCGTTTGATACCTCAGACCCTTGATGACTTACAGCCATTTTACCAACCATGTATTCCATACTGTTCCAGCATAATTTGCAGCTAAATCTAGTCCCACCCTCCAATTCCCACAGAGATCCATTCAAATGCAGAGACGTTATAGTATCGCTTGCAAGAGTACCAGAAAATGAGATATCAAAAGTCTTTTGATGTTGTTGGGTCATAGACATCAGGAGGTCATGGCATGCAAAGGATATGCAACCAAATATTAAAAATTTAAAGGCACAGTCAACGTAGTGTATGTCAACTTCTGACCCACTGGAATTGTGATATAGTGAATTAAAAGTTAAATAATCTGTCTGTAAACAATTGTTGGAAAAATTACTTGTGTCATGCACAAAGTAGATGTCCTAACTGACTTGCCAACACTATAGTTTGCTAACATGAAATCTGTGGAGTGATTAAAAATGAGTTTTAATGACTTCAGCCTATGCCCTGCGATGGATTGGCGGCCTGTACAGGGTGTATTCCTGCCTCTCGCCCAATGCATGCTGGGATAGGCTCCAGCACCCCCCGCGACCCTGACCAGGAATAAGTGGGTTAGATAATGGATGGATGGATGGATGGACTTCAACCTAAGTGTATGTAAACTTCCGACTTCAACTGTGTATATATATATATATATATATATATATATATATATAAATCAAGTGCATTTGTGTTAATATATTGAATGTTGCATATTTAGTTTTTGATTCTGTCATCTGTAATCCTGAGAATTAAATAACCATATAGCCCATCAATTTACTTGACAACAGTATATTAAATCCCAAATTATTGAAGGATGTATAAACCAAGACACATGAAAACTAATGTTCAGTGGAATACTTTCCATATATTTCATGTCATGTTTCAATTTTTCTTCAGAATATCAAATACCATATTTGCTATGTGTATTTATTTATTTATTTATTTATTTATTTATTTATTTATTTATTTATTTATTTATTTATTTATTTATTTATTTATTCATTCATTCATTCATTCATTTGTTTATTCATTCATTCATTTTAGTTGTCAAGGATTGAGACTTTATTTATTTTGTTATTTGTAATTTGATTAAGCAGGTCCCCAAAAGCCTGAGGTTACAACAGGATAAAACTAATTTTCTCATCAACAGTCTTTCGACAGTTGAAGAATTGATCTGCCATTCAAAATTAAGGTAGCGTTTTTACAGGTAGAAAAATGTGGAAAGGCATTGATGTTATAGGGAGAACAGTGCACGTTCCCTCAGACCGTTCATATAGACACTGTATACATACTAGCTGTTCCCCCTTAAACACATTTCTCCTTCTGTTTCTCTATACAGCGTCTTTGTGAAAGTTCTCTGTAAAAAGCGCTATACAAAATAAATTGAATTGAAAGTACCTGACAAATGTAATACAAAACAAAAAAACAAAACAAAAG
Organism: Synaphobranchus kaupii; assembly: GCA_029718625.1. Lineage (NCBI taxonomy): Eukaryota > Metazoa > Chordata > Actinopteri > Anguilliformes > Synaphobranchidae > Synaphobranchus > Synaphobranchus kaupii. The sequence goes on along the minus strand of CM056390.1, from coordinate 15,391,019 downwards.
AAAAATAAAATACATAGGCTTGTTTTCTTTAGCTTTTGCATGCAGCACATGAAGCAATGTGAAATTAGTTGTTTATTTCATGATTTTGGAGAGACAAGGTCAATTAGTTTAGTCGATGTGTCCCTTTGGAATGAATAAAGTAAAGAAGTGTAATCCGTTCATCTAAGCACACAGTCATTTCTTGCACATTTTCACAAATGCACTTCTAGTTTATTCATATTCATATCGAATTCCATGCTGTTTGCTTTTCTTTCTCAGCTACATCCCACCAGAGGTGGAAGTCCAGGGGACATAAAGTAAAAGTCCTCCCCAGTATTTTGCTCCAGTCACCTGGATTTGCTGACAAACATAATTCTTCAGCGAGGAGGTAGAACTAATGAGTGAAATCAGCTGGCTGAGTCTATGGGTGGAAAAAACACATTGTAGGACTTTTACTTTATGTCCCCTGAATTTCCACCTCTGCATTCCACTGAAGTTACCAGTAGTGTCACGCGAAAAGTTAATTCATAAAAATGTCAATATAGAGAATTATCCAGAAGGCACAGGTGGTGAATGGATTATAATGCACAAGGGTTTTAGAGAATTACTCATAAAAGTCATGTGAACGTCATTTATTTGATGTGCTTCCCACTCATTCTCATATTGAATCAGACACTTTATTTAGTCCAAACCCCATGATCTAAAAGCATTATAAAGATTAATTTTATTCATGTTTATTTTGCTGTTCAGCAGTTCCCACATGTATAAATAGGATTCTCAGCAACATTCTCAGCAATCTAAGGAGATTTAGGGGTGATTTGATTGAGGCTTTTAAATTCATAAAAGGGATTAACAAAGTGAACTACAAGAGATTCTTCAGGTTGAGTTCTGTCAATAGAACGAGGGGGCATAGATGGAAATTAGCAAAAGTTAAATTCCGCACAGACATCAGGAAGTACTTCTTCACACAGAAAGTAGTTGCTTTGTGGAATAGCTTGCCAGGTCATATAGTAGAGGCAGAAACTCTGGGTATTTTCAAGATCTGGTGCTAGATACTATCTAGTTTGTAGGTAAATGGTGAGCACTAGGTACCCTATAGTGGTAAGGAAATGGCGAGCATTGTTGGGCTGAATGACCTGTTCTCATCATTAAGTTATGTTATGTTATCATTTACCACCACAGTATGATTTTGTAATATGAGGTTCTGAACCAACTTCATTAGTTGTTGAGTCATAAGTGAGGCCACCAGTTTATCTCAACTAGTTTACTTGCATGAACTGCAGTCCTCCACAAGAGGTCGATAACACTTTTTTTGAAGCCATGTGTCAAAAAATTATCCAGATTTTATTGGCCCAATCATCTCCAACTTGCCTCATGATCATCTACAACTTGCCTGCTGCATCCATACTAAACTGTCTTTCAAAAATAAACTCAAATTATATCTGGGTATGTAATCTGTTTGCTGTTTGTTTTTTTTGTTTTTTTTTCAGATTTTTCCCCTTTTCTCCCAATTTGGTAGCCAATTGGACCCTATGCAATTCAATTCACCCGTGTAGCAAGCACTGGAGAATCGCCGCTACAACCCCTTCGTCCGGTAGCAGGATAGAGGGCGCCACGTCCTCTTTAGGGCGCGACTCCTCGAGCTCCTAACCGTGAGTCCAGCTCTCCCAGGGCCGTCTTATGTGCGACGATTCTCTCCGAGTCCCTCCCCCCACCCCGGGAGCAGCCGCCAATTGCCACTCCCTCAAGGCACCGGCCATACTCGGATCTGGCAGGACCAGGGATCGAACCCCCTATCCTCGGGGTGCAACTGCGCAGACAGAAAGCCTGCGCCTTTGTCCGCTGTTTTTTCTCTGTTTATTTCTTTTTTCCTTATGTTTTTGTTTTAGGCCATTTTTGTGTCTGAGAAGAGGTTTTTATTTTAAAATTTGGTAATGGTAATTGTTTGTTTCACTTGTGGTTGCTTTTGCATATATTTTTATGTTGGACCCCAGGAAGATTAACTGGTTACTATGCCTACCAGCTAATGGGGATCCTTTAATAAAATAAATAAATAACTCTACGTTGTAAATGTAATTAAGCATTAATTAAGCATAGATGATGATTGACAGCGATGTTTACAAGGGAAACTTCTTTTTTTCAGTTTTTTTTTTTTTTTTAATCAAATGAAAGTGGTGAATGTCATGTACAAAGTTCAAATACAAATTCTAAACTCAAATTCGGATTAAATTTGTTTAACAGTTTCTTCTGTCATTGATTGACGATGCTTGGTGAAAACTGTCCATATATCTTTGACAGACAAGTATCGTTTTGCCTTCGTGTGAGGTTTGGACATATTTCTTCAGCTGTATCCCAGAATTTGCCCAGTGGCATCGCAGTGCTGTTTTCTTGTGCTAATAATTGGTATGTGTCCAGCTCGGATCTAAAACCTGAAATTGAGTCTAGTCTTGTCATGTCAATTCTGCACACTTGCTTGGGATCAAAAATCCTGACAGCCTTTAGAAATCTGTGAGTTGGTTGACAGAAATGTGGCTTATATTTGAGTTTAGGGTTTTAATGTTGTGAGTTTCTCTGCAACTTTAGTGAATGTTGCAATCACTCTCCTAATATGTCTGTCGATTGTTATCTTTGCACAATTTATTATTACATTGCAAGGTGAGCAAAATAAATTTAATCTGTCTGTGTGCAATGTACATGTATCAGGCAGTTACTGCTGCACTCATTTGCTCAATGGTATGCTTTTTGTGCCATTTAAAGTTCCATCCATGTTAACTTTCCCTTTTCTGACTCATAAATTCAGTCAACTAATTGTTCTCAATTGCCACTGTTGCCTTTGGCTTGCTCTTGTGGGGGGTTTAGGCTGGGTTTTTGCTGTGAAGTGCATTGTGACAACTAGTTGTGAAATGCGTTATATAAAAAAATATTGATTTGATTTGATTTGAATTAGCTGCTCAATTGTATTTTTTTTTTTTTCATAATTCTATAATTAGTCACTTGACTGTGTCTACAGGGGCCACTGGAGGATAACCACTGGATTACAAGTGTAAATCCCTGCAAGTCACATGGTCGAGATAAACTGGTGGCGCTAGTCATGAGACATTTGATTTGAAATTTGCGGAATGTGTAAGGGGGAAAGTGAAATATGTGGCTTACATTTTATTTACAAACTTATATTTAGGGCGGAACGGTGGTGCAGTCAATAGCAATGTTGCCTTACAGCAAGAAGTTACTGAGTTTAATCCTGGCCTTTCTTTGTGGAGATTGCATGTTCTATCCGTGGTTGCGTGGGTTTCCTCCAAGTACTCTGGTTTCCCCCAAAGTAATTGCAGACTCTAAATTGCCCATCGGTATGAGTGTGTGAGTGACCTGTGCAGGTGGTATTCTTGCCTCTTGCCCAATGCATGCTGGGTTAGCCCCCCCCCACCATGACTACATAAATGATTACCTCGATTTTGGTCGTTAGATGTACCCCATGTATTTTTTTTGTTTTTATCTTCCAAAAATCTGTAATTTTACTTGAATATTTCCCAAGCAAACTCTTTTGAAACTTTTAAACTTTTTACAGCTTTTGATAATGCACAGCTTTTTGAAATAGCAGGAACTGAGAAATATGCTTTTGTTCAGGATGATTTCTAATTAAAGTTTAATAGATTGTTAAAATAAAGTCATAAATCATGTTGAACCACAACATAATTTATTTAGATTAAACACAGTCAAGTGTAGGAAAGCACTAACTTTGCAGCTAATCTAAACAAAACATACAAGTTCAATTAGCACTTAAATATCAACTTTAAACTATAAACATTTTGCCTTATGGTTTATTCAAGTGACATTCTATTCCTACCTCACCCCGCAATGAAGTGCCATGTTATGTTACAGTTCAATATTTGAAGGTACAAGCTCACACATGGCAATTCTTTGGAATGGCACCCAAATTATGGGGCTTTTTAAATCTTGGCTTAATATGATATCCATTCTTGGATATTTTGCTTATTTTGATGCGAGTGGTTAAAGCTCTGGAGTAGAACCCAGTAAATGTTTTGTGTTAAATCGACTCTTACCCCTATTGGACACAGTTAGATACAACATAGGACATTTTACTCTGCAGTAAGGTACAATTGTGTAACTTACTTACTTTATCATATGAGGTCCCGACATTGCCCTTCCATTTCTTCCTGAAGTGACTTTCAGATTTTGTTGTGAAGGCTTCTGAAACAGAACGTTTTTCCAGGGTATCATTCTTAAAGGTCATCATCAGTATTGAAGAGATGAGGTGGTATTTCACAAAAAAAGTTGCAGGAAAATATCTAGTGAAGTGTTATGAAGGACTAAATCTATCTTACACAACATGCAATGTTTTACTTTTGAAAGAAGACTTGACTGAAGATAATAAGGATATCACACCTTTATCTTGATTATGATCTTATAATTTTAGCTGGACAAAGGATAACAAATCCATATCTCTAAATGATTTTTCCTCAACAAATATAAATCCTGCAGTGATAACTACAAATTAAATAATATTTTATTGTCATGGACACTCTCCTTATAAATGCGAACATATTAACTAAATTATTAAATAATTTTTAAACAAATTTACTCTGCACTGAATTATTCAATATATCTCGTCCTAATAAGTGACAAGTGGGTCTCATTTAAATATATGCTGTCAATCTGTGTCAAATGTTTGCAATACCCACATCTGTTTTATGAATGTGTGTGATTACACTTCATAGTAAGCAACCTCTAGCTTTGCAGGGTAATCTTTTCAGTTTCACTCTGTATGCATGACTACCCAACTTGAATAAAATTATTTATCATTGTAATTATGACTTATTTTCATAATTGTTTTTATTTAACGTATTTTTCCACTTCTTTTGTTCTTGTATGACAGCATTGTGCAATTTTGCTGAAATTGTACAAACATTTTCATTATAGTTTATAGACATGCATGAATTTATTTTGGTCACCAAAGGGCATGCCCACTATAGCAGTCAATCGCATATTTCCATGTGTCAGTAAGTCATTTGTAAAATGTAACATTATGAGGTGTAAATCCCTCGCAGCTAGACCAATGAGGGAATAGCCCGGATCGAAGGTTTAAGCGTGATATTTTCCGTTGTTGCTGTGGGAAAAGGTAAGAGTTTTGAAATGTTACTGTTCTTACAACCGGATGAGACTGCTTCTTTAAATTCGCGGGATCAGCTAGTAATTGACCACGGGTCAGAGACAATAGTACCACTTTGCCTCCCGCTCTAAGTTTGGTCTGCAGACTGACTCCAGCTTATCCAAAAAGGCAGCCTGTGTATATTATATTAACTGTCAGCCACCAACGCTGATACTATACTCGTATATATCTGACTCCAATTAGAATTGACGCTTGATTGCGAGTGGAACTCTTCTGTTCTTTTGAAACTATCTATACCGGGGACGCTAATAGCCCCGGATACGGGGTGCAGACTGACACACTGAAGCAGACTGACAAGCTCAGAGACCCTAGCCACATAGAAACTCAGCGGGTTTCGAATATGTCACCATCACAAGTGCTCAGAGGTTCGGACCATAGAATCTACTAGGTAAAAGAGAAACTCAGAGGGTTTGGAACATGTCACCATCACAGGTGCTCAGAGGTTTTTGACCATAGAATCCACCATATACTAGGAAAAGAGAAACTCAGAGGTTTGGAACATGTCACCATCACAGGTACTCAGAGGTATTGAACATAGAATCTGCCTAGTACTGGCTAAGGCCTAGCAGAACCGTCACATTACCACAAACAAGATTAGTCAGTGTGAAACCCGGTAATAGAGACACAATTCACGGAGACCACGCAAATCAGGTCTAAAAATAGAATAATTTATTAATGACAATAATCACTGGTTAAGACTGTGCGAGCAAATTTGAACACATTCAATACCTATAACTAAACACAGGATAACATGCGGCTAAGACAAAGAAACATGAACAGGTTCACCAACAAAGTATAACCAAATGATTCCGTACAATGTGACTATGGTACCAGGAGACCTGTTAGGCAGATACTCCTATACGGGTATAACTATAGTGCCACTACAGCATTAGGCGATCTGTTAAGCAGATACACCTATAGTGAAAGAACTATGGTGCCACCACAGCACCAGGCGATCTGTTAAGCAGATACATCATAATGGACGAGCTATGGTGCCATTACAGCACCAGGTGATCTGTTAGGCAGATCCACCATAATGGACGAGCTATGGTGCCATTACAGCACCAGGTGATCTGTTAGGCAGATCCACCATGAATGTCCCTTTGGACTTCCCTTAAATGCAATCCTGGGCAGGCTTTCCACATTCCACAATTCCCTTTGTTTGTCCAAACAAGGTCTGGCCAGGAAGAGGGCTGTAAAATCTAACCACCAAGAGACCCCCCTTCTCCTCCAGGCCATTCATAATTGGCTCTAGCATTTTCCAGGGATGGAAGAGCTTGGCTGGGATTGCAGTGTATCATCACGCACGAGGGACCTGATGGGCTATACATATGAAGGACTATATTAGCGCATGGTCTCAAGCACATGGCAAAAGTGCATTTAGGCCATGTCCAACCCCACTTTTACTAGTTAAATGGCAGATAATTTGAGCGCACAGTAAGGCGCACGGTTAAAATGGACTGAACTTAGTCTCTCAATTAATAATAGGCGTGTCTTGGGCGTAACGTGCGTTAACCAATCAGACTGTCACCTCCCATTCCCTATGAAAGCCACCTGCATTTACATCTTGGTGGATTGCTAATATAATGGCGGATTTGAAAAGAGAGATTTACCTCTGTCTGAAACAGACCTGCTCATGTGCAAGGTTAACGCACACAAGCAGATAATATAACAGGGTTCAAACAAAGCTCCCGTATCCTTGTTTACCGGCAACACCACAAGTTTCACACTGTAATCTTGATATTTTTTGTGCATGTTTGTGCATGCCCTTGAGTGTGTAGCAGGCAGGAGGGTGTACACATGTTGCGCACCCACCTATGTCGGCACACATTACTGTTTTAATATTGCGCCCTTAAAATAACAATGAAACAAGTGAGACATGATTTAAGACCAGGTTTTTGTTTATCTTGGTGCAAATGCTTTCAGCTGCATCAAAATAGCAATACGCCAACAATTTGCCTGACCAAACCTCATCTTAAGACCAACCCGCCCAGATGGGTGCAAGTTAATTTTCTATTTAAACAACGTGGTCGCTGGACGGGAAAATGACAACTGCGTCGGTTTCAAAATAGCAGAAACACTTGCGTTTGGGTCACCGAGGTGCTCGAGGTGTGTTCCGCATGTCTGTGCAAGCCCAGCTTGTACACTGTGGTGTGATGTGAAACAGCAGCTGACATCATGTGCTTCGGAGGAGAGCTTTTCTGTGCTCTCGCTACCTGAGAACGGTGCTTGTGATTTACATTTGCACTTGACAGTCGTTAAATCGTAAAATCAAATTCAATCCAACTAATTTATTTGGAAACCGATGACCTTTTTTACCTGTTGATTTTGTGAACCATATGCGGTTACATTCTATCAATATCCACATGGTTTATGATGCTACGTGCAGGACTTATTCTGGCTCTATGACTCTTTCATTTTAGTCAGTTCCAACTTCTCTATAGCCTTATCTGACAAGGTGGCCACTAGCGGACAATAGCCACTCAATAAAGCTACAGCGGATGATGCCATACATTGTGCCCCCGACTCCAAGACACCATTATTTTAATTGTCAGCTGTCAGTGGGCTGTTGTGTCATTGGGACAAACATATAAATTGCTTACAATGGGTTTTCTTGGACATATTGTGTGGTATACTAAAATAGAACTGTCAGAGAGTCAGTGCACTGCTTCTTTGTAATGTGTCATTTTTACCTATAGACAATGGATGTTACTTCGATCTTAATGGAGACATTGAATCAAAGCAATGTGATAAAAATGAAATTAATACTCACATTAAGTCATTTTCATAATTTGTCAAAATGCCTGAGCATCCAGAACTCTCACTGGAGTCTGAAAACATCTTCATGCCATCTTCCATGATTGACTATAATGATGCACCATGACAGTGGAGAAATAGGTTGTTTAAAGGTAGTGTGACTGACCAGTAAGCAGCCATATCTTTTTCACACTGTCAGCTAATTTAAAACTTAGCAGCCAATTTCTATATATATTTGTGGAATATATTTATTTTATTTATTTATTTGCTATGCCTGAAGTTTTTTAGTTTTTTATTGATTTCACATTTCAGATTGTAGGAATATGCTTTTGCTACCTATCTCCACCCCTGGCAGCGATACGTTTTCTTACAGCCAGAAATAACATTCTTAAAAAGTGATTAATATGAATATATTGTAACTGAAAATTAAATAATGGAAGTTCATAGTAGCTGATAAAATGTATTTGGAACCTTATGAGTAAGTGAATTTTGAAAAGGGCCTTTATCACTAATGCAGACTACTCATATCTTGAGGAATTCAGTAAAGGGGAAAAAATCACTGTCTTTCATTTTCCATTGACTGTGAGACTTGCTATAATGAAAATGTCTGCCTTATCTTTTATAGTTTTCTTAAGAGCTGTGATTTGTCACAGGTCAATCATACTTTGATTACTATTGTAGCAGACAACCTTATTATTATGTGCTCTCAGTCATATTCTGAAAGGTGTATGGAATTGACAATAAAATGTATTTAAAAAATGCAAAATAGAAAATAAATGAATGAATGGAAGGGGGTTCAAACTGACAAAAACAAAAGCATTTAATGAGTCTTTTATGAAATGTCTCATTAAATTAAAATTTGAATTTTGCCAGGAAATGCATATCAGTGTTTTACAAGGTGGATGCGGGCCTGACTGACAATGCCTTTGCATAAGCAAAATGATGGCTGAGGGGAGGGGTAAAAGGACAAGGTATTTGGGGGGCCTCCATCATCAGCCTTTATCTGTCCTCCTTCCTGTCAGGTTCTCTTCTTAATAGTAATATAAATCCTGTTATACACTTATATAAGAGCTCAACAGATTAATCCTCTCTAGGATATACAAGATTAAAAAGAAAAATGGGCCCATTTATAATATCTTAGGAACAGTCTAACAACATTGTTCTGATATTTATCAGAAAATAAAGCAAGGCCTGTCGAGCTTGGCATCTGCCGGTGATACATCATGTCAGGCCGCAGCAGGAGAGGAGAGAAATCTCTCCAATAAGCCTGTTTTCTCACATGATTACGCTGCTGCCGCTATGCTGTTAGGCTGCAGATGCACTTTGCCGTGAAGGATCAGTGTCAATATCGAAGTCTGTGGCCATGACAGGGTTTCATTGTTAAACTGAAATGCGCACATTGCTTTTGCCCCATGGTAGGAAGCTAGTTATTCCAAGAACCAGGTGAGTGTAAACTATGTCCTCGCATGGTAGTGAGCTGTTCCAATGGATTTGGGCTCTAAACAAATGATAAGAATTCTATATTTAGAAAATATGCTTAGTTGAATTTCCTTTCCAATTACATTAAAGTCGAAAGATGTTACGTGCATACGTTTTGTAAATGAATGCAAACTGTATTAGGTTAGGTTGACATCCAGCACTTTCAAAACATATTGGGTCTTTTTTCAGGTTTCTAAGCATCGATAAATATGAAATACCCGGGGCTCAGAGGTGTAAAATTCAGGGTTCAGAAAGTAAAAGTCCTGCCGTGTGTTTCTTCCACCCATGAACTCAACCAGCTGATTTCACTAATTAGTTCTACCTCCTGGCTGAAGAATTGTGCTGATTAGCAAATCCAGGTGATTGGAATAAAATACTGGGGAGGACTTTTACTTTCTGAACCCGGATTTTACACCTCTGCTGGCGCTGCAGTGCAGACCGGTGTGATTTACTCGCCTGAGTGTGAATTTCTGTGCTCTGCACATTATTGATGCACACTCTGTGCTCCGCTATGATAAAAAAAAGGATTTGACCAAAAGAAACAACTTAATTCAGCGCCGTGAGATCGCGCCGGCTTATCGGGGGCTCCCACTCAGCCCCCAGTGCCGTCCAATCATTACTCTTGCTCTGCAGACTGGGAAACCGTGAAGGGCAGAAACAACCTGGACCTGGCCCTGTTCTGCAGGATCTGGTGCCAACTACTGTCCACAGCTGAAGAGCCTGCCACTTCAGAGCCTGTGCCTAATTTTAGGTCAAGTGAGCGTACGCAGCGTCTCAACATTGGACTGGAATGTGGAATGCTTCAGGTCCCAAGCTACTTCTGAATTTCTGGAGGCAGAATGCAATCACTTCTGGTAAAATGTGTAATGGCTTGTTCTCTTCTGAAGATGAGATTAAATCATGTGGGCTATACACGGTGAGGCATCTGGAAATTCAATAAATATTGATTCGTTTATTGATTTATATTTTTATGGGCTTCGCTATAGTTGAGCACTGTTGGGTAGGTGCATATACAGTATGTGTATGTTATATGATACATTGCTGTGTTTTTGTATCATAGATTATCATAGTCTGAAAAAAATAGCTTTTTTTGGCTACTATGAAAAGAATACATTTTAGCTTTGGATAGATTCTATTTTTGATCAAAAATTTTAAGTTAGCTTTAAATTGTACAGCTTCTGCCATCCTAGAGTTTTGGGTAACCATGGTGCCTTGTAATCAGGAAGGTGTACACTGATTTGTTTTCACAAATTGGGAAATTGCAGGTTTAGTGGTTTACTAAAAGTCAATAGCAATGAGAGAAGAGGACTGAAAACATGTTTTAGTTAAGGATATATAGTTTCACCAAGTATGAATTTTACATATAATAGTAACATAATTATCCCGTTATTAAAAAGGGAAACCAATAACTCCCAGCTTATCTACGTGGTTCAACTGTTGTGTCCCTTTTTTAATCAAAATTACATATGCAAAATAACATAACTGTATTGTCCACCAGTTAAAATGACTATTTAAAAGGTCTCACACCCAAACGCACACACACACACACGCACACACGCACACGCGCACACACACGCGCACACGCGCACACACGCACACACACACACACACACACACACACACACACACACACACACACATAATACCATGCATTGGTCCTCAATGCTTATTGGCCATTGTGAGCACTTGTAGGTTGTAGGCCTTACAGAGCTCTGTATAATCCACAATTATAAATTGCCCCATGGTCCTGCAAAAACAAATACAACATTATTAGTACACTTTGGACTTTTTTGTGCATATAAACAACATACATTTAAATGCCTCTCAGACTTTAGGACACCATGTATTAGTGTTGGTTCACAAAAGTCACTGCCAATGTTTTTGCAGAGATGTGGCAATGGTTATGAGTAACTCAAATTGTGCTTAGAATTAATCTAGGCGTTTATTTTGAAACATAAAAGTGCATCTGCCAACAAAACATAGTGCACTCCTGAAAAACAATGTTATGCATGAGTGAACCTGACTTGGAGAAATAAATCATAAACTCCATTAATCTTTGAATGTTTTGTCTCAATGGAAACAAAACAAAACTGCAAAAGTTTTTTTAATTCTGTCTAGGAACGCTGTATTTTGTTGAGATGTTTTCCTGGTGATGGTTTTGGTTTAAATTGTCAAGATTTAAGTGGCTACCAGTATTCTCCTACTAATCTCCGACCTAATCTCTTACAAAAAATTAGAGGGCAGAGAGACAACCTTTTGACCATTATGACAGATTTCAGAGGGACAACCAGTTTCTGGTATGACACACCTACCAATTTTTTTCAAGGATTCACTTGACCGTGTTTAAAATTAAAGTTCTTGACTTTTTATACCCTTCTCTTGATCTGTGCTTTTCTAGTTATTTTTTGTTCTTCCAGCTGTTACTCATGATATTTACTTGAAATTCAGTACTTAACTGTACTTGGGTCAAAGACGAGGCCATTCCGAAGGCCATTTATTCATCAATGGTCCGAAGGCCATTCATTTAATATAAAAAGATAAATATACGTAAATATAATATTAAATCACTTAACGCTTACCCTTCTTTTGACCCAGGAATATCTGTGTTGCAAACTATTAAATAAACGTGTTTTTGAGCTCTAAAGTGTCAAAATGTCCTTCAGTGTAACTGTCCGGGTTAAAATTATCATGACAAAAGTGTTTTCAAAATGTAGAAATCCATCCTAATATAAATATAAATGAACACCCATGGCATAATTGTGTTAGTGTTTGCAACAATATATGGAATAATGGGCGACATACTGTATCTAAAACATATTTAAAAACTTGAATAACTTTTGTCCGGACTTTTGCACTTCATCAGTGTCATTCAGTATAACAAAGGTAAAAAGCCATTTTAAAGCATATCACATGATGGTAATCATGTGACAGTGTGTGACATCACAAAGAAGACCTATTGAAGACCCCCTATCAATGTGATGAGGTGAGTAAATCTCTCTGAAATATTTGATTTCACATTTTCACCCTCTAGTAACCTTTGTAACAAAAACACATGTCCTTCAGTACAACACAGAAAACATACTTTTAATGTTATTATTTTATAAAAAGCTATATTAAATATGAAAAGTAAGGATAATATTTATAGGTCAAGGTCATTACTTTATATAGGTGGCCAAGGAACTGCCTGTTAAATATGTTTATGTATGAAATCCATCCTTCAGTATCACAATTTTTGTCCTTCAGCACAACAAAAGTTTCATGTTATACCACAATGTCACCCGTTATGCTGAATGACAGTAGCTTTGTTATCCCATGTTTTCACTAGTTTACAACATTTAATCATGCAATTCATATTTACTTGTTGTATGCATACTGAATATTATCATTTAAAACTATTTTATGTCATTTTAAGGTATTTGAAGGCACATTATACTGTAGATGCCATTGTCTAATAAGGAGAGGGCTGCACGGCACAGACAAAAGATTAACGCAGATCCAGTTGCTAGGGAAGAAAGACTAGCCAGAAGAAAAGCAAGGTATTGTTTTCATGGTTTCATGCTACTGTCAGCAACAGAATGGCATATAATAGTATATAAAGCTGGGTGGATAACACTTAACATTAAGTTGCACTATTACACTGTAGTTAATGTTTAATTGCACTGCAGTTAAGGGAGAACTGATGGATTATGTTAGTTAATATAATAGTACACACACACACACACACACACACACACACACACACACACACACACACACACAATTATGGATTAAAAATGTATTATTAATTATATTAGTTAGCTGCTTCACATTTGGGGCACATCGAGACTGTACAAGTTTGAATTGAAGTAGTTTGATGGGCATTTTATGTAGCTATTTTGTGTAGGTATCTTGAAATTGCATTTGTGTACCTGCAGTGAATATAAATTTACCAGTTATTACAAAATTACAAAATTAACTATCATGTAATAATCGTGTAAAAATGCAACTTAATGCAGCGTAAAGTGTTGCAGCAGGCTCAAATTATAGTAAAGTGATTATTACTAACATTAGCAATGAAATAGTAACAAAACATGTTTAAGAGAGAAAGGGAGAGGGAGTTGATTTAACTTTTAAACTTTGATTAAATGTTATCATTGTATAGCCTACTATTAATAGACTACTAATAACATTTCATGTATGTGAATCCTATTCTGTGCCAGTGTCAGAACTATTAAATTATCCTGTTTTTTTACACAGTTTTATAACTTAAAAAATAGCTAAAAGAAAAATACTATTGCTGCTACTAATAATAGTTCATAGGATCATTATTGTTATTGCTGAAGGAATCACATTTAATCAATATTTGTGGGCCGTAGTGATATGTGTCATTCAGGGTAATAAAATATTGTCATACAGTATAACACCAGTATTTCAAAATAAATTTGTTTTGATGACTCAGAGACATCAGAAACAAATCTCAAAGGATGAAGTGAAAGATATTTTCATAGATTATAGCATTTTTTTAGTGTAAGGCAGGACATTTTTGTAAAAAACAACAAATTTTGACACATCAAATATGTGGTATTCAAAATAAAATTATGTAATTTTTTGTCTGCCAGTCTAAGCATGGATATATAACCTTGTGATTATGAAAAATGGGCATAAAATTAATATTTTTGAAAAAACACTTAATGTTATACTGAATGACATTTTACTAGGGTACATTCATATGAATCACAATAAAAATGAATTATTGGCTTTATTCTTGAATATAACTAATATAAGGGCATGGGTGACACTCCAATGAACATAAAAAAGCCTTTTAGGGAATTGTAATTGTTTTATTTTTTTGTTACTCTGAAAACCTTATACGTCTTTGACCCACTTATCTTATATAAACATGAGTGTTCCATTACCTTTATTTTACATATTTCACATTAAATCCACTATCCACTGTTATTTGTCAGACTGCATTAAACAAATTGATTTGATCAAATTTGATTAAAAAATGCACCTGAAATAATTTGTCATAGCAAAGTGGTTGAATACTTACAGTATGTATTTATATTTTTATATATGCACTCCCATGGATTGAATCCCATTCCATCTTTATTCTTAAAATATGTAGCTTTTAAAAAAAATATTTTTTAAATAAAACTAGGTACAAAATTTAAATCACAACTTTCAACATCTTTCAACAAACACATACCTCTGTATGTTATCCGAACATCAAAGGTAATTGGTCTTTGGATCCATTGCTGGAACATTGATGCCAATGCCTTGATAACTAACACCAATAAGAAGCTATTCCTTCTAATGCATTAATCATTAATTAATGTTGCCTAACTGTATTCTCTAGCCATCTACATCAGCTATATTGAGCCAGTATATGCTGTTCCTGCCTGGAGAGCTGGGCTCACTAAAACTATGTTGTCACAGCTGGAGCATGTCCAGAAACAGGCATACTGCCCTATATCATTATACCCAACCCCTTTGCAACTCTGGGAATTTTAACTTTACACAATTAGTTCAGTGTTGAATCAACTCTGATATAGTATAATCTGACAGAATACATTGATCCCAGTTGGACTCATGCTCTAACTCTGGAAATTGCTGCATGGAAAGCAGACAAGAAAAGATCTGTCTGAAATGTATTAATTCTCTAAGCTCTATGTCCAAATTTCCCAACTAGATTGCAGGTTTCCGGACAAAGCACTTGTAACAGTAAAAAAAAAAAGAAAGTATTACAGATCAAATCAGGCAGTAATCAGAATTCACATACTCTCTTACTTCACAAAGTGCATGCTGCTTATAAAACAGGTAGGTACTAGGTATCACACAAAATAAGCCTTTTAAAAATAAGTAGATTATGAATGTGGCAGTACTACTGCTGTCCTCAATGACAAATTATAAGGAATAACTTTGTGTAATATTCATGATATATGTACCTGTAACTATCTAGCTAGGTACAATACAAAATCTAGTGGTAGCTAATGAGCAAGCCACTGGGATTATTTTTTTCAAGAATATGGAGTATATCGGTGCTTAGCAACTTGTATTTCTGCTTCAGGCTTACTCTTCTTATATGCCATACATTCTTGCGTATTACAACATGTTTTGGTTTATATCGTAGATCTTAAATACATGCACACTCTTCCGGTTACAGTGAGTCAAGAATCAATGTTATCTGAACACATGAATCAATGATGTACAGTGCCTACACTGTAAAAATAAATCCCGTTAAAAAACAGTAAAAAGTCTGGCAGCAAAGCTGACAGCCGAGGCTTTCTTCTGGCAAGCCTTCTCAATAGCCTGTTGGCATAGAGGTGACGGCTAATTCTACTTTTGGAGACCACAGGATGCAACCATATTCTGCAATTATCCAACTGTGGAGAGATTTATGCCACTTGAACCATTATCCTCACTGTGTGTACACTTTCTTCCAGGTAGATATATTGCAGCTCCAGTTGCTTTAAACTTCTTAATTATTGCCATAATGGTGGAAATAGGTAGTTTCAGACATGAAGCTATCTACAGCCATTGTCTGATTTATGAAGGTCTACAACAACCTTTTGTTTAATTTAATTTGTGTGCTCTCTGATCGAAAATATTGCTACTGACCCTCCAACACCCCCGCTTCCACCTGCAGTTTGGATCTGATTCTATGTACTGCGTGTTTTGGTATATCTCCTGTTCATAGGGGAGATGTGTCGTGCTCCCTGTTTGATAAGTAGTGCATATTGATGCATGCACTAGAAGTACCTAGAGCAGACTTATTCAGCGCCAAACCAAAATAATTGTATATTCGTTATACATAAATTGATATCTTCATTAAAATACATAATTTGAATGTGTGAGTTGTCCTGACAGAAATGTTTATACTCCAGTGAAACAGGAAGTAGAGAATGACCACATAAATGACCAATAGTGGTAATAAAGCCTCAGATGTGCTTAAGTAAAACATGTATGTGATTATACTTCAGTTAGGTTTAACTATTTCTAGCATTGCCAATGATTTAAAATTCATTTAAAAACATTTTAAAGTTTTTTTCTTTGAATGATTAAAGTAAATTAAATAATAGATTTTCTATCATATTTTGAGTGATCATGCTGATACACGACAGACATTTTCTTTTGCCATTTTTGCTCATATTTTCCAGGGTTAATTCTCACTGTATATATACTTGATGTATGCACATTGTGCACACTGCTTCACTTGTTGTCATAGTCCCCACCACTGCTATGTTGTGAGCAACAGAAAAGGGAATTTCATTTAATTGAATGTGGACTCCATTGAATGTGGAGTGTGAGTTTTTCTAATTGTCATGGGTTAGTTAATATGATTATCCATCAGAGGTCTACTCTCCTGCTCCATTAAAATCCAGATCATGTATAGTGAGAAAAAAACAAAACAATGCAGGCATTTTATATTTATTTTTTAAAGGCAAATGAAAAAGCATTGAATTGACTTGGTTGAGAGCTCTGCGAAGTTGTGGTGTTATGATTAATTACTTTTACCTCACAAATACAATACAGACTAAGAGCCAACCCTTGACAACACAACACAACGCTGCGTTTTCCTGCCAGATATTTTCATTACGGTGATATTTGCAATAACCTTCATATTTAAGGACTTTATAGCTATCCGATCACCAATAATCTTGTTAAAAGATCTTATGAGCATACCAGTTTGTGGTTTGTCTAGTCACAGTCATTTTCATTTCAGATTAAGTGAAATGAGACACAAGTCTATGATCATTTAGTAGCCTAAGATCCATGGCAATACTAATGGAAGTTATAAATGAATAAAATGTTGTAGTGAAAAATGTTTTTCCCCTCTTGCTAATGTGCTGAAATATCTGACAGCGAGTGATTTGAATGAGTTATCTTCCGGTGAAATGTGATGACACAGACAACAGCTGTCCTACCTCTAAGCTGCTATGGGCATTTTAGATGTGGTTTGTTTGCTTAATGTACAGCAGTATAATTAATGTTATGGTCTGTGAGAGTTCTAATTATAGTGATTTATCCCAGTACTGATGCTGTTGATAACTCAGCAATACTGTCACAGTTGTCATTAAAATAATTTCTGGGATAAGAATAAAATGCAGTTGGCCACTTTGTGAACAGGCAGCAATAGTGACATATTATGCTCATTATTTATATTCTGAAGAATAACAAACATTTGTTTTGCTGAATATTTGTCGATTTTTGACCAAAGCATAATAAAATAGCATTCTTAAAGGGATAGTTTAGTTGTGGAGTTTAAAAATGTACATTATTAAAATGTTTTAATTACAAATAATGAAAACTATTTATCTTTTTTTTTTTTGGTAGTTTTTTGTTTGTTATACCCTTTCCTCTGAGAGGCTTCATTACATAATTGGTGGTGGGAATTTAAAAAATAAAAAATAAAAAAAATAAATGTTTGATTGGCCCAGAAGGTGTTTTGTGCGATGAAGTACAGACACTTTACTTATTTAATCATAAAAAGAGTGAGGGGCAGTGATTACTGGATGATTTATTTATCAGACCATCAAATTATCATAACAATATCCGACAATAGGAATTTGGATGAATATTGCTACACTTAGCTACTTGTCTATTTCAGATTTTTTTTAAAAACTCTCAAAAATCTCTAAATATTTTATTTGCTGCTCAGATGTGCCAACATTTTGTCAAGAGTACATCATTTAGATGCAATAGACAGCTACTATAGTTTCCTGGTTAAAAGCAAAGCAACGAAAACTATTTCCATCTGCTACCTTCGCAATTAATTCCCAGTTGAAATATTCTGCTGAATTATTTATTTTACCCATTAAACAGATAAAATAAATATTTTTGCATCTGAAATTTGAGGTAGGGCTTATAATGACCCAAGTAATATAGTTGTGCATATCTCTCTTGCATGAAATAAGCCATGTAACTCCTATGTGATTTCCTTCCACATTTAATGTTGTTGATCTCTGTTCATTTGAGTACCTTGTGTGCCGAACTGCCCACATATGCCTGGTACCAGTATCATGTATCACTACGAAGCAGGATTACTGAGTTAGCTGGACAACTGCATGGAGTAAAACCCAGAACCCTCCTAAATCTGGAACATTGACTGAAGTAAAAAAACATTGACTGTTCCGGATTTTACTCAGTGAAGTTATCCAGCTAACTCGGTAATCCTGCTTTGTAGTACGTATATCCCCCATGATACCGGTACCAGGCATATGTGGGCAGTTATGCACACAAGGTACTCAAACGAACAGAGATCAACAACATTAAATGTAAGGAAGAAACAGCTGCTGTTAGTTCAACAGGTGTTGGTCAAAATTATGGATGATTTACAATTTTCATTGGCCACATGCAATTTTAAAGTGCCAGTCTTCTCTCTATGAACGCATAAATTCCATGAATTTAGAATTCCATGAATTAAAAAAAAATAATAATAATAATTTGCCAGATTATAATCATGTTCCTGAAGGATTATTTATTAACATAGATTGTATTTACATAGCGCCTTCTACAGTCTTCCAAGTGCTTTACAGGGGTGGCTTTCCCAAAGCATGTTGTAGCGAAAAGTATGTCGTGAAACGTGTCGTGAAGATATACTTGCCGTTCACGACGCTTTCCCGAAAGTGCTCGTAACCCATTATATATACTCTAAGCTTGTAACTCAAAGAGATCGTGAAATGTGTCGTGAATTCTGAAGACACATCGGAATCAGGAAAGCCACCCCAGATTGGCCATTCATTATAGGAAAGAAGTAGGTTTTCATTTTAGCAACTGTTTCTAGTTCTTGGTTCCCAGCATATAGGATTGTTATGTATTATGATATTCAGCTTTATTTACCAATCAATTAACATGCTCTTAAATGTGTTAAGAAATGTTTGTTGGTGGATAATACATGGAATATATCAATGTTACATAAACAATACACCCAGTCATACGTTTCAGTGAAGATTTATAAATCCCAGTCAAATCATAAATTATTACATAGTTTGAAATAAACACAAATACATTCCCCCACATCAGCACATTTCTTCATTGCTTCAAAATCCACCACAAATTATTAATGGAGGTAAAGTCATGGGGATCTGAAAAACAAATTGGTGCAAATCTGGGCAACAAATTGAAAATCATGAAAAAATGTTGCGATTAAAAACTATTTTAAACTATGCAGAATTATGTATTTTTCTTTAATTGTAAAAACAGTGAGGTGCAGTGATAACTGGTTGATTTATTTATCAGATTAAATTTTCACAGCAATATTCAAGAAGGTAGCTTATGGCAGAATATGTACAGCCCCTATACTTCAATATTTACCCTGGCCTATATGACCGCAGAGCAAACCAGAGGCAACAGTGGGAAGGGAAAACTCCCTGAAAATACAGACGAACAGAATTGGACTGCAGGTAGTACATGGTCTTGACTATAATAGTTTTGTATGTGTGTGTAACAATTGGTAATATTTGCATATCGATAGAATCATATTAATAAGTGCAAAATTTACCATGTGAATGTGTATAAGCACACATTAGGATCAAATTTACAGCATACAATTTTATTTGTAATAATTAAAAATAAGTACTATGATATGTGCTGTTTTTTTTTTTGTTTGAGCATTTTAAGTCTGATATGAGACATTAATAATATTATACATGTTTCTTTGTGTGCCCTGTGTAATGCTTCCCTGATCGGATGAAGCTTTGAGCACCGATGTATTTGCTAATGAGGAATAACGCTATGTCCACTGAGTCTCCACAGCCTGAAATCAATACAAGCCCTGTCTATACCAGCAGTTCACCAGCCATTATAAGCCATTAATCTTGTGAGGAAAATGCAGCAATCTCAGGCTAAATTTAGCTTCTTGACTGAACACAGTTGTGCAGAGTTGCTGAAAGTGATACCACTGGGGGGATTATACCTCTGAAAGCCATACTGTGCTCTTCTTGAAAACTTACCTATAAAATAATCCACTAAAATGAGTGGGAAAAAAGGGGCAAGTGCTTCTTTACAGATATACATTTAGAGATGGCTTTTTGTTGTAGATTCAAGATCGTATAGATGAAATTAAGGAAGGAACACCTGGGTAAGAGGTTAAACATGGCATTGTTTCGGTGGTGACACAGAGACTAGCCTTCACTGTACATACATTATGCACGTTTAGTTTGAATACCACATTTATGTTTCCATTCTTTTCTCAAACGGTCTTTGGAAAAGGCCCAAATGTATTTTTTTTAAAAAGGTGCATAGTCCAACTTTTATACCATTCATTGTGGTATACCTGGCTTGATCCATGTTCTAAGGGAGCTGGTATTCTTTTCTACCTGCTGTAGCTCCCTGGCCTTTCTATCTGGATTTGGATAATTGTTCTGTTTAAATGTCTATTGCTTTCTTTAGCTTTTCATTTTCCAGCTATTCAAAAAGGGAAGCAATGGTTCACAAGGTGCAACAAGATGATAGACTACCAATAATAGGCTAATCACAGGGAACAAAATCTGGGGATTATTTTCACAAAGGCCTGACCTAATCTGATTTGCCTCATCTGGCCAATTCCATTCACAATGCATACTGCTGTTCAAGCTAACTAAAGACTGTCTCATAAACTAACTCAAGACTGTCTCATAAATCAAACAAATTGCATCTGCCTTGTGATCATGGGTTTACATGGAAGGAAAATGATATCACAATCATATCCTTAAAAGATAATTTTTGAGCAATTGCTCAAACTGTTTGATGTCATATGATTACTTATTTTAATGATATCTTAAAGACATAACTGGTTCTCACCATCTTCTAGCCAGGGTCAATTGAATGTGTATTAAGGTGATGAATGGACAATACAGTGTTTTATTTGTTGGTACATCAATTTCTCCATTGTAAGACTAGCATTCAGTCTTAGCCTGCTCTGAGGTAGGTTCATGTTCCTGGAAGTGTTGCTATGACAATGAGCCTTACTGGATTTAGCCTGGTTTCATGAACTCTAAAAGCCAGGAATTCCTAGAATATTTGCAAATGTAAACCTTTCATTTTTGGCATCTGAATTATTGCCTTCTGATTTATCATCTGCAAAGCAGCTGTGAAAAATCAATTTGGTTTCACGTTGGTTTAAATCTATGTTTGCTGCCTTTGAGATGTTTCATGTGGTTTCATCCATATTGAACACGGCATTTCAACAGCCATACATCAGCACCGTGTTAAGCAGAACCATGGTAACCACAGACACCGACTGCTGATGTATTAACTAGAGGCTATCAACTCTATCACAGCACATACCACGAGGACTGTGGACTACAGTATTTCCTGGCCACAATGGATTTGCTTAGGAATCCAAACTTATTAGTATCAGCTCAAGTATTTTTAATTATTATTTTTTGAGGAGAAAAGACAGTCAGGTATTTTCTTTATTTACTTTATTCTGCAGGGGAAAACAGAGAGGCTTAGAAGTGGGATCACAGTACAGAAAGCACCATAGCAGGGAATCGACTGTAAGGGGGCATTTGTATTGTACAGTATATGGGTTGAGAGTGTACTCCAGTATGACAATTCTGGCCAAAAATGAACAGGAACATGTGGCTACTGTAGGCACTGTCTATATTGAGAAAACACAGCAGAATTAAAATAACTGAATTGTGTATAATTGCTCATTGATCTGGATTCTCACAATGCATTTTCTGCATATATTAAACAATTCTTGGACGTATTAACACCCATAAAACTGTAATAAAGGCACTGGGTAGGACTAAATATAGAGTTATGTGCCTTTCCACTGGCTTTTTTAAATGGGATTCCTTATGCCAGTAGAGCCATTGATATTATCTGTGCACTGTG
The DNA here is from genome assembly GCA_029718625.1 of Synaphobranchus kaupii. Lineage (NCBI taxonomy): Eukaryota > Metazoa > Chordata > Actinopteri > Anguilliformes > Synaphobranchidae > Synaphobranchus > Synaphobranchus kaupii. The sequence continues at coordinate 15,368,812 of CM056390.1, read as the reverse complement.
GTCAGGTGGCACAGTGAAGGCAGTGATGCCCTGTGTCTAGCTTGCATATCCACCCACACGTCTTGGCAAATAAAGGCAGTGGAATTTTGATGAAGGAGAAAATGTCTTTTTACTACCCTTGAAATTAAGGTTAGGTAATGCCAAAGCTTAAATGTGCCTTCTGGAATTCTATCAGAAAGCATATTTACTGATTCATAGTTATTACATTCTCAGAGCAAATTTGTATGATAGAGGAAGCAGTGAAAGTCTTGGGAGGCATCAGAGAGGATGGTTGGTGGGCCATAAAGAAAGCTTTTTTATTATTATGTATTTATTTACAGGTGATGAATTTAATTTTTACTCAAGACATGGGTTTTGTATACTGATACATTAATCATTGGTCATATGTTTTGCATTTTGATTTTGTCATCCCTTTCTTCTGAAATTGATATACATATTATTTTTTTGCGTAAAATACCCATTAATACTGTCTGTGTTCATCTAGGTAGAAGTCGTTTATTTTCAGTGCCTCAATGAGTAGGTAAAGTACAACCCTGGCTGTACTCCAGACAGGATTGTTATCGGGACCTGATCTGCCAATGTTATAAAGTATTTGGAAGCAAACAGGAGATTACCAGCACCCTCTGCCAAAGTTCTACATGCAGTATCCTGAAGACTAACAAGTAATCCTCAATTCAACCAAACCTAATTCACATTTTACATGTGGGGTTTGGTGTATACGAGGGGCTCTCTTTTCACATTGTGACACAAAGACAAAATTATACTGAATAATCTGTGTATATGTCATGGGGTTTGCTATCAGTTCCCTTTTCTGCGATCGTCCTTTTTTCGTTCTTGTTATATCGGGCACTCTATCGGATTTTCCGTCTTCTGTCCCGTGATTTCTCTTTCACTCGCCACTCATTCCTTGCACCTGTGCTCGTTACCTGTTAGGTATTTAAGATCCTCCCTTCCGCTTCCTGGTGCTTCTGTATTGTCATTACCACTTGACATAGTAGCCGGTAAGGTAAAGATCTAGTAGGCCTACCTACAAGTGAACTTTTCGCTTTTGAGCTTGCTTGAGAGTAACGCGGCTCTCACTTGTAAGGGTTTTAGAGTTTTCCTTAGTAGGATTTTGTTTTTGCTCTCTTAAGCTTGCAGTCTCTCATTTTGGTTTAGCTTTTGTTTTTGTTTAGACAGATAGCGCTTATTTTCCTTCCTTACCTACCTCTCTAGTGCTCTCCCATATAAAGAGCGAGGGGTTTTCTGTTCCTATTGTTTTCTCACGTGCCTACGTGCCGTTCGCCCGATTATTCGGGCTTTGTCTCTGCAGTCCTCGTTTCACGCCTCATTCTCACTTCTTATTTGTTAGCTCGTTGCAGCTACTGAGTGAGAATGTTCTTTTCCATTCCTTTTCACATGTCTACGTGCCATTCGCCCTATTTTAAGGGTTGATTTCTGTTCGCCCTTTTCCTAGACTCCCTGTTAGTATTTATCTCCAGTCGAGAGTGGGAGCTAGTTTATTTGTTTGTTTTTTTTTGTTGGTATTGTTCTTCCCTTTATTACGGGGTTTCTCCGTTTTATTGGCTCTTTTCGAGCTTAAAGAATTCCTTCGCTGTGTTTGGTCCTCCGAACCCAGCTTCCCCCGTAATTTACTTGAAACCCAGACTTTTGTGATATCTGTGTGAGGGTAATCTTTATTTTATAGAAGATTGGAATGTAATCATTGCAGCCACATTACAGGCACATGTTATATTATTTTGAAATAAAAAGTCTCACAATTAGTCAAGGCAGTACAATCAATTTTGACCAATACACCACATGGTTGAACCATCAAAATATACCCATAAGGCTCTGTTTTAGTCTATACTGAATCTACATTACAAGTTGCTGCAAATAAATAAATATTTTTGATGTTTTTTTTTTTCTTTCTATGTCCAAATATGACTTTATTAATCGCTCACTGTTATAAATATTACTATAAGGTTGAACTGAACGTCAGAGTTACCCATCAATATGGTCTTGCTTCTCCAATGCCCTTTGCTGATATAAAAACATAGAAGCACTGACCCAGCAGCTATTCACTCTGTCTAACGCAGAGTACCTTTAAACACATCTATATAAATGATGGCTTACCATCTCTGCCATTATCGTCCAGGAAGCAGTCACTTCAGTGGCACAAAAAAAGGCTATTTCTAATAGCCGTCAGTATCAGCAGACTGTAGTGGCTTCACAATGCAGGGTGAAAGAACTGCACATTGTCAAAGCAGAAAAAAAATGTCGCCCAGGGAATTCAGCTGCCCCCCTATTGTCAAGGCTGCTGCACACTGTCCAATTGCTTTCCTGCAGAGATAGATCACATCTGTCTTGATCAGATATGGAGGACTGTGATACTCATTTGATTAATCTCCTCCCTCATATCCTATCCATTCAGTTAGTGGATCTGGCCAAAATGACAAAACAAGCTTTTTCTCCCTTTGAATCATTATATTTTGTGCTCTGGTCAATAGGTTTTTTTTTTTTTTTTGCTCTGCCATTTCATATTTTTAAATTGCAGAACATTTTGTTTTAACTGCTTTTTTGTGTAGTTAAAAGCCTCATTTTCAATCTAATATGTGGCATTTCTATTTGGCTGACCGTAGTGATGAAATGTTATTTTATCATAAAGAGCTGGCGGGCTATAATAATCGAACCAATTGGAACAAAATAATGCCCTTATGATACCATTGTTGCCTCATTTTTGTGTAGAATAACATACCATTTCATAAAGATTTAATTTTGCCTGCAAGTTGTTTGCATCTGGCAAGAATCGAACATACGCGCTTTATAATGAAGCCATCTGGATGGATTGTGAGGCACATCTAGACATGGCGCCTTTGTGTTTCAGTCAGGCTCTCCACTGCAATGCAGCGTTATAGGACAGGAATTACTTTATTATCTGAAATACTCTTCAGTTGTAGCCCATGTTGAAGGGGATATGATAGATGTCATTAATTTCATTTTTGCCCTTCCTGCTTTTGTATTAAGTGTCTGCGTAGTGAGGTACTTAACTGTAAGAGAGAACTAGACTTCATCAGGTTCTGGTGACACATTCAAAGCAAAAACATGAATGCATGGAACCTGATACTGCTTCTTTAAGGCAGTGAAATTCAAAGAAAGATCTTTAAAAATTGAACCAAGTGCACAGCTCAATATAAATGCAAAAGGGATGCAGTCTACCTATTAAAACAAGGTAAAGTATTTGACTAAATGATGAACCAATGTGTTACAACAGTTTCCCTTTTAATAATGTAACATTGTCAGAGAAAATAATAGCAGTACAATAAGCAATCTTTTTGCAGTGCAAACATCTGTAGACAGGTAGTGTAATACATTTATTGGACCCAGACAATTAATTATTGGCTTGTAGGAACATTTTAAAAAAGAGGATGAAACACCGCCGTGTATCGCCATGTGAGGCTGCTAGCCAATGGCGTCCATCCATGCGCCAGAACAGTACACCATAACAGGATGAGCCACTTAGCAACCCTCTGCCCTTTCAAAACCAGATGCATTACACTACATACAGTATACTCTCTCTCGCTCTCTCTCAAGATAATAATCACTCCACTCCATTAGTCTGTGTCATAACGTTGCAACTATGCAGAAGTACAAGGCATGCAAGTTTATTTTGATGCGTTGGAGCTGCCTACCCCACGGCTACCTAGCAACATGGCGATAAAAGAATAAACAACGTCGACGGCGCAGAAGGAGATGGAACAAAATAAAGGTCACCCAGCTGAAATGCATCATGGGAAAAAGTAGATTCTGCCATCGTTAAGCTCTCTCACAGGTTTAAGTTGGTATGCTTCATCAGTACCTTCAGTATAAAAACTGGTTGTATCATCCCCAAGCATTTGTCATACGGTATGACTAGCAGCAAAATCCGCTTATAATGTCTGTATTCTTCAGATGCCGATTAAAAAGTTCAGTTTAATTGCCTTGTTTTCCTCCTTTTTGATGGCTAATGTAAGAGTGTACATGTGAGAGTGTTGTTGTGCTGTGCACCGGCGGGTTGGGGTAGGTAAGAGTGGATGAGGCGAACAGACCACGGCAGGGTATACGCTAATGCAGAATTGCTATTGGACAGTGACATTTATTGTGGCAATGACGAACTGCTGATAAGTTACATCTACAGAGCAAATGTTAATCTATAATGTACACTGAGGATGATGTTACAGAAATTATGATAATTTATTCTAAGTGACAGTTGCTAAACACCATACTGTGGAAGAAGCAAAAGCAGCTTCAAACAGGCTTCTCCTCAAATGTACAAGTTACAATTAGACAGAGGTGTTGCTTACTTGGAAGTCAAAGTGATCGTGGCCCACATCACAAGTACTGGGGAACAGTTTTCCAGTCTTATTATTTTTTATTAAATAGCAATTATAGGAAAAAACATTGAAAGAATAATAGGAAAAGAGGGATGGTTGGCAGGAGTGCTGGGGTGTGTGTGTGTGTGTGTGTGGGGTGGGGTGGGGGGGGTGGGGGATCTTCACTCATTCCATGCTGTGTTGGGTTTATAAATTATTTGATGTCACAAGTACAAGAACAGGAATAGAACAATTAGTGATTGAACGTGTCAGGAAGATTATTTTTATAGTGCCCACTTTAAATTATTTTAGGAAACGTAGAGCCATTGCATGGCTGTGAAGATTATATTCATCTTTTTAATTGAATCTAAAATCAAACAAGTGCAGCTCTGGAGTCAATGAAATTCAGCTGTAATAACGGTGAAACCACAAAGCACTGCAGAATTACCTGTCTTGCAGCTCTCGCCTCTTTTATTATTCTGCAGATATGCCGCATACATACTTACTTTTACAGTTTGCTTTGACTGTAAATTACGGCTGTTCTTGTGATTATACTGCCTCTACAATCCACACTTCAATAGAATTATATGCATTGGTGGCGGGGACTCATTACATGTGTATTCAATACCATTTCACTATCATTATGTTACCATATGAACCTCACAGCTGAAAGAATATTCCAAATGCCTCTCTTTTCCCTTCACAGATTTAATGCAACTATCTGCACTAGGGTTTAATGAATAATTTCATTAAACCTTCATCCTTCTCTTATGTTTCTCATTCCATTCTGAACTATTATTATGAAACCGTTTTACCATATCAGTTATTTAGTCTCTGAATTCCCTGTTCTGTAATTAATCCCTTCTTTTCACACCAATTATTCACCAGTTATATTTCACAACATAGTTTAATACCTCAAGTATATTACATAAATACCTCATATACAGTGCCCTCCTCTATTATTGGCACCCCTGGTAAAGATGAGCAAAAAGGGTTATAAAAAATTTCACCGCTTGGTGAATTAGCTTAATCTCACACTGAGAAAATGAGAAAAATCCAACCTTTAATTGAAGTAAATTTATTATGAGGAAAAAAAATCCCTCATCAAGAAATAATTATTTTTAACAAAACCATGTGTGCCACAATTATTGGCACCCCTGCATTTATATATAGAATAAAGTAATCATTTTTTTTATATTTGGTGGCATATCCTTTGCATGCCATGACTTCCTGATGTCTGTGACCCAACAACATGAGGACTCTTGATATCTTATTTTCTGGTACTCTTACAAGTGATACTATAATGTCTCTGCATTTGAATGGATCTCTATGGGAATTGGGGGGTGGGACTAGATTTAGCTGTAAATTATGCTGGAACAGTTGGAATACATGGTTGGTAAAATAGCTATAAGTCATCAAGGGTCTGAGGTATCAAACGAACCTCAAACCATCACTCTGCTGCCAGATATGCAGTAGATATGGATGGATCACTTTAAGGGTTGTTTCTCCTGACAAATATTCCTATTGAGCTCTATGGAAAAATAAGTCAGGAGAAGAAGCCCTTCAAGTTATCCAATAAACTGCAAAAATACATCTCAATTGGTTGTGACCTCACTGTGATGGTATCTCTGGAAGGAATTTGCTATGACAAGTTTTAACAATAGCCTCTGAAGAAGGGTCACTGTAATCTGCATGCATTTCGCTGATTAGTTATTATTGTTTGTTATTATTTTCCTTTTAAGGCTCATAAATTGAAAAGGGTAAATTAGAGAAGTGTAATTAATATCATGTGTGCCTTGCCCTGGATCCCATTTATAATGTGTGGATTAATACTGATACATGCCCAGGTTGTTCAATATTCTCTGTGCAGTACATGTTGATTTTAAATTACCCTTTGGGTTAGATTGGCATACATTTCTACTTCGTACGGTATATGGTCACCTGACAGCACACTGCCGTTGATATGCATATGTCAGATAAAATGAGAATAAAAGGGAGAGTGAAGCTTAAATAATTTAATTACCTAGACTCAAAGGTAGGGGCTTCTCTCCACTACTGCTATATCATACATAAATAAGTAATGGACCCGTGACTCAATTAATAAATGTTCTGTAAATGAGACTCAGCCTTACTGGAGGATATTGCCACTGATCATGCTTGTGTGTGTGTTCAGGATAAGAATATGACAAATATGCACTACTATTATTGACTTTGTTTGATGGGGCAGTTGAGAATACAGATTGAAATGAATGCATACTAATACCGAAATATTATATATAATTGTACAACTTTAAAAGTAATGCAGTAGCCTGCCCATATACAGACTGCAGTGGTTATCCATTTTCTTTCTACTCGTCCTGAGGTTACCTACGGATCAATCCTGACACAAACTCAAATGCCTTCTGGGAACACTGCAATGGGAAGTAAGCATGAGTATACTAATTCTGATGGAATCGCTGTTTGCACGTAAGATGTTTGTTTGCTTTCAGACAAACACAGATCACCTCTATTTCATTTACACTTCAGTGGCAGTGCACTAGAGTGCATCTCTTGTACCGAGTGGCTGGAAATGGAATCTCACAGCATGGAATAAAATTGAAAAGAAAAGCAATGAACATTAAATGAGGAGACAAATCACACCACATCTTTTTAACATGATGTATGTAAAGAAAACAGTGTTATGTCCCCCTTTAAACAATTTTGCACAAGTAACGGAAAACCAGGTTCAGAAATAGTTTTATCCTTATTCCATAGGTTTTTTCATAGATTTCTCAACAACCAGGCAACAGTTTCCCCATATTTATTTATTTATGAAGCAGGCCTGCATTAACCTAATGATTATTATCTTTATGGTATTCATCTGTTTAAAAAATATTATTTCCTCATATTGTATTGCACAAATTGTGTGCTTTCAAAAATATTAATTGAATCCACATTTACCATGACAAGGCAGTCAATAATGTACATTAATAAATCAACTTTGTGCACACCTTCCAAGTATTTTAACTTTACAAACTCAGTGTTTGTAAAGCTGTGGAATTATTTTATATAGATATTATAATGGGGAGCCTGGTTCGGAGGACCAGACTCGACAGAGAGGGAATCTGAAAGTTAATTCCTGAGAAGGAATCAACCACAAACACAGAAACAATCTGCGAAAACGAAAGAAATGAAGTACCTATCACTCTTCCTAGGAGTAACAAAACAGAGGGAACAGAAACGGAGGAGAAATAATAACAACCCATACATAAATGGGCGAAAAAACTTGTAGGCTTGAGTATAGGTAAAAAAGGAAAATTACCTCTCACTCTCGATACCGGAGGGTAGAAAAACAGAGATAAAAGAATAGAAAAATAAGGCGGCCCGGGAAACGGCCCGAAATAGGCTCGTAGCTCCGTGTGTAGTCAAAGCAAGAAAAGGAAATTACCTCTCACCCTCAATATGAGAGAGTAGTACACACAGAGAGGTGGAAAGGGGATAGCAGGAGCTGTCTCATAGAGAACAGTAAAGGCGGATAGAACCCAGGGACAGAGAAAGCAAAAGCGAAAAAAGGATCCTAAAAGGAAACTCTAACGCAACAAAGGCTCAGTCCCGCGTTACTCCAAAGCAAAGCGATGGTCACCATTTGATGCCTAAATCCTATACCGTTTACCGGCTATGTGTCACATGAAGAAAACACCAGAGCACCGGAAAACGGAAGCTCAGAGCTTTTATAGCCGGCAGGTAACCTAGGACAGGTGAAAAGAATGCGTCCCTGGAGAAAATGAAAGCCCGGAAAGGACGACGGAAAAACAAAGCAAGAGCGTCCTTGTGCCGCTCCGAGGAGTAACGACCGCAAAAACCACAAGAGGCTACCAAAACCACGACAGATATTGTAAAATTAGCATATCGCAATGGTATTCAAATCACTTCAATTTGCTTCAGAGATGCAGAGTTAAATTAACAAATGGCAAAGGCAGCTGAGAAAAATCACATTTTGATTTAATAGGATTCCCAAATAATGTACTATTGAGACCAATTTATTAAATGCTTCTTTCATCGCTATGTGTATTCCTTTGCTTCTGATTTAATTGATTGAAGGATTCATGTTTTATTCATTATCTTTTGCTTTCGGGCATTTGTCTAGATAGGAATTATCTGGGTATGTTCATCAATGAGATAAAAAAGCACGCATGGTGTTCCTCGGGGTGGCTTTGGAAGTCAGTTTATAAGCGAGCTGGGGTTCTGCCACCATGTATCCTGCTTTCTTTTGTTTCACAATGCATCATCTTGATTGAAGTGGTGGGTTAGGCATGCATTTCTCCCTTGGGTCCTGCAGATTTAAAAGGTTACTGTTTTTTAAATTATTTTTTACCCCTTAAGACATCCTCTGGAGAATTATACAGGTCTGATGAAATGCTCTCAGTGGAGAAGACAGAATGGCAACACGACCATTGAAATTACATAGCAGGCAGGATTGATTTTCAAACATGGATGGATTTCATTGTGTAATTAATACATGTAATCACTTTTAGCAGCACCCAATTTGTTTTTGACATGTATGTTTACTGGCTGCATCCTGGGGTCACCACATGTCCAAAAGTACAATTAGACGCAAACTCTATGCCAACAAGCACACAGAAGAAAGCCTCCGCTATCATGCTACTGAAAATGTAAGCACCTGAAGTTTGTTAAATGTTACTGGAATTTAGATTGGAACCGGATGCTGTGGTCAGACAAGATGCAAATTGAGCTTTTTGGCAATAAATATCAAAGGTGGGTTTGCTGTAATAAGAGGCATAGTGCAGACAAGAGCCTGATCCCCACTGTGAAGTGTGGTGGTGGATCTGTGATGCTGTGGGGCTGTTCATCTTCCAAAGGTCCTGGGAACCTTGTAAGGATACAGGGCAACATGGACTCCATGAAATACCAGGAGATTTTATACCAAAATCTGGCTGCCCCTACTATATGCTATGCTGTTCCTAGACAACAACGTCAAGCTAGCTAGCTCTAGAAAATGAAAGGTGTACTTAAGCTACTTGCATTTTGTGTTTGTGATGTGGAGTCGGGTTCGGAGGACCAGACGAGACAGTGAGGGAATCTAAAAGTTACTCCCGTAGAGGGAATAACCACAAACGTGAAAAACAATCCGCAAAACGCGAAGGAACAAAATAAATAAAGGGACTAAAACTCCCGGCGAAAAGCCAAATGAAAAATAACCCAAAGAAGGTGGGCAAAGGCTCGAGCAGATCACAGACAGGGAGAGAATACCTCCTGCTCTCAAGGCGAGGGAGCACTAAACGGAGGTAATAGAACGGAAAATAAATAATAGCGACCCAAACAAACTGGGTCGAGTGGTAGAAATAAAAGGAGGGAGTATCTCTCGCTCCCGATATGAGAGAGCACTAACCCGAGGTACAGAACAGAATATAATTATAGTGACCCAGACAATTGGGCGAAGAAACTCGAAACTTCGAGTGGCAGGAGCAAAAGGAAAGAAAACCTCTCGCTCTCAATAAGAGAACAGTAAAATGGAGTGGTAGAAAAACGGTAAAGAAATAGCTGTCTCAGAGAGCACAGAAAGAAAACCCAGGACGGGGACAGAAAGCGCTAAAAAGAAAATAAATCCTACAAGGAACTCTAAGCACCTAACAGGCAAGTCCCGTCTTACTCCAATGCAGAACAATGGAGCAAAGTGGTCACCTGAGTCTCTAACAACCAATACTGGCTTTGTGGCAGCGTACAATGACAACACTGAAGCACCGAAAAATGGAAGCACTGAGCTTTTATAGCCAGCAGGAAACCTAAAACAGGTGCGCCAGATAAGTGGCGAGTAGGAGAGAAAGAACGGCACGGACGGCGGAAAAGTACCGCAAGAGCACCCTCACGTCGCTCCGGGAGAGAAGGACTGCAGAAATAAGCGGGAGGCTGGCAAACCATGACAGCGTTATGTAGCACAGGCTTACTCACTCTTTCTCGTAAATCAATGTGAAGTTCTGCACATTCTGGTACAGATGATTGTACTCGCGCATGTTGTATGCGCGTACATGTGCGTGTGCATGCGTGTACACAACAACAGGGGGTGTGTCAGTAGAGCCATTAGGTGCTGTGCAAGTTCCGTGGGCAAACTCAAGCGCTGCCGCATTGTGCTTCCAACACATAAGGTTGCATTGTAAAATTATTTTGTATAAATGAACATCCATTAATATCCAGCATCTGTACTGACCTACATCTTGATGCTATTTGCTATTTTTAAGTATTACACAGTGTGTGTGTGTGTGTGTGTGTGTGTGTGTGTGCATGTAGCCAAAGAAGGCTTACTTGTTTCACCAGAATTTTTTCTCATGTCTTACGTGGAAAAATGTGCAAATTGCCTCAAACTTGGAAATAAATGGCCCTCATTACTTTTTAAAAAGCATACAATGAACACTGATTATATACTTTTAATTAAAAAATGTATTACAAATGCAAAAACATCAAGTGATTAGTTGTTAACAAAATGATTATATATTCCATGTTTGTAATAGTTTGCCTAAAGTATTGAAATCACATGCTCAGTTACTCAATATAAATGATATATTTCACAGAACACAGAACCTGTGGAAAAACAATAGCTATTGTTTGGATTGTTTCAGTCCATGCCTTCATGAATTAAGGTTTTGCTTGTCAAAACCACTGCGTTCTCTTGCTTAAAGGCTATGGGCCCTATTTTAACAGTCAAGGCTCAATTGTCAAATGCTGCCCCTAACATAAGGCACTGACGAATCAGGGTGTGTCCAACTGAATTCCGTGATTGTGTGACAGGCTTTAGCACAGTATTCATTTCCATATGTATTTGTCCCTCAAACCATATATATTTTCCATTTCCATGCAAGTGCTTGTTTCTTTGCTCTCGAGTTTGTTTAATACCAGTTTGTTTTTGTTAGTGCTGCAAACAAACAAACAAAAAATCATCACTTCAACTAAGCTTCATTAAATCTTGCATCCATTTATGCACAACTTTTGCATTTTTTTGCAACTTTTGCAACTGTTTATACAGCTCAATATATACTGAAGCAATTCAGGGTAAGTACCTTGGTCAAAGGTACAAGTGCAGCATCCTACCTGGGAATTGAACCTAGGTCCAGTTCCTTAACCATCATACAACACTGCCGACGCTATGTCATGCTATGTCATGCTATGTCATGTAGACATAGCCACAAAGAATGCACTTTGTGTCACGCCACAAAGAATGCACTGACTTTCTGAGGGCTATATGCTAATCGCCAGACCGTTCCAAACATCTGAAACACATTTTTAACATTCCAAACTTTTGCTCAATCATTGGCCTAGCCCTGCTAAATGCACAAATAAAAGGAAGTTTTCAGTGTTTTCTGGGCTCAATGTATGGAGTAAGTAGCCATTTGTTATGAAAAATATGAAACATAACAAGAACCAGTGCACCTACACACATTAAATAAATGCATGTAGAGCCAGCCTCCCACGTTCCTTGTGTCTCTCATTCAAGTAGCTTACATTGATTAACTCCATACAGCTGCAATGCCCAAATAGCCAACATTGGAATGCATAACTGCACACAGCTTGCATATCAAATAGTCAAATTGAAATAAACTAAATATTTCCAGCATCTGTGTTGTGTGTTCATGCATTCATATGCGTGGTGCATTCATAATGCTGCCAAAATGCCTCTACAAATGAAACAAATCAACTTTAAAAATCAAAGTAAATGTTGGAGTCTCAAATGTCTAAAAATGTCTAAAAACACTCATCATAGAGTATTATCCCCGCATATTATGTTGAAAAATAGTTACATCCATTATATTACGGGTCAAATTGACCCACACAGTGTAAATCTATTAAACACAGCATAAAACAGATCAGATATTTTGTCTGATCTGATCATTGCCAATGAAGAAATACAAGAACATAATTTAATTCCAAACTCTGTATTTAATAACAGTTTATTGAACATAATTTCTTTCAAAGAAATAGTCATTATAGATTTCTATAAAACTGTACAACCAACTTTGAGTAATCATGTGTATTTTCTGAATTTCTTAAAGTGTGATTCATCCATTTACTGAGATCCATAATTATCTATGTAGCCTAATCATTTGCCCCAAATGTTTGTTTTGATTACCATTGAAATGGAAAAGGGGTTTATACAGCTGAATATTGACTATAGATTGAGCATGGATTTTTTGAAAGACATTCAACCATTTAACTAATTTCTTTGAAAGAAAAGTGCACTTAATTTAAACATGCAAAAAGAATCCCAGATCAATGTGCCACTTTATCACAATAAAGCAACTTTTCTAAGCCCTGGATTTATAGGGCAAGAAGTTAATAACTGTGATTTGCAACTGAATGATTGACGTCATGGATTTGCTGTAGCAAATAAAAAAACCTTTGAAGTTTAGAGTTTTTTTGTGTTCAAACTTTATTGATTGATAAAACAAGCTGTGCGGTTGTAAGGAGAGCATGTATTATAAATGTGTACAAGTTGTTTGCACATTTTACACAGCAGTAAGCAGATATCACACAGTGAAGTAAAGTCAAAGATGTTGGCTAGTTCAAAAGTTCAAAAGTTCAAAAACGACCTTTATGTGCATGGGGAGCGTTTCACCAAACATAATTAATGAGTTCCACAGACTTTCTGCTCTCATTAAGCCAGGCTTACATCCAGTCTTACTGTCATGACAGATCAGTGGTTTGTGCATTTGGGACTCCCACCTAACAATATAATCCAGGGAGCACCAAATGTTGACCCTACAGATGTATTATACATACATACAGTGTAATACAATATATAGCTGTTTCAATATATAGCTGCCCTTTGGGCTTTGAAGCATCACAATATAGTAGAATGGAACAAAAGAATGGTGGTCTCAGGTGTCTAAACTACCAACTGGTCCATCTCTGCATTCGAAAGTTTTTTCACTTCGGTGTACACCTAGGTCTGTCCATAGTTTTTTTTGTTTTTTTTGTTGTAGTCCATGTGTCCTGTTTGTAGCATGTTCAGAAAGTCTGCCAAAGCCCCTGCACTCACCCACAGCGGGGAATACTTACTCATACAGAGATATTAATCTTAGTCAGTTTATATAAAATTATAAAATGCTGAGGCATATCTGTATCTTGCCAGCTTATAATGACGGGGGAAACATATTATAAGAATTCATAGAATGGCCTCACTGGACAAATTGATAGGGTTTAAATGAACTGTCTGATTCTTAATTTCCCCCCTTTTGGAATAATGAATTGGACTGGAGTACTGGATTTTGTTCAGCAACTGAACAAAAATGATCTGTGAACGTATTAGCTTTCCCCACAATAAATACTTTCCCCCTGGTCCTTTCATCACTGACAGCGCCATGTTTAATGAGAGAGCAGAATTTTCCATTTCTGTGGCAGGGATGCGGGATTTAATTTTAGATTTCACATCTTGAAGATAACTGCAATGAATGACAGATATAAATGTTTCCACAGAAGTTCTCTTTCAGAAGTTCCACAACTTTGATTCCTGTCCCAGTTTTATTCATTTGTAAATGATGTGGCCATTTCATTATTTTGTACTCAGGACAACAAATATGTACATCATTTGGGACTGATGTTAATGCATCCATGACCTGGTGTCTATCATGACTGGGAAATATAGGAAAAAATATCGGTATATTACATTAAAACAACAGTCATGTCCCTTTGTCATACTGCTGGAATTATTACAATGACAAAAGACAGAAATATTAAATAACTCAATGACAGTGCACCGAGCCAAAATATTAAACAACATCAAAAATGGCAACAAGATGTGTAAATGTATTTATGTCAGGTGTGACTGTGGTACCATGTGGTCTCAGCAGGGTTGTTAACGTGGGCCAGGCTTCACTGGCTGCTTTCCAACACCTGCTAATTCCAATTCCCCTCCTGAGGTGATCTCCAAGGGCTCCATGCAGAATGCTGGAGTGTTGTAATTCAGAGGATGTACTCTGTAAAGTAAAATCTATTATTAATAAGGTCAATTTCCACCCATTTGTGCCTCTGCACCTTTATTGGGCATACTCATTTATGAACTCCTTTGGGGTTATAAATGCCTTTTACTTGCATGTAACATGAAAAATGTGGCTATTTTAGTCCTAACCTGGGAAATGGTCACGATCATCCATATACGTATGCATGAATGTGTCCTAATTAATGAAAAAAAATACGTTGAACAAATTGTTAGTGCTGAAACATGATGTAAACAAGTGTAACTACAAACAAATAAAGCTTCATAAATGCTTAATAATGCAAATATTCAATAGTACTTTAGTAGTAGATTGACATTTATAAAGCTGCCTTTAACTACAGATGTAAATAGGTTACCTACCTAGCTAGCTAGCAACCCACACTATGGGACAATGGCAGCGATATTCCTATCATTCTTATCATATCATCCTATGTTGTTCCCTACATGTATCATTCTGACCCTACCACTTATTATGTTTCAGTTTTTTCAGTTTCTATACCTCATAAACATAACAAACAGTTTTGAGTTTAGTTTAATTTTATCATACTGCCGCTTATATTATAAATATAAATATAAATAATCAATATTTATTATTTCCTGCTTTTGTTTTTTGCATTAAAGCTCATTTGTGTAGTCAAATTAACTATTTTGAAAATGTGTATGAAAATACAATTTATACAAGCTACAGTAAATGCAGCAACCAATTTTGGTTCCAATATATAACCATACGTAAAATCACAAAACATTACATTACATTACAATTATTTGGCAGACGCTTTAATCCAAACCAAACTTGAAACTCTAATCTCAGGCACCTGGATATATGCTCACAGTGAACACATATTCACACATTGTTATGGAATAAATGGAACCCTTAAGATAAAAAAGATACTGAAAGGAAATGACCAGAATGCATAGAGAGGACAGTGAAAGTTCACTGAGATTGAACATGATGACTATTTTCATTGGTGGACTGGAAAATACTAATCATTTTCTGGCATCAGCATCAAGACACAGGTATGGCTAATGGTGGATCAGATAAATTTGAAAGAATTTTACATTTTATTTCTGAGAGTCTGTTGCAGCAAATTCATATAAAATGTGGCCCAGGAGCAAAACTTCTACTTTAATGTGAATGTTTTTTTCTAAGTCATAGAACTGTTGCCAAAGAATGTGAATAGTGGGCTGTTTCTGTAAATTCAGATTTTCCTGTTTGCATTTTTGACACACCATCTGAGCCATCAAGGTCAGCTTCATACATAAGCCAGCATTAGCTCAATGACAAGTCAAACAGGGCCTTTGAGCACATCCGGGACAGCGTGGCTGGTTGATTGTGATAGGATGAACTGATGCAAGAAGCCAATCCACTGGCTGGCTAACAATGGATTTAACTGGAAAAGAAATGATCTCACTTGCATTTGTTATAATGGACAATGCAGTCACTTTTGTGGGAAGGAGAGAAAGAGAATCTCACTGGTGCACAAACAGTATGTACGTAGAGCTTATGAGAAGCAGCAGAACGCGAGAATAAGTGCCTAGAAAAACCAACAGCATAGCATTCCGGTCCGGCCCACTTCAAGTACTGGTTATAGCCCAGTATACACAGTATATATATATTTTCTATGTTACGGTTCCGAGTATGAACTGGACTCAAATGCACGACTCAAACACAGGAAGTCAAATTCTCCAATATTTTATTGCTTCGACCAGAATTCCTCCTGAAGCATAGGGAGAACAAGACTAGTCAGTTACTAGTAGGAACTGGACTCAATGCACGACACACAATACAGGGAGCGATAGGCTCCAATAAATTATTGCTTTGACCAGAATCCCTCCTGAAGCATAGGGAGAACATTTAAAGACAAACAGTCCGGGTGGTGGGTACAGCAGCGGATGAGCGGGAGCGGGAGAGGCCAGGGGCTGGTGGTGGTGACAGGAATCCGGGCAGGCTGAGCAGAGGACGAGCAGGGAGCGGGGAGCAGGGCAGAGCGGAGTGGCAGGAATAATTGCAGGTTAGCAGAGCGGGGTCCCGGCTGGACGTGCACACAGCAGCAGGATGGCAGCAGCAGCAGCACAAGCAGGAAGCAGGCACCGCCGCCGGATAGTAGAGCTGGAGCACCGGCTACATGCACACACAGCAGTTGGTTTGGCAGGAACAGCAGCACAAGCAGGGAATACGAACAACTGCAGGTTGGTAGACTCAGAGCAGACAAAAGTTAGTACAGCGAGGCAGGACAGACTGAACAGCGAAACAGGTAAAACACGGGACACAAGAGGATGGGAGTGAGAACATCACATTCTAATTACTTAAAACATTATATTCTATTTGCCTGATTGTATTTAGAGAACAAACTACATCTCAATATATAGTTTTTCTGTCAAAAAGATTGGGTAATATTTCTTCTTGGTGCCTTGCCAATTTTCTACTAAGGGCAAGCATCTTGAAAAGCAAGTAAGAAAGTAGCAGCAAGTTCATTTGCTCATGATCATTGTAATTCTTGCTGTTGTTGTTGTTATTTTGCTCCACCTACACAAGGACAAGGTATCCAATATATCCAATATATTAGCTAGCATGTAGCTAAAGCTTTGCATAGCTAAGCCAGTTTACACCTTATATATTTGTCACCACTGTGTGGTTTGTAACAACAATTCCTTTATATTGAACAAACTATGTAGAATAAATTATTGATTTCTTTTAAGTGTAGAATTTTTTTTTTTTCCCCCATGGCAATAACATTATCTATCTCTCTGGATAATCTTGCTAGCAATGATGTTGAATCACACTGTTCTGTTCCGTGCCAATGTCCTCAAAGTTTTGCATAATATGTTTACTTAGACAGAAAAAGCAATGAAATGTAATTTCACAGCAGACAAACAACAGAATAGCAACTATTGTACTGTTGCTATTCATTCTTTGTCTTACACTGTGCACTGTGTACTGTGTAAGACTATAGAATGAGGGCCATTTAATAGGCCTAAACAGAACAAAACAAAGATGAAATACTACTTAGGTTATATAACTGTTTACAAATTGCTTTAACCAACCTGTTTTATTATTTGCAGTAATTGGTACTCTAAAGTGGGCAATGTACTCTCATCTAAGGTAGAGTCTTTTTTGTTTTATTTTGTAGTTACTTCATTTTGGGAAAGTAAGCACATTGATACAATAAACGAACTGCAGGCGAGCATTATGCAAATGCCTTTTCTTGATTTCAGAGTGCTTTTAGCCTGCTTCACTAGTTCCAAAGGGAAACCAAAGGTATTATTATTCAGAGAATGATTGACCTTTATCAACATGAAAGCCTGGACAGATAAAATTGAGTTAGTGAATTTCCTATATGGATATTTCTCAAACCTGAATCAGTAAAGGGAAAAAAATACTGGTTACACTAAGACCTTGGTTATATTTGTTTCTGTATATTCTCCTGTTAAAGTTATGATATTATGATATGCAAAGTATCACACTTTGCTTCTTCTTGCAGACCAATCAAGCCACCATTTCCAATGTAATGTTTGGAAATTTTTGCTTTAAGAACTGTTCATTCAACATCACACCACAGAAGAGGTATGTCGGTCTTTCCCTGAGTAAAATAAGCTGTTATAATATGTAGTGCATACCTTTCCATAAGTGCATAGAAGAGTTGCAGTAATCCAGGGAGAACTCACCAAGACCTCATTAACTATTAATTTGGGCCCATTTCCATAAACTAGCCTTAGCAGAAAAGGTTAAATACAGAGACTTTTGGGACAACCAGTCAAAGTACAGTAAAATAAAATGTTAAAGGCTACGTAAGAAACATTCAAGACTGCACATTTTTGAGTGGAGTATCGGTCAGCTCAAACAGACCCATTATTTCAAATAGCAAAACTGATAATCTTCCGTGTTTCTTTATTTTTGTCTGCAAACAACATATTTCTCCAATATTTTGAAGACTTGCTTGACATTTCCTGAGAGAACATGAACTGTTCATCTAATGTCACACATTTTGGATCAGGCCTCTTTTGACATTATCAAGAGAAAATAGCTCATGCATATCTGAGAGCTGCTACGTGGTCTATTTGCAAAATGTTTGGCTTGCCTTTCTCATGAAACCTCAGGGAACACTGAACACTTTGAAAATGCAGAATCACCCTCAGTAACTTCACTCAGAAACTATAGCAATTTGCACAGTGTCAGTCATCTCCTTCTTATTGTCGTTAATGTCAAGTACAAATTTATAGATTGTAGAGGAAATCTCATTAATGTCTATTGTTAAGAGTGAAGTGCAAAAAAAAAGAAGAAGATTGCCTTTACCAGGACAGTATGACACAGTGGGTACATTGTGAGGCAGATTGTGATGAAGTGCAACTCTGCTATTTCGGATACTGTATACAGCAGCAACTGGTCAAGTTAAATTGATGTGCCCCCTGCAGCACGGCACATATTTTAGAAATGATTTCCTACAGAAGGCAGAGCAGGTCGACCGTGGAAAGATAAAATTCTGTAGAAAAAAGTGAGGTAATTCTGACTTTATGTTTTTCAAGAAAGTGCATTGGTGACATGTTCATTTACCCCCTCAGTCCAGTGTAGACATCCAGCCAATATAATAGGCTTTATGGGTGCCTCTAAGCATTTCTGGCTCATGAGGAATTCTTTCTCCCAACTCAGCCATTTCTACCAAATGGCATGGAAGCTGTCTAGAACACGATTCTCATCCTCGTTATCAGAAGATGTCTGTTATTTTGTATTATATTCCTCAGAATTACTCAGAAGACATCTGGAACGTGGATGATTATATTAAGCATCTTCCCTAATGTACTTGTACTGTGTGAACAGGTTGCGTGAATTAAAAGGTGCTATATTGAAATCATGTGTAGGCTTACTGTAATAGTGATAGTTCCTATCAGTCATAAATATTTTGGGTGGACGTAAAGGAGACCAAATTAAAATTAATTTGCAAGAATGTATCTACAAGTGCATGTGTGGCTTATCAAAAACAGCAACTCAAATCTTATCATTCTTTGAGTTGTCTTTCATTAATTTATGATAAATGATATGTAACCAATTTCAAATGTACTAATTTGTTTATGTGGAGTCAAAGACATACACTACTCACAAAAAGTTAGGGATATTTGGCTTTCGGGTGAAATTTATGGAAAATGTAAGTTCACGCTACAGTGATATTATACGTATCATGAAAGTAGGGCATTTAAGTAGAAGCATGCAATGGTGATTTCCTCATCTCAAACAATTTATTGAAACAAAAGCCAACAACAGTGGTGGGTATACCACAACAAAAATGTCAATGTCTCAATTGTCATGGTTTTGACCCTGTTTCCCCTTGCGGTCGTTCTCTTTGGTGGCCACGCGAGGGCGCTGCCCTTTTGGTAGATGCTTGCTCCGCCCTGCTGAGTTGTCTGATCTTTTGTTAAGCGTTTACACCTGTTGCTTGTCTCCTGGAGAGGGGTATATAAGCCTACCGTTTTCTACGTTCGGGTCTTCGACATTAATTGTTAATTGTTTTGTATTGTGGTGTATGTTTGGTTGTGAGTGCTCGTACCATTTTGGCTACTCGCCCATTTTTAACGTCTCTTGGTGAGATAGGGCTTATTTCTTGCTGGCTTACTAGTGGATTATCTCGTAGAAGTTTGGGACTGTAAAATCTCTGCTCTAGTTTCGCCTGTGTGCGTTTTCCTCCGTGTATGGAGATTTGGGCGATGGTCGGAACTGTGTTCTGTTCGCCTCTCAGTGCATGTGGTCTCATAGGAGATCTGGCGTTTCGCTTCGGCTGGGTTGCTTAGCTTGTCGAAGTGTAGAGTAACTGTTCTTTGTTCCTTTTCGCCGGTTAATGGTTTTCTTATAGAGAGACCTGGCGTGTTAGCTTCTACTGATTTCCTGGTTACGGTAAGCCAGTTAGTAGCTTGGTACGGTTTTTCCCTGTTGTCTCCTTCTCGTGGACTACGTTCCCCTTTGTTGTGACTCAGGGTTTTTATTTATATTGAGGCTGTCGTGCTATTTGCGTAGGTCTTTGTTACAACAGTCCTGTTCGCCTTTTTGCCTGCGAGACGATTGTTGTGAACTGTTGTTCTGTTTCGTTCTCCGGGTGTGTTGTCTCCTTGTGTGGAGCTTGGGCGATGCTGTGGACGTGTTTATGTCTGACTGCGTGTTTTTAATAATAATAGCCTCGGAACGTTAGCTCTGTTCCATTTCGCCTCGTTTTCATTTATTCCTTTACTGAGAGGCTAGGGCGGTTGTTCCAATCTAAGTTGGCGTGAGTCTTTTGGATAGTAGTTATGGGACGACGGTGCTCCGTTCGGCTCACCTGTAAAATGTTTCTCCTTCCTGGGAGATCGGGTGTTTACCGCTTTGCTTTCTGCATTTGACTGCTACTTATTAAACTAGCCATGGAACGTTAAATCTCGGTTCCATTTTCGCCTCGTTTAATTTATTCGTTTGTTGAGAGGCTAGGGCGGTTGTTCCATTTTAGCTTGCGTTAGTCCGTGCATAGTAAAGTTATGGGACGACGGTGCTCCGTTCGGCTCACCTGTAAAATGTTTCTCTCTCCTGGGAGATCGGGTGTTTACCCTCTTTGTGTTCTGCATTGGACTGCGAGCCTATTTATCCCGCCATGGAACGTTAAATCTCTGTTCCTTTCGCCTCCTCTTATTGTATTATTTTTGCAGTGTTTTCTGACTATGTTTTTTGTTTGTCTGCACTACTCGCCCGTTATGTGTCGTTTCCGAGACAGGGCGCGTATTATTTCTGACTGTACAGTATCCTGTCCTTGCGCTCTGTTGGCGTGTGACAGTGATCCAGTTAGTAGCGTCTGTAGTTGTGTTCGTTGTTCGTTTGTTTGTCTGCACTACTCGCTCGTTCTTATGTGTCTCGTTTCCGAGACAGGGCGCGTATTATTTCTGACTGTACAGTATCCTGTCCTTGCGCTCTGTTGGCGTGTGACAGTGATCCAGTTAGTAGCGTCTGTAGTTGTGTTCGTTTGTCTTGTCTCCTCCCTTATCTGCGGGTATCCCGCCTTAGTGGCCTAAGGGCTTAATGATTCCCCTTGCTGCGTTTGGCTCCTCCCATCTCACACGTCACGCCCCATTACAGAATGTAGAAGCCATTACCGGGGCCAGCGGCTTTTTTAGGGGAATTCTTTTTTATTAAGAGGGGTTAATGGTTACTGTTTTTGGTTTGTGTCTTGGTGGTTTTAGTGAGTATCCCTTGGGTTTTATTTGTTTTCCAGCTACCCTGGTAGGTAGGCGCCGAGTGGGCCAGTTTGCCTTATTTGGTTTCCCTGCGGCCCACTACTTTATTATTTTGCCTTTTTTATTTTTGAGGTAATCCCGAGTGGGGATTTTATCCCTGTCAGGGGTACGCATTTCAAGGGCTTTGGTCTCAGTTTGTAGGCCATTGCCCTTGAGTTAAGCGTTCAAAGTCGCCTCTTGCTCGGCACGCCTCACGAAGACAGATAGGCGTTAGTAAGGTTCTGGGTAGGTAGTCAGTACCAGGGTGCTGAGTATTTCTCCAGGGTACTTTTAGCCAGGCACTTATTTGTTCCACACCCCCCTCACCCTTAGTCCCACCCTCCCTTCCCTTCCAAAAAAAAAAAAAAGAAAAAAAAAAGATAAAATAAAATATATTTGTATGTGTTTTGTCGGGTATTTCTCTCCAGGAACGTCCGCATGGTTTTTATTTCTGGGGTCGCCTGGGTCGCCCCTTAGAGGGGGGGTCCTGTCATGGTTTTGACCCTGTTTCCCCTTGCGGTCGTTCTCTTTGGTGGCCACGCGAGGGCGCTGCCCTTTTGGTAGATGCTTGCTCCGCCCTGCTGAGTTGTCTGATCTTTTGTTAAGCGTTTACACCTGTTGCTTGTCTCCTGGAGAGGGGTATATAAGCCTACCGTTTTCTACGTTCGGGTCTTCGACATTAATTGTTAATTGTTTTGTATTGTGGTGTATGTTTGGTTGTGAGTGCTCGTACCATTTTGGCTACTCGCCCATTTTTAACGTCTCTTGGTGAGATAGGGCTTATTTCTTGCTGGCTTACTAGTGGATTATCTCGTAGAAGTTTGGGACTGTAAAATCTCTGCTCTAGTTTCGCCTGTGTGCGTTTTCCTCCGTGTATGGAGATTTGGGCGATGGTCGGAACTGTGTTCTGTTCGCCTCTCAGTGCATGTGGTCTCATAGGAGATCTGGCGTTTCGCTTCGGCTGGGTTGCTTAGCTTGTCGAAGTGTAGAGTAACTGTTCTTTGTTCCTTTTCGCCGGTTAATGGTTTTCTTATAGAGAGACCTGGCGTGTTAGCTTCTACTGATTTCCTGGTTACGGTAAGCCAGTTAGTAGCTTGGTACGGTTTTTCCCTGTTGTCTCCTTCTCGTGGACTACGTTCCCCTTTGTTGTGACTCAGGGTTTTTATTTATATTGAGGCTGTCGTGCTATTTGCGTAGGTCTTTGTTACAACAGTCCTGTTCGCCTTTTTGCCTGCGAGACGATTGTTGTGAACTGTTGTTCTGTTTCGTTCTCCGGGTGTGTTGTCTCCTTGTGTGGAGCTTGGGCGATGCTGTGGACGTGTTTATGTCTGACTGCGTGTTTTTAATAATAATAGCCTCGGAACGTTAGCTCTGTTCCATTTCGCCTCGTTTTCATTTATTCCTTTACTGAGAGGCTAGGGCGGTTGTTCCAATCTAAGTTGGCGTGAGTCTTTTGGATAGTAGTTATGGGACGACGGTGCTCCGTTCGGCTCACCTGTAAAATGTTTCTCCTTCCTGGGAGATCGGGTGTTTACCGCTTTGCTTTCTGCATTTGACTGCTACTTATTAAACTAGCCATGGAACGTTAAATCTCGGTTCCATTTTCGCCTCGTTTAATTTATTCGTTTGTTGAGAGGCTAGGGCGGTTGTTCCATTTTAGCTTGCGTTAGTCCGTGCATAGTAAAGTTATGGGACGACGGTGCTCCGTTCGGCTCACCTGTAAAATGTTTCTCTCTCCTGGGAGATCGGGTGTTTACCCTCTTTGTGTTCTGCATTGGACTGCGAGCCTATTTATCCCGCCATGGAACGTTAAATCTCTGTTCCTTTCGCCTCCTCTTATTGTATTATTTTTGCAGTGTTTTCTGACTATGTTTTTTGTTTGTCTGCACTACTCGCCCGTTATGTGTCGTTTCCGAGACAGGGCGCGTATTATTTCTGACTGTACAGTATCCTGTCCTTGCGCTCTGTTGGCGTGTGACAGTGATCCAGTTAGTAGCGTCTGTAGTTGTGTTCGTTGTTCGTTTGTTTGTCTGCACTACTCGCTCGTTCTTATGTGTCTCGTTTCCGAGACAGGGCGCGTATTATTTCTGACTGTACAGTATCCTGTCCTTGCGCTCTGTTGGCGTGTGACAGTGATCCAGTTAGTAGCGTCTGTAGTTGTGTTCGTTTGTCTTGTCTCCTCCCTTATCTGCGGGTATCCCGCCTTAGTGGCCTAAGGGCTTAATGATTCCCCTTGCTGCGTTTGGCTCCTCCCATCTCACACGTCACGCCCCATTACATCAATAACTTGTCATGTGCCCTTGAGCATCAATTACAGCTTGACAACGACGTCTCATGCTGTTCACAAGTCGACTTATTGTCTGCTGAGGCATGGCATCCCACTCTTCTTGAAGGGCGGCCCTCAGGTCATTGAGGTTCTGGGGTACAGAGTTACGAGCCTCTACACGGTGAGTCAGCTGATCCCATAGGTTTTCTATGGGATTCAGGTCTGGAGAAAGTGCAGGCCACTCCATTTGAGGTACCCCAGTCTCCAGCAGCCTTTCCCTAATGATGCGACCTCGATGAGCTGGAGCATTGTCGTCCATGAAGATGAAATTAGGCCTGTGTTGTTCATGCAGGGGCACAATGACTGGATTAATGATGTTATTCAGGTAGTATGGGCTTGTCACTGTACCATTCACAAAGTGTAGGGCAGTTCTGTATTGACTAGACACACCTGCCCACACTGTAACACCGCCACCACCAAAGGGTCGTCTGGTGACAACAGTGGCTGATGCATAGCGCTCTCCTTGACGTCTCCAACATCGTTGGCGGCCATCATTTCTGCTCAACGTGAATCGACTTTCATCAGAGAACAGCACTGAGGCCCACTGGTCCCTCGTCCAGCGTAAATGCTCCCTGGCCCATGCAAGACGATGACGCCTGTGCCTGGTGGTGTGGTCAGGTACCCTTGCAGGTCGTCTAGCACGCAGACCACGCTGATGTAAACGGTTTCGAATGGTCTGACGTGACACTTGGGTGCCTCTCACCTCCCTTAAATGTGCCTGGAGTTGAGTGGCATTCATCATCCGGTTCCGCAGGGCACTGTTCACAATGAAGCGGTCATCAGTGTGGGATGTGGCCAAAGGACGTCCACTTCTATGCCTTTCTGTGACTCTTCCAGTCTCTCTGTATCTCTGTTGCAACCTGCTGATGACACTCTGTGACACTCTAAGCTCAGTGGCCACTTCCCTCTGAGAACATCCTGTTTGAAGCCTCGCAATGGCGAGGTACTGTTGATCAATTGTTAGGTGTCGTCTTGGTCTCATGATGTCAAAATGTGAACAGCATGATGAAGAGGACTGTTTAAATACCAATTCTAATTGAACCAGGAAATTTATTGGTCGATTCATGGATCAAACACCTGTTGTGAATTTTGCCGTTCAGCTCCTTGTTAGAGAACAGCAAGTTGTGCAAAAAGTACTGAAACATTGAATAGTTGGACATGTGCATTCAAAAGTTTAGAGAAGGTCAAATTAATTTCACCTGTAAAGGTTATAGTGCATTTTAGGTTCATCCTGAAATTTCACCCGAAAGCCGAATATCCCTAACTTTTTGTGAGTAGTGTAGCTGGGGGCATATGTTCATGTTGGACTCCACCTACAGGTATATATGTGAGCAGGTGCTGTCTTATATTATCAAAAGAAATTTTGAGTCAGGATCAGAGGGCAGCCTAGGTGAGTGCATGAAGCTGATTTAACAGACTATGAAGTGGAGTCAAACAATGAATAGCAAGGCAAACCTGGCATTCTGCACCTTGCCATAAGACAACGGAAATCCTCTCTTAAGTCTTAAAAATAACACAAACAGAAACTACATTCATCCTGCTCCAGTTTGAGCAAAATCCAAATACAGCTTAAGGATATCTTTACACCTAGATTTCTGACTTCTTCACATCTGCCACTTCCAATTCCGAACTGCTTACTGCGATTCATGGAATAACTAGCAATCCCAGCCCTTGTATATGTACCTGTGGGTAAACCATACTTTACAACTCTACTGATTATGTTGTGTCTGTGAACATCAGCAGGACATTTCATGACACAAACAAGTACGACAAATCAAGTCAGTCTCTTGGATCATCCCTTAGAGTCATGACATGACTCATAAAAATCGATTGCCTCAAAAATGTGCCAGTCTGCCTGTCCAGGCTACAAATGCTGCACAATAGCAAGTCCTCCACCACAGGTTTATATACGATGCGGTATGGCCCCTAGTGTAGCAGCAAAACTGAAGCACCCGTGTTTCTTTGTCCTCATAAGCGGAAAAAAGCAGTCAAAACATTCCGACACCACAGTTTGTAGAGCTTACATATATATTCCAGTAAATGCAGAAAATGCTCTGTAAGGATGTCTTAATGTGCTTTTTTTTTTTGCTGGAACCTTTGGGGTTCATAACAATACACTTCAGAACAGTTCCTGCTCAGCAATTAAATATGTAAATTGGCTTTTCATTGATTGTATTAATTTTTATCTTAGTCAGAATCTTATACTTAGGTGTTATACTTGTTGGCCTTATAATACACATTTAAGGGGGCACTTACTGGTATGGATTTGATTCAGAAAAGGGTTAAAGAGTCTGTGTCACTTTTATTGGGAATTGTGAAGTATTTTTGTTTCCATCATAGGAAGAAGGAATTTGATTGAGGTTTACCTATTTGTACAGTATTGATGCTCATCACTTCATGCCTGCTCAATTCTCAGATGGCTCTGCTCTAGTTGAAACCAGACACACTTGATTACTCCAGTTCCGTGAACACACATGCTGACTCAAGGCTAACTCTGAAATCGATTAATGTCACCATATTGCAAGTTCTTTGATGTTCCATAAAATTCAGCAACCTAACTACTTAAGTGTAATCTTACTTCTACAGGATGTTGAACTGTTGATGTGCATTTGATCGTGAGTTTTATTGCAACTGATGTACGTTTTACTTCGAGGATATAAAAAATGATAATGCTATAAAAGACTTTTGCAATAACAGATGCACTAAAGTTGTGAGGAGTGGAGTTTGATAGAGAAAGGGTGTAAGTGTGGTTGGGTGGGAAAATATATATTTTTTAAATCTGTTTAGAGATTTGCTGCATACTTGCACATTTATTTGTCTGCAAGTTTGAAATACAAATGTGCAAAATGTAACATCTTCATTTCACACGCAAACATGCATTACAGTCAAAATCGTACACATTTGATTCCCAGAACAGACAGAAAAATATGCAAAATGTGATTATGCGAAATATGAGCAGTCACATTGGGAAATGATGCCTTATGTGCTCATAAAATATCATGGAGTGTTATATCATTTTGAAATGTAGGAAAGTATGGGATATTTGAACAAATATGAACTACATTGACAGTTCCAATTGTAGCAATAAATGTGTGAACCAAGGGTTCCTCTCTCAGATATTTATGTTTAGCCTCATGTGATGTTTGGGTCAATGATACATGATACAATGAAAAATGATAAAATTAATATTTCTTTTCAATCTGAAAATGGTTTGTTGAAAATGAACATTGTTACATTGCAAGCACTGAGAACCTGTCTGCTCCTGCTTTCTCACAATCTTTACCCTCTGCTGTGCGGAAACCTGCACAATGTTATTCTGGAACCTATTCCAAAATATTCTAAACATTCAACATTTTCTTGCACTGTACCCCTCACATCTGCAGATCGGGGGAGGGACAAAACTGCTGTGAGGGCATTTGAGCTAAGAGACCGAAACAAATAGTGACGTGGATGATGAGGAAGTGTCAGAATACGAGGATAATGTAGAAATCAGATGATTATAGCGGATATTTTACATTAATTTTTACATGAATCACAAAAAGCGAATGACACTTTCATTTTTAAATGATGTGATCTAGCAGAGGAAGAGGACAAACATTAACCGCATATACTATCTATATTGTTTGGAATTGATATAAAGACAATATATGTTGAGTATTTTTACGTAAATTTTTGTTTCTGAATTGCTTTAAAATCCCAATAATGTCCCGGGTCAATTTGAACAGAACAGGGTTAAAGTAAAGACTGAAAAAAAGGTTTACTTCGGAATGTGAAACTGATTGAAATGGCTGCAAAAATAATATCTTATTTAGGAAAACATAGCATGCACACTTGATACTTGTGTTATAGATCCATAATCTATAATGTGCAAAACCCTTGATAATTCATCCAATGCTATCCTGTACAAAACAGCTGAGGCATGTCATGTTACAGATCCGGGATTGTATATGGCAAGGCCTGGAGCCTCATTTATAAAACTTTGCACAGGTTCTACACTAAGGTTATATACAGTATACATGAAAGTAGAAAACTGCACACGCTAAAAAATATCCTGATTTATAAAACTGTATGCACAACCGCACACAATTTTCAACTATCAACTTGAAATTGTGCGTACGTGCACAAGCCTAGTATCCCGCCCTGTTAACTCCCACAATTAACAATAACTGGTTAATGGAACGCCCAGTGTGAATATGATTTGCATATAAATCAGATTGTCATTCCAATTCATTGTCAGGGAAAATGGAGAAGGGACACTGCAAAACAAAGAAGAGAAACTTCATGGAGTGTGAAATTGAGACGCTTGTTACCGAGGTAGAGGTCAGACGGGCTATATTGTTTGGTGGAAATAGTTCTGGCATAACCAATAAAAGGAAATTTGTCATTGCAGCCAAACCATTTCGGAAATTAAACAGAAGTGGTCGGATATTAAAGTGGATGCAAATTTCATAAGGTTACACTACCATAGTCAGGAATTAATGATTTTTGCTATTAATTGAGTCAAGACTCAGTCTGTGAATACGATGCGATGATACTATATTGTCTGATTACACAGAAAAAATCTTTCATCTTGAAGTGTTTCACATAGTTACAAACATGAAAGACAGATAGCCTACATCCACTCGAAACATACAGATATTACATCCACGTAAATATCTCCCCGATTTAACCCTTAGCCATCAAATTGAAATTGCATTGTTGGACCTTGCATTCAGCATTCGATTGTATTCTGGGATTAAAGAGCATCTGTACTGTTGGGATTATATAATCCCTTACAAAAAATAAGTTTATTCAAGTGTGCTATTAGTATACTTCTTTTAAACTAAAAATAAGTGAGTATGCTTTCAGTTTAGTTTTTATGTACTTATCAGATATATACTAAACAAAATTATACTTAAGTATACTACTAGTACATTGATATTAGTATACTTACTACATAAAGTATACTTGGAAAATATACTTGAACTTTACTTAAGTTTACTTAATACAATTGAATTTAAGTATACTTTTTTTTGGTAAGGGATGCCTCCCAGATGGCATAAACTGAAAATTAAAATGTAACACATAGGATGTGTCATCGGCTGTATTATAATTTTTCGGACAGTCTGGATGCTGAAATATGGACTTTTGGACTAACACCAAATCGACAAGACACTACTCAGGCAGGATGTTCCGGCATATGATTACTAGAACTCTACGTACTTTGATACGGAGTGAAAGGAATTGAGTGAAACAGCTCTATAATATCTGTACGTACTGTATATCACTGCTTTGCTATCAGAGTTGCCAATTCCCACAATATCCAAAATGTGCACACGAATGGGCCATAGTTTGCGTAAATGTGCACATTTTGACGTCAAGTTTGTTTTTATAAATCCCAAATCCACAGGGAAAGTGGCATACCTATCTTTTTTTGTGCATACACACCGTTTGTAAATTTGATTTCCAGTGGAAGGATCATACAAGATCGCTTTTAATCAATAGAGCAGTGTGCTCTCCCTTGATAACTGTAAATAGCCTTTCAAATACCACATATGCATCATCTAACTAATGTTACCAGTTTTTAGTTACTCACTCTATTTAATCTGTTAGCACAAATGTTGCCTATGTGAATAAATTTACTAAACATGTGAGAAGTACTGTCAGTGAAATATTTGTTTGATCATCGTGGTGATGTTCCCAGTATGGTTGATAAATTCCCGGGATTCATGCTTTTATGAGAGCTAAATATTTCTGCAGTTTTATTTTGCTTCAAGACACTTAAATGTCCAGTTTTGTAGAGTTAAACAAGATAATAGGTCCTGTATCCATCCTGGTCCATCATAAATCGGAACATATCTAGGACAAAAATCATTGTTTATCCCAGTCACTACTCGAGGACGTAACGCACGTGGGCAGTAGTGCAGAGTAATGTTTTCTCAACCTCAAGGGAAAGTGCTATGTCGCTTTGCTGTCAGCTTTAACAAGATATGTTATTTTTGGGCGTGAAGGCCACTGCGCATCCTGAACTTTTGCACTGTGACAGTGTGCTTAAGTTGCATCACTTTGTTCAATGGTCCTCATAGTTGCACCCGTGGGCATTTGTGTGCCTGTTTGCACTGCCCACCCAATGCGCGACCGTTTTTTCCCTCGTTCCGAAGAAGCATGGGAGCAAACATGCAGGATTAAATTTATTCACGATTATCGCACAACATAAGCGATACGTGAAAAGCAGCACGTGACACTGATGCGCAGATAATCATTGCTCATTCGCTACTGCAACCGTGCCACAATGATGTATTCCGCAAACCCGTCGCATGTGCATGCATGCGCGCATATTTATTTTTGAAAAGAGCGAATGCAGATTAACGGTAATCCAATATTGTTTCCTCTTGACTGCGCTGAAGGGGTTTACGGGTATTAAAAATGGCTCGCTGCTCCCATCTGTTGATCCCGGCTCCAGGTGGCCAATCAAGTGGCACCGATCTATTGACTGAAGTGTAGTGTTGCTGTGCCTGTGTTTACCGCAAACACATTATATCGTTTCATGTTTTTAAACCCCATTCAATTTTAGGATCAATCGTGTATGAGGCCGTGAGAAGTGCAGAAAGCGCTTTATTAAATTACGCATGCCAAAGGTCATTTTGTTTATGGATTATAATTTTATATTGCATTGCACATTTGCATTAGAACATTGTCATCAGATCTGTATCAGTAATCCAGATTAAAACAGCATGATTATAGTGGATTATTGATGTGCATTACTAGATTTGCTGATCTGTGATACTGATTCCCTATATTTCCGATGGGAGTGCAACTGTATGGTGGTGACATATCGACATACACACTAGGTCATTCCGTACTAGTAGAGGCAAAGTGAGCAGAAATGCAGGGCATGTATTTTCATACATAGTGATTTTTTTTAATGCAGTTTTTATATTAGCTTGCAAAGTCGATTGGCGGATTTGATGGTTCTGAAGATATAAAATGTCATAACCTAACACACAGTCAAGGCCAGTAAAAAACATAACCTGGAAACAAAATGGTCCTCGTCCCGGAATGATTGAGCTGAAATGTTTTACTGTGGCGGCAGAATGAAAGGAAGAGCTGGTTTTGTCTGCCTGCTGCCTTGTTCATCACGATTCAGAACGACAACCCGTGTTTTGTTTGAGTCAAACAAAGGGACTGCAAAGAGCTTATTCAGAACAAAGTGAGTGGATGACACTTGAAGATGCCTGCCATACCCTGATGGTGCTGACATGCGCAGCTCCTTCGAGATGGTGCACAGTCCAACTCCAACTCCCCAGTTAATCCTCTCCCGAGATGACAACGCTCTCCCTCTTCCCGCTAATTTCCCCTACTCTCTCTCTCGCTCTCTGCATTCTGTCCCCTTACAGATACCGTCTATAATCCTTTAAACCCACCTTCCAACTGCCCTTCCCCTTCCCCACACCTATCCTCCAGCACCTCCCCTGACATCTCCTCTACGCTGAAGTCATACCTATAGAGTAGATGTGTCCCTGCAGTTGTAAAACAAGCTCCTGTCAACCTCTGCTCAAGAAACCTACTCTTGACCCCCTCTGTTATCCACAACTACAGGCCTGTCTCTCTTCTTCCTTTTCTCCCCAAAACCCTTGAATGTGGTCTTTTCAACCAACTCTCTCCTTTTTATCACTCAAAATGTCCTCCTAGACCCTCACCAGTCTGGCTTCAGTGCTGGCCACTCATCCTGACCACTGATTATCCTTATTTTTGGATTTCCTTTTAGAATAACAATGTTGTATGTATAGCTGTAACGTATGTTAGTTGTATTCATTTTGTTTTCAATACTACTTGGCAGTTTGTTTGGTTAACTTTACACTATAAATATATAGTGGATTTTCTAGGCCTTCTTGGTGATACCACACATATTTCTGAGACTAAGTGATGTTATCCAGCTTTGTAAGCTTATTCCTCTGGATAGGAAGACCTAATGTTAAAATGTAAGTCCCTTCTACCCAGGACAGAGAGAGTCTCTCAGGTACTGGTGAATAAAGTGTATCTATTGATGGTATACCGCACATCAGAGAGAAACAAAATGAAGACCCTGGTGCTAAAAGTAACATGTTTAGACAATTCAAGTTGAGCATAGAAACATGTTGTATTTGTTTAGCTAAGTCCACCCTATAAATATTGTTAATCAAGCATTATCTTGACTTCAGAGAATGACATCAAATGCACACTGAAATCTCCCAAAATGAATGTCACGAACGGGATATTTTTCAGGTTGTGTTTTCTTAGTTATTTTTCTTCTTTTTTTTGCACACTTTTGACCTCCAAGTTGAATACAGTAGAATCAACACTCAAGTGAGAAATAAATAATTTAATAATAATAGAGTTCGCACTGATGTTTCATTTTATTCCGAAAGAAAAAATCGATGCTAATTCTATAAAGATATACATTTTGATGTCAATTGAGATATATGTGACTAAATTCTAACAAAATAATTTATGACAATAATACTAATATGTTTTTATGATTATTATGATTAGTATTATTTTGTCAAATATTTTAGCAATACGTGGGAAATGTGTGTGTGTTCTAAATGTTTCAGCATTTCATTTGGTGTCACGTGATAACATGTCGGGTGGCACAGTGGTGCAGCAAGAAGGTTCCACGTCTGAATCCTCACCGCGGGCCTTTCTGTGTGGAACCTGTTCTCCCCATGTCAGCATGGGTTTCCTCCGGGTACTTCCCTCTTCCTTGGGGTGTGATTGGATGCTGTGTGTGTGTCCTGTGATGGATTAGTGACCTGTCCAGGGTGTATTCCTACCTTTAACCCAATGTCTGCTGGAGATAGGCTCCAGCTTCCCCTGACCAGAAGTAGGCAGTTTACAAACAGGAAGGATAGATGATAGAACATGGCACCTAGTCATTGCACATTCTGTACAGTTTATTTAATCATGTCATTAGCTAGCCATTACCTGGAGTCCTTTGTGGCATCACGCCATGTGTAAGGGGAATTCATTTGGCAAGGGTTCTGTTATGGCTACATTAGTTCCTCTACTGTAGTGCTGTCTGGCACAGTAGCTCTATGAGCCCAAGTTAAGATTACAAAATATAAAAAACTTTTCGTTATGAAAAGAATTGTAAGCTGTACTGTAGGGTATAGTATCACATGTATGTGGAAGTCTGTCTGCCATCTGTAACATCTTGGAAACATTTTATGAAACAGTTGTAAGTACCAATATTCCTAATGTATTATATTATAATATATAACTATATTATTATGTGCTATTCATCATTTTTCAAAATGGGAACTATAATGTGAAAAAATATATATTTAAAAGCTGAGATTGTAATCATATTAGTTCCATTCAGCATGGTCCTTGGGCAAGATTGAAACACAGCTGTCATAGGGAATTCAAAGACTACTCAGAAGATTAACCAATGTGACTGAGGACACCACGCTATTCAGAGAAGCTGACCTCACGTACCAGAAAATCCAGGGCAGCTTCTCATCCAGGATTGATGGCTATATAACTAAACTTAGAACTGTTGATTATTAAAATATATGTACCTAAGAAATCATGGTGCACCACAACAAAGGATCCTATTGGTGTTCTAGTATGTAGCAAGGAGAAAGTGAATGTGTACAGCACTTGTTTAAAATGTAGTGCAGTTCCTCAGGAGCAGCCCATTTGCTATGGCAGGGCCAGCCTTACAATATTCATGGGACAGAGTCACATGCATTAAAATGTGGCTCAGATGTATGTTGGGGGGAGGGGAGTGATCCGTACAAAGCCTCTTACAATCAACGGTATTTAGGATTTACTATAAGAGGTAGGGTCAGAGGTAGGTCATGAAAGCTTTTATGAGGTATTATCATCATTAGTGCTTTGGATGGCATGTTTAACTACTTTTGTACTGCAATGGAGAGAGAAAGAGAGGGAAAAATGCTGACTAATGATCTGAGAAGGTATACCGAAAATAAATATAGATTGATACTGATTATCATCACTCTTCCGATATTGAATTGGTCATGTCTCGATTGGCAGTAATCTTAATCTATTATACGCTTGACCTGGAATTCAGTGCAGTATACAGGTTTGTGGATCACATTTCCATTGATTACATCCCACAACTCTTATATCCATTAAATCAGTGGTTTTAACTGAGTATTATATGTATCATGCTCTGAATATTTGTATTATCACCATTTTTGAGTGAATATTTCCATTGGAAATATTTCAATTGTTCATAAAAGCACTGCACTCACACACATGAAAGAAAGAAACACGAGCCTCATTAATTCTAATGCTTGATATTCTTTATTTTTTCAATGCACATCAAAAACTGTGCAAAACGTGCAGACCAATTGCGATCACAAACATTTTGATCAAATTCACTGTGACCAAGATGTTAGTATTGTGATTATCGACACTCTTTGCACACTTTTTAATACACTTAATAAAATAAAGAACATCAGCGTTAGAATGAAGTGTTTTTTGTCGTTCATATGTATGTTCGGGGTGGGGTCGGGTTTTACTCTGCAGTTAGCCAGCTAACTGTAATCCACTTATGAGGAAACGGGGCCCTGGTATGACTATTTGACTTAAGGCACAGCCTTTCCCATTATTTCTCCTTTAAGAAAATTCTCATGAGTGTTTTTGACACGTCAAATCATTTACACTGCATAAATCTGGGGAGAGGTATTGTATCACATTCGGTTATTCCCTCCGAATACAAGTATGATAACGTTACCATCTTAGTGAAGAATTATTATTCAGAGTGCAATAAATGGCCGGTCCTTTTGAGGATGTCTCATATGCAGCATATGCGATCTATAACTGCCTCAAATCTTCAGCTTTGTTTTCACCATGACAACATTTTGGTATACTTATTTCAGTTTTTTAATTTTACACAACATAACAACACAGCAGATGTTGTTTTTCTGTACAGAGATTTTTTTACGCCTTAAAACAAAGGCGACAATAGTGTCACTGAAAAGAAAGCTCTGTTTTTATTTTTTTTTCCTTTAAAAAATAACAATTTAATAAGAGGTCCAATAAGAAGTCTTTTTTTTTTTTTTTTTCTTCATATCTATAATATGCAGGAAATGTTATTTCCTCTGTAAAAAGGCTTTTTGTGAAATCTCTCCCATTCCTCCCCATTCCACATCCCAGACAGGGAGTGTGGGTTTCTCGTTGGTGCTTCAAACTGCTTGTTACAAGAGGCCAATTTTTTTATGCAAAGGAAGGCACCAATGCTTGTTTTTTCTCACGTGATAATCATATTTAACTTATGTATAGGTGTGAGTTTTCCCTTGTTTTTTTGTTTGTTTGTTTTTTGTTTGTTGTATGGAGGATAACACTGTCACATTACGGGGACAGTGCCGTTGGTTCAAAGCCCTGCTCTGCCATCTTCTTGGGGGTACAAAGACGGCGTTCCGGGTTCCTACGAGATAAGCCTCCACTTGCATTTTGGCCATCTGAAACAAAAACCGAGCTAAAACAGTTCAGGGAGAAAAAGAATAATGGTGCAAAAACCAGAGTCACACAGTGCTTTCCAGTATCCACTCAGAACTTGAAAATTTGGCTTTCTCACCATCTATATCTGAGCCCTCCAGCAGCATCCCGTTCATAGAAAGACTCCTCTTGGACCACAGACTGCCCAGCCTTTGAGACCCAATGTAGCAGTGATACTTGGACAAGTCTTCATTTAGAGAGTACCTGCGCTTGGCCTTAACGCCTTCTATAGGCAGGGTCAGGTACTTGGGGGCGGACCTGGCGTGCGCTCTTCTGTAGACCGGCGTCTCCCTGACACGGGCGGGGAGCAAGGGAGCGGGCTGCTGCAGGGCGGTGGAGTTATTCCGGTTGGTGTTCTGCGTCTCCGCGTCGGGCAGGGCCTCGATCCTGGGCTCGGCGGCGGGCTTCGGCGCGGCCTTGCGCTTTGGCTTCAGGGAACCGGAGGAGCCGGGGGCCCAGCTCTGGCTCGCCGTAGAGGTAGCGGTGGAGCAATCCGCGAGGGAGGTCTCAGAAGAGTGCGTCACCGTGTCGGGGGCCGCCGCCGCCGCCGCCGCGCACGCCACGGCCTGCTTCGACGCCGACGGGGTGACGGAGCACCCTTGCGACTGCGCCCCGTTCGTCTGCGAATGGACGTCCGTGACCACCGCGCCCTTGTTGGGGTCGCCGCTGTTGCACACCCTGTAGCGGATCATCAGGATTATGATGAACACCAGGACGGAGGACACGATAATCCCGCCGATTATGATGATCATGGTGCCCCCGAGGAACTGAGACTGCATAAAGTGACAGCGGAGGTACTCTGACTCTGTGGTGAACTGGATGCAGCCCACTACCCTGGTGGCTGTGAGAGAGGTGATCCCATCATCATAAATAGCCAAAACACACAGGTCGTAGAGTGTTCCCGCTGCCAGGTTGTTCACCAGGAAGTTTTTGCTTGTAGGCGGGATCATCCTGTGAGGATAGGGAAGACATTCCACAATTAAGACACGGAAATCATATTCAACAATATAATTGCTCATTTTGAAGAGATTGATAATTTTCCCAGTGTGCACAGAGATAACACTGCACACACTGGAATATTTAAAAAGCTTACGTGAACTATTGTTACAAAATAATTTGCAAGTCTCTGAAATAAGATTCTGTAAAAAAAAAGAAACGATAATAGAAATTAATAATAATATTAGCAATAATAATAAAATCAGAAAACGTCTGTAGCAGTAAACCCCATAGCCGTTCTGTTCTTCAGAACTGCACATCTTAGCGATTACAATTTTTTTCAGATTCATCTACTTAATGTACATCCCCTAATGGCATCGTTCCGTTGACGGCTTTATCATTAATACAGATTGTGAAGTAAACAAACATTTAACAACATTCAAGAGCAAACACAGGAGGTGTAAAGTCTGTTGTAGATAAGGTAACACAGGCCCTGCTGTAGGCAGTCTAATACACCATATTAAATAAAAAATGCAGAAAATATATGTTATGTGCAGGAACAAGCTATATGATTATTACACTATGGGCTCTATTTTAATAAACCAAACGCAATGGTGAACGCAAGAGTAATCGCTTGGCGGTATCGCTCTGAGGGCGTGTCGGCGAGAAATTTGGTAATTTCATGACGGCAATCTTGGCGCACCTTATGGCGGTATTGCTAAAAGGCTGGGTTTAAACGTCCAAGGTGTGTCTCTATGGTAGCCAATCAAATTGTTGTTCTCATGCTTTAAAACGCAATCGCGTTGGAACGCAATCGCTCCATGCAATTTCATAATGAGCAACCCAAACGCACTGGACCATCAACGACAAGATTTTCCGCACAGGAATCAGACATACTTGCAACAGAAGTACAGGCTAGGACTGTAGTAATTTATGGATCACAATCCACACCACCTCGTCTCCCAGAAGTTCGGAAGGCACGGGAGGAGGTGGCGAATGCATTAATTAGCCTACATGAGGTGATGTAGGCATAATTATGATTCAAATGGTAGGCTTATGATTCAACTGTGTCAATGTGCTAATTTATATATTATAGGCTATTGGCTTACATGATCGCAAGTTTCTTGTAAGCTGTCCTGTTTTATTCTAGTAGTTTAAATTAAAATTAATTAATTAATAATAATGATAGGCTATTTGTTCATTAAATTGAAGTGTAAATGTTGGCATCACCTATAGACACTACATAGAGCTACATGACTAACAAGTTGCCAAATTGCCAGAGTCTATTGCGTTGCCGCCTAAGAGGTGGTTCCAGCGGATCATAACGCAATGGGGTTTTCGTTGGTTCAAATTGTCACTGAGCCGAAAGTATTTTAGAACACGCCCCAGACAGCGCCACCCATCCCACTGCAGCGCACGCGAAAGGGTGTTATGTTGGGAATTTGTTATTGCTGAGAAAACGCCATAGCGCCAGTTTTAAGACGTTGATGCTGTCAACAAGTTTGCGTTTGACTATACCGTCCCCTTGCGCTGGTTTGAAAAATAGAGCCCTATAATCAGAAATTGCTATTAGGGAAAATCTTATGGAGGGGATACAAGAAATTCAGATGTTAAATGAACCAAACATATTTTGTACATAAGCACTACTGAATTTGATACCAATGATTTATTCTTAGTATCCGTTTACTAGTTGCATGTAGAGGATTGAAAAATCATTTAGATTTTTATTTAGTTTGTTTAGAAATACTTTAGCCCTTTATGTGATCGGCCATTACGTAACTGCAAAACAATAGCATGCACAATGTAGTCACGTCAGAAAAAGCATCAGTATTCGTGAGCCACTTATTCCGTGAGGTCATTATGTCAGGAAACCCTTGAATAACTGCATTAGAGGTACTGATAATGGATATTACTACACAGTAACATAATTCAGTTAAGCTGTTCTATGTCCATCAATGTATATAAATTAAAGGAGAACATAAAGGCGTGGAATGCTCTGGAAAAAAAGCACTTCGAACGAAACGCACTTTCCCAGCATGCTACCAGCTATGGTTATAACAATGTGTCTATTCATATTGATGCGTTGATTCAAATGTAAAGATTCTACTGAATCAGATGTTAAATTTACAATCAGTTTGCTGTTGATATTAATTCATGCACATGGGGCCTTGGCACTACCTTCTAACTCAAGTCAAGAGCCCATTATTAATCCTCGATTGCCATTCTGTCAGTGTCCCTGTCCTGACTGTTTATATGCACTGTGACAAAAGAATCTGAGAGTGAGAGAAATCATTGGCTAGCCCACCATATCCTAGAAGAGACTAGGAGAAACTATGTCCCACAAAATCATTGATGTTGGGATAAAAGCATTTTAAATATGTGAAATGTGAGGAAGAAAATAAAGTAGAGAGATGACAAAACAAATATGCCGACACACAAGCCACATTATGTACAACTTCAATCAGATTTTACAGCCTAACAGTGACCTTGTATTTGGCTTGGCAACATTTTCTTCATTTTTCCAGTAAAATTTGCCTAAACATTCTACATGAGCTGAAGAACTGACCATTATACATGTGACTGCAACATTGTGGAGTGGAGAATAATAAAGTACAGTGGGCTATTTCATACCCAATTGATACTTTCTCCCCTGTGTGTGTGTGTGTGTGTGTGTGTGTGTGTGTGTGTGTGTGTGTGTGTGTGTGTGTGTGTGTGTGCGTGTGTTGTGTGTGTGTGGTGTGTGTGTGTGTGTTTGAGGCACATTCCATTATTTGCCCAATTTTATAGACTTCAATATATTTTGTGCAGAATTGGCTAGTTTTTGGTTTGTGTTTTCTCAACTTGAGAAAACCATTCTCTAAAACATTGGAACCCTGTGGAGAGGAGCTGTCATGCGTAGCAGACAGCTCTATGCATTCCCACATTGTACAATGATGCAGGTGTTCAGAGAATTGCTATGACCACATATTCAACTCAACTGGTCCCAGACTGGTGGACATCATGCATCGACTGAAGCCTATGTGATCATAATGTGCCATCACATTGTTCAAGACCAGAACATGCAGAATTAAGACCTGCAAATGTGTATACTGTATATGCAATCATACAATATCCTATAAAGTAACTTTCATATTGATCTTAAATCTGAATAATAATAGCAATGTGGCACCTCTTGAATATACTAAGCATGGGACAGTGGTGGATTTGTGATGGCTATTGTCCGTACCATAATGAGTACCAAAATATGACAAATAAGAGCATATTTAGCCCATTAAGCTTATCACAAAATTGTGATAAATTGTCATAATAAATGTGTTTCAGAACAACAGAAAATAAACCAGCTGACACAATCTACTATCAGTATCCCTAAAATGCAAAAAACAGAATGACTGTTAGCAAGCAGTGAATGTTTACCACATATCAACACAGTGACAACCAGTTGGACTCATCCTGGAAACAAAATATACACAATATCGCCAGAGCTGTAGCATATCCAAATAATGCAGTAGGCTACAGGCAACACATTCAAATAAAAAAGTTTGCTAGCATAATTAAATCTGTCAGACACGTGATTGATGGGTTCACCCCTTAGTGTACATTAATCACAAAGTAGCAATCACCTGTGAGAAAGTGCTACAGGACTTAAATTCAGGTGACCTAGGGGAATAGGCAGACTCCATTTTAACTATATTCATTATTACTTTTTCATCGTCATCCATCATGCTATTTCAGCTTTAATGGCAATATGCACATTGTTATTTTTATTATTAGCTAACTGTGTAGAAGTATATATAGCATGGTTAGATTATTGGTCACACTTTACTTGAAGTATACCCCATAAATCCCATAATATGCTGCCATAACAAGGTGTTACGCCACACGTGTAATAGGAACTTACGCCTGGAGTATTATTGGACTATCATTATATTATTCAAAATTATACATTTGGCAACATGACAACTATTTATATGCATAATTATTTCAAAATGTTATTTGGATAATTCCACATACTTAATATGTGTGCTTGTTTTAAAGACTAAATCCATGTGCCACAACTACAAAACCGATTTATTTGAATGATGGACTGAACAGCTTTTTGCTTTGAAATATCTGAATGTGTAGAATCTTCTTGTAAGTTGTACCAAATGTAAACAGTCTGGCATAAATTAATATGTTGCTAAAAGCATAATAAATGTATGTAAACAAAGATTTATCATTTAAGTTGAAGTGTATTTTCTCCATTTATATTATGTGCAATTTCTATTTTCAACTCACCTATGGATGGATGGAGGCTTTGGAATAATAATGGGTGGTGATAAAATACTCTCAATCACTGGATTTAATGATCTAATAAACACTTTTGTCTAAGTGTCAGCACTACATGATTATGAGTAGCTCTAAGACAAAATATTAATTTGATATTATCACTGTTCTAATTAATGTTATTTGTCAATATTGCATCCATATTCATTAATATTTGTAACCAGAGGGAACTTGTATGCT
This sequence comes from Synaphobranchus kaupii, assembly GCA_029718625.1. Taxonomy (NCBI): domain Eukaryota; kingdom Metazoa; phylum Chordata; class Actinopteri; order Anguilliformes; family Synaphobranchidae; genus Synaphobranchus; species Synaphobranchus kaupii. The sequence continues at coordinate 15,328,020 of CM056390.1, read as the reverse complement.
TGGAGCCCTTTACCTTAATTCTGAAATACTTATTCTCACATTTGCATTTTTTCTAACTGTTCCAAGAAATATGATACTAATTACAGAATCTTATTTGGAACAACATTAAAAAAATATTTTTATTCCCTCTCATTAATTGTTAACTGTGTGTCATAGCATGATTACAGTTGCATCTACCATGAAATTGTAGGACAAGGAAAATAAAGTTTAAAAATTATCTGCTTCAAAAAAAAAACATGCCATAGCTTAATATAGATTTCCTACACATTTCTCATCTCAAATAATGTTTAAATTTGACTTTAGGGGAAAATGCTCACTCAACACTTGTGTTGTTAACATGCACAGTATGCCACATCATAATTCTCCTGTTACAAATGTGGGCTGCATTTGCCTTTGTTGGCTGGAGCTCATTGGTCAAGTCAGGCTGTCATAAAAATGTAGAAAAGACATCACGTGGACCATAATCCACACCCTTTTCATCACTTTACTGGCTTGCCTTCATATGTTTTGATGTTTAAATAATAAAAAATTGAAGCAGTGTCATTGACATTCTAGTTTTTCATCCAAACTGTAATATGATGTGCAACCTACACATATCAAATGCATAACTACCGTACAATATACATCAGTATCCTTTTTGTATACTTGCTTTGCTGTACTAATACAATACAATAGAAACCCTTTTAAAAGTATTTTTTAGCCTCACCTTTTATGTCATTATGCATGTTCTTTATGGAAATGTCCAACGTGAATAAAGACCACTTAAATTCTCTGGGGAAGTTCTGAAAAGGTCTACTATGCTACAGTGGTGCTTATGCGCTGTAATTGCTGTGTGGGTGTTTCTGGCCATTACCAAGACTCACTGTGTGCTTGCTGGTAGTCTCAGCCACTGGCTCCTACTGTGTGTTCAGGGCTTTAGTGCGGAAGTATTACGACCCTACTTCCCCCTCCTCTCTGCTGGAGGAATCGTTCCCTGCTAAGCTGATGACTTATCGCAATAATTTTCATGTATGAATTTTTTTGTTTTGTTTTTATTTAGCCATTAATTTCTTTAAAGATAAATATAAATGCCATTTTCTTTCAAAGACATTCTGAGCTTTTAATTTGCTTATATGGAGCAATATACTATACTATTGTGTGTTAAAACGAAAACTAGAACTAGCATGGGACAGGGACATGCATGTGCTACCCGAAATGAATGGGACAGGGACATGCATTTAACTGCATTGGTTTTAGGCGCCTTTACAAAACCCACATTCTAACCTGAGAGGAGCATGTGCGCAACCTGTTAAATGGGACGTTTATTGGTTGTCTAAGCATATATTCCCCAGTGGCTGAGAGATTTTAATGTGAATTCATGCACTTTCTTCCATTACCGTTTCGTTACAGCCCTTTCTTCCATTATAGTTTAGTTACAGAAAGTGACAGTACTAATACTCTTGTGCTTTTTTTATGATATATTTGCTACTGCCATCTATGAGATAGTTGAAACTGCTCTCTCTCTCTCTCTCTCTCTCTCTTCTCTCTCTCTCTCTCTCTCTCTCTCTCTCTCTCTCTCTCTCTCTCACACACACACACACACACACACACACACACACACACACACACACACACACACACACACACACACACACACACACACACACACACACACACACACACACACACACACACACACACCCATGTAGGAATAGGGGCAGGTTGATCTCTTTTTAAAATATTCATGAACACATTTGAAATTATGGAGTGTAACAAAGGTTTTGGCTGATGTTGCTTTCCACAGCATCCTGTGTACTTTCAAACATGGATATGGGAACAGGCTGTCCCACCTTCAGGACCCCTCTCTGGAGAAGGGACCGGTGGTGAAGAACAAAGCAAAAACTTCCCCAAACAAAAATATGTGCAATGTAGCCTACATACAATTTGTAATTTATTCTTTATTGTGCCAATGACATCATTTATTATGCTGGTATTATCAATGCATTTTGTCTGCTAATAGTGGAAAGTAATATGTGAAGTTATGTAGACTTGCTATGTTGAATATGAATATGAACACTACATTGCAAATAAGAGGTGTTTTTGCAGGCAGCCAAAGTATTTTAATTTAATTTCACACTTTGCAGGTGATCAACTAAGAGTCATTATGTAAATGACTCCAGCTGTCATGGTTATTTGCAGCCTTTGCTTTTCAACGTTTTTGGTTTCCTTTTTGGCGTCGTCAAGACACTATCGGATTTTTTCCGCCTCCATTCTGGTTTTCGCGTCTTGCCCGACAATTATTCCTCACTTTCTTTCCATGCCAATTGCCACTGTGTTAACAATCAATGTGAATTACACATATAGTGCCCGGCACAACTATGCCTGCCTTCATAGAAAGCCATGTTAAGTGATGTATAGGCTAGGCTGACTGCATGTATTCAATTTATTTTGAACATGCTGAAGATGAGGACAATTCGGATAATAGCATGGATTAGGCAATCATTTTATCATGGAATATACTGTAACATTTCACGTGATTGTGGCCCATGATTTTACTACATTCATGCATTAAAATCAGTAATATCACGTTATTCTTATTTATTTTAAACCTTAACTCCTGTCTACCTTTTATTCAATCCAAGAGGCAGATCGAGGACAATGCAGGGAAAACACACTTAAGTACAGGGGGGAATATGCAGAAATCAATTGTATGCATAGCTTTTGGCAATGCAATCCTGCTTCAAGTGTGCATCTGTGATATTGGTGCTTAAGCACTGAAAGTCACATTATGCATATTAGTGCATCCCCTCTCAAAAGTGCTTAAGTCATAGAAATGTATATGCTACTGCAGTCAGAATATCACCCTAAGGGAATTGCAGATAGATTGAAACAAATGCTCTGCTTTTGATATCATAAAGCAAATGCTTTTATTTCAGTTACAACAAAATAAATGCTTTCACAAAGCAAATTAAGTATGTGCCAGGTTTGTGTATATACCCTAAAGCAGAAAAAATGTTTGTATAAATGAAAAAATGTAATAAAATAAAATAAGTAAATAAACATGAACTGGTATTCTGCATCGATTCACGACACAGCCATATGGATGTAAATGGATGATTACTGGTGTTAACCGTTACAATTAATTTACATCGTAATTAGGTTAAAATATCAATCAAATTGATTTGTTTATATAAAGCAATTTAGAAAAGCTACATTTAACATGATATGCAAAGTCCACTAGAGATAGAGGCGAGCAAAATTACATACTACACATTGACTGGCTGTAGTTATACACTACTGCATGTTTTTGCTGCGGTAACTGTTCTTCCTTGTCATTGGATGTCTGAAGCTGCTGATGTAACCAGCCTGCATTGATTTAGAAACGCAGCCCCAAATGCACTCTGAAGAGCGTTCGGTCCATTAGCTCTTTCTGCACACGTCACATTTACCGTATTCACATCGACATCATCTTTGAAAGATATAACGGAATACGCTACTGCCTTTTCTCATTGGCACGACCCACATAATGACCTACGGATTCGAAAATAAGTGCTAGAATTGCAGCTTTACATGGAATGTTAAGTATTCAATTTCACCTTAAAACCCAGAATCTTCAAACAAACAATATAATTCCACTCTATTCAAGCGTGTGCGCGTACACATATATTGCTGCTATATAGAGAGGGAAAAGGGCTTACCTGTAAACAAGAGAGTCGTCATAAGTGCCATTGTATTGGATCTGGAACATGCGGATACCAGGAATATTCCTCTGGAAATTGAACTTGATGAGGGCAGTGGAGGACGTTGCCTCTGCTATCACCACTCTCTTGTCTGAACTGGTCTTTGCATCACCCGTGTTGTTGCTGCCATTAGTGCCAGACTTGGTGGAGGTCGAAATGTCAGAGGAGCCAGGGTCTGGCTCCTGGATGTTATTAGTGCTGTTGGTGATGTGCGGCAGCTTTATGATAACGAGCTCCACTGTCTGGTGTGCCTCTCCAGCCGGGTTGGAGGATATGCAGCTGAACGAGCCCGTGTCCTTCACTGTGCTGATTAGAATGTCCAAGGTGCCGTTGTTGTAGACCAGAGTCCGGGACGAGTTTGACACCAGCTTGCCCTCTGGGGATATCCAGTGGATTGCCGGCTCAGGGTCTCCCCTGGCCTTACACCTCAGGGTCACCCGCTGACCCTCAAGCACCCGCATCTCATGGGAGTAGCGAGTAATGAGGGGCGGCTCACACAGGAACTCCTCCTCGGGGATGGACCAGAAGTAGCGGCCAGTGAGGTGGGCAGGTGTAGCACAGGTCTCCAGATCATCCTCGCGACTAAGGCGTCTTAGCCACAGCAGCTCACAGTTGCAGTGCAATGGGTTCCCCCCAAAACTCAAAGCAAAGGAGGATGGGTGCATGAGGCCTGAGGTGGCCAGGACCTGTGCCCTCTGGAAGAGGGGGTCTGGCGGGAGCTTTTGTAGTTTGTTTGAAGTTACATCCAGGCGGTTCAGCTTCTGCAAAAGGGAGAAGGTACCTTCAGGGATGTAGTCAATCATGTTATGGTCCAGACCGAGGGTGTGCAAGCTGACCATCCTCTGAATGGCATCCCAGGGGATGGTCTCCAGGTTATTGTAAGATAAATCCAACTCCTCTAAAGCCAGAAGGTCATTGAAAGCTCCCTGGTGGATAAGCATGAGCTGGTTGTTGTTCAGAATCAGGTGATGCAGCTTGGACATTCCACTGAATGTCTCATTGGATATCCGTGTTATTCTGTTGTGGTTCAAGTGCAAGGCGCGCAAGTTCTCTAGGTCCGTAAAAGCATGTGGTGTTATGAAGCTTATTGTATTCCTGGACAAAGTAAGGTCCACCAGTCTGGTCATGTTGGCAAAGTCTTTACGTTTTATGCTTGTGACAAAGTTATCCGCCAGCCGTAACTCAACGGTATGCCGGTCGATGTTTGGGGGGACAAAGAGCAGCCCTTTTTTGGCACAGAGAGTTGCAAGATTGGGAGACAATATTTGACACACGCAACGTTTTGGACAGACCTGGGCTTTAACTGCCATGCCAATAACCAACAAACAGACAAGCAGTTTTTCCATTGTAAGTCAGGTTCAAACACCTGCAAGAGAGAAAGAAAAAAGTCAATTGTAGTGCATTTTAGACATCACACTGTTTATAGTTTTGCATCAAAGTAATATCATATTTTAGTTGTTTGTGTGTGTATCAGTGGCAACAGACTGTACTGTATGACTATGTGTATTTCACATGTGAATTAACATATTTACATTTCACATCATTTACACTATTGATAGTTAGGCTGCTTAATAGATGGCACTCAGTAATACTCAGAAATTACATATTTGGTCATGTTATTCGGTAGGTGATCAGACCACAATAGATTAAAGCTGAGAATTCATAAAAGATGTATTATACAATGAAGGAATTGTCTTGTATGTGCATGTCTTGTACATTCCAAGTGACAGCTTCCTACATACAGAATGTTTGTCAGTGTATTCCTAATATCTATTAACTACATAATTGAAATGGAAAACATAAGACAAATCACTGCCATAGGATGAGTACGTCTGCACTGAATTCAGCTCAGTTATCAGATTGACAGAGATGTAGGCCTACAGGGATTTTCACTGCTGTTAATGTCTATGAGAACACTCACACATAAAAAAAAAATAATAATAATTAACTGAAGCCACACTTACAGAAATGACTAATACTTAATGATAATATCACTTGCTAATGTTCAAAAGCATTGCATCAACAGACTGCACTTCCCAATTGAATTTCAGCCATCTGCATGTAAAGCAAGTGCCATTTGAAACCAAACTGAAGGGTATAACTTCTAATCATGTTCCATAGAGGAGTTCACCCTCCATACTCTGTATGAGTCACGCTAGCCACCTGCTGGTAAACATATTGCACCCACTTTGGATTTACAATGTGCTGTGTGGGGTGTTGGAAAATAGAAGGGATGGGACAGCTGTTAATAGTCATTTGGCTTGAACAGTGGATGCTTTTGCAATCAACCATAATGAAGAGGTAAGTTAACTCTTAATTGTCTGTTTGTAAAAAAATAAATTAATTTAAAAAGCATGCAATCAGAAAGCAGTGTTCTCATTTGGTAAAGAGTCGTATTTTAAGAGAAGGACATTTTATTAACTGAACACATTCTTTGCAATTCATTCAGTTGGACCACTAGCTGACAAGGGGTTTATTATATCAGATCATATACAGTATATTGGACAGGTCAATTTACATTAGGATTAAGTCCATTTCCAATAGAATTAGTTTGGCCCTTTTACTGAAGGGATTCTGTTGGATTTTCATTTTTGCAATGAAATGGAATGGCTTTCAGCGCACCAGGGAATCCAAGAACAACATGACAGCATATCCAATTTCAAATCAAATCTGTATCGTCTCCTAAGAACATATGAAGGTCAAAGATATAATGAAACCAATACCACAGCTGCTTGCCATGCAGGTAAAATATCATGTTCATTACCAGACAGTGATTCATTCCCATTGATTTTAGTTTTCCTGACTATGCTGTCATTGATAGTAGTGGCATAATGGTGTGAAATATCAGGTTTTATTCAAGTATTATTTCCATTACATGTGAATGATCTGGATTGGAAAATTAATTGCACTCAATCATGTGCTCAGTTGTGTGCCATTAAAGAGTGCCAACACTATAGTCCCAGCTAGAATGTATCCTTTTAAGAAGGGACACTGCTTATAGTTATATTTGCTACAGATAATATGTTTTACCACAATGTATCATTATAACATGTCAGATTGAATGCAGACTTATGAATAACTATTTACTTATTATTTATTTTTTCGCAATGTGCAGACACAAATCTTGAACAGATCGATCTACACTTGTGAATGTGTCGTTTTCTTCCCTCGGTTCTCCTTAAGACACAAGTAAGACACATTGAAAATAATGAACAAATATTTAAGTTAAGGTTAGCTTAAGGTAAGCCTATACTGATTTTTGTCTCCTTTCTTCTATAATTTGTGGAATAATTATTGAAAGGAATGCATAACCATGCCTGCTGGAGATATGGATCATGTAGCAAGCTAAAGGGCTAGACATCAAATATGTTAACTGATTAAACGTAGGCATCTGGACAAAAACAAGTACTTTCCCTGAACGTAAACCATCTTGTTTTTAGAAGGCTCCTTTAACTATTTCCTCTGTGGACCACTACCTTTGTGTTGCAGGAGCATCTCCATAATCATAGGTTCACTCTTCAGAATAAATTATGGCAGGTTAAAAATCTCAATCTCTTTCACTAGCATCAATACAGTTAAACTGCTGGTTCTTGGGGGAATTTTTCAACAGCTATTGTGCTGTGTCCAGTTTCCATGAACTTGGATATCTTGGATGGTGATAAATGTTGTCATATATGCTATTTATGAAAGTAATTATTGGTTGGGAACTGTTAAGGAGATGTGTATCAGACAAAATGCAAATGCACAGTTTAAGAACAATCATGTATATATTGTTATTTTATAATATATATTTTTTATGGATGCAATCTGATTATCAGTTAATACCCACATTTACTGATACATTTATCATTTATTTTCCACATTATTTAAATTAAGATGTTTACAAAAAACATGTTTTTAGATGAGGGAAATGAAAAGGCCAAACCGGGCTACTCATTTTGCCGATCAGGGGCTCGTTTCACGAAAGCAATTTGCGAGGATTTTCACTAGCAGGTCGCAATATCTTGTCAAAAAGCAATTCACGAAAATGCATTGCTTTTATTTGCAAATCGCAAATCAAATTGCAATGACTACAGGCAGGGGCGCCCGCAGGATTTCTTCCCGGGATACGCAAAAGAGTAGGCCAAGCCATAGGCTACATGAAAACAAAGCCACTACTTAACTTGGGACTAACGTTACAACGTAATTTACCGATATATTTTGCACTCATAAGGTCGCATATTACAAGAAGTTCTGACGTAGGAGTAGGCCTAGCCTACGTTAAAGTCTGATCTTTCATCAGCAAAACCGGAGAGACGTACTTCAAAATAGAATGGAAATGTTGCGCGCAAAAAGATGTTACGTGACTTACAGTAGCCTGATATTTCATAAGGAAAACCGGAGAGACCTCACAATAGAATGGAAATGTTGCGCGCAACAAGCGGTTACGCGACTTACAGCACAGTTAATGTTAACACAATGAAAACACTTCTGACAAGTCAATGTAACTATCGAACATGCTCAACAAAATGTATTCACTGCTTAAATTTCTAATAAAATATTATATGCACGCCAATTGTGTGTGTGTTAGAGAGAGCAAGAGCACGAGGAAGAGCAAGTCACTGCAAATAAAATAACATTTTGGTGGGTAGCTCGTCCTCAGCTGAGCACTGGTTCTCCGAAAGCTGATTCTCCGAATTGTTATTTTCATTCTTTTTCAGACTCAACAGTTGCACAATGCTGAGCTGCTTTCTTTCTTTGACACAGGGGCGTCGCCAGAACTTTTTTCAAAAAGGCAGCCACAAAATGGTTGTTCCCCATGAATTTGGGAGCAGCAATAAGCCTAAAATCAATAAATAATTTAGTTGTTGCAAAGAATATTTCTATAAATTGCTTACATATGTAGCAATAGGGTTGGGCTGATGTAGCCTACGATACCACCGTCTATCAACTAAAATTTATCGGCTTCGCAACAGTTGACACATTGTGATGTCAAAGCCGATGTGTAGCCTATTCTAGTTTGACAGCTTATACAAATTGCCTCAATGGCAGCAGAATTAATTTAGGCCTGGCCTGTAGATTAAATTTAACCAGTGATTTGTGTTTTTTATTGCAATTAAAAACCAGGTTACATAGCATACATCTAAATGTTCATGTACACACTTGTGATCACCCTTCATGAGCAGGGAATCGTGTTGGGGGTGGGGGGGATTCCCTCAAAATTATACTCTCCCGTAAACGTCTCCCTATCATTAGAAAAAAAAACGTTTGTAGCTTTATCAAAGCATCCTAACTTTATGAGTCAAATAAGTTACCTACGTAGCTATCTAACTGTAAACTATTATATGTCTTATCCAGGCTATCGCAGTAGCTAACCGAGGACATAAAACCAGAGAGGCTAGCTACTCCACGTTGCAGATGCAGAAAGTGAGTTCCGTTTTAAAATTTATTCAGCAGCTATAGGCTATTAGTAACAGGCAAGCTTCACAAATTCCGTTTAGGCATTTTAGTTGAACAACTGTAGCCATCTCATATAAACCTAAAATGTGAACCAGTAACTGTTAAGCTATAGGCTATAGGAACTGGAAAGGCGATAGGAGCCAGGAGTTTCAGCAACTAACATTAATATGGTTCCCATAGGCTATAATGAAGACACTCCTGCCTTTTTCTACCAAACTAAGGGATTAACAGTCATATTTTCAACTCAGGTATACCCATAATACATGACTTTACTTAATACAAACAACGTTATAGTCAAGATATTTTTTACACATCGTAGACTCTGGCTGCTCAACATAGTGGAAAATGTAGGCTACAATTCATAAGTAGTTTGAACTTACTTATTTTTTTCGACATGGTATGGATCCAGCCTAGCAGTAGCACTTGAGAACAGACCTATGGACCAAAAGCTTTTGTAGCTAACGTTAACTGTTAATTTTAAATTCTGTTAAGTGGTTTATGTTGTTACCGAACTTATTGAGCTCAAGTAGGCTACTAGGGAGGGCAAACCTGAGCTTTAGAACGTAGACAGCAGTGAATTCATGTGAGCTTGACAATACATTTCTGACAAAAAACGTAGTTTATTGACTTTTTACTTCACTGCTGTGGTGATAAAACTTACAAGAAGTAAATGCTAGTTTATTGTTAGCCTTTATTGTTCGCCATATGAGACTAGAATGGTGAAGCTAACAGAAACCAATAGCACTAATCCATAAAAAATTGACTTTTAACGTTAGGCTACTTGTTCAATCGAATCTTAAAAGTGAAAGCGTTCGATTGTGGTCAGTGGCACCGAAAATTTCTGTCTCACCCTCGATGAACGGCAAAAGTCCCAGTAGAAGATGGAATTAAATCGTTAAAAGTTTTGTATTTTCTGAATCATTATCAACTTCCCTTGGTCACTGTCGATTGGACATTGTGATCTGGGCATATGCTGCGTTCCAGTGCACCTCGGAAGCTCGTACTTCCCAGTTGACAATACAATACAATACAAACAATAAACAATAAACATGGACGCGATAAAGAAACTTGTGTTTTTGTGGTTAATGATGTTTAGCTAAGTTCGCTAGCTAGCTAACGTTAGTTGTAGCACCGTTAGACACACTCGCCTGGCATGCTTCATAGTAAAACGTTTGCTTGCTTGCTACAGCTAATAGATGTATACACGAAAATGTGCAACTACTAAAAAAAGAAGATAGCTACAACAGAATAATATCGTTTTTTACCGTCAATTGGTGAAGGGCCTGGGTAAAAGCCGGAATTGAACGGCGGAATGAATCTCGGAATGGCCAATAGTGCTCTGTGCCAAAAAGGACCTCAGTTCAAATGCTTGCAGCACTCGCTGTGGAATGCGCATCAATACAATCTTAACAGTTTCTGAATGGGCGTCATATGTTGTTTCATTTGAGCACGGAATTTCCATGAAATATAAATTTGAAATATGAGAAATTGATCAAAACTAATAGCATTACCAGACATGTTTCAGAGCCCCTCATCACCCTTTTGGAATAAGACATCAAGATAAGATTTTCAACTTTTTAAAGTGCAGATTTTCTTCTTTAAAATGAGTATAATCAATCCTTGATGACTCAATTATAAGTTGATCAAAATTATATTTTAATGGAAAAAGCCTGTTGGAGAGGATATGAATATATTTGAATATAAAGCCCTAAAAATAACATTCTGCATTCTCACATCAAGGCATGATGTATACCAAATGAAAGCTCTGGATCTGCCCTTCAAGTACGTATACATGATGTTATGAGTTCACCCGGAAATTGTGCATTATTTGGACTGCAATCAAGTCTGGCCATTACATCTACCATAAGTCAATTATCATTCAGAGCCCCTTATAACCCTAACAGAATAAGACATCAAGAAGAGGTTTTCACCTTTAGAAAGTGCAGAGCTCTCCGTTTAATATGAGTATCTCCAGTTCTTGATGACTCAATGATAAGTCAATAAAAATCATGTTTTAATGATATCAGTCTGTTGGAATGAAATGGTGTCCATTTCCTCTCCAAGCCCCAAAAATCACATTCCGCATTCAGACATCAAGGCATGATGTATACCAAATTAAAGCTCTGGATCTGCCCTTCAAGTACGTATACATGATGTTATGGTTTTCACAAATTAAATATATTATTTCATGACTGGAGTCATACTGGACCATTCATTTCTCTAAATATCTGTAGATTGAAACTGGAATGACTATTAGAGCCAGTTAGACCCCAGAGTTTGATTGGACTCTTTTTAAAGATAAATTTGTGCTGTTTAATTTGATGTGGAACACTTTGTGGGGAGTAAATAGGACCACAGTCTTTTGGGATTTGGAGTGGAATTAGGACACATACATCACCAAGAGGACATATAAGTCTTCAGTCATTAAATAATAGATATTTTCTGTACAAACCCATAAGATCATATACATGTCCACGAAGGGCAGATAAAGAGCTTTCATTTGGTATACACCATGCCTTGATTTGTGAATGCGGAATATGAATTTTGGGGCTTGGAGAGGAAATGGACACCATTTCATCTAAACAAACTGATATCATTAAAACATGATTTTGATCAACTTATGATTGAGTCATCAAGACCTGGAGATACCCATCTTAAACGAAGAGGTCTGCACTTTCTAAAGGTGAAAACCTCTTCTTGATGTCTTATTCTGTTAGGGTTATAAGGGGCTCTGAATGATAATTGACTTATGGTAGATGTAATGGCCAGACTTTATTGCAGTCCAAATAATGCACAATTTCCATGTGAACTCATAACATCATGTATACGTACTCGAAGGGCAGATCCAGAGCTTTAATTTGGTATACATCATGCCTTGATGTCTGAATGCGGAATGTGATTTTTGGGGCTTGGAGAGGAAATGGACACAATTTCATTCCAACAGACTGATATCATTAAAACATGATTTTTATTGACTTATCATTGAGTCATCAAGAACTGGAGATACTCATATTAAACGGAGAGCTCTGCACTTTCTAAAGGTGAAAACCTCTTCTTGATGTCTTATTCTGTTAGGGTTATAAGGGGCTCTGAATGATAATTGACTTATGGTAGATGTAATGGCCAGACTTTATTGCAGTCCAAATAATGCACAATTTCCATGTGAACCCATAACATCATGTATACGTACTCGAAGGGCAGATCCAGAGCTTTAATTTGGTATACATCATGCCTTGATGTCTGAATGCGGAATGTGATTTTTGGGGCTTGGAGAGGAAATGGACACAATTTCATTCCAACAGACTGATATCATTAAAACATGATTTTTATTGACTTATCATTGAGTCATCAAGAACTGGAGATACTCATATTAAACGGAGAGCTCTGCACTTTCTAAAGGTGAAAACCTCTTCTTGATGTCTTATTCTGTTAGGGTTATAAGGGGCTCTGAATGATAATTGACTTATGGTAGATGTAATGGCCAGACTTGATTGCAGTCCAAATAATGCACAATTTCCGTGTGAACTCATAACATCATGTATACGTACTTGAAGGGCAGATCCAGAGCTTTCATTTGGTATACATCATGCCTTGATGTGAGAATGCAGAATGTGATTTTTAGGGCTTTATATTCAAATATATTCATATCCTCTCCAACAGGCTTTTTCCATTAAAATATAATTTTGATCAACTTATAATTGAGTCATCAAGGATTGAATATATTCATTTTAAAGAAGAAAATCTGCACTTTAAAAAGTTGAAAACCTTATCTTGATGTCTTATTCCAAAAGGGTGATGAGGGGCTCTGAAACATGTCTGGTAATGCTATTAGTTTTGATCAATTTCTCATATTTCAACTCTAAACTTTTCCCGGTCTAAAGAAAAAGGTGGTCCTCCAATCACTTTCAACTGTGTCTTCCAATCACTTTCAAATGTTTGAAATATGCAAAACTTGGAAAATACAATAACCAGGCAATACAACGAAGACAATAAGCAAATATCATTCCTCAACATCGTAGAAACAGAGACGGAAAGACTTTGACAATTCACGTAAGTTTTAATGGAAATACTCATTTTGCTGTTGTTGCTAAGGTACGCAGACTGCGTACTCTGCGTACAGCTGGGGGCGCCACTGACTACAGGCCTATCGTACATCCAATTCTTTCCTATGGCGGAGCCTGAGGCACTCTCCCAGAAAATTTTCCGTAATCGCTCCCTCCTTACTATGGACATAACAAGTTGCTCTAAAGATATAGATTGCCACAGCATGAAGTTATGTTTATGCGACCTTCTTGACAGAGATCTTAGGTCAAATACTAACAGGAGCATGGCCCAACCAGTCTCGCTTCAAGTGTTCCCTTACAAAAAAGTAGTTTAGAACATCAAGTTTATTTTTTAAGTATATTTGTTTGTACTTTATGAAACCAAATCGGCCTATTTTAACTATAGTTAAAGTATGTCCTGGAACTGCATTTTAAGTATACCGTTTATGAACTACTTCTAAACTTTGTATCCTAAAGTGGTATATTTTACATACTTTAAAACTGTGATCTAAGTTTACTTGTGGAAAGTAAAGTGAAAATTCACTTTAAATACATTATCTGGGATGTAGTTCAGAAAAAGTGTACTTAAGGCTGTAAAGTGATGACAGCTCTAATGCATTGTAAATACTGATTTCATTCAGTTTTCCCAAGCCCCAAAGAGGCATCAAGTGAAACCTTTACGCACTGTGTGGTTTCCCAAAAGTCCTGGCAAATGGCAAATTCCCATCAGGGCACAGACTAAGAATGAACACACTTTTGTGTGTAGAAAATGGTACCACTCAATAAACATACAAGTTGTATGTGATGCCAATAAAAGAATATGAGATTTCTGTGGTTAAATAAACTGGGAGCACACACAGCAGCTACATTTGGTGCAACTGTCATTTCTGTCACCGCTTCGTCACAGATGACATTACTGATGGACGGCTTCTAGGTGACAGTTGGTAGGTTTAATATGAATATTATCAAATAACAAAACGCCTAACATTACTATACAGTGTAGGCTATATTAGACCTACTGGGGAGACCTAATAGTTCAAGTAAAATTAGTAGTTATAAGGACATTTTTATATTACAATGTGTAATTCCAATTTAATCTGACCACCCCCTAGATACTCCTTGCAACCTTTGCTCCTGACACCTCTGGCCAGTCCATGTAAAACAGAAGTTGCGCACAAACGCAAACAGTTCGATACAAAACAAGGCAGGGGGAATGAACAATTGCCGATTTACTGATTGCCTACATGAACATTGCCTACATGACACATATTCATAGCTTGCAATTGTGATTTCTATGTGAAACACTCCATAAACAGCAGGAGACTCATAGATCTGGCAACTTTCCTGAAACGAGCTGCTGGTGACTATGTTGCCACATTTGGTGTCCCCCAAGCCATCATTGCCTGGATAGCTTGGTTTCAAGCTTATTATTCCATTAAAAGTACAAAGTAACAAGTAATGACAAGCATGTTTCAGAGGGAGTGTCTGCACAATTTGACAGAGGAGGTTGCAGTGACTAGCATTGACTCACTGATCTTTTGTGCAAATATTTTTGAGGAACAGATGATGACAGATAAATAGTTATTGTAATATAATAATATTAACTTTAAAACACCTATGGTAACCCATGTTTTGCAACTGGACAATGTGCTTGCCAAACAGTGTCAGCCTTTATTTTCGCGAAACTGCCATTTAAAACTGCAGATGTACTACAAAATGGCAGCAGTCGGTGAGATCAGCTGGGCAGGGGAACCGAATAACTGAAACAATGAGGGTTTCATTGAACTTCCTTAGGCATAAGTGCTTCTGCCATTTTTACTCACAAAAGGAAGAGGATGCCGTGTGAACGAGGTTCAACAAATATTACAAATAATTCCTATGAGACGCTAAATTAGGAATGCAATATTGCATAGCTGGATGCCAATGTTGTGCTTTGGCTTTGGCTATGGAAACTGTAATTGCCACAAGACAGACATATTAACAACAAATCGATCAAATAAACTAACGATAGAGTTGTAATTTCCAGACAAATGTGTTTTGAGCAAAAAAAACAAGTTGATAAATGTGATATCCTTAGCTTGGATGTGCATTACCATCACATGGCCTCCCTGCTTCTTCTGCACCCGCTGTCCCAGCCCTGACAGTAGCCTCCCTTGAGGAACCCTGCCTTTTTGGGATTCCTGCACTTCACTGCATGAGCTTTCCTTTAGTGCGCCTCTTATGAGACCACATTTATCAACAGTGTGTATGTAGGGTCAACAGGAACTACTATTCCATACAGTCCACAGGAGGCTCCTCCTCCACGTTGCAAATGACGCAGGACGTTGTCCAGGTTGCGATTTCCGTACTCTAATGTGATGTAGCGGAAATTTGCGACTGGCAATAAAGTTTATAAAAAGGGCAACCCGGCCGCTTCTCATCGAGTTCCAGTTCAGTTGTTCGCTCAAGACGCCAGGGCCTTCGCTGGCTCGTCTCACCTCTCCGTGCGGCCTGCATGCCTGGAGAAGAGCCCTCGGCCGTCCGTGACGCTGACCCAACTGAGCGAGGCGGGGCTCATCTATCCCCGATTAGGACCGGAGACGAGACGCGAGCACCCGGTGGTCAAGAACAACCACTAAGCGGACCACGCACCCACTGATCCTGCAGCACAGCACCGCCAGTGAGTCCCCTAGAGGCAAGCGGTCTGCACCAAGATCACGCTGTGTATTTTGGGAGAAATAATGTGACCGGTTCCATTAACTACCCCTACTAACTGCAACCCTGATGACGAAAAAAACAAGTTCCAGGGACCCAAGATGAGGCAGACCCGTTCCCCTACGAACTTGCAATCGCAACCCTGCGAACTTGCAATGCGACGGAAGAAACGATTCAAAGGACTTTATTCAAGTAAGGCTGTAACACAGGGCATAGCATATTAATTAGCAACCGCAACATGTTTGCGACTGGATGTATGTAACTGCTATTGAATGGTTAATGTTTGTTATAAAAGTTTGTTACCATTTTCTTTTGGAAGGCTCCAAGCCATCAACCGCACGTTAGTTTTAATATACATCACACCCAGAAAATATCTTGCATGTGATCTATTTTAAATACTAACCGGTCATAACATGCACACACGCACTGATAACCTTACGGTTGTCCTTATGTGTTTGGTATGGCCCACGCGCCATCGTTGACTAGCTCCAGCTAAAGCTAGGTTCAAACCTCCCTCCATTTTAGATTATTTTATGGAGTTTATTTAGTTCCAAAAATAGCGCGCACGCGGAGCTGTGAAGCCAGCGCACAGAACAGTATCCGCGCGTGTGGAGCTATGAAGCGAGCGAGCGGAGAACCATCCGCGCGATCACGAAGCTGCAAGCATGCAAACCTGGTTTGCGCTCACTCAAAATTGGTTTGCGCTCACTCGCCCGCCAAGTTTATTTTTGAGACTTTTGGGGCGGGGATGGGATACACAGTGGCTGATGTCTCCACGACTTTGATTGCTCACTTTAAATAACGGCCTTGACTCCTGTGATTGGCCATTTGATTGGGGAATCGCAGATTCCCATTCAACAGCAACCATTCTTAATTTCTGTTTCTGCATTGTTGCCTACAGAGGTATACTGTGACTAAGAACATGCTGATCATGGAAGATTTACATTCGTTGAATCGGTGTAGGCCTACTCTAATAATATGTAATTTGATATATTACAGAAGCCACCTTAAAGTTTGCCACAAGTTTCCATTGCTAAAAACCTGAAACTGAATGTTAGGCTAGGCTACTGCTTAGCAACAAAACTTGCAGTTACTCTGAATATGTCGTCCATACTTTATATAGGCTAATGGCTTGACATGTGTCAGTATAGTGGATTATATCTTCTAAACTGCGCTAATTTCTCAGACAGAATGTAGCCTAATCAATATGCTTGTAATTTTTTGATTTCCAAATGGAATTTACCACGATAGCCTACATGTTTTCAGATTTGACTATGTAGGCCGTTTTCTTGGCTTTTCCAATAATGACAACTCGTTACAGTAAAGTTGATTGGTTTCACATTGTGGTAAGAGTATAAAGGGTCTGTATCCACCTGCAACAACATAGCGACAGCATGGAGCAGGCAGATGGTCCACGTCAGAATAGAGGTCAAGCAGTGATCCATGTCAGAATAGAGCTCAAGCAGTGAGAGGAGGAAGAGGAGGAGGTGGCCAAGGGAATGCCAAAAGACAAGTACCCCTTGAGAGAGGTGGCTGTAGACCTCGTCTTAGAGGAGGGCTTAGGCCTCATCAGAGAGGTGACCAGGGCCTTGTTTGAGAGGTGGTGGTGGTGAGGTGGGGGGGGGGGGGGTACGTGATAGAGGACAAGGCCACGACGGACCAAGACAGTAGCGGCGACAGCTAACCAATGAAATCCGAACAATAGTTGTGGACCTTGTCATAAATCGTAGCATGACAATGACAACAGCTACAATGATTCAGCCAAACCTCAGGAGTTCAACACTGGCCTCAATCATCAGTAATTTCCACCATGAGAAGGTCTTCACATTGCCAAATTACCAAATTACTGTATAATGCATGCCACTGCATACCACACAGTAGGTGTTGTGACTGAACGTATTCTTTGGTTTCCCTGACAGAATTGATATACGCCGAAATTCAGCGGCACATCATTGACAATGACAACATGTTCAACAAGGTGGAGGCCATAAGTCTGCCGACTATTGCATGCATTCTGAAAAGGCACCAGGTGTCTCGAAAAGAGATGGTGCCTTTTGAAAGTAATGCAGATAGAGTGAAGTAACTGAGTCCTGAGTATGTTCAGTTTCAAGATTCCTGTTGTCAAAGGTTCACGTTTGATCTACATTATTCTGTAGGGTAATTTTCTTTCAATTTCTTTTTAGAGAACCACCACAAATTCCTCTTAATGTGCAAAAGGTAACCTATTATTAGGCTAAAGGTAGTCGATTAGCCTAGTTGTCAACAAACAACATAATTATTCATTAGCGTTTAATTCCAGGCTTCCTGATTATTTTAACTCAATTATTATCTGCGCATTGACGTTCTCACCTCGGATCATGCTGATATGCACTTATCGTGCCATCTTGTATTGCGCTTAAATGCCGAGCCATGGCGAATTACATCGCGGACAACGTTCTTTATTTGCTGTGTTCATTTGTTGAAACTATTGGTCAGTTAACTAGTGAAACTATTAGTTCAGATAATTGTATGAACAGCACATACATATACTGTGTAGGCTAGACCTTCTACTACTGCACTAATGTGTAGGCTAACTAAGAAAACATATTTTAAACATTGTCAAATTCCTATTGCGTTATACTGCACCCTTGTAATAACAGATTAGAAGGAGCATCACTTATTATAGCCCATATTGCGCCCGACAATAAGCTAAATAGCCTATTATGCAAATGATGTTGGACTATATTCGATTTCATAACAAGTTTAGAATGTTAAATTCAATTTCATGCCATAGCCTATTGACCCCTAACACCGGTATCAAAATAGTAGCCTAGCCTAACAACCTGTTCGCCACTTTTGAAATCTGAAAACTTGAATATAGGTTTATGAATATAATTAATGTATATTGATTGATGATAATGGATCACATAGGCCTACATCTAGCTATTAATCAAAGATTTACCTACATCAAAATATAGGCTACATTACTATTCCCAGATGTAGGCCTATTAAATTCCATCCGGTACTCCAAAATGGCAAGCATTTTAAATACATTCTGTCAGAGAAATGAGCACTAGAAGATATTAGGTAAATCCACATTTCCGCGACAACTATAGGCTACTGAAGCACGTCAAGGCATTATATAAAGAAGTGTGGACATCTTCAGACTAACTGCAAGTGTTGTGGTTAATAGGCTAAGTAACATTCAGTTTCAGGTTTTTAGTAACGATATAACAATATAACGTCATGTAATGAATGTCTGGGGAACGTTACTAGAACGTCCAGGGAATGTTCTCTGTGACGTCCGCGTAACGGTTAGAAGGCGACGTCCTGATGACATTTCGAGACGTTCAGGGGACGTCCCGGAGACCTAATTTTGTTAGCTGGGTTGCATGATCGGCCATGTTCTTAGTCGCAGTATACCCACGATCAAATGGCCAATCACGGCCAGTATTTAAAGTGAAAGGAGTGGCGATATCAGCCACTGTGTATCCCATCCCCGCCCCGCCCCCAAAGTCTCAAAAATCTACTTGGTGAGCGAGCGAGAGCAAACCAAGTTTGAGCGCTCGCAGCTCTGTGCTCGCGCAGATGATTCTTTGCTCCCTCGCTTCACAGCTCCACATGCGCGGATACTGTTCTGTGTACTCGCTTCACAGCTCCACGCGCACGCTATTTATGGAACTAAATAAACGCCATATTCTTTGTTCTCTCTGAACACGTGTCCGAAACAAGGAGAACATGAAAACCCCCACGTGCGCCACACACACACGCACTCGCACATAGTTTGTTGTACATTACAGTAGTGAATCGTGCTTTGTTCTGTTTGGTACTTTGTGTTCAATAAACTATTACATTTTCCAAGATTGTCTCTTGTTGCTCTTGTGTTGAATCCCTGCGATCAGTCAATGCTAATCGCAGGGATTCCCCAAAATGCCTTCACCTTTTAGCGAAATCATTTATATTAATTTGGTATCAACTGAGTACATAATATTGTGATTTTGTTAAGATAATTATTTAAGTGTCATTTTATAATTATTAATTGAAGTTTCCCATTTTTAGTTAGGATATTCTCTTTTGAGGATAGTATATAAAATTTTATGAGATTTATTATACGAGAACTACACCACCAGTTGTAAAAGGATGATAATGGCATATTCCAGTACATAAGTGATGCCCCGTGTATAGATTTAAATGTATTCCCTACATGTATGCACAACTTATTTCACTTGGTTGGAAATACAGTTTATTTGGCAGCGACATTAGAACTTACGGGTTGGTAGGGCATACCTCATGCCTACAGTACAGGGAGTTAGACCCCTTCTTGACTAACATTATTTAATTTAATTATGTATTTAGTTATTTATTTATTTACTTACTTACTTACTTACTTATTTATGCCTTTTCCATGATCTCACCTATCTCCAGCAGCAATGTCTTGGCATCTTTGTCTAGCATGTTAGATGCACTTCTGTAAGTCTCTTAGTTACAAATTAGATGGCTTTATAATTCCCTTAGCCCATATTTTTGGCCTAAGTAATCAGGAGCATATTAAAAATATAAATGCCCATTCCAGCTAAGTCGTCAAATGTTTTTAATGATGGTTCCAGTGCAGTGACAATCAGAATGAAGTAAACTTACTTGATATGCTGCATTATAGGAAGAGGGTAATTATGCAAGGGCTCTAATTATTAAACACCCTATTATAACAGTAATGGTGGCACACACATTTCGGAAAACAATGGACAGCAGCAATGCCATTTAATTATTTCATAAATTCACAGAATGCAGTAAATATCTATCATTTGTGAACAAGATCAAGGGAAATATCAGTATTGATGCAAGCTTAAATTGCACTTTCTCAATGACTTTTCTTTCCAAGGTGTAACCAAAAGTGCATAAATAGTAGGGGTGTCACGATTCTCCAAATCCGCGATTCGATTTGACTTTCGATTTTAAGGTCACGATTCGATTCGATTTTCAATTTTTTTCCAGCACTATTTTTTTTCCCAGCACTATAGTCTAACTAATGGCTATGCCATTGTTAGACTATCGAGTCTTGATTAGTAAAGAAAAATACTTGTTTCTCAATAAGTAACTTTTATTTGAATAATAACAATTATAAATAATAACAAAAATATGATAATATTTAAACACACCTAAACAGTTAAGAGCTTTATCAAAACTAGACTCTAGAATAATAAACAGTTGAACATTTACCACGCTATTAACAATTTACACATTGGTTTTATGCCCTGACAACGGTCATTTACATTTTCAAATTCTTCTTTAAAAAGATGAGCGTGTTCACATTCTTTGAACAGTTAAGAGCTTTAACAAACTAATATCTGAAATAATAATTGTTGAACATGTACCACGCTATTAACTATTTACACTTTTTTTTTCATGCCCTGACAACTGTCATTTACATTTTCAAATTCTAAATGAGAATGGAAGAGTTGCCTGTGTCAATGTTTTTTTCCCAGTCAAATCTATTTCTTTGTGATGCCTGCGAATGTGTCCTGCCATATTTGACGTGTTGCCTGAGGTGGCGTATGGTACTCGCGTGTAGCATAGCCGACAAACTGTAGTTTTTTTGTCAATGACGCGTTCGTCGTTTATATAACTCACGGGGAAGGCAAAATGTTGCCACACCGGTGACTTGAGGGAAGCAGGAGGATTTTCTAGTTCTGTTTCTCCATCTCCGACTCCGGCAGTGGCCATGGTGTCTCGAAAAGTAATGCAGGCTACCGGTAAGCTAACGTTAACTAGCAGCTGTGTCTTCTTTGAAATATCGTTATTTTTTTTTCTTCGGACGCACGCCTGCGTGGACGAACAAAATGCAGTGGAAGGAGTCAACTTTCGTTTTGTCGGAAACACTTACATTAGAGATGGCCAAGTAGGCTACTTTTTTTTACATTTTACCCATCACATGAAAGGCTAAGAAGAGCGCGCGGGGGGCGGGGGTGGAGAGAAAAAAAAAACTGGGAGAATCGCGAACCAGCTTGTGATTTCGAAGTTCGAAATCGAACGCTCATTTCGATCGATTTTCGATTTCGAATCGGTATCGTGACACCCCTAATAAATAGTATTGCCTAAACAATACATATTGTAGATAATGAACTTGTTTGATTTGCTCACAGTACCAGCTACAATCTAAGTCTTATTCAATGTCTTAAATGTAATGCTCTATGCCACACATAGTGTAATCTATTCAGCCACCTTTCACCAACACCCTGAGGGACACAATTGTAATCACAATTTGCTCTACTCTGGCTTGCTCTTAATTTCTTCATTTTAACATATTGGTGTTTGGATGAAGTCTAAAGCCACGAACTTAGAATAGCTATCCTTCTTTACAATTAATCCATAAAAATATGGATGAACAACACTACAATGCCGTGTGAGCAGTAAACTCCATTTGAGCAAAGACATGAGGTTAAATAATTAATCTACCAAAACCAGAATTCCTATAAATAATTAAAACTGATCATTTCTATACACAATGCACATGCAAGTATTTTTGTACTTTAATTGCAGATTTTTCTGTTCCACAGCAATTACAAATTGAGAATGGATAATTCATTGAGAATGGATAATTCTGTACCTGAATTATTTAATTGAAGTAATTTATCAGCCAATCAGTGAATACTCAAACAGTACAGGCTCTCCAAATGTCAGACATATCCATTTTTCACAAGTCAGTGAAATACAATATTTTAATGATAAAATGTGTAGACTGGGAACAGGACTTATAAAATCAGCTGAATTTATACAACCATACTTTTAGCCTAAAAGGCAATTCAGCAACTATGATCTTTCCAGGCTTGTACATAATATTTGCCACAGTAAATTTGACAGAATATCTAATGTACAAATCCCCTACCAGTTTTATCATATTCATCTAAGTTAGGGGATTATGTATGAGGATAAGTACCATTCTTTCACCAAACACTGGTAAAATAATTTCCATGGTGTTAAAACTATCCACTATCCACTGCATAACTGACTTTATTGAATCTTGCACTTAAAAAAAAAGAAAGTTTCAATGTATTCTTTTGATTTCACTGCCTAGGTCAACTGAGCATGATGAGAATTTTCATTTGAAATGATGGCCTGGGGAATCAAAGTGGGTAAGAATGTAAAGTATTGTGTAGCCAGTTAGATGTAAGTGGATTAGGAAGCCAGCTTTAGAGAGCTTGTTTTGTAGGACGTTTACCAGAACATCAGGGTTAACACCTATATTCTTTCTAAAAATAGCCTGGACCTTTCATGACCACAGAACCGCTGTTTATGTTTATTCTGAAGGACAACCACTTCTATAGCACTGTGTACTGGCACTGGACTTTTTTTCTCCAGGTCCAAGAGAGTGCCACCTACTGAAATCTGCTTAATGCCTAATTTCAGATGTTAGTGCATATCATGCAAAAAATCTATCATTTATTTCATAAAACTGGAATACAAATTCATACAAAGAGATTTGCCCAGCAGATGCACTGTACTTGATTGAACCATAAATAGAAATCGTCAAGATATTGTGGATGAAACATGGTGCTAATATTCTACTCAACATGGTAGACTTTCAATTGAAATGGCCGACAGGAGTTGTGGGGCCACACTTTACTTACTGTTTCATGTCCCTCCTCAGACGTCAGCTTCAGTCACAAATACCCTCAGTGACCAGGCTGAGAGACCTGTCAACTAGCATTTATTTTCCCTGATTGAGGGAAGGCGTTAAAAGGATTAAGGCAACAAGGAGCTTTGGGACTGAACTATAGCCTATCCCCCATATTGATTTATTTAGTCTCTCTGCAGTGGATATGGGGCTGGGCACAATGTGCTGTTTGCTAGTCTGCAGATAAAGAGCAAGAATGCTGGGATAAGTACTGCGAGAATTTACATTTCACAAGTACAGGAGTGCCAGTTTAAACTGTATAAAAAAGGACCAAGCCAGTGGTGAGAGTTATTTAGCTGCTGCAGCACGATGTGAGATGACGCATTTCAAACAGGAAACGACCTTTGCTTCTTCCACATTCATAGCAAAATTGCAGCATGGTTATTAAATGCCATGGTTAGTGAAATACTAATAAAAGGAAAATATAGTAAAATATAGTGTGAGAATATCCCCCCTTTTTATGTAGTCATACTGAGACATTGGAATGAGGTTAAATGAAATGAGAGACACTGTAAAATAAGATAATTAAGCCATGTTGGATGGCTGGGCAGAGGTTAGATTAATTATGAATTATAATGTAATGAAAGTTTCTTTTTTTATTTGAAAGGGTTTTGTTTTGATTAGTGTATTCATTAGCTGAATCTAAAATCTGAAATGTAAAATTGTTAATTCCCCCTAACACCGCTCGACACATGCACAAGTGGGTGCACGATAGGGTGTTTCTTAGTAAACTGAAATATGCCTGCATCAATCCATTTAGTAAGCATGTTAACGCATGACGCTAACTGGGGCAATGAGCAAATTAAATGAAAATCCATTTTTTCTGCACTAAATGGCGGGCAGACGCTTCTTTTTCTTGCTAAACATTTCAAATGAATCACCGTCTGACAAAGAGACGTGAACCAAAACACGGAGCGCCCCCTCCTTGCGAATCTTTTCCCCGGGAAAACTGAAAGAGCCGCTCTGTGGGAAGGCTGTTTGCCTGTTCCTGAATGCACGGCCTCCGGATGCCGCTCAGCCCAGCTCTCTGGGAAAATCTCACAAGATGGAGACAATGGCGTGTTCTGTAAAGCTGCTCCCGGTTGGAAATGTCTCCCTCTCTGAAATCAGACTAGGCCCATATGAAATTATTTTACACCACAGCTAGCAGCCATTACAGTGAATGTGTTTTCTTAAGAGGACTGCTATTGTTACGGATGAGTAAACTAGACCAAGCAGTGAATATGTACACCCTGGAAATTTAATTGGATGTGAAAATTAATTCGCTGCTGCATATCATTGGAGGAAAATTAATTGGCTGCATGAGGCTCATAGCACTGTGCCATTCTTATCTGGGTTTTTATTCCCACGTCCCCTGTTGATTAACGGGGCCAGAGAACGCTGTGGTGCAGCTAACACTGACAACAACAGGATAATTTACATTTCCCTTCTATAGAGTAAAGCAGGTGTCCCGGTCTATAAGCCAGTGCTTGCGACACAATACTATCAGCAATACCAGTCAATTTGTTATTCAATGCGTTTGTAATGGACTGTGCCAATTTGAAATGCTTGACTTAAAATCCTGGCGTACGTTTCTTTTTTTTGGTGCCGTTGGGTAGGGATGGGGAGAGAGTGGTGTTTGTGGTCCAGATGTGATCCAATGCTTTTTGCTGCAGATGTTGGGAGGGAGATTAGGCTGCCACAGGCAATTGAATCCCACCAAGGTTTACTGTAGAAAACACCGCAGAGGCAATATGCTGAGAAGCCAATACCCTAGGTAGACTGAATGTCATATTGCCTAGTGTTCCATATGCGTATAGTTAACACAGTCCATAATTGCAGAGATCCCTCCAGACCCCTCTAGTGGGTGGTCCTCCCTCAGCCAAGAGTTTTTTTTTCTATTGGCAAACACACTCCACTGTTGTTCATGCTGTGCACCCAACAAATTATTAGCCCAAGTGTAAGGAATCGACAGACTGCAAATATCTGCCAAGAGCACAGTCTAGCCAAGAGCGCGGCACAGCGCATACGGCACCTCCATTCATTATCTTTGAGGAGGCTCAAGTGAAATTGAAGGCAAAGAAGTTTAATCTGCAATATAAGCCTAATGAGGAAGATGAAAGAGGTGGACCGTTATCAGAGAACACAGGAACCCTGCCCTGACCACTGCTTTGAAAGCAAGCGGGAAAGGACTCTCTCTGTGAAGTAACGCGTGATCTGAGGCTTGTTGCAATGTTCTAACGGCCGTGTTGGGCAAAGTAAAATCACTGCAGCGTTATGGTTAATGCCAGTTAACAATAATCTGTATCAAGTACAGTGTGATGCAAAATATATCAATTTCACTAATGTGACTGGTTCCAGTCGCCAAAAGCTGGAACTGCACTATCAAGTCAAAGCTGATACTTAAGGCATTTTGAGGTTTTGTCTCGTCAGTTAGCCATTGGCTCTTGAATTGAGCATTTGTCCACGTATCATGCCAAAACATAGCGAGGGGAATTTCCCTTCAAACACAGTAATTGAAATGCTGAGCGGGACAAACTCATGTTTTTGATACAATCATGTGTTGTGCTGCTAAGGATTAATGAGGCGCAGACTCAATGGCTCAAAAGGATTTTGATAGCTAAGTTTTTTTTCCAAATAGTGCTTTGTGCTGAAGAACCCTTCATTAATCATGGTAGATAAACCACTCCCAACCAAGTATAATTACGTTGGGCCCGATTTAACACGTCCCGCCTGCTCTATATGCAGGGGAATAGAT
This sequence comes from Synaphobranchus kaupii, assembly GCA_029718625.1. Lineage (NCBI taxonomy): Eukaryota > Metazoa > Chordata > Actinopteri > Anguilliformes > Synaphobranchidae > Synaphobranchus > Synaphobranchus kaupii. Next base: position 15,301,737 of record CM056390.1, on the reverse strand, counting down.
GCTGGTGGTATGAGTGAGTCCACCTGGGCATAGAGCTCAATCTCTAATGCCTTTTGTGCATTATCGTGCGATCCACACACGTCAGAATTTAAACAGACCCGTCAACCAAAGTTCTTGAATAGAAATATGACTACATGTTTATTTCAGTACAATAATAGGATAGGTAGGTAGGATGTGTCATACCTTCTGCAGGTTGTATGCACTACTAGTCCAGTATGCTAATCTATAGTTAAGCATGTGTAATGCCCTGCTGGGCCCTGGGCAAATATGAATTTCAATCTCTGAGTGTTGTAATTAATGATATATATATACATATATATACATAGTGAGCACCATAATTCATTGGACAGTGACACATTTTTTGTTATTTTGGTTCTGTACTCTAGCACTTTGAGTTTGAAACCTTTAGTACATAGTCCCCCCCATTTTTGGGCATCAAAAAATATTGGACAGTTTAACATAATGTAGAATAAAGTAATCATTTTTAATATTTGGTATCCTTGTTGCAAGGATATGCAACAATATCAAAAGACTCTTGATATCTTATTTTCTGGTACTCCTACAAGTATAACCTCTGTGCATTTGAATGGATCTCCATGGGAATTGGGGGGTGGGACTAGATTTAGCTGTAAATTACACTGGAACAGTATGGAACACATGGTTGGCTAAATGGCTTTAAGTCTTCAAGGGTCTGAGGTATCAAACAAGCCTGAAACCATCACTCTGCTGCCAGATATGCAGTAGATATGGATGGGTAACTTGAAGGGTTTCTTCTCCTGACTTATTTTTCTAGAGAGTTCAATAGGAAGATTTGTCAGGAGAAACAACCCTTCAACTGATCCATCTACAGTATATCTACTGTATTTCTGGCAGCAGAGTGATGGTTTGAGGCTTGTTTGATACGTCAGACCCTTGCTGACTTACAGCCATATTGTCAACCATGTGTTCCATAGTGTTCCAGTGTAATTTACAGCTAAATCTAGTCCCACCCCCCAATTCCCATAGAGATCCATTCACATGCAGAGACGTTATAGTATCGCTTGTAAGAGTACCAAGATAAGATATAATAAGATAGCAAGAATATTTTGATGTTGTTGGGTCACAGACATCAGGAAGTCATGGCATGCAGAGGATATGCGACCAAATATTAAAAATGATTACTTTATTCTATATATAAATGCAGGGGTGCCAATAATTATAGCACACATGATTTTGTTAAAAATAATTATTTCTTGATGAGGGATTTTTTTTTCTCATATTAAATTTACTTCAATTAAGCGTTCTATTTTTCAAATTTTTTCAGTATGAGATTAAGCTAATTCACCAAACGGTGAATTTTTTATAAGCCTTTTTACTCACCTTTACCAGAGGTGCCAATAATAGTGGAGGGCACTGTATATATATATATATATATATATATATATATATATATATATATATATATATATATATTTATATATATATATATATAATTTTTACGAATGTGGTGCCTCCGCTTAGTAGTAATGAATAAATAGTACTGATAAATAACTCAAATAAATTGAAATACCACAATACCACACTATACACACTATACTTTAAATGCAAATGAAAGTATTTGGTGAAATGTTCGGAGTTCAAATGGCAATTTCCCTGTTAATATTCAAGATAAGTATGAAAAATGAAAGGCTAAGATTATAGAACTTATATTTCACTCCTTTGTCTCAACTATAAACCCTAGGAGCAGATCTCAACCACTTAATATGTGGGCCCACACACTCTCTCTCACACACACACACACACACACACACACACTCTTGGCAACTGAACTTAATCCCGAAATAAAAAATAAAAATAGGCGTGGCAGGCCTGAGTCATGGCTGGTGTGCGTTGAGGCCTACAAGCAATAAGTGGTCCCTTCATGTAAGCACAAAATAAAAAAAAATGTATGTGCAAATGGTTAGTATTCAGGAATTTGTGGCAAACAGTACTTAGTGGAGTAAAAGCAAACGAAGTTCAACACAGAACAATGTCGGGAGAAGATGTTTTGGATCAGGGCAGGTGGGGCGGCAGCTTGCCAGTCCTGAATTAGCCTCAGCAGAATGGGAAAACTTTTCACCAGCAGTCCACGAAATTTATACTGGTCCTCTCTCTCAAACAGGCACAACTTAATGTCTCCTGCATTAAATAATGCCCCCTAAACAACAAATAATAAGTCCCTACAACTATGGTTAATTTCAAATTATGGTTATCGAGTAATTATATTTTTGCCAATACAAATATACAGCCCAGTCAGATATACAGCTAGCAAAAGAGCTAAGCTACCGATGGTCATGATTGTCATGCTAACACTAACCCCATACCGATTAAATACAGCACATAACAAAACTTTACAAAATCATACCTTAGAACATGTCACCAGCAAGTTCCAACAGGTGGTGTAACTTGCGGTTAACCAAAGTTAACCAAAGCTAAGAACATTATTTAGCTCTGATGAAGTGCACCGTTGTTTTTATCATTCAAATTAATTACAGCCTTTAGGCTGTACACATGCTGGCGCATGTGTGTTTCAAGCTAACTATTTAAAACGATTTACATACATTTTATTTAAAGCTGATGACCACACTACACATGTTACTCAGAATCTTATAATATCAAAGCAAGAATAAACACAAGCTTAAAAAATAACCTTCCTATGGTCTCACTGAAGAAGAGGTCATTCCTCAGATGGCCGGCTGGAGTCGATCACTCCCCAAGAATTCTAAAAAGTGATCAAAAATATATGTGTCTACAAAGTGTTGTGTCCCACCCAATCATTCTCAGCCTTTTATATCTTTTCTGGACCCTTTCCTGCAAGCCGCTCACACATTTCCTTCATTAGGCAAGGATCTATTTATACACTCAAATAGTACAGATCAACCTCATTTCCAACACATCCTTCAACGAACACCGCAGTCACCTCCAACTGACCCATTAGCTGATAGGATTTTTCATCTTCATCTGTTGATTTATTGTCAACTTTGTGTCACTAATTTTTCGGAACTTGATAGTCTCGTTTTCGTCTCTCCATTTACTCCCCAGACACAGTGCCTGTTGTGAGACCTCTTGTCTCTGTCTCTTTCTCTTCCCCTTCCTGCCCTTGTGGGCAGCCGTTCGCTGGCTCTACACACTCTTCTCATTTTCGCTGATGCAGTCTTTTTCAGCACAACAGACTGCACTGTCCATTCTCATGCTTCTCTGGTTGGCCCCATCTGCCCATAAATCTGCTCCATCCTATACTGGCTCAAACCCAGACTTTTAAAAGGTCCTGGTTTAAACTTAGGCCTCATCTCCAACCAGACTCATGGTCTGTATTCTGTTTAGTTAATCCTGATTCCTGATGGACCAACAATTACGGGGGGGGGGGGGGGGTAGCTCCATGTCACCTTTGACAATGGCCATTGTGACTGGCTTAAACAAAGTGTGCTGTAAGAAATGGATAAGACTATGTGTAAACTAGTCTTAGTGAGCAGTGGGAATTAATGAATCATGGCACAGTTATTTTTTGACCCACTCCCACCCATATCTAAAACAAGCTGTTTTAAATAATCTTTACATACTGCGTGACCCAAGATCATAGAATGCATATGTTCATTTTCACAACTTTTCATTCATCAATGAAAATATAAATGTAGCATCTTTGATTTTCAGATAAAATTCAGCCTTACGCTTGCTGAATTCCCCTTTTCATTTTTTGTAGTCAGATTTCTGGAGCTGTCTTTGATGAGCCTATCAAAAAAAATGAGTGCATGTCTATGTGTCTTTGGACAGCCAATTCACAGCTTTTTCTAGAAGCCCTTCAGTACCAGAGTATAACACATTCCCATCACTGAATCAACAGACACTACAGTATTGAGTCTAAATCAAACAAACATATTTCTTATTAAGGTGTAACCTTAGGCCAGACTATAATAATAATAATAATAATAATAATAATAATAATAATAATAATAATCTATGGAACCTAAGGACATTAGCAAACTCTGAAATATACTGTACAGAAATGCAAGATAATTTAATTTGGCCATAATACAATAACATTTTTTATTAGCCTTGTGGCATGGTATATTGGCTAATAAACAATCTGCCAAGGAGCTAAATATTTTGGATTCTATTGAATGTTGCCCAGAGAACACATATTCCAGCAGATTAATTTCATGTTGGAATATTACCAGATTAAAATAGATTTGTCAATTGACGTCTTATGTACAGTATCACATTTTCAAAGATGAGACTCCTGAGTATTTAAAAATGTAAATGACTATGCTTTCAGTAGGGATAAGTATCATACAAAAGTAGGCTTGGGAATGACATGCCTACAAGCTGTTGAAGAATATCTATCTTAATCAAAAAGCATAATTTTGCACATAATCAGTAAGCACTAATATGTACAGTATATTAGTCATTGTATTTCAACAAACTTTCACTTGTTTAATGGACTTTTAATTCAATGTATTTATAATTAGTCTGCATCACTGCTGTTGTCATTTTGAGGCCTTTTCACTGGCCAATCATGTACATAAGTATTATTGCTTTATTTTGCTATCGACTGTATTATCATTGCACAGTATGTACTGGTTTTTGAAATAGTTATTGTCAGAAATGAACTTGATTAAATCCAGTCCCACTTACAGTACACTTTCCCATGTAATAATAACATTTTGGGGCAAATAAACACTGCATATTTGTTAATGTTCTTTTCTGTGACATTCTCCAAGCGGAGACTCCCAGTGGAACTGAGCAGGTCTCTCTTGAGAATGAATCAATCAAGTTCAAAATGACATTTGGCAGTTCAAGGCTTATTTTTGAACACATTTTTTCTCAGAGAACCCTTTTCCCCATTTCCTGCCAGGGATCCTAGTCAGGGATTCCATGCAGACTAGAGTGCATACATTACATAGAGCAGCCATAGAGTGACACAGCACATTCTCACGCACTGATGTACCAAATTCATGTGCAGCCTTACGTAAGTAAAGTCTGTTCTTGACCTGATAAAAACTGAAGAGACTTCAGACATTTTACCCTGAATTATTGATACTGCGGAATAAACCAAGATGGTGTACCGGGAGAAGCAATTGCGCATGAATAAATAATTTCAGAACAAATATGCTGTTGGAAATGCACGTCGAGATGCCCATCTTGAAGCAATTAAGAGTTTCTCCATTAACTCATGATTGCTTTGGTATTGATGCCGATTAGCAGACAATGTGTATTATATCATATGCACAGCATATTACAATATGCAGAGCACTTTAAAAGCATTGTTCTTGAACAGAGACTTATGGAAGCAATCCATGCTGGAACCACCTTAATCGTCAGCCAGTTCATAGGTATGCTTCCACATTATATGAAGGTTGGTTGGCCGGTTGTTTGGTTTGAATCTGTTCTATAATCCTCTCATTTAAGGCATGCACATTTGCTCCATAAAGTCTATGGTCACATGTACTGCATTGGGATTGGAGGTCGAGAATAACTTTGGAGATTAACACTAAACGTCCCTGTTCACGTCAGCTCAGACCATCTGGCTGTTTGTATTCGTTGTTTGAGCTTTCCTGTGGGCCCGTCCAGTGTAGTGGCAGACACACCAGCTGTTGCAGCGCATCAGAGATATGGCAGGGAGGGGATGACAACAAAAGGTGGAACAGAAGTTGTGAAATAGTGCGCTCAAAGTCAGAGAAACAGGGCCGATGAATGGTTCAAATTTAGCGAGAAAGGAACGAGAACAACAATTAAAAAATAGGAAAATGCCTCGTCTAATTATGCATGTCTTTAATGCAGGAAGAATCCCTGGCAAAATGTCCCTGACAAAGAAATAATGTTGCAGGAAAAAAAAAAAAATGTCACATCAACAATAAGCAATGTAAGTGGCTCACACTGTATGTGGGAGATACTATGGAGCTACATTGTTTTGTTCAGACAATCACCATTTTGACATTTTGAAAAAGCAGACAGCCACTTGAACCCAGAGTCTGTTTAATTACTGTGTGTGGCAGTTTGCTTTTTTACTGTTCTCTCATAATTTGGTGCCAGACAGTGGTTCAAGTTAATTGTGTACCTTTGAATGCCTCGCCATCATTTCAGTACTTTGAAGAGACATTTGAAAGTCAATATCCACAGACGTCAATGAGCAAAATGGTGATGGTGGTATAGATATCCTAGGTTTCTTAACAATTTTATTTGGGATTCTCACCTTGTTACCAAGCTACAAGGGCACCTGATTCTGAGCTATTCTTCTAGTTTCGGAATTAACAAACGGGCAGGATAAATCCGGATTTGGAGTATGTAACTGGCAATCCAATCATCTTTCCAGTATCCCATTGCTCTGTGGACCACAGTATTGTATTTATACTTTGCAATTACATATCTGTATATCCACTCTGTTTGTGAAATTATTTTGCTTTTGCAGCCTTAACAAACTGCAACAAGGCATGACTGTCTTGTGTGCCTTCATTGATTTTGCACTGAGCAATTCATACGAAGATTCTAATAGACTATTTGTTCAAATAGTACCTTTTCTGACTCTGCACTTGTTTACAATTAGGCAGAGGAAGATAATTAGTCCTATAATTAGTTGTTGTGTCAGATATTTAGATTATTGACATACTATGCTTGTAAGATGTTCCTTGGTTCTGGTTGGTTTTCTTCTTCAGTGCAACACATATTTGTTGAACAAATGGCTGGCATGGTTTATAAACAGCATGGTCTACATTTTGAATGCAGTGCTGATGAATAGGCCTAATCATCACACATATGTAAGGGATAGCCAACAAATTCTATTATTTATGTACTTTTTAACAAATTTGCGAGCGCCACAGAATGCAAAGTTCTGTTGTAGTTATTTATTTTAAGGTTAGCACCACTTAAACACCTTAAAATGGTATTCTTGATTGCTGCAGAGGCACAGTACATGCCCCTCATCTGAGCGTTTGATCCGGCCACTTGCCAGCGTGAATTTTAATCATGAAGCCAGAGGCTATGTCTGACATCTCCAGCTCAGTACTCCAGTTCCCCCCATTCAGTTCCCCATCAATAAAGTTTGCTGAGATGAGGTCAAGTTCCAAAAGAGTCCTCTCTGATCAACCATCTTCAGATTGGGTTCTCATACTTAGATGTCAACAATGCAGACTACTGGCTTTAGTTTTCAGAAAGTCATGGAACCTCAGTTTTTAGCCATTTCCTGATCCAAAACTACATTTAATTAAATTGTGTTTCATCATCCAAAAGTAGGCTTTTTTTTCATTTTAGCTTAAATAACATGGTCAAAATCTGTGACAGGAGCGAGCCAGTTTAGAATCTAGACAAGTGAACATCACTTTGGATGAAGCCAAAGACTGCATAAATCAGTCAGAGATGATGACCTAAATGTGAACCAGTTCTGTGTTTAGACCTCATTTTCCCTCTCCAATGAGGTTTTATATGCTTGTTAACTGATGCTCTGATCAAATGACCCCCATCCCAGTAAAAAGTTGGTTCTCTGGCATGAAGGCCATTAGTATGGTGATGTGCAATGGCCACAGTTTGCTTTTGGCTCAAATCAAACAGTACAAAAGAGGTCATGTAGTGTCTGCCACAATAGCTCTGTAGCTCAAAGATGGCACAGGAAGCATCATCTGTTGATTTATTTCCCTTTCACGCTTATTGTCTGTATACAGATATGGACGATATTTTGAAGGGTTGAATTTAAACTGTAACTGCCTATATGACCCTATGATGAACCTTGGAAGGCGGGGATTCTGGGATTGGTGTCGTGTATTAGAGATAACTACACCAGTCCACTAATTACAGTATCCAGCCCACCATGATTTAATGCTGGATTTATGCTACCCATATTCAGCAAAATCTTAATGTTGCTAGGATTTTTGTATTCACAGATTTACCTGCAGGTATGGATTAGTCATGTCTGGGACAGGCCTGCCCTTGATAAGCTGCTATGATAATACTGCTATAGAAATACAAATGACATTTCTAAGGTACGTCGATCATTAAAAATTGAAAGGGAGCATTTTGTTTACAAGAGGAATACTTAAAGCAACTTGGTTTCCGGTCGGAAAGGTTAATTATTATTATCAGTATCTTTACTTTATTTCTAGTTAGCAATGATATATTATTTCATTTTCAGCACCTTATGTGGGTATTTATGAACAACCATAAACCTTCATGACATTTTAGATGTTTTCTCTACAAAACTGTCTAAACCTTTCTTTTCAAGAGCAAAAAAGGGTGTGCATAGACCAAGGTCACTGATTTAAGGTGCTGACATGACTGCAAACCTTCAAATTAGTCTTAAGACAAATTATGGCAGTATATTATTTAAGTAAATATATATCCATACTACTTGCATTATACAATCTACCCGCATCAGTGTGGCACTTTCATGCTGTGCACTTCTGTATGTCCTCTGGCTTTCCAACATTTAAGATTTCTTATGTACTGTCATGGTGATCCTGTAATTACTGTGAAGACTTGGGAGCTATTGGCTAAAGAACAAGGTGCCAGACCAATTATGTTGTGGAATTTATCACTTCCAAGCCAATGCAGATGTGAATGTGCTGAAGGGTTCTCGGCCATTAATGATGCTGTTGGGATGTGGACATCCCGTACGCACACACAAAGCTGCTTATTCCTACTCATCAAATTCAATTCAAAGCCTGACTCGGGGGGGGGGGGATTACATGTGGAGGGAGGGATAAAAAAAAAAAACATTTATTATTAATACTTCTCCATTGCAATAATAAGCTTCCAGATAGGGTCACGCTAATGGACAGCCGGTGAGAGGCAACTGAAGGTAGCACAATGCAACACAGAACCAAATCGGGGTAAATATTCAATCTGGGAAGAGAGAGACTCCCAGGTGGTCATTAAGACGTAATGGAAAAGCTTTCCTCTTTGTGAGACGGAAATACCACGAGACAGTTTGGAGCTGGGCATGTGTTTTTTGGCCTGTATTATTTACAATTTAATGCAAAACCTCCACTGGCTCCCGGCTTTGTTTCTGCATGGATTTTATTTTGCGCACAGGGAGGTAATTAAGGTCCGGACGAATAACATAATTTTCTAGATAATAGAATGAATGCTGATGATGAAAGTGGCCATTTGTATTGCCAAACAATGCACAGAATGTGTGGCCCACTGCCTCTGTAATCAGTAATATTAAAGCAATTCCAATGCTGTCAAACAAAGTAGGGTATTATATAACGGTAGACACTGTGCCTTTACATTGTTTATTCATCACACACATTTCTAAAGCTTATTTTCCCCAAAACATTAATTTCATTCACATTGTTTCATTCATTTCCATTCAACCCATGTCCACGTTTGTTAGAGAATGTCGAAAGATAATTGGAAAGTGGAAAAATGCAACGCTGGAGCTGTCTCGGAACTGTGACGTGACACACCCAGCAGCTTAATATTTGGAAATACATTTGTAAGGTACATTTTACTCGCAGTGTCTGAAGCACTGTCATTCATAGCCCAAATATGGACTTGCTGAACATTATTCCTGGGGCTGGGGATGTGATACACCTGATCCAAGCCTCAATAGTTATTTCTACACCCCTCAGTCTCCAACTCAATGGGGAGGGGATGGCTTCTCTTGGGGAGGGATAACTCATTGTATAAGGAGTATACATACCCTTCCTCACTCCTCTGTCTTCCCCCTCATGACTGTCGCTACACTACAACCTTTTGCTATTGTCCATTTCCAGGTAGATTCAGACGCCTAGTATTTAGTACTGGGAGCAGAGCATCTGTTTCCTTCATCATGAGCAGAGAGAGGTGAGGAAATCACCAACGTCTGCCTTTGCACCGACCCCCCCCCCCCCCCCCCCCCCCCCCTTTGAAAATAGATCTATTTTTCGTCATGGGAAGGAGCAGCAGGTTGTGGTCAGCATAGACACGTCCCACTTTCTGATAAACAGGCCTTCACTCAAGGAACAATGATAATTTCCTCTCTCTCTGGTGGATGTACACAGGAGTTCATCCCAGGCACATAGAAATAGCAGCCACATGGGATCCGTCCCAGAATGTTTTCCTGCTGTGAGAACTTAAAGAGATAGTTCGGAATTTTGCACATAATGTCTCAATTACGACTTACCTATGATGCAGTTGATTGATGGAAACCATACACGTCGTCGTATTTTATTTGCTTTGGGTGCACTGTGGAGTGTTTAAGTGCGTTTGGTAGTGGATGCCACTGGTTGCCATAGAGTTGCGCTAGCATTAGCAACGTGTGTATGTCCAAAAGAAGGGACAGCATGGAATTAGCTGAAAATGGTTTCCATCAATCAACTACATCATGGGTAAGTAGTAATTGAATGACAATTATGACCAATCTATGAACTCGGATTTTTGTTAATCAGGGTAATGGGAAGTGCAGGCAGATATGGATGAGCACCTAGAGCTCTCGCCTCAGTGCCGAGGCGGCCTGATCTACTTCAGGTTGTGCAAAGAAATGACGTGGAGATTAATTTTACACTGTAGAACCTTTTTTTCTAAAGCGTATTGACTGGCCGATTAATGGGTAGTCATTTTCATGAGGTTTCATTATCCCAGTGACATCTGTAAGTTAAATAATGTTTCTCTCTTGCTTGAACAAAGTGCTTCGAACATTACCTGAGCATTAACCTGAGCATTAACCTTCCCCAGGTATTTTGGCAATCTATTCATTTCAATCATCTGGAATGACCGTCATTTTGTCTATCTCTTTTTCGAGAGATTATGTTTCTTGTGAATATTTAATACATAGAGCTATTCAAGGTACCATATTTATATATTGTGTATGTATACATTTATGTGTACTGTTCCATCAAAACAGACTGGGCAACAGATATATTTTAAAACCATTACTGCATTTAAATTAGAGTGTATTACATTACTGGAAATGGGGGAAATGCACATCTATATTCAAAAACAGTCCTTGAGGCTTATATAAGATGTACGCCATTTCTTTCAAATACCATTATAGTCTGCCTGCCGAGCACCACACGGAATGCATAAGGCCTCCCAGTAGCTTTATTTCCACTCAATATTGAATATATAGTATACATTGAGGAGTTAATAAGCATAGTAAAGAGCATTGGGGCTTTGAAATTGCACAAATATAGCTTCCACGTTGGCACCCACATCCCGCCCTTATCATTCTGCATATTGCACTTCAATGTGTGAAATATAATTTGGGTAAGGTCACATCTTTACAGATAACACAAATATGAATCTCTATAAAAAGAAAACCCAATTTGTTCATTGACAGGATTATGATAAGTTGTCTATTTACAATATTCAAGGCTGAAACAATGCCTTGTTCTTTTTAGAACAGAACAACATAAATGAAATGCAGGAGCCATACCCCCCCCAACACACCTCCCCCCAACACACACACACACACACACACACACACAAACACACACATTTATCGATGATGCTCTCGTGTGATCTATTGAGTTTCCATTGAAAATCAATTGTATATAACCTCTATATCCTGTAATAAAATAGCTTCCATTTTCTTTTTTTTTCCCAGCAGGCCAAGTTTAGGCTGTTTCTCCTCGCATCTCACTGTAGAATGCTGTTGTCATTACAGAAAAACAAACAACAAATAAAACATCTGGATCATCTGCTTTGCAGACACATATTCCCCGCAGTGTTCCTTACTCCCTAAATGGCCAATGCTAAAAAAACAAAAAAACACTTTAACTAGTCATTGTGTCAGCATTATTCTTTTTTTCTTCATGGAGCTCCACTTTAATGAGCTTACATAAGCTTTAATAAGTTTACCAACTCATATATACACTTTTGCTTTAGTTTTTTTAGTTTTTTTTTACATATGTTGACAGTATAACTATCAAGGCATAGTACTTATGCTAATTTGCCATTCCTAAATTTAAAAATATACAGAAAGTAGAGAAACATGCAGATGAATAGAATAGCTAGAACATTTTTATGTTTGTGGTATAATACATGAAACACAAATATACTATTTCCCTGGGCCCTTTCATTTGTAATTTGTCTGGTTAAACCACAAGTAACTTCTATAGTGCTTAATTTCACTGGTGTGAATACCAGTGGAAAGTGAATGATATACAGTATTTTTTTACACATTTATCTCATGACCACTCCACCCTTCTTCTGACCCAACAAACCCGAAGTTAGAGAGACACTGGTTCAGAGGATGGGTTCAGACCATTATTTATGTGAGGGAGAGAGCTTTATATTAACCAATTACAGACTAAGGCTACGTTCAATGCATCCTGCATTTACTTCTCATAGTCACATATAGGCATAGGTTTTTGAAGCTGAACTAAACTATAAATATAGTTTTCATACTTGAAGCTGATTTGCATCTCATTAATGGAATTTAGTTATTTCAGTTTTAGCAGCAAGCTGAACTTACATTTATGGCTAGTGTAGCTCAATTATGCTAATGGCACTAGCCTTGAATGGAAGCAAAATGTTGCTTGTTTACAGACAGATTGCAATTACTGGCAGTGTTTTCCAGTTATATTCCAGTGAGGAATGTTTAGTTTGTTGATATTTTGGTTTATTGTTGTTTATGCATTTTATTTTATTTTTGTAACCACGTCCTCAAAACACACTCGGGCAACAAAAAAGACATCCCCTGATACTGAAGGCTGTAACTTTGCAAGTCGTAATGCGGAAGAAGACGAGTAGCTCAACTGAAAAATGCACTGCTGGGACGACCATCACAGATGCTAAGGCCTAGCTGCTCGCTTGCATCACGAGCCCGTTTGTTCTTTAACCCGCATGCAGAAGGGCCTACTTTCACACGTTCTTATCAGCGCAGCGTCAGAGTCGACCTCTGGAAAGCAAAGATTTCACGAGGCAACAGCACACCATACTTAGTGCTGATCTTAAGGTCAATCCATGCAGTCAGCACAGAAGTGACAGCAGCCCTACGCTTTGACGTGCGCTCCAAAATGACAAGTTCATGTGCACAGCCTCTAATTGTATACCTTTAGACAACCTGCTGTGACTGAGGAGTATTGTACACTCTTGCATGTTGTTGCAATAGGAATGCCTTTCTTGGGGAAAAGCACCTGGATTTGCCCTTCATACCAGCTACAGAACAAGACAGGATCAATCTAATCCTTTCACCCCAGAAGTCCAGCAATTGCCACAAGTCACCTTAGTTTCTTAGAATATGTAAACTCACCATGAGGCAGAGCATTCTGCAAGCACAGCAGAACAGTGTATGGTATACATGCACAAGCTATACATTTTCTAAAATGCTAAACATGATACAAGACGGTTTTACAACCACAGCTGTGTGAGCTACTACTGTGTCTACTCTGTATAAATGGCATACTTTCAATTTATTGGGAGGTCGGTTTCAGGCCTGCACTGACAAGCAATGGAAGTTACTGTGGAAATAATGGCCCTAATGACAAAAGAAGACACCTGGCCATGGATGGAAATGGAACAAAACTAGTCCAAAACTGAAAGCACCATCCCAGTTTCTATTTGTGGAAATAGCGCCAAGTGGTATTCAGAGGTAACGAAATGGACAGCACATCTGATACTTGAGCACCTTCTTCCATGAACAAGAGTTAGCAAAATACCCTGAAGCACAGTTACTAAAATGTGTAATAGAGCAAGTGTTTAGTGTGCATCATATTCCTGTGCTCTGTGTAAGCCTTATAATTCACAAGTGATTGCTCGGTTGAGAGAGTTTATGTTCCTAGAAACTCATTTCTTACACTGATGATCTTGTATGAGGATTGTTCTCAAAGGATTAGCATGCTAGCTCCTATTATTTTCAAGACTTTTCTTCACTGTTTTTTTTTTCTTTAGGAAAACAAAATAGGTGCACTTGGACTGGGAAAGACATATTTGAGAGTAAAGTTGGTTGACCAGTTTATATGATGAACATTCAATCATCCGCCATCCTCCAGTCATGTATATGCTGTTGCCTAACATATTTAGTCTTCAAGGCTTAGCTGCACTGCAAAGCCACACGACGTGCGATCATGTGACTGCATTTGTTGACTTCTTTCTAGCTAGATTGTCTCTAACTATCACATCTGGATTGTAGAGTATTGTTTGAAGTGTTGTAACTTCACATTTAATAAAATTAGTAATGTATGGCCCTGTGCACTGAAAGGTTGTTTCAATGCATAGCTTGTCCCTTGTAACCTCTTAACAATAGCTCGATAATAAAGTAACCTACTATACCACTTCAATGAACAGTATAATTACCATGATGCATAACTCACAATTAAAGCACCATGTCTTATAAAACAGTATGGAAACCATACTGCTAGATTGTCATCTTCTCTTTCGTTTGAATCTTATTTATAGAGTAGATGTAGCCTACAGGATATCTGCTGACCTGAATAATTGGAAAACAGCCATTGTGGGAGTGGTAGCCAAAAGCTAATGCTTCTACTGTGCCTAAACCTTATTGTACCACTGTCCATGGTCAAGAAGCAGCAGCTCCCCTGTAAAAAGAATCCATAAGCCTTTGTGTCTGGCTTGTGTCTACACATACTGTAGTTACCATGAAGTAACCGGGCAGTAAGGAATTCGTAATTACATTACTAATATTCACTATTTTACACTACAGTGCATCCTAATCATTAAACACATAGTAAACTATTATGCAGTAAACGCTAACATACCAATGTTTCCTGAAATAAAATACTAGCACACTAAAATGCACTCAGAATGGGTTATCTGATCCTTAAGTGCGTGTGCAAAACGTCAGACCCAATCAGTATTTGCCAACTGGAGCTGTCAACTGTCACCTCTGCAGACACATCATTGGTGCCATGGCAACTAATATTGCACTATGGGACAGATGGCATGATAAGAGTCGGGAGGTGAGTTTTGCCTCAAGAAAATAAATTGCATTAGACTTGAAAGTAGGTGCATTTTCGTCCCTTTTTGTTATGATTCTTTAAAGCGCTTTGGGCACAGTGCCTTAATGCGAATGTAACCTATGTATGTAGTTACGTACATGCTATCTGACGTACAGATATACACAATGATACTTTTATATAATAATCTTGCAGATTAAGTTGTCCTCTGGGTATATACACTGGACAATGCATATCAAGCCGTCTGAAATAAGAATACATACACACATCATATCACACTACATATCACACTGAGGCGCTTTTCAAGGAAAGAGGCTTCGAGTGGCGAGAGGGGAGCAGCAAGCTGTTTTGCTGAGGACCTGAGCAGGGGTGTGGTAATACTGAACACATCGTTCCTTTACCTGCTTTCTTTTCATAGTAACCTACTTTTCAATACTTTCGAGATATGTTTCAATCGTGTGAGCGGTAGGAAACTCCGAGCGATACATTTGATTCGAACGGAACCGACTCACAATAGAATTGAGATAATGTTTGCAAGAGTAATTAAACAACTCCCTACACTGCGACGGTATCGCTGCATCCATGCCCAGTCGGCACGATCTCATAACAGGGCACAGCACCTGCGACGCGCGAACAATTTAGCCACTGAATCCCGGTTTGATGTTGATGTATGGGTGGCATTAGACGTAGAGAGGTCCCTTCAGTCTCCATTAATCAGATCGAAATACGCACGAAATGATCGGTGCGCCCCCTCGCTGCATTCTTATCCATTCTATCCTAATAGTGTTGTCTCCCATGGTGTGGCTGTGGATCCCAGCGTTCATCTGCAAAGACAGTCGAAGCCCTACCCCGCTACTGAAGCTGCAGGACGGAGCATAAATTGAATTATAGCACCACCAGCCAGTCAATGCTGCGCTGCAGTTTGGCTCGCTGATGCTTCGGGCAGTGGATGTCTAGAAATATGTCATTAACTTCTGATAGTAGAGTTCAAAAAGAAAGACGACTTTAATACAATTTCCCTAAAAAACACTGCAAATTGGTTACCTAATTTTCGAAGTGGAACAACTTGAGCAATTATTTGGTATTTGGTTGAAGTGTCATATATGATATGGAAATGGCGGTCTTTGTAAATCGTACCTGAATTTTTTTTAACCTCTTTTCACGACACAGAAAACAGTGCATCACAAATATTAAATATGTGCTGTGTTACTACACGCTAGTGCAAAATTGATGTTGGTCTGCGAAGATCTGACCCCGTTAACCTTATGCTACTTTGCGGAATAACGAGCGTTTTATTTTTCTATGTAATATTAGCCAATCGACCTTGAATGTATAGAGCGCAACGTGTAGCCTACTTGTTCATGTCGTCCTTCATAGATGCCATACGTGGCTTAGCCAGCATCTGAATAATTCACTTACATGTTAATCTATTCCCTTCCTAAAGAACACAACATATCAATGGGTCACGTAGCTATGTTTATTACAATTACCTTGTAAATGCATCACTTAAATGATGACAAGAAGTTGAACAAATAATTATTAGGTCAAGAGACATGTTAAATAGGTATATAGCACAGCCACATACATGTGGTGCTTGATTATTATATACGACAACAAATAAATATTCATTATGAAATTTTCGCTGTTCATTTTTATCTCTCATGTAGCATTTTGATGTCTAGTACCATTATATAATAATTATCTTTCCATTACGACGGTGAATTTGTTTTCATCGGTAGCCCATTATTACAAACATGCACCCTTTGCAAAAATATAAATACATGATTCAATTAAAACATATAAAATGTATATGTCAACCAACTAAGGTGTAATAATTATGTAGTCTCGGGATGTATGTTGATTTATTTCTGTGTCTATTGCCCAGTTGGATTTGAGGATTAGGAGATAACTTGAATCTTCTATCGTAATTTGGACCAATGCCAAATTTGAGTTAGGTGAATGGTCAACATTTTGTGAAACGCAAATGCTTTTATCGAGTTGACATGAGATTGAGATGCTTGTACTTTGAGCTGCCTCGGCATGCAAGCCTGTTTGCGTGTAAACCTGGTTTATCTTGTTTGAATCTGGTCCTGGTTCTGACGGGCAGGGCGGTTTAGAGGAGCCATGTCTACGTTCACACACCCCCTCCATCCAAATCAGATGGATAGCCTATGGACTATTGCGATTATGCGCTTCAGCCTGAATATACATGGAAATCAAACGCAAATTAGGCGTCCATTAATACCCTCTTCACAAAATCGTAGTTTCTCCTTCAAAGCGCTAAAAATGGTGATTTGTCAGCCTGAGAAAACGAAACCCTAGTTGCAATCCAAGCCCTTTCTCCCACATGCAGATCTTGAAGGCACATTTTGACCTTGCAGAGTACAGTGCCTGAATTCAGGCTATATCCATAAAACCGTCAGAAACCCCTTCAAAAAAAATCCATCCCCCTTTCCGACAACCACTTTATAAAACAACCGGTCGCTAAAACAGCACCTATTCGAACCAACCATTTCCATGTCGAATAGTTCTGTAATAGCCTAACTGGCGTTTCTCCCAAAGAGAACAAAATCCCATTACAGTGTAGAAATCAAAATGAGGTTAAAGAATCAAATAAAAGTTTACCTTGTTGAAGGAACATCAGCCCTGCTCACAATATAGAGGGTCAGGGGAATCGAATCTCACTTCTCATATTTTCCCATATTTAGATTTTGCTCCATAGGATTTTGGCTAAATTCTGTCAATACAAGGTGTGCTGGTTTTCTTAGCGCGCAACTCCGCACAGCCCATCTCCCCCCTGTGCTTCAGCGAAATCATAGGTTTGTATTCGTTAAAACCTTTCGAATCCACTGGTTCCCTCTGTAGAAAATCCAAAACAACCAACGGTAACAGTCAAATTCCAACGCAGATCTCCAGAAACCCTTCAAGGAAAAGGGGTGCTTGTTTTCTCCTTTTAAACGCCGCAGACCGAGCCATTCTTCCGTCGCTCGCAGGCAAGCCTCGCAACTGTGGAAGCTTTCCTCCGCATTAAACCAGCTTGCTCTATTTAGCTGAGCAAACGTCTCTGCAGTGAGTGCGATCAAGTGGCTGAGATGGGGAACTCAGATCAAATCTCAGCAGGCAGACCTTTGCACCGTTGCACCTACCAGCACTTCCCTAGTCCAGCCTGCACGCCGAGTTAATCCACAGGGTAACTGAAAGCTACATACGCTCACCCTCCGTCCAAGTCTCCAAAAGGGCTGGTCCTCGTCCTCTGGAGCAGTTTATTTCCCTATTCAGTTCCGTTTTAGCATAATAACTAATTATATTAATGCCACACGTGTGAAATTCCAATTCGATTATTACAGGGCGTGATAAATCGAACCGAATTCCTCCCCAAGAAACATTTAAATATTCCGACGCATAGGCTTTAGCTAGTGTCCTGTGGGATTCATTTTGTGTTTCCCCTAGTCAACCTTTGCAAGCGTCGCTGGAGACGTTTAACACACTAAAATGTGTATAGCACTGACATCCGCGATGGGAGCTATGGTTTCTTCTTTCCTCAGTTGGAAAATATGGGGGAAGTCATCACGGATTGGTTCAAACTGACGTTCGCTCCCCCATATTCTATGTTTGTCACTCCTTGGGACATGCTAAGAAGTGCTGTTTGCGTAGCTTTCACATGAAAAGCGGAATACCTGTATTGCTGTATCGAACAAAAAAGGCATCCAGCCTCGTTCAGTGGGACTTTCCTGCTATTAATGGCTACGCAGAAGCAATTCTCACTGAATCTCACAAACAGAGGTATCCAAATCTAAAATTCTATTGCGAGCGTCCTCTGTTAGCTACTGAAATTAAAGTAGGCTATATAGTCTATATCACTCCCCGGAAAGCAACCGAAGAGAAAGGAGCCCCATTCGAACTTTCATAATCACGAACGTGTTTTCTCATGGCTTGAATATTTATCTTTCTCCTGATACATTCACATAATAGCTACTTAAATATAGCTACCATTTTGCACAAATATAGTGCCAGAGAAACAACAGCCTGCATGACATCGCAAATAGGACTGACGTGAGTCTCGTCGCCGTCGTTTGGACACTGGCTGGAAATTATGTTACAGTTCTACCCACTTTATGGCTACTGTACAACGTTAAATGCCACTGTGGGGCGGGGCTGCCCTCGATGGGTCAACTCTAATTTTGCACCCATTTCATAAATTGTTTCTAATCAGTTATCTTGGTTTTTGCTTCTAGTGCAGAGTCTACATCATTGCCGACTGTTAATGAATGGCAAGAAATAGACCTAATACAAGACATTTTCAATAGCCTAGATGGCTACTCACCTGACTGGCATTTTTGAGGATGTGTTTTGGGTGTGCTTTTATTTTTAACATATCATTTCTGGATTTAGTCAGCGAATAGCTGTGTAAACCCATAAAAAGTAAATTAATAAATGAATAAAAATACATAAATGTAATCAAAGAGAAAATTTCATGATTCATAACGTCCTGTTCAGTAGGCTGCCACGGATTGAGGCATGACACATTGGAATCCAGAGTAAGGGGCAAAGAACATTGCAAAACGACGAAAAAATGTGAGCCTGGGGAAAATCTAATATTCTGGGACCCGGTCTCTCTCTCTCTCTCTCTCTCTCTCTCTCTCTCTCTCTCTCTCTCTCTCTCTCTCTCTCTTTCTCTCTCTCTCTCTCTCTCACTCTCTCTCTCTCTCACTCTATCTCTCTCTCTCTCTCTCTTTCTCTCTCTTGCTACAAAAAGATTGTTGTACTTCAGTGTTTTCAGAGCAATCTGAGGCCTCAATCTTCTTGCCGTCAGCTTATCGTATTGGGGGGAAAGGATGTTTTTAGATGGAGGATTTTTTGAAGAGAAAGCGTTTGTCCTTGATCTGGTCATTAGCACAATTCTGTGCATTGTTACAGACACACATGATATCCCATAGGTGTTTTCAGATTGCATAATGATTACATTACTTGCATTACTGATTATGAAAATGTAGATGTAAAAGGATCGCTGCTGGGGAGAAAGGTGGAACTTTATCCCATTTGATTTCATGACAATTTCATAATATTTGTTAAACGACTCATTCTGCGAAGCACCCTGTGTACTGATATATTTGGTAAGATGGGGGAGCTGTTGGATTACAGAATGCAATGTTATGGCACACAAGTCATTGTGTGGCATTAGAATATATGTACACATTTAAAAGTAACAGATCCAGACCAAACTTCTCACATGGAATATACTCAAAATGCCTTGAATGAAACAGTAATTACAGCCTCTTCTGTCAAGTCTACCCCCCTCCCCCCTCCTAAACACATATACATATAAACACACATACATACATACACACACACACACTAATGTAGACAGAATCAGGTTAATGTTTCATAATTACACAATCTCTCACTATCATACTTGGACAATATAGAATTCACAGTGTACTGTATACAGTACAGTGATAACAATAATCCTATCGCCATTTAGAGCTATGTTGTAGTACATGTTACATTTTATGTTTAGAATCTGTTAGCCTTGCCCCATTCATAAGGAATAATTTCTAAATGCCATACAATAGCTGTTTTTATGAGATTGTGGGTAGAAATCAGGCATTTTGCTCTACTCCCCATGCATGAGAAAAGTGCATATCTGCAGGAGTGATACAAGGGGTGATATAAAATTATTATTATAAAATTATAACATATATGGATATATTGGATATACAGATCCTTTCCAAAAAATTATAATATCATGGAAAAGTTATTTTTTTTCCATAATTCCATTCAAAAAGTGAAACTTTCATAGATTATAGATTCATTACTAAGTGAAATATTCATTATTAAGTGAAATATTTCTAGCCTTTATTTGTTTCATTTTTCATAATTTTGGCTTACAGCTCCAGAAAACCCCCAAAACAGTATTTCAAGAAAATAGAATAGTGTCGAAAATCAGCATTTACTTCAGTTATTTCAGAGAATGAATGTTTTAGACTGAGTGTCACACTCTAATCATCTAATTTACTCAAAACACCTGCAAAGTTTTTCTACAGGTTTGTCGTTAAATTGGACAGGTATCTCAGTTTGGTTCAGTATGGGGAAGACTGCAGACTTGGCAATTGGCCAGAAGACCATCATTGACACCCTCCAGAAGATGGGTAAGCCACAAAAGGTCATCGCTAAGGAGGCTGTCCAAGCATATCAATAGAAAGTTTAGTGGAAGGGAAAAATGTGGCAGGAGAAGGTGCACAAGCAAAAGAGATGACCGTAGGCTTCAGTGGATTGTCAAGCAAAGACGATTCCAAAATTTGGCGGAGATGCAGAGGGAGTGGACTGAGGCTGGAGTCAGTGCTTCAAACCATCACGTACAGAGTGTGACACTCAGTCTAAAACATTCATTCTCTGAAATAACTGAAGTAAATGCTGATTTTTGACACACTATTCTAATTTCTTGAAATACTGTTTTGGGGGGTTTTCTGGAGCTGTAAGCCAAAATGATGAAAAATGAAACAAATAAAGGCTAGAAATATTTCACTTTGTGTGTAATGAATCTATAATCTATGAAAGTTTCACTTTTTGAATGGAATTATGGAAAAAAAAAAACTTTTCCATGATATTCTAATTTTTTGGAAAGGATCTGTATAATGAAGATGTGCAATCAATATAACCATGCTGCTGTTCTTGAATGGAAATATATATATATATATATATATATATATATATATATATATATATATTCCATGCTAAAAGTCTAAAACTACAGGCAAGGAATGTAGTGTAGTGGGTAGAAACATTGCAAAGGGTCCCACAGGTGATCTTGTGAACTTTTTTCGTTTTTCTTTTTCTTAATATCAGGATTTATTCAGCAAACCTAACTGTATAAACAAAGAAAATAAAAAAATAAATAAATGACAAAGAAAATAAATAAATGAATAAAAATACATAAATGTAGTCAAGAAAAGTGTATGACAGAGCCATGGACAGAGGCATGGAACATTGCAATCCAGAGTAAGGGAAAAAGGACATTTTCAAAATTATACAAAAATACGAGTGTGTGGAAAATCTAATAGCCTGGGCCAAAACCAACCCCTCTCTCTCTCTCTCTCTCTCTCTGCGTGTGTGTCCTTATGTAAGTGTCCTTGTGTGTGTTTTCTGTCCTTGTGTGTGTTTTCACTGAATTTCTGTGTTTGTGAAGAGCTCCATGGTGGCCATGACAGCAGGTGTTGTTTCTCTCCAAACTTCAACTCTGGTCGCTGTAACAGGGGGGAGATTACCACTCCCCCAATGCAATGAATATTGATGGGAGTGTGGCTGAGGAGACAGAGAACCAGATTTGAAGGCAACAGTGCACTTCATATGTCCCCATGAACACTACCTTTCCTTGAATGAAGACTGTAAGAAAGCAGCAAAACCACAACTGTATAAACAAAAATAATTGTTCATTATATATCGTTGATAAGATAGCTTTATACACTGATAGGTAAATGTTACTCACACTGTTTTAAGAGCCTTTGGAAAGTTAACTGAACCGGAGAGCAACTGCCTCTTTAGCAGACCCGAAAATACACTTACTGACAGCATGACTAACTCACTTGAAATGTTCATTATTAATTGTGAAGCCCCTGCCTCCAGACTCGCAGGAACCCATGGATGACAGACCAGCCCGCCCCTCACTCCATATTTAGCGTTTAATCTCCATGGCCATTTTCCTGAGGTAGCATTAAAATTCATTCTTAAATAATGCACCTTTTCTCCAACTCATTCTTTTTTGCTTAAGGATAGAGATTTAAATATGGGATTTTAGCTCATCCTCTTATGGGACTCATATCATTCTACTCCGCATATTTTTGAAGCACTTAATGGCAATGCACTTTTCTTTTTTTTTGCGGTTTTTTTTTTTTTTCTTCTTCTCCACTTTCCATATATGCAAAGGTCTATGTTTGGATTAGTGCATGGATGAGGGTAATTTCTCTGATAGCGATAAGCTAGCTTTAATTTTATGCAGCAAAAAATTGAATATATTAATGGCAGGTAAGATATGTTAAGTTATCTCTTGCTCTATATTCCTGGGTAATGAATTCGGCTCCTGATTTGCTTCATTTGCCCTTGAGCTTGAAGTGATATGTGCCGTCTCTGCATTGCTCCCATGTGCTGCCTGTTTATAAGCCATGGCTTAATCAAATGCACCAGTTGAAATTCATACTCCGGTTGTTTTACACAAGATGCTTGCAGAACTGTGCAGAATTAACAGAGTTATATGCGTTTGTGACAGGAGATGTTGTGCCGCTGGACTGGTCTTTTGTTTCGGCTCACTGTGAAACGGAAGCCATTTTGTTTCACCGCCTTCTTCCAGGGAACAGCCGCCGGTCAGGACCGCTCTTTGGCCTGCCGAGCATCCAAGTAGAAACCACCTTCAGGTGACATAATCAGGGATTTTTCCATGTCATGGACATCGCAAAAACCCTAAACGAGACAAATGGCACAGTTCACACCTTGAGCAAGTTTCCTCCAGTGGCGCTTAGGTGTGGCTGCCTTGTTAAGCCAGAAGGACGGATCCCCATTACTCACATGTATGTCTGACCTAAGACTCCAGGTCAGAGCAACACGGCTGCTCGCCCTCTAGCTCGCACCTGCAATCAATTCCTTGATTGGTGGGAGTCCTTGCAGCAAAAACCACAGAGGCAGAGAGAGAGAGAGAAAAAAAAAAAAAACTTCTCAGAAATGATTTATCCTCCTGCGCCATTGTTTGAGCACAATTTATGAGTGGATTAGATAGTACCGCATCGCCTGAGGTGCAGAATGACCTTGATTCAGTGGTGGTCTGAGTGGCAACACAGACCACACAGGTCTGATATAAATCTCATAAGAGCGGAGAGTGACATAAGGACCTGCCACAAGTTCTACGGCAGTTGTGCGAAATGTATTTTTCTTTCAAAAATGAATTCCCTGTTTTACAATAGTCTGGTTTAGTGCTGCATGTCTGTCCAAAAAGTAAGTCAGTCACAAGTTGCCAACCAGAAATATATGCAGTGTTGTAGAGTTTAATTCCCTTATTTGTGTTTGGGCTTCTCTGGCACCTGCGGCCTACACTATCAGGTGTGCAAACAGTTTCTTCCATAATATGCTTTTGTTCCTTAGTAATACGATCCCAGATTCAATCTACCGTCAATCTGTACTTTCCCTTAAGTTTGAAATAAATGTTAGTCTTTTGCGTATTAGTAATATATTCCATTAATATTTTGAAGTCATTGCATATGAAAGAAATACATGCTGCTTGCTTGAAGTATTTTTTTCAAAGGTAAGGACAAAGAATAGTTTGTTTACATTGAATCTAATCGTGGCTATGCATAATAACCAAGTGAGGTATGCTGTCCCTTTTGTTGAGCAGGGCAACATAGGGACGGCTTGCAATACCGTGCCCATTGAACAGGATAACATGATTCATAATTCATCATAGTAAAGTTAGATTTATGATTTATAATAAATCAAACAAGCAGGCATACACATTTTAGGTGCATAATTTTCTCTAGCAGTCTGAAACCAGCCTAGTCATGTCTATAAATCCACATTAATGGTTGCATGGGTATAGACAGAAGTAATGTTCTGTATTGAACAAATAAAGTATCACAAATGATCAGATCAGTGATTGAAACTTACTGTATACACTTGTCTGTACACACAATTAATTGCCACTGTTTTAATTGTCATGAGTGATCAAATTGTAATTACCAAGGTACCGATTATACACAAAGCCACAGCTGGTAACAAAAAAAGTAGGAGCATGTTATTTTTGTGCATTATTCAATGACTGGATTTGTGAGGTTTAAACATTGTAAGTTTGAAGGTTCCCAACCAAGACATACCAAATACTTCCCTGCTTGGCAAGAATTGAACAAACAGACTGGGCATGTACTTCAACATCAAAATACTTTGTGAAACAGATGTTGAATAGGACCTTCAGGTTCCACAACATCATACAATACGGTAGTCTGAGCGTGATAAAGCCGTTCCTTTTTATACTGTAACTTACGTACGTGCAGAGACGAGCATGGACGAAATGGAGTAAGCCTTTGTTCCTGTGAATAATTTGTCTAGTTTATAAACCTAATTTATAAATGATCTAATATATTTTCCAGGCAACGGGATTTGCAATTGATATCAGCTGATTTGCTTAGTCTCCAATTACCCGAAGACTGTTTTTATTTTTGTTTCCATAAGGTGTCTACTTAGCAATGTTTGTACTTCACTGTCTTTGCTGCAAGTTGCAATTTCCCTTTTTCTCCTCGACTTTCACCCATCTCTGAATTCATGAAGTGAGGGAATTATAGTCACCTCGCCACTTAACTTGCACGTAGACTGCATACTTGATGGGTATGTTTCCCACTGGATATGGTGCAGCCTAAGAGGTGGAGACAAAAAACATATTCGTATTAAAATTTTTATCAAATTTCCATGAGTGGAAAATAACAAATTTGTTTTTATTCAAAGCTTCTTTGTCAACGATTGTAATGGGGCGTGACGTGTGAGGAAGGAGGAGCCAAACGCAGCAAGGGGATTCATAAAGCCCTTAGGCCACTAAGGCGGGATACCCGCAGATAAGGGAGGAGACAAGACAACGAACAAACGAACACCATTACAGACGCTACTAACCGGCTAACTGTCAAACGCAAGGTAGAGCGCTAGGACAGGAATCTGAACAGCCAGACATAATACACGCCCTGTCTCGGTAACGAGACACAATAAACGGGCGAGTAGCGAAAAGGCACAAATAAACAATCAACAAATGAAGAATGAAATAATTTAATAAGGAGGCGAAAGAACAGATATGTTAAGTGGCTAATTACATAAGCTAGAACTAACAGTCATATGCGGAACCTAAAGGAGGGTAAACGCCCGATCTCCCGGGGGGAAGAAACATTTTACAGGCGAGCCGACGGAGAACCGCAGTCCCATAACCTTACCAGCAAAAATGACCAAGCTTAAAAACAGAGCCACGCCCTAACCTCTCAGACAGAAGATGAAACGAGGCAAAGGAACAGATAATTAATGTTCCAAGGTATAGTTTGAGGCTCGCAGTCACACGCAACATGTCCACAACATCGTCCGGTCTCAACATGAGACGACATGCACCGAGGGGCGAACAGAACACAGTTCTGAACAGAATCGCCCAAATCTCCACACCCGGAGAAAAAGCACAAAAGACGAATAGGACAGTTGCACCGAACCCATCGGCTAAACTGACTAACAAGCACAAGCCCTGCCTCTCAGTAAGGAGAAATGTAACGAGGCGAACAGGAACAGAGATTTAACGTTCCATGGCGATATAAAAAAGGCTCGCAGTCCAATGAATAAATCCAAGAGGGTAAACACCCGATCTCCCAGGAGAGAGAAACATTTTACAGGTGAGCCGACGAAGCACCGTCGTCCCATAACTTTACTATTCACAGACTAACGCAAGCTTAAATTGGAACAACCGCCCTAGCCTCTCAGTAAAGGAATGAATGAAAACGAGGCGAAATGGAACAGAGATTTAACGTTCCATGGCGATATAAAAAGGCTCGCAGTCCAATGCAGAAAACCAAGAGGGTAAACACCCGATCTCCCAGGAGAGAGAAACATTTTACAGGTGAGCCGACGGAGCACCGTCGTCCCATAACTTTACTATCCACAGACTAACGCAAGCTTAAATAGGAACAACCGCCCTAGCCTCTCAGTAAATGAATGAATGTAACGAGGCAAAATGGAACAGAGAGCTAACGTTCCGAGGCTATTATTAGAAACACGCAGTCAAACACAAACACGTCCACAACATCGCCCAAGCTCCACATAAGGAGACAACACACCCGGAGAACGAAACAGAACAACAGTTCACAACAAAATCGTCTCGCAGGCAAAAAGGCGAACAGGACATCTGCAACAAAAGACTTACGCAAACATAATAGCACGACAGCCTCAATATAAATAAAACCCTGAATCACAACAACGGGGAACGTAGTCCACGAGAAGGAGACCAAACAGGGAAAAACGTACCAAGGCTACTTACTGGCTCACAGTAACACGGAATTGAGTAGAAGCGAAACGCCAGGTCTCTCAATGAGGAAACCCAAATAACAGGCGAGAATGGACCAGAGAAACTAGCTACTACTCTATACTTCTACGAGCTAAGAACTAAGTAGAAGCGAAACGCCCGATCTCCCTATGGGAAGACATGTGCCGAAAGGCGAACAGAACTACTGATCTGAACAGAATCGCCCAAAACTCCATACACGGAGAAAACGCACAAATAAAGGCAAAATAGAGCAGAGATTTACGGTCCCAAACTCCTACGAGATAACCACCACCAAGCCAGCAAGAAATAAGCCCTGCCTCAACAGAGACGTTAAAAATAGGCGAGTAGCCAAAATGGTACGAGAACACACAGCCAACAATAACACCACAGTACGAACAATTAATGTCGAAGCCCCGAATGAAGGGAACGGTAGGCTTAAATAACTCTCGTGACCACGCAACAGGTGAAAATGCTTTAACCAGAAACTCCCCCAACTCAGCAGGGCGGAACAAGCCTCTGCCAACAGGGCAGCGCCCTCGCGTGGCCACCGAGGAAAACGACCGCATAGGACCACAGGGTCCAAAACCATGACAACGATACGTTTTCAAGAACGTAAATTACGTGTTACAATAAATAAACCCATTACATAAAGGTTTTTTTTTGTAAGCACAGCCACAAAGCCTGGTTCTCAAGTTTGAAAGTGTAATTTGCACTCCTCTTTGGCTTTCAATTAGCCATCATTTTTAAGAATCAAACCAGTAATATGTCATGTT
Source organism: Synaphobranchus kaupii (assembly GCA_029718625.1). Lineage (NCBI taxonomy): Eukaryota > Metazoa > Chordata > Actinopteri > Anguilliformes > Synaphobranchidae > Synaphobranchus > Synaphobranchus kaupii. Next base: position 15,274,078 of record CM056390.1, on the reverse strand, counting down.
GTCACCGCTCGCAAAGGATCTTGTTCTTCTACGCACCTGTGTTTGTCTCCAGCGACACACGTCTTTCCCCGCTTTGTCTCCTTTGCTTATTATTTCTGCATTTGTTTGCTTCTCCTTGAAAGTGTCTTTGCTTATTTGCCTCTGACATTATTCACTTTTATTGTTGGATGCACTGATAAAAGGAAGATCCTTCAGCGTGATCAAACAGAGCTCGTCCTTGTTTTCAAATTTTAGGGGTTGAGGGAAGAGTCATTTACAACATAAAGGATTCCCTGGGTTTTAAGATTTGTTAATACAAGTGAACTCAGCTTCTGGCTCAGTACCCCAAATGTGACATTCTGTTTGGGGGGACCATGTTGTTATTATAATGGCTATGACATGTCATGTCAACATTAATTCTGCCAAGTTTCACTTGCCAGTAGCACAGCTTTACAGCTTTTCCAAATCGTACATTGGCTCGTATTGAGAATGCATGCGCACGGAGAGAATGCCTGCAGAAGGTTCCGTTTTCTCCCAGTGACAATATGTTATTCTGGAACTTACCAACAAAATATGAACAAATCATATTCATCAAATTCATATTCCATATAGCTCGACTAGTGCCATCTAGTTTATAAATGAAACATGCAGTTCAACCACACTATGAATCACATTCCCAATTCATATATATGAAACCCTCTGTTTCTGGATTCAGTCATAAAAACAGACAGTTTTGAATTGCACTGTAGCCCCAGTGGATTATAGAGTTGTCCCTGCATTCAGTTTTAAAACTAGAACACTTTGACCGAGAACCTATTGAAAATTGAACTCTTAGCTTTAAACAAACTCTTTAAGTAATCCCCCTGATGACATGGGGGATAATGTTTTTCACAGCTTTTGGACAGATATTGTAGCTACAACAGCTCCTGAAATAGGAATGGGGAACAAGTGTTTAGTTCCCGGAGAAAAGCGGCTTATTATGATAGTGGGGAACTGGGTTGAACATAGGACTAAATCAGTTGCTGGGTCATACTCACCCAATTTTATGCGGCCATGCCCGTTTGTGAGGAATAATAGTAATAATAGTAGTACTTTGGATTAATCAGAAAAAAGGCTTGAGCAGGAGACCTTCTCTAAATCCGGGCCGCCAGAAAGGAACAGGAAGCAGCGATGCAACCTTTGCACGTAGTCATACAGGATGGATCGGAGGAGAAAACCGAACATACACGAAAGAGCATTTGTTCCTTCAATTTATACAATGAAGACAACCAAGACATTCAGATTACAATCGGACGGTCCCAGGAGATATACGAGTTGATCGTCAATGGTCAGGGATGATCGGGTCATCGAATCTACGGCGGAATCAAAGGCACTGTATGTTCATTGCATGCTGGGATAGCTGTCTAGGGACGCTGGAACTGCCTCGTCCTGTTGTCACCTGTGCCGCTGTTCGGCTCCTAAATGAGGAATGAAAAAGGCAGGCAGGGAGAGGCTGCTGTTTGCATTCCAGGCAGAGCACAAGGTCAGCTTGTGGTGAGAGGCAGACTGCTGCACTCTGCATGCCGAAGTGATGGGTTATGATGGATAAGTTTGCAGACTCGTCTCTGTCTGTCAGACGGGGGCAGAACATGGGTCAGGCGTGTGCTTACAGTGCTACCTATTATGTTCACACAATTTCCCCGAGACTCCATTGGAAGCCCCCTATAATGAACCAGATGCCAGCCAAGACCAGCGTTATCCATTTCTGAAACGTTACTTTTCGTGTTGGCGTTAAAATGCACATCGGAATCAACGGAGTGGTTTTTCTTTTCTTATTAAAAAATTTGAATATACACATGAGCATGCAGCTGTGAAAAAAAATATGACAAATAGCGATACTTATTGTAATTAAAATGAATTATTATGAAGGTAATGCTACAGAGGAAAATGCTGCAGCACAGACCCAAGATCCAGCAAAGAAATAATATAAGAATGACATTAAAAAGGATAAAAAAAGAAATGTGTACAAAGTGCCTTAGATCTACATTGAAGCATTTCCCTGCATAACATAATTTTTATGATAATGAATTTATATCCCATTAATACAAAATTGAGAGATATTTGTTTCACATCAAATCCCATCAAGCCAAAATCATAGATAGATAACCGTAAATATAAAAGCGGCTTGGCAGTTACTGCGACTCTATTGTCTTTCATTAGCATTAGTTCAGGGATAGTGAATTTGAGAATTAAGCCTCTTACATTTATTATGGCTTTAGCATGATTAAAACAATACGCGCCGTATCAAATACAACCCTGCCTGTAATGTTAGATATGATGTGACTTTTCAGCATAACGAGTGCCCGAGTCAGAATTCCAGAAGGCACCACCTGAGCAGTCCGTGAAGTGTTCTCCAAGGTTACCTGTTAGACATCGAATGCCCGCCGAAACTCACGGACTATTTTGTACAGCTGCAGTTGAGAGAAGCGGTGGACTCACCCCTGGTGGATGGAAATAGGGCCTGCTAATGAGTGGTTTGGGTGAGGAGAACAGGGCGAGCGCGGTCACCTGTCAATCCCACAGTCAAGGCTCTAATGATCACCTGCACGCATGCACGCCGGGTCCCTTGCATCAACAAATCGCGAAACAGAACTGTCCTGACAGCGGGATCGGAGCGGCTGGGGTACAGCCCGGGTCCTGCTGTGTGACGTCTTCTTGGCTGAGCTACTGACACGCTGTAATTTCTGCTCCGTACTGTCCACACAGAAATGCCTGCTTAAAATAGATCTGTGCCTACGCAGTGGCAATTCTGATACTGGACAGGGATTTGTTCCTCAGTCTCTGGCTGCATAGAAATACCTGTATATGCCTTGAGCCTTTTTTTAAGGGTCGTATCTTGGAAAAGAAAGTGTGATAACAAAATGTCAGTCAGCCTGTTTTTGGTTTAATTAGCTCTCTTTTCACTGCTTTAGACCTGTCTGTTGCCACCTATAGATGCATATGGCCCCACTGGACTGATATCTAAAAGTCCGGGAGGGATCCGCCCACAAAACTAATCACTCGTCTTTAGCTTTAGGAAAAAAAGTTAAGAGAAACAAACACTTTGCCAGAAGACTATGCCCAGATTTGTTTAGTAGTAGACTTTTTACACTTGTGCTGTGCTGAGCATAATGATCCAAGCAGAGTTTATGTATTAACAGCCGATTGGCGATTTCTCTTTGCCGTATTTGGATGCGGCTCACCTCTCCAGACAGAGAGGAGGCAGCTGCATCTCCACCTGTGCCATCCGCAGCACCAGAACCTGGCCCTTTTCCCACAGAGGAGACAGGGAAGCAGCCAGCAGCAAGACAGAGACTTGGCATAAAAACAACATTGCTGATCAACGGTTACTAAAAGCATGGCAGACAGGAATATGTAATCAACACCAGCTAAGCTGAAGCTAATTTCCGAGTCTAAGTAATAGGCACCGTGTCAAGGGACACAGTGGAGAGCAAGGGGTGTGCATAATGTATTGAAATAAGCAGAACCATCATTTATTGCAAAGGAAATAGAAAAATATGTTATGAGATAATTTGTATTTAAACAGCTAACACCAACAGAGTATACTGTAGTCGCAGTTGTACTGCTTACATTGGCTGGCTCTCGGGGTCATGCATTTTCACACATTGAAAATTGTGGTAAACTCAACTGAATGAGCTACAGTTAAATTTCCAGGTACGAAAACACAAAATTTCACTTTTTAGTCAAATTTGGGATTTTAATAAAAACACCTTACTCAAATACGAATGCAGCACTAATGCAACTCTAGGTCCTGCGGGCTGCAGTTTCTGCACTCCAACCATGCACTACACCAGGTGGTCACAGTTTTACCAACTTGTGGTGTTTATTCTCTCTTATATTTGAACATTCTTTCTGTAGAGCACAGCCAACCGGATCATTTTAGTAGCATTCAGTTCTTGCACATAACAATAAATGCTGTAACACCTGAGCCAGTGTATAAAAAGTTGCAGGAACATTGCCTTTTTTGCTACTGAAAAGCGACTAGCCCCATGTTGATGCTATAGGTATCGTAAACGAGTAATAATTGTTGTGTCCTGAGTTCACTTGTATGACAGTCGGTTGCAGCACCTGCGACTGCAGCAGGCTCCTCATGATGCCCCGGGACAGCAGAGTGCAGTTGTAATTAAACATTGGATGACTTAAACGCCGCCTCTCCTCTGGTTGTGTGGCAGATGTTGCAGATGTTTGAATGGCTATAGGCGCCATTGTGTTAGTAAACTAACAAATGGCACACGCTAGACAAGGTGCTGAGGGTAATGTACATATGGGCTTATTCCGGGGCTCATAATGTATTTAGTCTGCTTGACATAATAACCCATGGCTCCATTTATCAAATGACGTAACTTGTGTTATTAATATGCTCTTCGTTAGACAAATATTTTTAAACAAGTAAAATATGCCCAATTCCGAGAAGTGAATATGAAATTGAGAGAATATGAAATAGAGCCATCGTTTGCTTCAAGAATTAGGCTCACTCTGAACAGATTAAATAGCATAAAAACAAGGAGACACCGGATTCACGCCTAATAAGGTGCTATCTTTAATGTTTAGCCAAGTGACATCAGTTTATATACATGGAGACAGATGCAGGCGTGTGCGGAGATAAAGTCATGTAACTTGAGGGCGGACTGGGTTCTGGTTTCGGCAGATAAAGCCTTCTACCTGAGGGGAACAGGCTCAGAGTTCGAGCAGGGTCCAGAGAAGATCGGACAGCTTGGTCAGTGGGCAATTGGAGAAGAGACAATGCGATCACCGATCAAAGCGTAACCGGAGATAGATATGAGATTGTAGTTCTGGGGTTGGAATCTGGAGAGTTGGTAGGAGGAAAATGTTCTAGTTTTAGGACTGCAAATCAAATAAATAGCAGAGACATTGAAGAGATATGCTATGGTGATGGGTAAAGCCATATCTTGGACAACCATTTAATTAACTTGTTTAATCTACTTGTGCCTTTAAAATAACAAATGTTGGCAAAGGCAGAAAACAGGGATGAGGCCAGCTTTTTAGTTTTACAGGCATTGATTTATACATTATTTCATGGGCATAAGCATGGTCCCTACTTCAGTGTTCCTTCGACTGTAGAATATCGAATTATAACTTTAGGAAGGTCAGTTTTGACACTCAGTTTAAGATAGCTTTTTTTCTTTCAACACATTGCATGGGTTTGTATTAATTGCTGCATAGAATGAGGTGATTTCTATTTTCTGGTCAGAAGACCCGATGTTACCAGAATCACCTAAGAATCTCTCACATATTCTGGCAGTTTGACATTCCAAAATCCTGCTGTCCTTTAAAACTATATTACAAATAAAGCACTCTTTATAGCCATATATAGAAGCCCTGATAATTGCTTGACTCACACTACCGATATGTTTTGATCAAACAGACATGTTCTGTAACAGTGACAGCAACACTGTTAAAGTGGTTAAACAGTTCAAGGTTGTATCCATACGATGATACTGTCAGCATCATTCTTGAATGAGGACAACCTCCCCACCTTCTGCAATGATGAAATGTATTTTTATATAGACCAAAAAGCAGAAATGAAAATAAAAGGTCCACATTTTCAGCTTTATTCGAATGAAAAATACAAAAATGTATTACTTTAGTCATTAAAATCAGCACAGGGAAACGCCCACAGTGTAGCAAAATCCAATTTATATACATGCGAGATAGATGTGGTAGCCTATTAGATGAAAATATGCATAACTAGCAAAAGGAGGAAAGTCCTTCAACTGCAAAATAGACCGTTCTTTAATACATGAGTGAAAAAAAAAATCACTCCCTCAGTGCTAAAACTGTAGTGTAAAATGCACGCGACAACAAAGAAACCATCTCCTCCAATGTGCGTTTCCTGGAAGCATATTCCGCAATCTTCAGATGTGACATATATGCATCGCATGTGCAGCTCATCCTGGAATCAGAGAGATCTGTGACTTCTAAGAGGAACACTTTCTCAAGCATGCAACCACATATTTGCCACGTTTCTGCAACAAGCTACTGTCAACGTGCGTTAATCTACTGTACCTTTTATATGCTTGGGCTGCTTTATAAATATTCAACAACACTGTAGAGAGGATGTTCACTCCCATAGGCTCCAGAGTGAAGCATGTCAATGCCCTGAGAGCCTACCATTACTGAGCAGATAGAAGACAGCTACAGTTTTAGGTAGAAGTTATTTTAAACGCAAAGGGGCTAATTTCTATTTCAGCCAAGCAGCAACATGATAGACTACTGACATAGAACATTCAAGGCTGATAGATGGAGTGATAGTTTTTTAATTGTTCATAACAATGAATCAAAATGTTTTACAATTCATGAAGCTATGAATAAATATTTATTAACTGAAGTCTGTTAGTAATTGTATGCATACGTTCAAAAATTGTGATCACGAAAGTGTAAACGCAGCAGGTTTTGTTGCGGCTTGTTAATCATATTGAAAAAGCACGCATTCATATTCCAGTGCTATTAAATTTGTGAATTTAGCAAAATTATAGCTCCACCGATTTTAAACTTTTGCATACAGTATTGTCTCATTCTACATTTGACGGCTTGAGCGTAGGCACATCTTAATGTCATTTCAGCACTCACCAACAAATAATGTCTAGTAGGCCTATATCCATGCAAGAACCTAATTATGTCACACCTTTTAAAATGGGAAATTTGTGACAAATACAAACGTACCATTTGGCTCATTTCCGTTCACTACTCATTCTCAGGATGCCCAGTGCCCTCCAAAACCAACTGAACCTATGCATCTGAGGATCAGTAGCAGTGTGACTCTACGATCTCTTTCTAGGGCCAGTCATTTCAAAGGGAACGATCCAGAAGGAAAATACCCTCATACGAACCTCGTTGCTGAGACCGCCGGTGCGGCCATTACCACCGGGGGTCCATGGAAGCAGCAGCTCCTGTCAGACACTGTAATCCTCCCCTGCAGGGTCAGTCCCTGAGCTGGAGAGGGCTGAGTGTGTCTAGAGTTTGCACAGAAGGGGCCTGACACAACCAACACTATTTAATTAGGGAACCTAGCCAAGAGGTGTAAAAATCCAAGTTCAGAAAGTAAAAGTCCGCCCCGGTATTTTGCTACAAGCGCCTGGATTTGCTAACTGGTAAAATTATTTAGCCAGGAGGTAGAAGTAATTAGTGTAATCAGCTGGCTGAGTTTATGGGTGGAAGAAACACATGGCAGGACTTTTACTTTCTGACCCCTGGATTTTACACCTGAACTTAGCAAAGCCAAGCCACTTTCACCGTCATTTTATTCACAAAATCCGAGAAGCCACAAGGCACTGACGGAAATAAACTGTGACATTACACTATGCATTGTGTATATTAGTTTGCCCATGTAAAATCATTACTGAAAATGTTCAAAAAATGATTAGTGAAAATGTTCCTCTCATAATTTAACAGAAGCCTTTCAGTTCAGTTATGGAGCTTTATTGTCCAAAGAAATCAACACAGACTGTATCTGTGTCTAACCATGCTAATGGACAGCCTCACAGCCCAACAGAGATCACCATATTTTCTGAAGGACCTTTGTAACTGCACTTTATAGCAGTTGATATTTTTTCTGATGATGAGTGACCCTTGACTGTGTGGTATGGATGGTAGAAACTCACTCCTTAACACAGACGAGGAGACCTTATTTGCAGAATGGCTTACATCATACCCCTACGTACTCTAAACAATATTTATCGTCTAAGAGTGTGTGGTAGTGAAATGAAGAAGGGAAAGATATATTGTATGGTAATTACTGCTATTAAAAGAAGTGTGTTATGATTTTTTAACACACATTATAACACAATGCATGCATTTAACAAATGGAATATAGTTTGCATTTTAACTTTTAAAATGGCATTTTCACAAACTTCAGTCATTATGGGCCATTGGTACAGTACCTAAGTAAGTTAATTTTTAACTTCATCTTTCCATGTGCATGAAATATTTGAAGCCAGTCCCTCATGACATTGTGTGTGTTTTAATATGCTTGTGAAAATTAGGATTTGGAAACCTACCAAGAAAATTGCAAGTTGATCTCAAGTACATAAACAAATACTTTTTGAGGGTAAATTCTAGTCCAAGTTAGCCTACACCATATGTTTTCCTGACATGTCATGATTTTAAGGCATTTTAGACCACAATGTAAATACATTCATTTTCTCAGCATACCCCAAAGGTGCACAGACCAAATGATTTATAGTATTTATAGTCCCATTTATAGTTATGCCTTTGGTTATTATTCAAACATTAGCATTTCTCTCCTCTTAGATAGGCTTAGTCAATTAGCCTTTATCAGATGTTTTCTTCATCTATTTCAAAAAGCTCTAACTGAAAACTGCAGTTTAAGCCAACAATACTTGAAGGGACTGTACATTTAACATCCTGGGTTGTAACAAATCCCCCGGAAGCATGGTGACACAGCCTTGGCACAGCTCACTCTGCTTTTCCCCATAGCTCCCAGGCCAGAGAAATTGCATCTGTCTTTGGTGCTGGTCAGTGTTTAAAATAAAGAAGGTGGGGATGTGTTTGGTAGGGGAGAGGAGGGGTACTGCTGTAGCAAACCCTGCTGTTTGTCTTCGGGATTAATGTCTTGTCTCTGTGGGCCTCGTGTGTTTGCTCAGCCAGAGTGGGTCAGGGGATATCGAGCTTGTTTGTGCCCAGGAGTGGGTGCTGTTCAAATGCACAGCTTAGAAAGAAAAATACATCCAGAGACTTTAAGGTGTAAAACATCGACGGCGGCAGTCCAGTTACAAGAAAGAATTGGGGGCAAACTTGAGAGGCGAGACGGTGACTCTGTAAATGCGGAACCAAAGGCATGGATGCACGGCTAACATCTGATTTTCTCGTCACCTTGTGGATACAATGTTGGACGCCCAACCAGGTGGACTGGGATTTCATATTCCCAGCAGTGGAATGTATAGAAGCTATGTACTCGTAAGGTGAGGTGGAAACACTTTGAGATTTATAACGATGAGCAGTCTAGTTTACTGGTGGAAGGGAAAACTCGCAAAAGCTTGTGTCACAGCGAAGATTATATTTACTCTTAGAAACTTTTTTTTTTTGTGTATCAATATTATTATTCAATATCAGCTTTGGCATCAGTGTTTCTTTTTATAATAGTGTCACTCAGCAGCCTAATTATGAAAAGCAGGGTACTGCTTCTCAGCATTCAGCAGGCTCAAAGGATTCCCTTAAAACAGAGAATGCACTGTGTTCCTGCATCCGAAGTAACAAACAGTACTTTGAAGGGAGCCCCTTTTGGCAGCTAATCTGTTTCAGCTGCTGTGATACCCCAATATAATGATGCAGTCAGACAGACCATAATCACAGTGCACATTAGCAATAGCACCTTCAGTGAAAACATTTACTCAAAAATAAATAAGTAAATAGTGAGGCGTCTCTTTGGAAAGCAAAACCTTTGGATGAAAAGTAAAAAGCTACAGTTTTAAGCACCGATCTTCTGTTGACAAAATCAGAAAGTAATATTTTATGCCCCTTCAATATATTTAATAATTAAGTGGTATTTCATATATTATACTGATTTACGGTAGAATTGATTTGTGCCATGTTGAAGAAGAAAAGGCAAGAAAAACTATGTCACTTGTTAGGTGTCATGAGCATTGATGAAAAAGGCATCCATTATGTAATCTGTTCATACCCCTTATTCCATCATGGGGTAATTGAACGCTCTTGCCCAAGGATGAACACTGAGGCCATTGCAAATGCATTGAGAACCCTCGTTACTCTGAAAGTAAGGCTGCAAGGCACACAAATGAATGAAGTTCAGAAAAATTTTTGTTTTGATTCTGCTCACACCTTTGTATTATCTTGACCTTTCTTTGTTGTCATTCTATCAATATGCCTGCCTGTAATTTTGCTGAAATAAATATACACGCCTTCATCCTGAAAAGGTAATATCCACTGGGTTTTTGTCAGAAATTGTATTTTTCCAGAGAATTAAATTCATTTTTAACTTGCACTTTTTTTACTCGTGGTTTCTTTGGTCGGAGTTCTGTGCTTTGTGTTTTTTTTTTTCTGAGGAAATTGGAAATCATGCTGGGGGTTTTGAAGATTCAATCAGTTTGTCGCGGGCTGGGTGCTTAAATTCCATAAGCGAGGTCATCCTTCCGCTCCTTGCATCCCTATTGAACGATGTTTATGTTTGGGCGGCTTCAATTATGACCAAAAAAAAAAAAAATGCAAAGAACATTTCTGTTCAAGATGGGAAGTGTTCTACAGTAGCTTATCTGCACAAACAAATGCCATCTGGTGAGCCTTCAGCCCTAGGAGGGGTTTTAAAGGAAATAATTCCTCCAGTATACTCGCAACAGGCGTAAACTAAACGCTATTACATTCCTGATTAGGAAATATTTTGAGGTTGTGACTGCATTTGACTGAAATAACAGCCATACATCATCATCTTCATTATTTATTCACTGTGAGATTTTAATAAACGAGAACGCAACATGAAAACCTTAACTATTGGTGGTTCTGCATGTTTAATTACCAATTAACAACACTTATTAACATACACTTGTGAAAACGACACATGCCGACACAAGAAGTTGCCGATAAATGTACATGTTTTCATGACATCATTGAATGAATAAAACCAGGCAGAGAAAATAATTGTGGTAACTGGATCGACTGTGGTAATATATTCAGGGCGATATATTCAAATGTTGATGATGGGACCTCATAATGATAACATTCATATGACTAGATCATTTTAAAACATATAGCTATATAACCTTTCATTCATGATACCGCTGATATTTATAACATGGCTAAACAGAATCATTTGAATATCATTACACCTTCCACTAGCATAAACATGCTAGATATTGAAATGTGAGCCATCAACAATAATAAATAAAGATAAATAAAATAAAATAAAGTCTTTTATTAAGCCTCCTTCAGCTCAATGTACAGATTTTAGTCATTGCCCACCAAGCTTGTTCCTAATGCACACATGATATCTGTATCTCAATGAGTTTGTTCACTAGCCATCACTATCAGAGATGTTGTAGTATTTTCTGACTGGTAGCTGGCCCCAGGAGGCAGAACCGCCGCACCGCCAGAGTGGTACAACCAGGTACAACACATTTTCCCGGGCCTGGAGGAGGGGGGGCGGGGCGCCCAATGGTCTGTGAACCTGTGGTAAATATTATCGTCCCAGGCCCGGGTTTAATACAATAATACAATTTTGCCCCGGGCCTGGGATTTTCACCGGGCAGCCCTGCAAGGAGGTACATCTCTCAAACAAAACATTTGAACTGCCTTCCTTCTCAGAGGATCAGGTGAATAATCGGAAACAAACAACCACACGTTGCAAGCTGGGACAATGGGGCAGGGGGAAAGAATGTGTTTTGTAGAATTTTTTTATTTTATTTTATGGAATACTGTTGTTGTTGCAATGCTTAAATGCTTAATACATCCAAGATAAGTGCACCCACATGGCACGAGAACCTGCAGTGTAATCAGACTCTCTAAACTTGCAGCAGAGTAGGTAAAAATTTAATACTCACCCAATTCCCCTCTTTCTAGCTGGGAAGGGTGGTGATGATGCATTTATTCTTGAAACTGGGAACTTGCTGATATGCTGCCTTGAAAACTTGTATGGTTTACCTAATGATTTTTGGTACATATAAACTGTGGAAGTGATTATTTCTTGGTAAAATGAGGGCCAGATTTGCACCACTCTCAGATTTTTTAGGAATGTATATATTCCCTACTCTGGGACGCTTTATGAATACATTGGTGTTTGGCTGAAATGGAGTGTTGTCCATTTACATCAGTTCCTGTCTGCACCACATAATACCCCCCTTTATTTGTTAGCATGAGGCTAGCTCAATGCTAACAACAGATGGAAAAAGACAACCGCAGCTTAGTGCACAGAAGTGCACTATATACAGCTTGGTTTATCTAACCCAGTTTACTTAAACTTTCTAAATTATTACTCGTAAACAGTAGTCTCTCACTCTCTCTCTCACAAGAGTTGTTGTTCCAGCCACAGCCGGTCTTTTGTTTATCCCCATAAAAAAGGCTGAAGAGGATTTATTTTCTGAAATTTCAAGTTAATTCTGCAAGATTAGAGGAAAGCAACTTGCTAAATATGTTGTGTTTCTTTTTGTATTCATACCTATGTGTTCTGGTGCATAGTGGATTATTAGTCCACAGCCAGACTGCCAAACCATCTCTGCACTCTATCAATGTAGGCCTCACAACCCTGGCAGACTGTCTGATTAAATTTTAAATCTCACTGGATATAGGATATTACTCTGAGCTCTAGTGCCCCCGCATCCTCCACACCAAGGATTTTCCTGAGTACTTTCATATGGAAAGATAAAATAGACGCAGATGCAGGTAGCGAAAAGCAGGTCCTCCCCACAGTGTTCTTATCCAGGTTTAAAATGCATGCTCTTTATGGCGACCGCAGTCTTACAGCCGGGTGGTTTCTTATAACTGCTTCTTAAGCGTGTGGTCTTGCATGCCGTACCTGTGGGGGCATACAAAGATATGACGTATTATCAGACATCCGTGGAATGGGATACTTTGAAGTAGGTAGATATGATTAATGGATGGACAGTTGGATTGATGGACAGACACCCTTCTGCTGAGTAATGAAGCCCAGGGTCCCGAGGCTCGTTGCATTGCAACTAAATTATGGCCAATGCTAGAGCTCCCACATTAATGCGAATCCAATCAATTTGCATACCTCTAGTGATTGCTCATTGTGTGGACCCTTACCTTGATCGCACCTTGCTTGTAAAAGAATAAGACATGATCATATAATAAATATGTGCATACATACGAACATACTGAGATGCATGCATATAATGCAATAGCCAGCAAGTGTTTTCTCTCTTTTATTTGGTTGTTGTGTTTCTTTTTCTCAGCAAGATTTCTTCGGGATAACATCACACAAACTTAGCAACCGTATCCTCTACATCAGACACAATTACCACCAGCTAGGAAACTAGCAATTGTGCTGTCTATCTGTCTCACTTCATCAGAGGAAGAATTTGAACAGAGCACTGCAAGACATTGGCCTGTTTTCAACCTTTTGTCTCCTTTAGTAATTGACCTCCTTCCCATAGAACATTAAAATCTGATTTGGTAATTATCGTGCCGTCAATCGCTTCAGACAGCACAGACTTTACTGATGCTACAAAGTGACAAAAGTACAATTTGCCATTTCTTCTTTTGTATTTCATTGCAAAATGGTGTGGCATTTCTGTAAGTGCACCCTACAAATTGAAAACTTGGGGTTGATTTAATACTGATCAATGTGTCCTTGGGCGCTGGATGACTATGAAATATAATAATTATATATATACAGTATATGAAATATATATGAAATAATAATTGTCTTTGCCCCTTTTTTAGTCTGTAGATGTCAGTAACAATTCACAAGCAGGAATCATTTTAAAAGAACATGCAAACAACATTCAACTTCAACATTTCAACTTCATGAAAACGTCCTTTCAACACAAAACAAAAACAGCATCAAGACCAAATTATTATGTATCCAAATTAAATTCTTATTCAATTGTATATGTGGTTAGATTCACCACAGGAATTACACCAGTAGTGTTATTATTGTAATAAAGGAATGGTTGCACCTGAGCCTTATTACCCCCCTCCCCTGAACATGGTTCAATGGGGTAATGGTGTTTAAAATGGTAACATGGATTGAGGACTATGCTCAGCCATTGTTTCTGGAGTTTGTTCATTGTTTCCTAGTTTGATCCTGCCCTCTTGGTACCTAAATCTATTAATGTTTACATATGAATATATATATTGTTCTTTTTTATTAAACTAGAATCTTCTTTTCCACAACCTATTGCACCCCCCATGTATTTTGTGTGTCATGCTTTCTCTCACTGGCAATTACATATTGACTAAAAAGCTGGACATGTCCAGCTTTGTAATTCTATAAATAATTTCCTAATAGGGTAACGCTTCTATAATAAGACCACAGCAGTGCAATATGACTTTCTCGCTCGCTACATCACGCTGTCTCCTGTACTGCATCAGGGTTACAATGCATGCTGTTCCAATAGCTCTGCACCCTGGTGTGTCTGTGCAGCTGAGCTGAGTGCCACAGACATACCTGTTAGACGGGAATTTTACGATCACTGGGCAGGGCCAGGATGTTGGTGGAGCACCGGAGAAGCACTGAGCCAATGAGGAGCATATCCAGCAGGTCACACACATAAGGCTTTTCCATGCACCCTTCATGCAGACTTGCTGAAATGCTTCCTTTTATGTATGCATGGTTGAGTCTGCCAGGTGTACCAAAAATCGGTATTTGGACACGTTCTTGAAAGAAAATTGTTCACGAGTGCACATATGTATTTGAATACACTCATGAAAGTTTGTTTATGAGTGCACAAATATTGAATGTCCGCACAGAAAGGGCAAGCACGCTGTTTGTGAAGCAGCTTTATTTCGTTCTTTAAAAAGCCTGAACGAGGCTAGCATGAGTTAGAGGCCCACTTGGCTGACTTGGTACAGCATGATCGATTTTCCATTGCTTTATCTGAAACTTGAGCCGCATCTGTTCCAGGGCTGAGGATATCCCGGAGAACCACTGGTTTTCCCATTCATGACCAATGATGGTAATATGATTTTCTCCTTTCATTGTTTAACTCATCAGTTTTCACAAATGTGCAATGATACCAATGGAAGCGCTGCCTTTACACAGTTTGCCCAGAGATTGCTTCAAAGTAGACCAGGACCAGCAATGCTTTGGGGCTGACAAAAAAAGATAAAAACCCACCCAGAACTTGAACCAAGCATGCCAGTCTAGCTTTAAAGTAAAAATAGGGTCAAACTTTTTTTTAATTAAATAACAGCTGCGATGCACCAAAGTAAGCCCATGCAACAATTATTAAAAAATCTAAACATTCTTCTCTGCTAAGTGAACAATAGGTTATAGATATCAAACAAAATCATGTTCACATTTCCCCATAAAGTCTGTGCTGAGAAGCCAATCTCCAGAATAACCAGGCTGGAATTTCGGATTTTCCAACATCAATAAATCCAACATAAAATTTAGTAGTGGTGTTACTAGCTTTTACGGGGCTTGGGAAGAGATGTTTTCCTGAAGGCACCATCTACCCTGAAGATGATGAAATCTAAGACAGGTATATTGCAGGACTGTGATGTGCCACTTCGAGACATGAACGAAATTGGGACAAACTGCATTGGAACAGCCTACAGAGGGAACCAAAACAATAATTGAAATCGAGACTACACCAGTGAAGGCTCCAGTGATTACAAGCTTCCTACATGAGAAAGGACATTAAAGGTCACACAAAAGGGCACACAAAACCGTGCACTTTAGAGTGCAGCATGTATTATGTCTATATGTGGTATCTTTCAGCTATATTTCTTAGCCTAAGTGCCTTAATCTTAATCATTGCATTGAATCGAATGTGTTACTTTAGATGTTTATAGATGTGTTGCTTTAAGCCATTTTGTGTTTTATTATATTTGACCACACAAACATAATTTAGAAATCTCTATAACTCATTTCAGAATTATGTTTTTTTTTTTGCCTGTTTTTGTATTTTTATTTAACCTTTATTTTACCAGGCAGGTGCATTGAGATTAGGAAATTACTTTATTTTTATTTAATAAAATAAGGACAGACATAACAGCAACAACAGAGAATAGAGACAGACAAAAGACACACATTAGTCAGTTAACAAACACAAGACAAGCAGCATTTTATTAACAAGCATACATACCAGCCTGGATCCTGGTGCTTTTTGTTTCAGTTTTACCCTCTCTTTCTTATGTGATTATTACAAAAAGACACAGGTCCAATGTTATAATGAGGAATAGCATAGGCATAATATTCACAGTAAGATAAACAAATATTTATATGCAAACAAGCTGCACTTGATTTGAAACATCTAACGTATTCAGATTTTTCCAATAATCCAACATGCCACATGGTTCAAAGCCTTTAGCACAAAGTTGACACGCCCAGTTCTTCAGAGAAATACTTCTTTCTTTTTTTTGTTTTTGTTTAAAGGTCTCTTTATACTTCAGGGGTTTTATGTAAGGATTGACATCTTTAAACCATTCCAAATGGGTAAATTAAAAGCAAAAACAAGGGCCTTCATTGCACAATGTCACAAGTACACAATAGATCGATTACCTGCCCTTATGACATGGGGGTTTTCCAGAGGGACCCTCGTACCCTCAAACCTATAGCCGTTTCTCGAAATGGGTATAACCGTTCCTGACAGTGCTAAAACTCTCCTCTCAACCCAAGGAGCAGAAAGCCACTGAGCCAGAACTGCTCCAATTTAACTCTGTCCGTATTGATTATTACACCTGTCGCATGAAATGCCTTATCAACATGGACATTAGGAGAGCTCTTGCTTCTTCAGCAGAAACTAATGTATGGCTGAAATGTCACAGGAGACACGAGTCTTGATCGGTACATTAATACCTCTAGCGGGATGACCTTTGACTGGCTATGCTATTAGGATGAGAAAACAACAGGTGAGGCAGATATGTGGCCGTGGCAGACAGAGGAAGGAGAGTTAGACATCGCCTCTGCAGGGAAATTAAAATGCAGACTCATTATGGCCTCCTCTGCTAGGACACAAAACTCCCAGTGGGTTCCGTGTCTCAATTCCACCCTTTCCAGGGCAGATGTGCTTCGTCATTGTTCCATGACATGTATTTCTGACATCAGTCAAACTATATCCATGCTCGACTCAGCAAATGGTTGAAAAGCACCTTGGTGTTCCTGGTAGCATTTGCGTCTATGTACACTGCCAATATATCTTTAATTTCGTCCTTCCAGTGTATGTATTCATTTATTACATTATATAAGGCCAAGGTGGCCTTAAAGGGGCCAGTGGTATAACTTTAGGTATCCAAAGTCATGGGAAATCATATGTTAAATGATATACCTCTGCATAATGAAATATAGTACATAAACACTATGAAAGGGTACAAGATACATACACAGCTTGTGGTAGCCAATCACCCTCCCAAGACTTGAACTGTACAAGTGTGGTTTTTACTCCAACTTCTTCTTCACCCTTACAGTACCTCACCTCCATTATTGCAATCCCTTACAGCACTCTCTATGTATTGTATGTGTATAAAAGTGTAATAGGACACAACACGGCCCTATCCTGTATTCTATTGCATTGACTGTACTGATTAGAATAAGCCCAAATAAAAAGGAGTCCATTTGTGAAATTGTAATTTAATGGTAGACTGTTAGAAAATAATCAACAACCGCATATGCAAAACAAAACTCTATGGGCCTTTTCTGAGGGAGTCACAAGATGTTAACACCGTGGAATATCACATTCAGTCAACAGTAATTTCATTGCATATTGCACATGCAATTATAAATTCAAAAAGCCATACATACTGCATTCACAGTTTAACACTGGCATTAGCACGTATTAATTAATAGCAATATTACTTTTGCTATTGGTTTGTTGTATTACGAAATATCCTTTATGTGTAAAACACTGGCTGTTCCAGGGATAAATTAGAGGATACAGCACACTTTGTAAGAATGTCAAAAGTCAGAACTCCACCAATTCTTGATGTTCTGTGCTGTACAATTTGTGTATTTATCATCAAGTAGTTAAATATCACCCTCTATTGTGATACATACATAAAGCTTACACCAACTTAGCTTTTTGCCTACTTACATGTACCAAGGCTTACCATTTGGGCAGAGCTTAAATTAACTGAGAGAAGAGCTTGAACATTTATGCTGTTTTGCTTTTCTTAAGGTAGTAGACTGGCATGCTATTTGTTACTACATCCCTATGAAAATTGGTTTATTGCTGCTTGATTTAACCTTTTTAAAACTGGGAAATATAAACAAACAGGCAAGACTTCTTAACCTGGATGAAGTGATCCATTAAATAATTCAGTAATTATTCCAGCAGTATTTTTTCTTTTTCACTTCAATGAGAGGATCGATAAAGGACAAATACATGTAGTTTTGTAAAATTACTTAAGTAAAGGTTAAGGAGTATTCATTTAGCAAGTATTTTTGAGAGTGTTTCTTTGACCTTTTGCCTATGTGTTTTTAAAATAATGGCTGGTCATTTTGATATCTAGAAGTACAGTATTTGCCAAAAAGAGAATGTCTTTTGAATTATTTAATACCAACACAAATTTATCCACTCAATGCACAATAATAACTCCCAAGCCAAATCAAGAGCCTCAACCTCACTTTCTGAATTTTGTTAGGTAAGATTTCTGTCTCCTATGAACTATAGCTTTTATTAATCGGCCAGTTACGCCTCATGGTAGGAAACTAGAAAAGCCATTTACCACCTGTTTCCCTTTAGCAGAGAAGAGCAATAAACATGTAATATGTGCTAGTATCTGCAATGGCTGGACCAAAGCTTGACTCTGTATATGTGAATGTGGTATAACAAACTCGATGAGAAAACATGGGATTCTTGCAAGGCATTACATAAACTACATTTTAGGTGCATGTCAATTGAGGAGCCAACACATTACTTCAGATAAATTGATTTTAAATGACTCCAGAATTATGATATCTGTAGAAACCGTAACAAGCTGGTACAAAATAGTAAACGTTGTTTACTTATGGATTATGGAGAACTCACAATTGCACCAATGGGATTATGTATGTGTTATTGGTTGTATTTACATAGACATAGCACCCATCATTGTAAACATTATAAGCACAATATAGTGGTCAGCCTTTTCTTCGACCCAGCTTCATCTACACAAATCTTTCTAATTACTTAAAATACCTCTTTATTAAGAATGGCAGTGATTGACAGTGTGTAGCCAATTATTATTAAAGTCCCAAGGGCACACTACTTGGAAAAATGCTTTAAAGGCACTAAATTAAGTCAATATGCCTGCCCAATGGAAAGCTATCAAGGTCCCATCATTTAAAAAAATGAGGAAATAAATTAATAATTATGCTGTTCGAGACAACCTGATTTTCAGAGGCCCACTGAGGCATATGCAAATCCATATTTTAGTTTAATAGATTGCTTTTTCGAGAGTGATTGTCACACCTTTAAGAAAATCAGGAAACATTTTGCAACCTAAGTTAAAAGTGGAGATGTCAGAGGTTTGCTGGAGATTTTTCCACAAAATAAAAATTTCACAATGTATCACAATGCACTGGCTTCCTCCACTTCACAACTGCATACACAAAAGCTCCTAGTTAGTAACTCTCCAGATGTACTTTCTAAATGTTGAAAAATTTGAGGTACAGTGGATTTTAGATTTTTTTCAGGCTCTCGAACGAAAAAGTTGTGAGTGCAACTTTACAGTAATTGGTCATTAAAGTACATAATTGGTCTTTAAACTTGCATTGCATTTTTAAATATGCGTTCAAATTTGGTTCATTTAATCATAATTTTATAAATACGTATAGTCCTTCATATTAAGTTTTGACAACTTCCTCCAGACAGTACAAAATTCTGATTAACTGAACTCATTACTTCTTTAAATTCCTAATTAAGTAAATTCCAATTTAGAATGAAGCAAATTCCAATTTAGAATACAAAATTTGAAATAGTTACCTATATGTATACCAATTCATAAACATTTTCAGGTGGTAGTGTGTAATTTATTTTTGTATTTCTTTTTGTAAGTGGCCACACTCACATACAGTATATTTACATTTTGTACAATATAGACAGCATGTTACACAACATGAATTTAAAGCTCATGAATACAATTAGCTATAAATATTTACAGGAGAAGTATGTACTATCGGCAACTGTTTAACACTAACATATACATTTACCCTGAATGAACTTCAGGAGGTGACCCAGTTGCAATGTCACCAAAATCAGTTTTAGCTCTGTTACACCATCTTTAGACGGAGGTCAATTTCTCAAGCGGGAATCAATAGTATCAATAGAAAAGTAATATCCGAGGCATGTAAGGTAATACTTGATAAATTGAGTGCAACACAGTGCTTTCAAGTCAGTTATTTGTTAAATATCACACACTCTCCATCATTGACACATAATTACCACTTTTTGCTTAAATATGTTTTCATATATTGATTGGAGAGGGAACTTCTGGCTTTTCAATATGTTTACTTATGTTTTGAAGTCAAAATGATTTTTCATGGTGCCAATCTTTAAGTTCCATTAGGGTAACACATGCTACAAGTATACTGTTTACCATAAAATGAGTGAGTAAAATGAGGACAAATACCATGGATGTCTTCCAGCAGCAATGAGAACATATACAGTACTTATATATGAAAAATAAAGCCAGTTGTATAAACAATAAATATATGCCGCAAGTATAGGCAGCCTTTGCTGTTCAATTTGTTTCAACTAAAATGGGCCTCACAACTGAAAGTGGCCTTGTCTCAATCATAAATTGAAAAAAAATTAATTTCTATAAAAATGTTTTTTATAAAAGAGCCGCCTACCCAGTAGTTTCCCCATTCAGCCACTGTAGGCGCTGTTCCTAACAGCTATTTCAGTGATGTCACTATTTTTCTTTAACTACTCCTTGATCTGCCCTTGTCTGACCCACATCAAAACACTTGCTGCTACCATCACTTAGATTGATTTGTGGCTAGTCTAACAGCCCAATGCTCTTTGACAAGGCAAACTACAGCAATGAAACGCATCCATCCTAGTGCCTCTGAGAAGAGAAAACTTTCAAAAGAAAAAAGGAAACGTCTAGACAGTCTTACGAAAGTAACACTTTTTTTTTGGTGCAGCAAGTACGTCTACAAAAACGAATTTGACTAGCAATGGCTTGCAGCATTGTCACTAATAGAAAATGCTGCTAGCCAAAAATTCATATCGAGGGAAGTCAGGGACATGTTTTAACAGGCTGCGTGTTCTTGCCGAAAGAGCGCATTGCGCTTGATGCAGCAATTGTTGTAGTTATAGCCCAATGAATATTATTCTTGAAAGCAAAAGGTTATGAATCTAATTGAGAAACAGATATTTAAGTGAGTAGGCTAATTTCAGTTCCACGGCATTGTTTGTTGTGTTATTTAAAAGATGGTTCCACAGGTGGTGGTGGGGTGGTGAAGCAGATCATTGGAATAGAGGGTCAATGGACCTCCAAGTAGTTATTGAAACAGACCCCCTATGGCTGCAAGTAATGTAAACACCTGGGTTAATAAGAGCATCTACTGATAAAAAATCTTTCCCCTAAATTTTTGAAAAAATAAAATCAAGCGCTAAAGATCATAATTTTGGGGGGAAATAAAAAAGGTAGTGGTTAAATATCAATAGAAATCAATACACTGGGGCACTACTACACAAATTAATATAAAGACTGTAATTAATATTAAGAATATAATGTTAAATGTACATACCGCAGAACAAAATTGTCCATATGTGGATTTGTAATGGGATATCAGAATTATGTAAAACAGGTAAGTCAATATTTTTGTTGGACGTGCTGTAACCCACCTTTTAACTTAAAAAGTGTGACTAACATTTTCAGTGCCACTGGCCATAATCGAACAGTTAACCTGTGAATGTTGATTAAAGTTAAAGTTAAAGTTAAAAATGTATTTTCACGGGCTGGTGCAATTAGCTGGTGCTCATATAACTGTAATTAATACAGGCAAACAAACTAGCACTCAGTCAATATAAGTTTGATCTCTTCAGTACAGTAAAAAAGTAAAAAAACAACTTTTTCTGTGAGAAATGTACTGTCTACCTCACCTGTGCACACTGCTGTCTACGTTCTAAAGCTCCTTTTTGCCATCCCTATTAAGGCACTCATTCTCTGTGGTGACAGTTCATTCTCTGTGGTGCCACACAGGGAAGTTCATAATTGGCCACAGTCTCTCTCAGGGAGGGGGAATTTCACTTGGCAGGGAACTGGTAACCCACAGAAGGTAAGCACAACTTCTCTGGTTGATTTGGTGTCTGCAGTCTTCCTTTGCCAGCTGTGCAAGATGTATAATCGTCTGATCCCATGGCTTCACAGGCCATCTGATTGACAGCAGAGGGGAAACCATGGCTAAACAACATTCAGAAGATACTGGAAGCTGGACTATCCTCACAAATTCATTTAAGATCTTGCAGCAATGAGATGGGGGTCCCACTATATGTTAAGTGGCCCTAATGCCTGTCAAAGAATTCTGTAACTACAGTGGTACAGTGTAACTACTGCGTGCACAAAATTGAGAATAAGACTATTTAAAAAATGTTCTATGTTGAATTTTAGGGGCTTGATTGTGTGGCAGAAGGACACTTAACTATCAGCAGTTATAGCAGTTATAGCCATTATAATTGTTGAATTGCTGCGACAAATTGTGACTAAATGACAGTAGAAAGCAGTAGAAAACAACACCGGAAAAGCTGCACACGTTTTACCATTGTACATATAATGTAGCAATTGCAGTAAAAGTATAATTATGTCTGTATCATATTCACTTAAACCTGACAGAGATTTACTATTGTGACTTACATTGTATTGTAATATTATTGATACTTGCGATTGTGATCGGGAACTCCAGGTTGTGTAATACAGAAAAACTGGAAAAACAGAACTGTGTTGTTGGAGAACAGTTCAAGTTCAATTTCATGTCCTGCCTCAAACCTTGAAACCCATGATTACAGGCCACACCTTTTCATGTTTCCTGTATGGCTAGCCTGTATGAATACAAGGGAGATTTTATTAAACACTGTTAAGCCTACATCTTTTAAAAAATATGCATAAACATTGGCCGTTGGCTAAAGTAATTCCAGACAGTGTAGCACTATGCTATCAATCCTCACCAAATCTCTTATTGGAATGTGAAGAGTATTTCATAATTGTTTTAATATGTGTCAAATGCATCCAAATATGATGTGAAATTTATCTCTAGTGTGTCAAAAACATCTGTAGTTAGATGGTATGATGATGAGCCAGTGTTCTTTTTTCTGTGAACCATACAAACCTTCCCAGACTGTATTTAGTAGCTGGCACAGATATTTGGAGGGTTTCTCTTGAGCAATCATGCTACGCTGCTCACACGCAACCCTGCTCACTGGTTGCCAAGGCAACACATTCTTTTCTGGGTGAGTCAATGTTTCTTTCCTGCTTCACAGAAAGGCACAAAGTCATCCACAGCATAACATAAAAGATGTTCGGAAACATTATACAGCAGCATTCAAAATCAGCAAAGATTTGCTGATGTCTGGTTAAACGGAGCCAAAATTGCGTTGCAAAAGGACTCACCTCCATATGTATGGTTGAGTACTACA
The DNA here is from genome assembly GCA_029718625.1 of Synaphobranchus kaupii. NCBI lineage: Eukaryota > Metazoa > Chordata > Actinopteri > Anguilliformes > Synaphobranchidae > Synaphobranchus > Synaphobranchus kaupii. The sequence goes on along the minus strand of CM056390.1, from coordinate 15,250,823 downwards.
GCAAAGTGCAAATTTGTTTTTATGCTAATGACAACATGCTTACGTCAACAGGTGTCTGAAAATAGTCTCATATGTGCGTAACTGAAATTGTTCATTTTAATTAAAAAAAAACTGCTATTTTCCTTCAGCACAAAATCATTTTGAAAATGTAGATTTTTAAAAAATGACAGATATGGTATTTTCTTTTTTACTTTAATTAAATTTTCCTCATATTTTCTATTCCTAAGGTTGGCTGTTTATCTCACCTGACTGGTGTGTCTGCTCACTTTCTGTCTTCAATAGTTCAAGTTTAATAGTCAGGTTTGTGAGTTACAATTAAATTAAGCTCCCTTTTTAAAATCAATTTAATTAAGCCTACTTGATAGTCGGGTGGTGTCACTAGAACCTGTTTTCGGTTATATGGTGCCAGAGTCCACACCTAATAAAAATGTAATTTATAAAGCTAGTCCTTTTATGCTCATTTAAGTGCTTTGTCAAAGAACCTAATTTATAAAACGTTTGTTTGCACGGATTTGATCCTAAATTCAATTGATTTGATCTTACGTGAAAATCGACACACAAAATTATATTTATAAAACTTGAAACCGGTGTGAAAATGCATACGCAACTCCAGAGGATGCGTACAGACTTTTCCTTGAAGCTATGCAGCTGTACTGCAGGCCCAACACATTTTATTTTGGTTATTGGCAACCTCAATTAATATGAGAATTCAGTTTATTGTTTATCGTCTATATATGCTCAGAAAATTAGAAAATTATATAGTTTAATTGTGATACCATTGATTAAAGGAAAAACAAATGTTCAATGCAAAATTATTTGGAAGAAGATGTGTGTCACAATTATTGGCATCCCTGTCTTTAGTGCTTTTGGTCTAAAGTCTCCTGGTATTTGACAGAGTCCATTATGCCTTGTATCCTAACAAGGTTTCCAGTGCCTTTGGAGGAAAAACAGCTCCACATGCTGATCACAGTGGTGTGTCTTTTCTGTGTAACTATGCCTCTAATTACACCAAACCACCTTTGGTATTTATTAGGGATGTGCAAAAGCCCAATTTTCCTGTGTTGATTAATCGGGGTTTGCCATGAATGAATAATCATTATTCAGATCTTGCAGGACTGCACAGACGTGGATATTATTATTATTATCATTATCAGCATAACAAATATTACCATTATATGTAATCTGGTTTGAATGGATTATTTACCTAGCCTGAACATGGGAATCAGTTGCATAACAGAAGCCGTTAATGTCAGTCTGACAACCTGCTACGAGCGCCTCCTTGGCCCTCGCAAATTTTATTTTATAAAAGACATAAACCAGTGAAAACTCTCACATAAACAGACTTGGGTTAGTTTTTAAAGTGTCTCTAGGCTGCGCTCGGAACAGACCTCAAAACATAGCTTGGCAATGCTGTTATGTTAGTGCTGTTGTGTCATGTCTCGAAGGGATACAGGGGATTTCAGGAAGTGATCGCCGATTTTCCTTACTATCTACTAGTGTCCGTACAGCATATAGAATGTGTGAAGCAGTATCCGTCTGGTACACTGCATACCATCTTGCAATTTAAAAATAAATGACACAATAAAGATAATAATAGACCATCATTTAAGAATTAAGAAACATCACAGAATTTTATTTGTTTTAATATACCTCAGTTGCAAACAACTTTCGTATTACTAATGCGAGTTATATATTTATTTATTATGAAATAATAAGTGGCCCTACTTATAATTGTGTGTATGTCTTGGTTTCAGAACGATTAAATTTGCAAAAAAGGGTGGAAATTATGCTTAATTTGTATGACCATTCAAGTATATTCTATTATCTTGCCTGGCTTAGCAGAGAACTGCCTTCAAAGATGTAGGCTAACATGTGTGTAACAGAGGTCATTTTGCTTTAGATCTAACTTATATAATAGGCTTCAGTTTATAATCAGATTCAGGTTCATTAATCAGAGCAAGTCATATAGAAAGAATGTATTATTGCAATCCTTCAAACTATTTTATTTTCAATTATAAAGAAGAAAAAAATACAGCTCTTCCTCTTTTCTTCATGAACAAATTTCTCTCCTGTCTCTGTCCTGTCTCTGCCAGGCTGTTCATTTCAAGCAAGGTGTTGAAACATAAGAAACCACAAGAAACCGCAAGAAATCACTGGAACATTAAAAGTCTTGAACACATATATGCACGTGCACACACAGACAGTGGTTGAAGTGGGAATAGTCCTAGCTAATCGTATATTCTGGGATTAGTATAGTATTAAATGATAATTCCGAATTTGATGCCTGCAACATGTTCCAAAAAAGTTGGGACAGGGGCAAAAAATGACTGGGAAGTTCAAAAAACACCTGTTTGGAACATTCCACAGGTAAACAGGTGATGCTATCATGACAGGGCTGTTTCTGGGAGGGAAAATGCTCCGCCTGCCCCCCCCCAAAGCCAAATCCAGAACAAATTAAATTCGACAATATGAAGTCGGCGCCCGTAGCGCCGTCAGTAGGCTATTAGAGCTACAGACGATTCAGCCAATCATAAAAATGGCACATCAAAATAATATATGTCTCTAATATCTGATTGGTTGGTTTGGCCATATAAAACATGCAGACGCAGCGAGAGAGAGAGAGAGAGAGAGAGAGAGAGGAGTCACTTTCTTTGATCAATCTATGTTGTCTCTTCTTGATAACTGTAACTGTTACGCATTGCTTAGAATATAATAATAGCTAGCCTAGCTTACTCAGTGAGTTGAGGATAGTTGCGAGAGTCTCCGTCTGGGAGATTCAATGGTGGAGTATGGCTAAAATATAAATCAAAATGATGAGCCGAGTAACAGTAACGTAGTTTCACATGTAAATAGAAAATAGCACAAAGAGACTGAAATGATGAAGGAATATAGCTCATCTTTAATATAATTGTTTCCATATAAGAATAGATAATGATTTGGTATTATTGGCCATAAATAAAGTTTTCCTCCTATAAGATGGGGGGGGGGGGGGGCTTAAAATGTAATAAAATGATCTTATCCACTAATGTACTGATTAGCCTATGCTTTAGCTTTATAAGAAAGCATCTCAAATCTCATCTAGGGCTTTGAAAAAAAAAATCTTCAAAATGTTCATAAATTACACATGCCCTGTGTGAGGTTGTGTAAAAATGCAGGAAATTTGTTTTTATAGGCTCAAATGTTTCTGGGGGAGGACCGCCAGACCCCCCAATACTTTGTCCCGCCCTTGTGCCCTACCAACATCTCTTCATGCCCCCCCAATCAAAGCAGTCTAGAAACAGCCCTGTATCATGACTGGGTATAAAAGGATATCAAAAGACTCTTGATATCTTATTTTCAGGTACTCTTACAAGCGATCCTATAACCTCTCTGCATTTGAATGGATCTCTATGGGAATTGGGGGGGCGGCACTAGATTAAGCTGTAAATTACATGGGAATAGTATGGAACCCATGGTTGGCTAAATGGCTGTAAGTCATCAAGTGTCTGAGGTTTCAAACGAACATATCTGGCATCACTCTGCTGCCAGATATGCAGTAGATATGGATCACTTTAAGGGTTGTTTCTCCTGACTCATTTTCCTATTGAACTCTATGGAAAAATAAGTCAGGAGAAACAACCCTTCAAGTGATCCATCCATATCTACTGCATATCTGGCAACAGAGTGATGGTTTGAGGCTCGTTTGATACCGCAGACCCTTGATGACTTACGGTCATTTAGCCAATTATGAGTTCCATACTCTTCCTGTGTAATTTAGAGCTTAATCTAGTCCCACCCCATAATTCCCATAGGGATCCATTTGAATGCAGAGAGGTTATATTATCGCTTGTAAAATAACATATCATTAGCCTTTTGATATCCTTTCATGCATTTTACATACTGTCCCAACTTTGGAATTGGGGTTTGTATTTCTTTTTGGATCTGTATGGTCCCCTTTCGTAACTATATGATATTATGACATTATGATATTTTAGAAACTTATTTAATACGAATAATTGTTTTTTTTAATCGCCCCTAGTCCTTTGAGCATTCACTGAATGTATTGATTGATTAGTTTATTGTCCTTTCGGAAATTCATCATGTGCCATACAGAAGTCAGATACAGATCAGATACATCAGACAATCAATAAAAACATCAGCGACAGACAACAGCAGCAACATTGTAATAGGCCTACTCACAGCATATAACTAAAGTGCTCTACATATAGCAACATAATAAAAATAAGGTGCAGCATCCCTTCACAGTTTGTTCAGCAGTGCGATACTAGCAGGCGCGAATGATCTGCAAGCCCGGTTGGTTCGGAGGGGTGGCACCCTATAACGACTGTCTGATGGCGACAGCTCATATACACTACATAGGGAATGTGATACATCTTTAATAATCGTTTGTCTGACGGAAACAGCTCATATACACTACATAGGGGATGTGATACATCTTTAATAATTGTCTGCCTGATGGAAACAGCTCATATACACTACATATGGGATGTGATACATTTTTAATAATTGTTTGTCTGATGGAAAAATCTCATATACACTACATAGGGGATGTGATACATCTTTAATAACTGTCTGGCTGATGGAAACAGCTCATATACACTACATAGGGGATGTGATACATCTTTAGTAATGGTCTGCCTGATGGAAACAGCTCATATACACTACATAAGGGATGTGATGCATGTTTAATAATGGTCTGCCTGATGGAAATAGCTCATATAAACTACATAGTGTTAGGTGTCGGTGGGGGAAGGACCCAAACGCAGGCAGGAGTATAAAAAAACCGAAGTTTAATAAAGGGCAAGGCAGCAATCCGAGGTAAACAGGCTGGGTCGAAAACCGGGGAGACAGGGCAAAGGTACAAAGCACAGTCCAAAGAGTGGTCAAGGAACAGGCAGGGGTCAAACCGGGAAGGCACAGCAAAGGTACAAAAACAGTATCCAAAAATCAGAGTCGCGAGAACACAGGCAGAGGTCAAAACTGGGGAGTCGTAAGAGGAACACAAAGAAAACCAAAACAGACTAAATACAAAACAACAACAGGCAAAAACTAGGGAAACAAAAACTAGAAAACAGAATAAACAGCTCGGGCAGAATCTCGGAAAAACAGGCAACACAGAAGCAAAATATATAGTACAAGGAACTCGCGAAGAACACTGAAATGACAAGGTATATACAGTATACACAGAGGGAGACAGACATAATGGGAATCAGGTGTGTAGAAGCAGGGAGGGGAGATTGCTCACAGGTGAGAACAGTGAGGGTTAACAGGGACCAATAAAACAATGACAGGGGAAACGTAAGACACGGACTGGAATACACAGACACAATGATAACAAACGGCCTGGAGTTAGCAGGTAAACAAGTGCACAGCTCAGAGGGGAGCCACACGAAAGTGGACACGTGCAGAGAATGCGAAATCACAGATCGATGCAGGGATAGGATAACGAGGAGGGAAATGACAGCTGCAGGTAGAAACTCAAGATGAATTAGTAATGTTAGTAGTGAACTCTAGAACCCTAATGTTAGTAGGTTAGTATTATATACATGTTAGTTTGTTAGCAGGTTAGTATTAAATCTAATCTAACAGTTAGTATGATTAGTACATTAGTATTATATACAAATATAAATAAAGCCAGAAGGAAGAAAACGAGATATATACGAAATACAGAAGAAACCTGAATGTTCCCAAAATCACCCGAATAGTGCAATGACAAAGACAGGGGGTGGAATCTCAGAAACATGGAACGCGGACTGACAATCGCGAGGGAAAGAAAACAGGAAAAATAATAACAAATAAAGAATAAACAGACAGATTACAGGATCCTAACACATAGGGGATGTGATGCATCATTAATAATGGTCTGCCTGATGGAACAGGCAATCGTACTTAAGTGCACTTCAACTACGTGCATGTTAAAATGGGAGTAATTTTAGAATACTTAAGTGCACTATGTCTGTATGTTAAAATTAGACTATTTTTAGTGTACTTAATAATATATATATATATAATAATATATATAATAATATATATATATATATATATAATTATATATATATATATATATATATATAAAAAAATAAAAAAATAAAAATAAAAATAATAATAATAATCATACTGACTGCGCCTGTGTTTGAATTCGTATTTACCTTTTAGGGTGGTTTTAACGCACTTGTTTCAGGTTGGAAAATGCACTAATGTACATCGCTCTGGATAAGAGCGTCTGCCAAATGTCTAAAATGTAAATGTAAATGTAAATATATTAACTCAATGTTAATTCATGTTGAATCTGCAAGCTGTATCCATCACTTGTATAAAACCCCTCTACATTACTCCTATGTCACACTTGTGACATAAGAATGACTTTTAAACGTATTTTCCCACATAAAATATGATCAAGTTGATATCTGCCAATCCTGAGCCTTATATTTGTCAGACTGCTTTTCTCACAACAAACCCAGTGCTAGATCATTTCCACGGTCTTGGAGTATACTTCAAAAGCATAATACTGCCAGGTTCTGTCACTGCCCATTAGACCTATAGGAGATCCTTTTAATGAGCTTTAGAGCTACAGTGAGATATGCATTATCCTTCAGGCTCAAAAGATAGCTTTAGAAGTGAAGAAATTTTGACAGGGATAACAAATGGAGATTATGGGGGCAAAACATTTCATGGGATAAATACCTAGAGGATGAGCCAGTTCTCTCAGGCTAAACAGCATGGTTTTTGTGACATAGGAAGAGGCTTTCAGCTGCAGTGCCAATCAGAAAAGTTGCAGGTTTGATGTGAAAGGACTCCCTTGTGAACGGTGGGATGCTGCCTCTGTGGTCACAAGTGAAAGTCTCATGCAAAGCTTCTGATCTGATTTTGTGAGTCTACAAGAGTTGTTTTTGCTGAGGTCAATACCCGGCATAGAGTGCAAAGCAATCTGCTTCCTCTAGTTATTTATAGCCGATGTCCTCATAATTTAGGAAATGTGTTTGAGGGATTATTGGGCATACACTGCGGAGGATTCATTATGTTTTAAATGGCAGTGGGGATTTTATGTACTGTATTGAAGATGGTTTAATTTATACCCACCGCTCCCCACCCCTTCAGACTTACTTTATCGGACATCCTTAATAACAGCACTGTCCATGTTTAATTTCGAGGCTAGATTTCCATTTCAGAATGGAAAAAGGTGACTAAGGGCAGAATCATAATCTTCTACAGTGTGAATGAACATCTATTTTATTGGATACAACAGGTTCATGGTACGTGCATAACATACGTATGAACACAATTCATGATCAGAATTGGAAAATAAATAAATGGATAAATAAATAAATCAATTTTTTTTTCCATTGCAGGAAGCCAGAAAATGTGCCATTTTATATAAAGAATGTAATGCACATAGTGCATATATTTAAATAATTCCAGTGAAGGACGGCAACGATTCAAGAAAGGGAAAAACTTCTCTCAGGCTTTTGCATACTGACTTCAGATACATGTTTTAATGATTTCAGGTTGTACACGAGTAGTCGAATGATAATAGCACTGTGTGTAAGCAGAGGGCCTGGCTGGTGCCTGGGAGATCTCATTTAATTTCAGGACCACGCTTTCGATGCAAACCACGTCCCCGATACTCGGCATGGGGAGGGTTATGAATGCAAAAGACCGTTCCTAATGGCAAAGACATAAGTGCTGCTTGTTGCATTGATTGTTGCCACCCAAATCAGTTTGCTCGCACGTATATCTAAAGAATAAAATAATGTGTTTCTCATCACAAAAGATAATCTTCCAGTTATCCGTCCTTTGACCACTGGGGATTGTCAGTGTTGGGTAGTAATCTGTGTCCAAGCAAAGGGACGGGGTGAAAACCTGGACATTCGTTATTGATGAGAATGGGGGGGGGGGGGGGGGATGAGAAAAAATGTCACCCATCATCCGCAGATCATATCAGCTATGAATCTATCAATCCAGTCAGGAAAATGAGCGTGTGTTCCACATAATTTAACAATGTGTGTAGCAACTATAAACAAAACAGCAATACAAATGTTATGCCAAAAAAGAGACTGTTTCAGGGGAAGCCATCATGATTTTGGGGATATTGATCAGCATTAGATGCTGTTTGACACCCTCTGCATTTCACATGTATTTACTTTTTCTGCCATCATAGTTACAATTTTAGGACAATTATTCAAGGAAGAACAAAGATGCTGCAATCCTGTTTATGCCCTTCATCCTAGATTTAAATAGTGGCCCCTTGTATTATTGTAAAAATGTTGACTATAGATAGGGACAGAAGGAACCACTCTGCCAGTAAAATAAGCCTGCCTCTTTCTGCAGTTGCTCTTCTAAGTGCTTTTCTGGCACTCTGCCAGCATTATAGTCATAACCCATAGTCTACTTTACATGGAATTCATTGGAATCATATCCTAAATGAATAATTTCATACATTCATTTGTGTCGTCAGTTACCAAAAACCTCATATTGTGATGCTGGTGGTTTTGCTGCTGGTGCCAGTGCTGTGAATTGTAATGCATTTTAGGGCAAGCCAGTGGGTAATACATTCCTTATCACTGAATGCAAAAGTGCTCCAAATGGTATGCATACAGCAAACTCTACACTACTTGAGCAGTTAACTGAACACTCACAGACGGTAAAAATACTGTTTTAAGCTGATGCCATTTCAACATTTCTAAATGCTTTTGATACCAAGGCTGAGGGCAACAAAGAATTAACTCACCTTTCAACAGTTTCTTTGTTCTGTTTTTCTGTGCGTATCTGGGTGTAACATGTGAATCTTATCACTACCACAGTAATTGATCTGCATTTAAGTCCAGAAAGCTCTATTTACGGATACTTTCCCTTCTGATTTATTTCAGTCAGCTCTTACGCATACCTTGTTCCATGTGGTTATCTAATGAGAGGCTGTTGGTATGTTGCTGTAGTATCATTGATAGTCAGAAATCAATTTTGCACCCCCACCCACACACACACGCACACACAACCCAACCATCGAAAAACACTACCACAAAGAGAAAGACCCTCATCTATAAGTAAATTATGTTCGATTAAACTGATTAATCACAGAACTGCGATGATAATAAGGTAAACTATTTCCTACCTCTAGGGTACTGGCTGATTAACCACCCCTACAAAACAATATACAATACCCATAAACACAGTTTACAAGAACAAAAAACATTTAATTAAAAATTACACAGCAAACCTGCAATTTGTCAGTTCCTTGTCGCAGCTCGCATGCTGAGTCGACTCTTTGTACAGCCACACCACTGCACTTAAGCTATCTTAACTAACAGTACGAGTTGTGCTTGTTGTCCAATTGCTGGCTGTGAAGTTGCTGTAAATAATTGTTATATTTTTATTTTGTGGTGAATTTTTCAGGGATGTCCCATCAGGATATTTTGTCCCCGATCCATGTAAACGGAGCGGAGGGGAATAAATTAAAGGCGAATGCCATTGGAAAGTGTTATTTTCAATCTTTCTGTGTGAATATAAGGCATATGGGGACTATATTTACGTGAATTACTTTAGATTTTTTTAGTCAAAGTATTTTTAGCAAATGGAACATGATCAAAACACCTTGGCTTCCTCCTTGCAGTCTCTGCCTGGTTTAGATGATTAAATTTATGTCACATATTTTGATGAATGTTATTAGTTGCATTTCAATGTCCCGCCTTTCCTTGTCCCGACCTCTGACTCATCAAATGCGGGGGTGCGTCCCAATATTCTTCACTCCCCACCTCCTTTCCTCCACTCCCCCACTACCACTCCTTTCCTACCCGGAAGTATACAAAATGTTTTGAGTCCACGTATTTGCATGTACAGTATACAATGTACCGGACATTGCGGTTTGCGTCAAGACATTAATTAATATGTAACCATTTATACGTAATTTAGATTAAATCAGCAACATTAGATTAAAACACAAAGATCCGTTTCCGGGGCACGGAGTAGAGGAGGTAGTACAGGAAAGGAGGGTGCATTGGGACAGGAAAAGGAGTATTGGGACACACCTCAGGTGCAACAGGCAGGAGATGGGAGTGGCATTCATGTCATTCCCAGCCAGATAACCAATCAACAAAGAGCACGTGAAAAAAAAAAGTGCAACGGCCACCCAAAATGGTTCAGTTCAAATGTAGAGAAACTCACTGAATTTGTATATATTTTTAAATGTATTGCAATTTTTTTTTAATTAAAAAACTATCACCATATGTTGATGGAATGGTGTGAAATTACAGAAAGAAATTGCATAAGTGTGGGCCTCGGGAGATCGGCTGAATGATGCCAATTCTGATAATGAAATATTCCTCGATTGGCCCGATTCAATACCGTCTTGGTTATTGGCTTGGGACAACCCTACAATATTTTATTGCCAATTATGGATAAAATGCATATAAAATGCATATAAAATGCACCTGTAAACCACTGGCATAGCGTTTCTCTCCGTTATACCGAAAGTACATCGGGTAGGCTGCTGTTACCTACATAGTACAGTAGGCTATGCAAGGCTATGCTCCAATTGGTTTTTGAAACGGGCCACCAAATGGCAAAGGATGACATTTGATAACCACAAACACACTCTGTTATTATTAAGGCAGATGTCTGTAAGCCGGGTGACTTGTAGGGGATTTGTATGGACAATTTCAGAATACAATACAAAGTGTGATTTAATATGATTTAGTGAGGTAACATCTTGTATGGAAAAATGATATCACATGTGGGGAGGTTATTTTCACCTAATGTATTTTGCTGCACACATGGAAGACATACATATAAACTGAAGTGCACCCATTTGGAGCCAGAGTAAAAAGACTTCGATTTTTTTTTTTGTAATCAGAACATGGCAGGCATGGTTAACAAGTGAAAAAAGTGAAAGATGATACTATGAGGGGGGTGAATTTCCCATCTTAGTAGACCAACCCTCTTTTTATGAATCCCCCCACATAACTCATTAACATGATTCGTTCCTCATCATCTGATAACTTTTATCATTTTACCGGCAATTCATTCTTTCCTTTTCCAATATCAGTTTTGCAAATGATATATTACTGTGATCCCGTTTGACTCACCTCCTTCACGAGAGAAATATTAACAGAATTAAAAAAGCAAACAGCTTGCAACAATGAAGTGGGGAAAAAGATGTTTAGCCTTTACCGCATTTCGATCATATACATCATATACATAACAGACTTGATTTTGTGTTTTCTATGGATGTTTTTTTTCGTTTTCATTGTGCCCATTTGTTTTAGTTCAAAATCTATACCTCAAGAAAGCAGAATTTTTCTTCATTTGAAAATTCTCTGTGAGCAATTATATTTCAATTTATATTTAAATTAGTCCAAAAAAAAAGTCTCAATTAAATCTCAATTTAATCTCAATCAATGGAAGTTTTTAATTACCAGAACTTGTAACCGCTACAAATATACAGTTGAAGTCGGAAGTTTACATACACTTAGGTTGAAGTCATTAAAACTTATTTTTAACCACTCGATTTCATGTTAGCAAACTATAGTGTTGGCAAGTGAGTTAGGATATGTACTTTGTGCATAACACAAGCAATTTTTCCAACAATTGTTTACAGACAGATTATTTCACTTTTAATTCACTATATCACAATTCCAGTGTGTCAGAAGTTTACATACACTAAGTTGACTGTGCCTTTAAATAAAAAATAAAAAAACATTTTTGGTCGCATATCTTTTGTATGCCATGACTTCCTGATGTATGTGACCCAACAACATCAAAACACTGTAGATATCTTATTTTCTGGTACTCTTACAAGCGAATCAATAATGACTGCATTTGAATGGATCTCTATGGGAATTGGGAGGTAGGACTAGATTTAGCTGTAAATTATGCTGGAAGAGTATGGAATACATGATTGTTAAAATGGCTGGAAGTCTTCAAGGGTCTGAGGTATCAAACGAGCCTCAAACCATCACTCTGCTGCCAGATATATGGATCACTTTAAGGGTTGTTTCTCCTGACAAATTTTCCTATTGAACTCTCTGGAAAAATAAGTCAGGAGAAGAAACCCTTCAAGTTAATCATCCATATCTACTGTACAGCCGAGTGATGGTTTAAGGCTTGTTTAATACGTCAGACCCTTGATGACTTAGAGCCATTTAGCCAACCATGTGTTCCATACTGTTCCAGTGTAATTTACAGCTAAATCTAGTCCCACCCCCCAATTCCCATAAAGATCCATTCAAATGCAGAGACGTTATAGTATCGCTTGTAAGAGTACCAGAAAATAAGATATCTAGAGTCTTTTGATGTTGTTGGGTCACAGACATCAGGAAGTCATGGCATGCAAAGGATATGCGACCAAATATAAAAAATTTAAAGGCACAGTCAACTTAATGTATGTAAACTTCTGATCCACTGGAACTGTGATATAGTGAATTAAAAGTGAAAAACAATTACTTCTGTCATGCACAAAGTAGATGTCCTAACTGACTTGCCAACACTAGTTTGCTAACATGACTTCTGTATTGTGTTTGTTTACTGTATTTATGCATAGAATATAAATGTGGAATCCTTGTAATCATCGCATGCAAAGGATATGCGACCAAATCTTTTTTTTATTTATTTAAAGGCAGAGTCAACTTAGTGTATGTAAACTTCTGACCCACTGGAATTGTGATCTAGTGAATTAAAAGTGAAATAATCTGTCTGTAAACAATTGTTGGAAAAATGACGTGTCATGCACAAAGTAGATGTCCTAACTGACTTGCCAACATTATAGTTTACTAACATGAAATCTGTGGAGTGGTTAAAAATGAGTTTTAATGACTTCAACCTAAGTGTATGTAAACTTCCGACTTCTACTGTAACTTATTGAAAGCAAGTTAGTAATCTTCACTTTGGTAAGTAAAAATGGCAATACTTGCAATGACTTCAGTAATACAGCCACAGGCGATAATACAACTTGCAAGCGATCACAGTAAGCTAGCATAGGCAAAAAGCTAATGTTGGAAACATTTAGCTAACATTGGCTAGCTAATCTACTGTAACTAAATTGTTAGCTGGTGATTCTGTGTTGACAAGCATGTATTTATGTTGATGCCAGTGACTGATCAAATACTACTTGTATATGTACATTACTTTTGTAGTTAAAGCATACTGCACTTTCACATGTATTCTCGCTTGTGTGCTTGGAAGAGTCAATGGTGTAGCTGGGAAATTATTTCAGAGGGCATGTGGAGTATCCCTCCTCTACACCCAATGTGCCTATTCTCCCATCCAACAATATCCAGGTAAAGACCGTTGGGGTCTTCTTGTCCCATGTTTCCCTAGGCCTTGCATTCAAAAACACTGGGTATTCAAATAATTCAGCAGAGTTAACAGTGTTCCTGGCATCTCTCGGCATGCAGGTTTTCTTTGTGCTCAAACGGCCAAGGGAGAGAGTGAAATAGAGGGTGACAAGCGGGAGATTGGTCAAAATGGGATGACATGGTAATTTCAGCACAAAATGTAATTAGGCAGTGTGGCAGTTGGCACAGCGGGGATAGAGGATAACAGCATACAAAAGAAGTAAAATGCCGCATGAGACATGGTGACCGTGAAAATGATTCCTGACGGTCAGGCCCGGCTAAAAGTAGGACCGCACAAAGCAAGGTGCAGTTTTGTTGATAATGAGGCAACAGCAAGGGCAGTTCTTAGCATTGAATTCACTCTTGGTACAAGTGATATAGCACATGCTATGTTAAATTCTTTGTTAAAATAATGCATACACTGCAAACAATGTCTGTCTTAAGAAGTGTTTTGGTCTTGTAATGAGACTAAATGATCTTTTCACTCAGCTTGTTTTAAGTTACTTTTTGCTTGACAAGTGAAATTATCTTACCCCACTGGCAAATCTTGAAGTGAGTAAAACTATCTCACCTACTGGCAGATAGTTTGACTTATTTAGCAAAAAAAGTAACAGAAATAAGATTCTAAATATAAGATTAAAATATTTGTTAAGATTTGTTTTTTGCAGTGTAAGCTTACATGCCGCCTTTTTCTTTTGTCCTTTGTCCATTTTACTCACCAATTTAGAATGCCTAACTGTATTTATCAGCGCTCATTGCTGCAACCTCCGCTATTGATTTAGGAAAGCGAAGACAAGCATGTTCTCTCTTCTGAACATGTGATATCAGCTTCTTATCACACCGCAGTTTGTAAGTCGAGCATGCACAGACATGAGTCGGAGGAAGATTCTTCATCTCCAGCTTAACAGGCTGACTTGCAAGCACCCAATTGACCAGCAGACATTGCTGGTGTGTGATGAGACACAAACCACTCATCCATGTTACAGACAAGTGTGCATCACCCTGTGGGGTTGCCATTTTAGACAGAAACAGGTCAGTTTTCATAACTTATGGTAATTTTGGTAGATCTGCTGGATATTTGTCAGGAAGGAAATGGACTACCTTGGAATTTGTGATGCAGGAAAAGAATATCATTGTAAAATCCCTACTGAATGTAGTCTGTCAGTCTCAACTTGTCACTACTGTGCTGAATCTGCTGATGCATAGTTTCTGTAGCCAAATAACAAACTTTAATTTCATGCGTGATAGGAATTTTTTCTTTGGGTTGTTGACATTAAAAAATAACAATATATATTTGTCAAAAGCAATCCTTGCCTAACATAGTCTTCTCAATATATCGGTGTCATCATAAATGCCTAAAATATGTTCTACAAAATTGGGGAAAATTGAATTGCTTGTGACCACCAATAGCCTTTTTCTGTAGCTAAAAAATTCTCAGCTTGCTCAGAGTCCATGAGAACACTTGCTGTTTTAAGAGAGTTATCATGCATTAAGATAATTTTTTAATAATTATGTGAGAAATATTACATTTAAGAAAAAAATGTCAATGTTCAGCACTACAAGTTGTTGTTTAAGCATATTGCCCCAGGACACTGAAATATAAAGGCTTCTTTATTCCAACATGAAATGAAAGACATCCAGAGTAACATACAATGAAATTAACATAACAACATAACATATTCAAACAGTGAACAAAGAAAAATGTCAAAACCATAAGGTCAATGGAAGAATCATATTTGGGTCAGACACCTCAGGTAGTGAGAGGCAATGTAAGCTTACATTTAACTCTTAAAGGATAACTCCTTTTTTGTTGTTTTTTTCTAATTGGACCCATTTTTACAAACTATTTACACAATGCTGAGTTGTGGAAAAAGTAAAAGAAAAATGGGTCCAAAAAGAAGAATGGTCCTCGACATATTTGGCTGGTGGAGCTGCCACTCAAAGCCCAAAGACACACCTAAAGACAAAATGGAACCGCCTTCAGGATCAGAGGCCAAGTTCAGGGCCGTGTCCGAATCAGCACCCTTTCATACTATTAGGTAGGATTGTTGAGTAGACAGGCGAAAAAGTCGTTAAGTAGGCAAAATCTTCTCAAAATATAGTATACTTGAAACCCCCGTATGATACACTTACTTCTGGGGTTTCGCTGAATACATTCGGGAGGACAATTTTGAAGTACACAAATATTTGGTCGCATAAATATGACGTACTGCTTCATTTTAAAAAATGAGGTGCAGCTTTGCTGACGTTTTCCTTCAAATACAACAAAACCAACATGTGACATGGCCTCGCAAGGGTGGGACGTCTTACGATACTTCCACAGTACGGTTGGAAAATAGTATGGCGGATAATTTTGGCGTACTGCATGTCGCATACTAAACAGTGCACATTAAACAACACAATTCTGCCAGTGCACTGCACTCAAGAGACAGGACACAGTAAATATGGCTCTGATTCAGACACAGCCTAGGGCCTGAGAATTAAGTATGCAAGTTCAGTATACTTTTTAAAAGATATGTTAAGTACACGACCCTTCTGAAAAATTAGTGTTCTTAATATCCCCAGTTGATATACTCATTTTCAGGTATTCACTGAAAATAGTATGGAGGATATATTTATCTTACTGTATGTCACTAAACAGTATGCAGTAAGCAGTGCACAGTATGCTAGTACACAGTACACAAGACCCAGTAGACAGGGCTCTGATTTGGACACAGCATAGCTCCACTCAAACGCCAATGTCTAAAGGTAATCAGCTCAATAAAAACAGTATCTAAGAGTGAGGACAGCAAATAAGAGCACAAACTCAGTGGAAGGTGTCAGTTGCATGAATAAGGAACATTATGTGCTGCTTGCCACTGTAAGACTGAAAATTATTGATCCTTTGGGTTGTCAGTCATAAACCCTGGGTTACTGAGCTGGTGGCGACTTCCTTGAGGGTGCAATAAAACAATTCACCAGGTGGCCTAAGAATCTACTGTTCTACCCACCACGTTGCATCTTTGCCTCTTCACACAGGACTTCCAACTCCACTGCCCTACAGCCACAAAGTTGTAAACGACAGCTGGAATGACATTAGAGGTCCTAATGACGCTGGCAACCGAGGCCTGTTCTCAGGCCGTAAAAGGCCTGTGAACAAGCACCCTATGTTAAAATATTCTGGACTGAAACAACGCTGTATGTATAAAGCATCTTATGTATGCACATGTGAATATCTGGATAATATGATAAATGTGGTGGATTGGGATTAATACCAATTGAAATGTGGGGTATGTAAAAGTATAAGAGGGGGCAAAATACATACGTGAAGGAATAAAGAATGTGTTTGGAAGGGGGATTGTAGGTTATCAGGGATGCGCTTGTCCACATAAGTATCTGGATCACAGAGTGGCCATCACCTGGACCTCACCTGGTATCTAGATAAATGACAGGTAAAATCATAAGATCACGTGCCGTCGTACAAAGTATCTTATTGCTATCACTAGATCGGTGGGGAGTAGACTGCAGTTTCTCTTCCTCGAGGAGAAGGGGGGTCTCTTGGTGGTTAGACAGCCCTCTTCCTGGCCAGACCTTATTTGGACAAACAAAGGGAATTGTGGAATGTGGAAAGCCTGCCCAGGATTGCATTTAAAGGAAGTCCAAAGGGACATTCAGGGTGTATCTGCCTAACAGATCGCCTGGTGCTGTGGTGGCACCATAGTTCATTCACTATAGGTGTATCTGCTTAACAGATCGCCTAGTGCTGTAGTGGCACTATAGTTATACCCATATAGGAGTATCTGCCTAACAGTTCTCCTGGTACCATGGTCACACTGTATGGAATCATTTGGTTATACTTTGTTGGTGAACCTGTTCATGTTTCTTTGTCTTAGCAGCATGTTATCCTTGTTTAACTATAGGTATTGAATGTGTTCATATTTGCTCTCACAGTCTTAACCAGTCATTAATAAATTCTTCTTATTTTAACTTGCGTGGTCTCCATGACTCAAATCCATTTTATACCCTTTTCAGCCTAAATTACGACTGAATACTCAGGGGGACAATTCTGGCCAAGAACCAACTGATCAGTGGCTGGTAGAGCAAAAGTCTTTAGTGGAGTTCCCAAGTTGGGAAAGGCAGCCAAGTTCTGCCAGTAAAACAGGATTAATGGTTCTGGTGATTTGGTGAAGAGAACCCATGGACGTTCTACGTCGGTTCTTGTCAAATTCGCCTTAAGGAGCCTTCTGAATGCACGCTGACCTGGGCTCACAAATATCTATGTAAAATATAATGCATGTATTGTGTTGGCTAGACCCCCAACCTCTGTGTTCTCCAACGAACTGAGATTCAGCAATAGTGCTAATCCCGGGAGCATATATTGAGTAATTGTGGCACACAAGGAAGAGTCGAGTGTAACCACTCCGAGCTTCACGCATGATTAAAACCAAATTCTAAATTCTAATTTGAGTCAAATAAATAAACGGTGATATTACTTTTCCCACAGCAACAGCGGAAAACATCACGCTGAAACCTTCGCTCCGAGCTATTCCCTCATTGGTCTAGCTGCGCGAGTCTTACACCACATCATTAAAACTGGGGAAAACAAATGTCAATAGGTTATGCCAATGAGGTTAAGTCCTTTTTAAATTGTCTTTGCTAACTGAAAATAGCAGAGGGAAGCTAGTGAAGTTTAGTTTGGTATCGGTTATGTTTATGTTTTTCTGTCCAGTCATTTCCAATAAATACGCAGGCTCCATTCTACCTGCATTTTCTGTATTTGGTACATTTACGTTATCACTCAGCACTTCATTCCTTACAAGATGTTACATTAAAGGGAAAAGAAATGTATAAAATATCTCACTCAGTCCAATGGATAAAAATCCCTCATGCTTCAACAATGTTGGAATTTGTGTAGGGCTTAATGTAAGGTGTTTGAAATTAAGGAGGTTCCTATTGACAGTTCAACACAAGTCTTTAAATTTTCAAACGTCCCTGTTAAATATACACAAGCCGTAATGATCTTCCCTCTGAAAATCGCCCCTTTATCTAATTTAATTCCTAGACTCAAGCCTTCAGAAATCTAACATTTAAATTATGCAAAGCTGGAAGCTTTCTTTACTTGTTCATCTGTGGATTTGTTGCCTTCTCTTCATGGTTCCTTCCTTCATAGGCTTAGCTCTTGCCCTCTGAATTACAGAATTTACTTCTTAAAGAGAATTTGCATTGGTCTTTTCATTACCCTTTAATGCTAATTGTCTGTTTACCAGCATGTGAGCTGATCTTTGGTAACTGATGGTCTGTTGTTGTTATGATGTCTAAATGTGTACAGTCTATGAAACATTTCACCATTAAATGTCTTGTTCAGTGATGAGTGCTGATGAAGCTAGCTCACATTTTACATGCTTTTTTTTATATTGGCCAAAATTTACTTTTAATTGATGGTATCTGATTTCCATTTATTATGGCTATTTGTGAACAAAGCCACTGTTCACAGCTAGTAATAACACCAGGAATACTTTTCATATCCAGTGTCTGCATACCTATAACATCTATGACAACAACTTTATGCTTCTAGTTTGTTTTATGGTTCAGTGTAGTGTTGTGTAGAATTATACAGCTCCTCAGCTGATATCATTTAGCATTTCTAACTAATTTCTAAGTTTCTATCTTCCTTGTGTACAATTCATCTTAGGGTGACCACTGTTGCTTCTTGAGCTGTGGTTTCAGAAAGTCAGTAAAGTCCCAGAATACATCCAGGGTAAAATGCTCTCATTTATCGTGCAAAAAGGAAAGCTGTCAAAACCCAGCGAAATTAAACTAGGCCTGGGTGACGGTTTTGTGAAATTGATCAAGAGACTAGTCACACTAGAAAATCAGACTAGGAGTTATGAAACAGGAGAGTGGAACATAAAAGCGTGTATGTTTAGCTAGAGGACATTTCTATTAAAATAATGTGTCCCGCTTCAAATACGCCGTGCTAAAATGTTTATGGTCCATTCAACATCTTTTCACCAACTGTTACACTGATGTCCATGAAGCATGGCAAGCGTGATCGTTAAGCAGACCTTCATTACGTTTCGGCATTTCAAAATTTGCAAGGAAAACAATATATGCAACTGTAGTCATTACGAGAGCAAGTTGCATGGCCATAAATTATACAAATTATTTTTGAATTGCAGTTACGCAGGGTTTTATGGCTATCAGGATTTTTTTATAGCCGCATTATCTCACCATAAATGTTTAAAAATGGATTGTTAAACTTTAAGCTCCATGATCCATCAGGTTGAATAAACAGTGTATGCTCATACAACAATTGAATGCAATCTCACATTTTCCAGCAATAAGATACTGTTGTAAGGAATACAAGGGATATTGTTTCTTTTAAATTTTGATTGTTATACTATTCCATTAAGAAGACACCTGTGCAGCAATTGTACAGTGTATTGCCTTAAAGTTATGTTTAGATGGATGAATGGTATAAATTAATAAAATGGCATAAATGCATTCAAGGTTTTGTGGTTGTGCATAACAGAATGACGCACTGTACAGCACTCTGGTTATTATATGTAATACAGCTCAGTATTTTTGTACATATGTAATGAAAGTGCAATTCAAGTAAAAATGGAGATCACACACAGCAAAAATGACGGTGTAAATCCACGGCCTCATATAAACACCCTGGGGTGTTCCATTTTTTTGCTGTGCACTGTGTGTTTTCCCTTAATACTGCCTTCTGTTCCCTATACGTTATATTTATATAATTGTGTTATGAATTAACAGAAAAGCAGAATGGTCCTTTGTTGATGCCAGAATTGAGTTTCTGTCAAATAGCCTTTAATAAAGGCATATGATTCAATGGCTAGAATATTTAATAAAACTCCAAAATATAAATATAAAATATTTCATAATCATGTGCTAGTTATCACTGTCACAGTAGGCTATGGTTCATTGTTTTTGAACCCTTGCCTACTACCCCTGTGGCTTCAAAATATGTTTTTTATGAATGAACAATGTACTCATGTAGGGATTTAATTATTCCCCCTTAAGACTGCATCCATCAACTGTGATGTATGAGCTCAAGCTCAAGCCTAAATTCCATTTGCTTCCATCTTTTATGCCAATTTTTTAAGTTAAAATAGAGTAATTGTTATGCAGACAAATAAAAAAACAATTACCTTTTGAACTGTTGTAACCAAATATGTTAAATTTCCCCACGTCTAAATGTGCCAATGGTAGAGCTGAAGTTATAGAGCTATAGCCATGAAATGTAGATATACACTTGATGACATGAAGGTCCTCCTGAATATTGCATAGCATAATCTATTTGAACTAAATGCAAATAGCAGGTCAATGTGTCATGGTTTTTGACCCTTTTTCCCATGCGGTCGTTTTCCTCGGTGGCCACGCGAGGGCGCTGCCCTTTTGGTGGATGCTTGCTCCGCCTGGATTGCGGAGCTTCTGTCAGCATCCACACATGTGCGTGGTTACCTAGGAGTTATATAAGCCCACGTTTTCCTCCGTTCTGGGCTTTGATATTGTTTTGCACTGTTTTGTGCGTGGTATTATTTTGCCCTTTGATTGCTGAGTCAGTATGATTAGGTCTAGGTTTTTTAGGAGACCCTTTTTGCTCCAATGTGTTTTATTGGAGTAAGGCGGGACTTGCCTTTGTGGAAGTAACTATTAGGACTCTTCCCCCCTGGCTCTTTTCTGTCTCCACTTCCTGGTCTTTCCTTTCTTCCTTTGCCTAGACCTTTTGCCTTTTCTGTCCCTTCCTCCTCTCTCTGTCTGCTTTCTTCCGTGAAAGCGAGAGGAGTCTTTGTTTGTTTGTGGGTGTATTTGTATAGTCATTTCTTACTAAGAGGCCGGGCGTTTTTATCGAACTGACAGGCAGGGCTTTATTTATTCTGAGAGGCAGGGCGTGTATTTTCTATTAATCTTGCGTTAGTCTTTTAGCCGGTAAATGTCCGGTGCAGCTGTCCTGTTCGTCCTATTCGGTACCTGTCTCTGTACATGGAGCTTTGGCGATTTTGTTCGAAACTGTAGTTCTGTTTCGTCCTTCGGTACATATCTTCCTATAGGGAGACTGGGCGATGTTGTGGACATGTTTGTGTGTGACTGCGAGTCTGAGAGTAGCCTTGGAACGTTAGATCTCTGTTCCTTTCACCTCCTTGTATACTATTTTGTATTATTTTGCAGTGTTTGTTGGCTGTGTGTGTGTGTTTTGTTTGTGCCATTATGCTACTCGCCTGTTCTTATGCGTCTCGTTACCGAGGCAGGGCGTTTATTATTTCTGGCTCTTTCTTTAGTCACTTAGCTCGGAGAAGTAAGGGAGCCCAGTGCTTTGTTCCATTCACCTTGTTTGGTTTTCTTACTGAGGAACCTGACGTTTGCGCTTCTACTCATTGGCATGTGACAGTGAGCCGGTTAGTAGCTTCGATACGTTTGGTGTGTGTTATTTGTGCCATTATGCTACTCGCCTGTTCTTATGCGTCTCGTAACCGAGGCAGGGCATTTATTATTTCTGGCTCTTTCTTGTGTCACTTAGCTCGTAGAAGTATGGGAGCCCAGTGCTTTGTTCCATTCGCCTTGTTTGGTTTTCTTACTGAGAAACCTGGCGTTTGTGCTTCTACTCATTGGTGTGTAACAGTGAGCCGGTTAGTAGCATCAGTACGTTTGTTCCCTGTCGTGTCTCCTTCCCTTAATTACGGGGTTTCCCGTCTTAGTGGCCTTAGTGCTTAATGAATCCCCTTGCTGTGTTTGGCCCCTCCTACCTCACACGTCACGCCACCATTACACAATGTTATTTACACTAAATGCAAATAGCTGAATGATGCTAACCCTAACCTTAAATCTAACTCAATATAGTGTGATTCGCTATGTAGCTAATTCACCAGTTATAATGAGTAATAATAATATTTAGCAGTTATTTCTCAACACTCATAAAATTAGACCAAAATACAACTCAAAACACTGGTAGGCATGTTTTGAATAGCATGTACCACATGCTAATTGCACAAAGTTTGAATAGACATTCCGATATTACTTCCATAGCCCATTTGGTAGGGTATTGAAATTAAGTGCAAATATCTACATATCTTTCCATCTCATAGTCAACCCAGTGTGAATGACGCTTCCTCCAGGATTTCTGCTCATACTTATGAATATCACAATAAACGGGTGAAGGAATATTCAATTATTATACATATTCCCTGATTAGAACATGCAGGACTTCTCATCATTATTTTCCTCACAGAATGTTATTTGCTAGTTAATAAAATCTTATTCAATTGAATTTTAGTGCCATTGAAAATTGCCAGTCACCCAGTCATTATCATGTCACATAATTAGTGAGTCTGGTACTCTGCCAGCTTCAAGAGTTTGTATATGTGTATCGTCGGCAAGGGCATTTTTTGGTCTGCAGTGATTATGTGCTATTCACTTCATTATGTATCTATTTTGGGTCTACATGAAATATTTATTTCATATTAATTTTACATATTGAGCCATATTATGGCATTACAATTAACAAATGCAATTAAATATCGGTATGTTGGGTTCTACAAATGATGCAAATGGGAGAGAATTACCGTTAAACACGGGCTGCATCTTTTGTTTAGGTGTATGTATTGTGTTGTGCACAGAAGAAATTTAGTAGATGCTAGCAATCCACTTCACAGGGGGCAATAATGAGAGAAATAAAGATTTACTGAAATTAAGGAGCATGCATCGACACACGCTTTAATATAGCAACCATTATAAACAAATTATAAACAAAGCAATTGTATACCAAACTAAATGATAACATATCTTCCTAAAATCGTTTTGCTTTGGGTTTTTAATGCAACATTGGGTAAACCCTATATTAGCAGACATACATTTCCAAACAATACACTGACTGAGATTGGTAGTCCAACATCTGTTCTGTAATGAGTTCATTAATTTGACATACTTCAGAGATTAATCAATCAATGAAACACATCAGTTTAGCCTTCCAACAGCTAATATGCATGACGATGTCATAACAGGTCACAAGGGTGGGTGAAGGGCCATAACCCCGCAATTATATTGATCCCAGTGCAAATTAACCTGAATTTCCCTGAGTTCTTCACAGTAATGTACTGTAAGAGCACACAATTGTAATAGTTTTACAGACCATTTGCTCCATGTCAATGGTCCATATCTGGCGTAACAAGCCAATGAGGTCACGGATCCCTTGTGAGGGCCACGAACAACACACAAAGGATGTCGCACTTGTTTCTGAAACATGAATACACACCAGTTGCACAAATGCAGCAGAAGATAAGCTGGGCCACTTTGGCGCCCCTGGCGTTCTCTCACCCAATCTCCCTGGTTTCCTTTTCCCTACGTCCACCTGTGAGGGTGACACACTGCACCACTGGCCCGTTCTGTCTTTAACCAGTATAGTTTGTGAATATTTAGCATTTATGGGGGTTTAATTGAACTATATTTAAGGAAGTAACTACATTATTAAAGGCATTTTATTCCTACTGAAAAAGGGCCAGCCATTTGGAGTTGTGCATTTATGAAAGTTTTAACTCTGACAATATGTTTTTCAATATATAACCTGCAAGCTTGCAATAGAGTACTCAAGTGACGACGTCATGCTGGTTTCGGAAGTAAATTTTCCATTCATTTAGAGCATAGACATTAACTAAAGCTTACTTTTAAACCATTTCTACTTGTTATGTCTTACCGTCAATTTCCCGGATTGTTCAATATAACGCCCGTTCGCAAACTATGTTGTTTTTCTGGACCAGCTTCGAGTATATTTTACGTTTTAGTATTTTTTTTGTGAACATACCAGCAGTGGCACTCTTTAAAAACTCCACGCCCCATAATTCCCTCTGAACGTGCAGCCTTGTCTCCAGACGTTGTCACATAACGCTAGCCAGCAGTAGCATACAAAAAAAATACTTTTTTCTAATGTTAGCTAGCTAGCTTGAAGGAATAAAAGCTACAATTGCTTTATGTGGTTAACCGTAGCGCAGTTTCTGACCTTGTCGGACGGGCTTCTCTACTTAGTAAGCTAACGTTAGCTCATCTTGAGCGGCAGTATCTGCCACAGTCAGACAGACGAGATGATGATATCTTATTGGTCGAGAACCACCCGTGCGTTGCAGTACTGGATATAGTCCGTTAAAGTGGACTGCAAGTCAAACTACATTCATTAATGCATTACTTTAAAAAAAAAAAAATTGGAACGTGATATATGTAATATATCCTTGTACCACACAGGCTAATTCAGGAACGTTTCGGCTCATTCTATAAATCGGATTTCAAGAAATAGTCGATAGTCTCCGAAGCCCATTCTATCTTCCATAGGGAATTTACTTCCGAAACCAGACTCCGCCCACGACTGACGTACTCACTTGAGTACTCTATGGTGTGTTCTAAGCAACAGCGGCAAATGCCTTTCCTTTTTGAGTGGCTAAAATCTATTCTTCAGTCTGGGTTCCACTCGAAGCTGATTCATGAAAGCAGGCTGAATAAAACTAATTTCTAAAAGTCAGATATTGCAAAGTGGGCCTTGAGGCAGCAGTAGGCCCGCTTTAGAGCCCTTGAGGGAGGCTCAATCCGATTAATGCAAATGTTTCTTAAATCATCCCTCTCAAACTTTCACTACTATTCTCAACACTCCCCCAACATGGACTTTAAGCTTCATTTTGCAGGTGGAGGATTCATGCATATTAAAGACTCCCTTATTTAACATTATTTTCCCCTCACTGGTACCAGAATTCATCTCTGGAGTTTGAACAAATATTTCACACTCTAGTAGGAGTCGTTGTAAGTAATTTCATACCAAAATGTATGTTGGATTATGGGGTTTATGTAGCACTTTTATGAATGATAACCAATCACATAACTCTCTGCTGGTCAGCTGTCCAGATGCATATAAATTCTGCAGGAGGTTTTGGACTATGTTTCTTAGTTGGAAAGCACATGAATTATGTTATTTGCGTCAACAAGCAAACATTTTCATTCTGCCTCCAGATTCAGACAGAAGTCATATGGGAATACTTCTAAGTAGTGAAGATGAGCACACTTTCAGCAGCAGATCAGACGGCATAATTCATCTCAAACTGAAAACAACACTCTTCAGTTGCAACAACATGATTTATGTTAAATGACTTCACGCACAAATTTAAGGTTCCTATATAAAATAGCTCCGAGAAAAATCATGTCATACTAAAGATGTCAAGATCTTGGAAATATCCTCCTTTTAGGAAATATGAAATTGCGGTTCTTCTCATGGTGATATTTTCTCCTGAGCATTACATTGGGGGCTATTAATAGAACACTGAATCTGAAGCCATAAATGGGTCATCGGAAAACACTACAAAAACGTTCTCGGTTCACCATTGGACTGAAGCCTCTCCGTTTAATGTGAGGTTAATTAGGCATCATATATTTGAGGCTACATTTCTACAAGTAAAGATAAAATGAGGATACATATACACTTGAATGAGCCTTCATATTCCACCAGAAAACCCCCCAAGCAGCAGACAAGGAGCTGTTTATAGCAGTTCTCTCGTTATCTACGCTTATCAAATTGGATATGTCTGTCCACGTTATAATCACGCCTACAGTCTCAATAACCATGACAAAGAAACTAAACATACGCAATAGTTCAGCAGCTGCGGTTTTCTGCAGTTTTGCACTGCAGCTTCTGCAAATGTGAGTATTTAAAAAACATTTTTTTAAAACAATATAGGGAGAATTTCGAGAATTGACTTCTTTAACCCTCATATTGTGTTCCGGGTCAATTTGACCCAAATCAATGTTTGACATCTCTGAAAAACCAGTTAAGCTTATTTTTTCATCGTGACGCTATATCACTTTTCCTAATTTGTTGGTATTAAATAGTAAAAATGCAATAGAAAATGATGCTAAGTCCTGTACCAACCTTGTGTGGGGGCTATTTCTGGGGTAGCTGCATAAAATGTAAGAGTATCCAAGCTTTTTTTTTTTTTTTTTAACCTCAGATTTTTTTGTGGGTAATTCTGGTGCCACTTTCGTATGCAGGTTTTAAAGTTCACAAACTTGCACTTACCTCAGGCTCTAAAATGAAATGTTTCATCACAGATTTTTTTATATTTTGGGATAAAAGGCTAGTCAATTGAGGGACACACAATAGGTAACACAGAAAGTGTCAAAATTGTTCCATTACAATTGTATGTCAGTTTAAACTTTTGGGGTCAATTTCACCCCAAACATAAAAGGTGTCATAAAATGTCAACATAATATGAGGGTTAACAGCAGGGGCCTCATTGGTCTTACCCACTCACCCAAATAGTCTTACCCACAAATCCCACTTTGATGTGGATATGATTGTATCTCTATGCTAAGTTTGCTCTAGATATAAGTTAATTACCTGCTGGTTATGTGGAGGTAATGCACATTTGAGGGCTCAGTGCCAATCCCTGAAGTGGGCTATGTGCGCGGTATTAAGAATAACACTTCATTGATAATCAATTTTAGGCATGAAGAGTGTTGAAATGCAAACTTATTTGCCTTCACTGCTCATTTGATTTGCTGCCCTCGTTTGCCTTGGTGTTTCTGTGTTAAAATTCACGATCACGCCACCACCCCAGCTTCCAGCTGTTGTTTGGATCTGCTTTTGGTACGGGGGATGTCTGGTCATCTCCTGTTTAGCGAGGAGATGCCCGTGCTCCAAAGTAGTACCAGTAGTACCACCAGCAGATCCAGCGACAAACCAAAATAATTATGCAGCACATTCATTCATTAAAACATGGTATTTGAACATGCGAGTTGTCCTGACAGAATTATGTTTAAGTTTAAGTAACAGAACATTTTTTATGAATAAGGCCCCAGGTGTGGTGGACTTTGCAACACGTTCTGGGAGGTCAAGCTGGTGGATTTCAGTACTTTAAACAACTGTTCCACTGAATAGCACTGTGAACGTGCAGGCCTACCTCCTCAAACAGGAAGCACACCAGGAGGAGTGTAAGTCTCTGCTTCCGCACTTACTCAGTCCAACAACAGGATGCTGCCACCTCCCATTGATTACCACTTTCACCTTGCACTGCTAATTATGACTTTCATCAGCTCACATTAGTCCAAAGCTGCTTAGTTTTTACAAATGGCTGGCAGCCGCTATGGTCCAGGGTGCTGGCCAAATTCTAAGGTAATGTGAAATCAGAAGTGGAAAAAAAACTTAAGGGAATGGCCAGGGTGTCATTAAGATCATTAGTCTGTACATTTGGCTCAGAAAGAGTCATTAAATAGCTGGTTACAGCCTAAAGATGACAGTTTCTCCAAGAAAAGGGTGGGTGAGAATTGTCTCACTGACCATGTTTCATGTAGGTGATTTGCTTGGCTGGATTTCATAAAATAAAATATTTGTTTTAAAAGCAAGGATATTACTGCAGTGATTCACACGTGTTCAGAGATGGAGTCCTGTGTTTTAGATCTGATTCTGACCCACACTCACCCTAACCTAACATCATATGAGGTTAGGCATGCCCAAGCCTATACTCTACTTACTTTTGCCGGAAACACAAAATGAACCTTTCCACAAAACTGAGCTTGTCCAACAGAAACCAGAGGCAACATTCTGGGCCTATACTGATGGACTATACTGTGATAAGTCATAATTGGTCAGGTGTAATGTAATCAAGTATAATCACTGTTCACTGTTGCCTAGCAATTCCTCCATCAACTCCTGAACAGGCTTTTGGTGTCCTTGGACATGGGTTAGGGGGTTCAACAAACCTGTATCTGTTGTAATGTACTTGTGATATCTATATCTCTGTTGTTATAAACAATAAAATAATGTCAAGGAAAAATATCATCTGTACATTAAATATCTTACGAACAGTGAAGCCATCCGTTGCCGATAAAAATAATACTCAGTTTAATGATTATTTAACTTAGCGATGGTAATGAGTATCTATAAATTAATTTTAATTTGTTTATTGAGTAACTCTAAACCATTAAATAAATAATATACATTTTATTAAGTGAAAAGTTGCAGCTTATTTCAGATGTAATTATTTCAAAGCTTAATAAATCTCAAAAGTGAGATTTAGCAGCTTAGCAGGGTGCCCCCATAAGGAGAGTGTGTTTTCATTTCTGATATTAAAAAAAAGGCCTGGAGTGATCGAAGGCTGTTTCCAGAAATATACTAAAAACTATAGTTGAATGCTTGCAGGCAGCATTCTGAATAACATCATTGAGTGCTGTCAGGCATCTATCAGTGGATTTTCCATTTCCTCCCCCTAGATTCCTAGTGTGGCCTAGATTCAATCAATTTACTTATTGGCTTACAATCAGGGAGGAAACAGAGCAGTACATTTTTTTTTTTTTTATGTCACAGGGTTGAAAAATTAAACTATTATTATATCTGCAAAGGCAAAAAAACTAGTTGAACCACATGGGAAGTTCACATGCCAAGTAATGATCCGTAACAACAGATGTCTGAAACAATCACCAGATTTGGCAGCTCCACGAATTTCTCAAAATAATTTTGGAAAGGGTATATGTATTTTTGTTTTAGATAACAGCAAACCCTGAGAGAACACAATGCAATTTACATTTCTATGATTAGCACAAAGTTCAAATTCATTGAAAATGAAGGAATAGTTTCAAAAAATCTGATTAATTCTGATGGTTGTTAGTTCCACCTTTGTTCATTAACTTGGAGAAAGTTTTTACACCAAAATATTTACAAAAAATGTGTGGTGAGTAACGTCCTTTATTTAAAAGACCGCAAAATCAAATGGAGCATGAACATTCACTAAGCATCAAATTTTCCCTTTCGCTTCTTTTAAAGCCCTATTTGCATTTACTGCAGTAAAATTATCTCAAAAGCTTAAGTATTAAGTGTGTTTCATATGCCCCAAGGTATATATGATTAAACAGTGAAATCCAATGCTACAGCTGTTTAGCTCTAATATCAAGGGAAAACAGTAGCAAAGCTCTTGCTGTTGCAATATTTTAATTAATTAAAACACATTTGTAAATAACATCAGAGGTGAAAATTTTCCAAGGTGTACCATAATGAACCAAAATCCTTTCAGCTTTTATTATTATTCTACTCTGATATGATTCTGTGCTTACCAGTAATACAATTGGGTCCTTAATTTACTCTTGGCACTGAAAAAGAATTGACTCAGAACGTTTTCAATGTTCACATTCCAAATATTGATGTTAACTTAGTAGTAAGGCATAATTGGAATAAACAAGGGCCTTCATTAACACAATATATACTGTAGGTATTTTTTTTATCTTTAAAGGCTCTTGGTGAATATTATGGGTAGAAAGAATCCATAACCCATGCTGGGCGGGCCATACTATTAAGGCACAGTGGTAGTGGGTGGATGAGCCCCACGGTCTGGTAATGGTATCAAATCCGAACCACATGGGGCTGCCCGTGCCTAACTGGCTGAAGCTTCGCCCTGGGAGGGAGAGCTCTCAGTCAGCAGGGTGTCCATGAGTTATCACACACGGTCAATCCACACATTCTGCCTGTACAAACTAAGCATGAATTTTCACACGAATGGATTCATAAACAGAAGCTGACTTGTTCATACCGTTTTTAGAGCAGGCGCCATAATTTCCAGGCTGCATTATTTTATTTTTTTTTATTTCTTGTCTGATTTTTTTGACCCTAAGGTGGGTTACTTTGGGCATAGGGGCATACAATTTACCCATAAGGCTATTTGATTTAGATTAGATTTACTTATATTTGCCCTTTTAGTGGATAAGTGCATGTAATTGAATCTAGGGGAATGTCTGTGCAAGTTTAGCTGGTGGCCATCACCTGTCCCAGGGGAGAGTGGGCGCTTGGCTGCTCTCCCTTGAATTGAAATAGGGGGCTGCAGTGACGAGTATGAGCCCACACCAATTGGGAATTCCAGGTATGGAGAAAATAGGGATACTGCTTGGGACATGTACAATTCATTTGGCTTATAGAGCTCTTGCCATGCAATTAACAAAATGTTACAACTGATGTTGTGTGTGCTTCTGTGCTTGTCGTGCTGTCTGTATATTTCTTTGTCATGTCATATCGTGTGTGTGTGTGTGTGTGTGTGTGTGTGTGTGTGTGTGTGTGTGTGTGTGTGTGTGTTTGTGCGTGTGTGTGCGTGTGTGTATGTGGATATTGTATGTGCGCTCTGTGATGTTTCGTTGTACATGGTGTGAAATGTTAGGCCCATGCTATTCACATGACTGCACCTTTCTGTCAACTGTGGATTAGGGAACATGTACCTGACCAATTTGTTTTTAATGAGGATTTACCACTTTTATTATCATTGTCAAACCCATTTACTGTAATTTTCTTAGTAAGGGTTTTTATGAACTGTTTAAAATTCTGTAAAATATTATTTTAGAAGCTTTTTTGTAATTTTCCCGCTTAATACCATTATATCAAGCTTACCTTTCTGTGCAGTAATTATTCAGAGTATCTATAACACAGATGCCTTTGAATAAAATAGTGGTACGCTGCCATTCTTCTAAAACATGCAAAGGTTACTGTTGCTTTCTTTTTTTTCTAGAAAGACACTCAAGGTGATAGTGCTTCTGTTTTCAGTTTTTTCCCTCCTCTAAATAAATCCACACAATATAAACTCTCATGACTTCTTCGACAGCTCCTTTACTCACTCCATGACTTTCCAGATTCTCTTTGGCGTACATTTGGCACTGATCGAAACGGTGAAACATAGTTGCTTTTTAAATTAAATAGTGTAAATTGACTGCTCAGCTGTTTCTTGGCCAGCTGTGTGTCTTTGCATCATTAGTTCATGCACAAGAAACCTAATAAAATGTCTAGATTTGATACCAGGTGTGGCATTTGCATTTGGAGTCTGCTGCTGTTGTCTCTCAACATGAGGACCAAAGAAGTGTCAATGCCAGTAAAGCAGGCCATCATGATGAATTGATCAGACATAGTCAAACCTTTGGGTTTGTCAAAATCAACTGTTTCATGCATTGTTAAGAAGCACTGGTGAGCTTAACAATAGCAAACAACCTGGTAGACCACGGAAGACCACTGTCGTGGATGACTGAAGAATACTTTCTATTGTGAAGAAAAACCCCTTTTCAAGTGGAACAGATCAAGAACACTCCCCAGGATGTGGGCATAGATGTTTCAAAGACTACCATAAAGGGAAGACTACATCAAGGCTGTGTCCGAATATGACCCCTGTTCTCTGTCCACTGTCCCCTGTCTACTCAACCCCCTGTCTACTATGTGCCCTGTCCCCTAACTTTGCAAGCAGTGTGCGAAAGAAATCCCGCAAAACTCTTTCCAAACTAGTGAGGAAGTAGTTTGAAATATATATATTTTTTATTTCTATTGAGAATATCAATCAGTTAACATATGACGATTGTTACAAAGTGTATATTATGAATGATAGAATTAACAAAATTAAAAAAGAATAGTTTGTAATATGAACCTATCTTGTACCATTGATATGCATATATGCTCTATGGGCCTCATTTATCATTCAGGCATACATTCAAATCTGATCGTAAAGTGAGTGTATGGCCATTTTTAGGGAAATTTACGGATTTCTAAAAATGAACGTGGTTGTGAACACTGAGGTAACAATAGTCGTGCAGTCTATAATGAAAAGAATGAAAACGAGCTACATGTTTTCGCCCAAACGGCGTTCCATATTCAAAGGGAAACCATGGAAGGGAAGGAAAAGATAATGCGGGGGAGGAGTGAGGCGACGAGTGGGAAGGCTGACGCAGTTTGGTGCTCCGTTTCGACAGTGTTAGTGTACAGAGACCGAAACACTTTGTGTATGGAGGAAAGTCGTGGAGGCAGAGTTTGTGTGTTGGACTGCTAAATGACACTGGACATCTCGGGACAGCGGGGGCTATTTTTAATCATGGCTGTATTTCACTTGAATTCACTTAATTTGATATTGAATGTCTTTATTTGGCGTGTTTGTTTGTGCGTTGTGGGTCTGCCCCATTGTCTATGTCTTTTTTGTTGTTGCTGGTGGCTACAACTGAAGTTCCCTAAAGGTAAAATAAAAATTATTCTATTCTATTCTGAAACAATTTTTAAAAAGGGTTCTCTTTGAAAAACATAGGTTATGTTCACCCTGCACATACAAGTCCATTTATGAAAATATTAAAAGCAGATAATGCATCGGGGCAATATTTTAAAATGCAATTGACCTACACGTTGTGGCTGTAGACGTACGTTGTGTAGCCTAATTGGCAAAAATTGTTGATTTTGAATCATTTTGAATCACTATTAGTTTAATTGCTATTGTGCAGCCTAAATGGAATGAAGCAGAAACCGGTTCAAATTATTACATCAGGAATAGCCTCTGTATAAGTATTTATTGGAGACAGCCATATTATAAAAATAATTTATATAATTACGCATCACCAGTCATGTTGTATGCAAGATGCAAAACTGTTTTCATATTTTTTCTATAAATCCGTTCTAGTTTTATTAGCCTGTAGAAGACCTAACAAACGTCACAACTGGAAATCCGCGTTGGCATGTGCGTTTTAAAGGAGGTGGCATTGCCATATATAGATAATAAAATGGGCGTGCGAGTATGGTAATTCATAATGATGTGAACACGCTTCCTAATATATGATCAAGTCCGATTTGTAATACATTTACGCTCAGATCAGTGATTTACACTAGTTTGATGAATCATACGTGAGAATTTCGTACGCAAGCTGGATCCGTCAAATTTACGCTCTTTTTTATGACCATATTGATAAATGAGGCCCTATGTCTTTTACGTTTTTACTTCTGGGTTACTTACTGAAATTGTTGGATGAGTGCACCATTCTGCAGATGAGTGTGCTCCTGAATTCCCTCAACAAAACCCTGGACATAAGTGGTTCATCCTGGTATTTTAAGTGCCCCCATTTGTGAGAAAAAGTCGCCCACTCAAAAGCTTTTTGAAGTGGACTCAAATATGCAACCTCAAAAGGGTGTAGAGGTCGTATTCGGACACAGCCCACAATTCAAACCACTTATAAGCCTCAAGAAAAACTAGGAACAAAGTCTTATTTTGCACATTATTTAAAATTGTGGAAATATCTTCACAACCACACTTAGAGAATATTCACAGCAAAGATTTGCAATGTGTAGATTCTGTCATTTTAACAATCATGAAGCACAGGTTTTGTTAGTTAGCCTTTATTGCGGGTTGTGCTGAATGTTAATGTGGTAGTTAACAGAGTGATCATTTTTCTGTGAAGTGCATACTCCACGTTGAATTTATTAAACGGTAACAAAGCACGCTGGGTTAGCTGGGCCCCGCCCCTTTTTGGAATTAAAAAAATGCCAAAATCTGGGCGTGATAAGCTAATAATATAGGGGCTGAGCTCCAGGTATCAAACCGCCTCATTTTTTTCACTAGCAGCCTCTACTGCACTCACAGCGGCTGCTTTGTTCCACTCTCTCTCTCACTCATACACACACAAACAAACACGCTAGCTCCAGCTGCTGCCGAGCCCCAAGTAGCGGCCAAGGCAGAAGCAATGGTGGCGAATGAGAGGATGGGCAATGTTTTGGAGTGGTAGGTGGGCCGCACGCATAGTCTTGTTTGAGCTAATAATGATGCGGCCAGCAAACAACAAATCACACACAGTACAAATAGTTGCGTAAGTATGGCGTAAGTATATTGGCGTAAGTATATTGGCGTAAGTATATTGGCGTAAGTATAGGCGGTGCAGCCGGTGGCGACGCACCAGGGCCCGTGGTTGGAGGTGGGCCCGATGTGAATGCGATGTGAACGGACCCCCGCACGCCTACGCATGGACCCCTTGATATGTCGTAAAAAATTCTACACAGGGAAAAGACCATTACGTGCATCCATAAAAATCCCAGTAACCTATGTATCTATCTTTTTATCGGCCCTAATAAGCCAACTAGTTCACTTCACGTTGTTTTTATTTTGTGGTACAGAAGACTAGTTTGAGGTCATGTCAAACATAAGCCGATTATGCCTATGCATAAATATTAAACTGTTGAATTGAATAATATTGTTTTGTGGTATTAGTTTTATTTTCTGACATGTGAAAATTGAAAATTGCTGCCTGGGAAATATTTCTGCGTAGTCCAATCAATGTCAAGTGTCTATTTTGATCATGTGATGATGGCTTGTTTAGCACGCGCAATTTAAATTGCAATAACGTTATTTAGCTAAAAGTGGATGTCGAAAGAGGAAGATAAGAAGGGAAAGGGAGGGAAAAGTATCTAAACTTCCGAAACTGGATGGCTTTTTTTAAAGAACAGTCTCTCCAGTAGCATTGATGTTGTTGGCGATGGCCAAGAGGTGACATCGTCGACGGCACTGGGAGTGTTACCGCCAGTGGCAGACAAACCTTGGAGGTAGAGTAATGTTAGCTCTAATGATAGACCATTCTAGCCTAGGCTTACTGTATTACCGTAATCTAATGTAGTTACTCGAGAAGAAAAATACTATTAGTTATTAGCTCAAAGTGTAGTTAATCACCAGCACTTCATACAATGTTCAACAATATTGTGAGTATGATTTGGTGAAGCTAAAAGCGAATCAAACGTTAGCTGGCTAGCTAGCGACATTGGCTGGCTAACGTCAAGGTTACCTGGCTAGCAATGTTAGCCAGCTTGCTTAATGTTTGCTTTGTTTTTAGAATCACCAAATCATAGTCACAACATTGTTGAACATCGCTTAATGTAACGTTAGTGTTAGTGTAAGTTGCCAGCAACTATAGGTAACTGTAATTTAAAACTCGTAAAACTGTCAAAATGTAACATTAAGTTAGGAAATTATGGTCTATAGCTTGTTTCAGTTCACACTCACACAAAAAAGTACAAAAAGTACCTTAAAAGGTACAAGAGCTTGTCGCTGGGGTGGTACCCTACAGGTACATAAAGTTGTACCCTTAGCCAACAATACATTATTAATTTGTACCTTTTTTTCTTGAAAAGGTACTTATTAGTACCCAAAGAGTACTTATTAGTACCCAAATACAACATTATTGTACTTTCAGGGTACATTTGTGGAAATTTGTACCTTAAGGAACAAAAATGTACCTCCACTGTACCTTTATTTCTGAGAGTGTTGAGTAACGTTACGTTAGCTATTAAACAGTATTTTTTAAACTTGAGTAGCCTAATGTTAGCGGATGGATGGATGGATGGATGGATGGATGGATGGATGGATGGATGGATGGATGGATGGATGGATGGATGGATGGATGGATGGATGGATGGATGGATGGATGGATGGATGGATAGATAGATAGATAGATAGATAGATAGATAAGGTACATGATAAGGTACATGAAATTATGAAAACATTTTGAAACATTTTGTGCGTGCATGAGAGAGAGAGAGACAGAGAGAGAGAAATAGAAAATGGCGGGGGGGGGGGGGGGGGGGGGGGGGGTTGATTTGCTTGCAATAGGGCCCGTAATAACTACGTTATGCCACTGCATGTAGGCTACTCATTTTACACAGGCTGTGGCCAATCACACTACCTGCAAGATATTAACAATATTGGTTTCCATTTCAATGGGTGCACATGTGAGAGAATGTCTGTTGTAGGGACGTTGCAAAGATAAATGTGTAGCATGCATATATTAGCCTACAACTCCTAGCTCAACTATGCTTTATAGAATACTGTATATATTTATTTTTAATAAAGTATAAATAAATTTTTTTTATTTTATAAACTAGCTAGCTACTTGCTAAGCTAGACTGAAAAACAAACTATCAAAAAACAAGGGATTACAAAGCTAACTATAAAAATATATACCAAAAATAGGCAACTATAAGTTACTAGTGTGAGGGGGGAGTGTAAGTTTTGGAGAACCAAACGCGACCAATAAGGATTTCTAAAAGCGTATCTAGAAACATATGCCACAAAAGTGGAAGTAGCCGCACCAGGACGGAGATAACACAGGATCTGGAGCAAAACTTCCCTAGCACAAGGCAAAACAAAGCAACCTCAAACTGAGGCGATCTCGATAAACAGTGAGAATAACTAACAAAATAACCTCACAAACTAAATAATTAGGCGTAACAAGAGGTAGTGAAACAAAGCAAAACTCGATAAAACGAGTGAAGGAAAAGAATAGAAAAGAAAACCTGTTATCCAGAGCTCTTGTGGCGAAAGAGCTGAACACAAAAGATAACAGGTAACAAGAATAAAGGATAAAGAGAAAGATAGGAAATAAAAGAGAAAACCAATCTAATCCTAATTCTCTAACCGGACTTGCTGCGTTTCTTATTCGTACAAACCAGAAATGCTGCGACCAAATTTCCTATACCTTACCAACTTCATTGTCAAGATAGCAAAGACAATATCGAAGTGCAGGAATGCGGAAGTACTGGGCAGGGGCGCCCGCTGGATTTCTTCCCGGGGTACGCAAAAGAGTAGGCCAAGCCATAGGCTACATGAAAACAAAGCCACTACTTAGGACTAACGTTACAACTTAATTTACCGATACATTTTGCACTCATAAGGTCGCATATTACAAGAAGTTCTAACGTAGGAGTAGGCCTAGCCTACGTTAAAGTCTGATCTTTCATCAGCAAAACCGGAGAGACGTACTTCAAAATAGAATGGAAATGTTGCGCGCAAAAAGATGTTACGTGACTTACAGTAGCCTGATATTTCATAAGGAAAACCAGAGAGACCTCACAATACAATGGAAATGTTGCGCGCAACAAGCTGTGATGCGACTTACAGCACAGTTAATGTTAACACAATGAAAACACTTCTGACAAGTCAATGTAACTATCGAACATGCTCAACAAAATATATTCACTGCTTAAATTTCTAATAAAATATTATATGCACGCCAATTGTGTGTGTGTTCGAGAGAGCAAGAGCACGAGCAAGAGCAAGTCACTGCAAATAAAATAACATTTTGGTGGGTAGCTCGTCCTCAGCTGAGGACTGGTTCTCCGAAAGCTGATTCTCCGAATTGTTATTTTCATTCTTTTTCAGACTCAACAATTCCACAATGCTGAGCTGCTTTCTTGTTTGACATATTTGGCTAACGTCAATTACTGTATTCGTTTAAGTTAGTTATCTTGACTGACAAGTAAAAAGGCAACTCTAAACTTTTCCCGGTCTAAAGAAAAAAGTGGTCCTCCAATCACTTTCAAATGTTTGAAATATGCAAAACTTGGAAAATACAATAACCAGGCAATACAACGAAGACAATAAGCAAATATCATTCCTCAACATCGTAGAAACAGAGACGGAAAGACTTTGACAATTCACGTCAGTTTTAATGGAAATGCTCATGTTGCTGTTGTTGCTAAGGTACGCAGACTGCGTACTCTGCGTACAGCTGGGGGCGCCACTGGTACTGGGTTATTTATAACCGGCAGGAAACCCAAAACAGGTGTAAGGAATAATACAAACACCGGGACGGAGGCGGAAAAAATCCGATGGAGCGTCCCGACGACGCCAAAAGGAAAACCAAATGGCGAAACAGCAAAGGCTGCTAATAACCGTGACAACTAGAATATTCAAAAAAGCTAAACTGTAAGCTAGCTATACTATATCGCTCGTTCGCTCTCTCTCCTATCTCCTCTCCACGCAGATCAAGTAACCGTTGAGATTCGCTTTTATAGCAGGGGTGTAGCCTGCCCTCGCTCCAAACCCTCCGGGCATAGCTGTACAGATTTCAATTTTGTCACCAGGAGTCATATGTCAGCTGGATGAAGTTTCTGGCCAATGACAAACTGAACGTGCAGTACCTAACATTTCACCACTAGAGACACTTTTGAGCCAGATGCTTTGGGTTTACGCCATTTTGCACTAACTACAGTAAAATGTCAAGATTTGGACAAGAATAAATCACTAACACTTAGAGAAACCCAAATGTAGCAGTTCTCATCTAAAATAAGTGGTTTTAGTGCTTTGTTACCCTTTAAAGAAAATAAACTGGATTATTCAGATTGTTGGCGCAATTGCTGATCAAGGAAAATCGGCCAATTACCAATAATCAGGTTGAGCCCAATGATCAGTTTAAAGGGAAGTTTTCCACCTTTAAACCTCCACTGGTGTGTGTTCAAATTAAAAACTGAACTCTGAGGAGTGTTCAGTGGAGTAAATGACACATCCAGCTGAACTCAAAAGTGTGTGTGAGTGGGGACCAGATGAGGCTGTGATACAGAGCACACTCAGCCAGCAATTCAACCTCAATACAAAAACCATTTCTCTTACAAGCTAAGACTAAGAGCAGACACTCATGGCAAAATAACATTTTCACCTTCAGATGATTTCTCTATGGTGAGGATTTGCTTGCGCCGAGTACACATACATGAAGCAAAGGTGTCCCTCTCCAATACTGTTCTGTACCGTCAGTTTCCTTGCTGCAGCATTAGTCTGAGTTATGATTGATGGAGAGCCATCACTCTCCCAAGAGGACTGCTAACTGGAGCTCTATCAGCACTTTGAGTGCAATCTCACCTAGGGCTTTTAGAACAATTGCACAAGTGTACTAATCCTTCCCAGGCAACAGGAATCTGCAATCACTAAAAAAATATACAGTATTGCAGCCAATATACACCATATATTCCCTATCAATGTATATTTAAAAGCAACTCTTAAATCTTTATATTTCAGTCTACATGTAATATGTTATTGTATATTTTATTATAAATTTGACCACCTGCAGTCAACTGTGGTGTCATGGCTCTGTCCCTTGTCATTTTGTGTGTTGTTTGTGCACCCTCCTGTCCCCCCCCCCCCCCCCCCCCCCCCCCCTTGCCCTCGGTGACCTATAATCAGCAACGTAATTGGTTTACGGCATTTTGGATCAGAGGACAAAGGCCTCTTCTGTTGGATGCAGCGCTGTGATAAGCCCTTATCTGTGCTCTGATCAGATGAATGCGGCCTGTACTGGGACCTGCTCTTTCCCTCTGGTGCTGTTGGCAGGGATATTCAAGACCAACAGATGAAAAATCATCCAAGTTATCCACTGTGATGGTGTGAGTGGAGCTCTGTGCAAGGGCCGGAAATGAGAGAGAGCAACAAATTACTGTCCATCAAGGCCATATCTCATCCCTGGACACCTACATTATATAATCTCTGTAAAAAGTAACATTAGCAACATTTTTGCACATGTGCAATCCGATCTCATTTCAGAGAAAGACTGAGTTTGGCCAGCATCTCACTGGCTGCCTTTTTGACTAGTAAGTATGACAGTTCAATTCCAACAATTCTGTGAAAGTGGATTGTTTGGAACAGTTTACACCACACATCTGCCTTCTGTCCTTTATTACTTATAATTTTATGCAATATTTTCCTTCTTTTTAGTTCTCAGTTCATTCCCATTGTGAGCCCACATTTTATATTTTGCAGCAACAGTACCTACGCTCAGTGCCTGGCCATGTCCAGCTTGTTAACTGCTTCGCTAAAATGAATTATGGATGACTAAAGCCAGTTAGATCACCATCCACTTTTCCCCTATTCCTTCAACTAAACTCCATCTTTGGCCATTGAGTTACTTGTGTACCATTTCTTATTTGCATTCCTGATTAATTTTGTTCTTACACTGATTCATTCATTTGAATGCATTATGTACATTTTAGCCTTACGGATTACAAAGCTCATCTCTCCCATCTCCCATAGTAACAATCACAAATGCTAAGCAGACTGTAAGAAATCCTGGAATGAGCAATGTGTATTAGTATCTGCTGTGAATATACATATTTTCACAAGACGTGCAATTCATTAATCAGGCTATATATCCTTACCAACTGCGGCCAATCACCAGGGCTAATGGCAAATATGGTGATATTGCAACAGCCACTATATCATAAGCCCCTTTTCGCACATGGAAACCACAACATTGCCAGGTTCAATTATTTGGGTTAGGCAGTGGTTTTTCCCCATTCACACATACAGTAGGTCTCCTATGTGTAAAAATTCAGTGCCGAGTCTGTTCACGCATGGCATTACTGTTCCGGATAGATTAGGAAGGCGTGATGTCACTTATAACAGGGACACAGCGGCATGTCTAATGGTATCGCAAAGCTGCCTTTTACTTTCATCCTCTGCGCTGATAGATAAAATTTCCGTCGTCTCAGAGTCCAATTTCCAGACATTTTTACAGGAATACCTTCTTCATCGGTTTACTTTTTGTTTTCTTAGCTGGTTTAAAATCAAATCAGCCGCTGCGAATAAATGCACGCCATAATCAAGTTTCAGAATGTCATGTCACCCCTTGTGATTGGCTCGCTCGCTTCACATAAAAATGTCTTTCATAAGAACATTGCAACCTTTTGCGTGGTTTACCCGGGAATATTTCTGCTTTTGTTCAGACTAGAGCCGTGGCAGAATTAAATCTTACTAGGTCCTGATGTGGAGAATTGGTGGGATGGCTTTCATGGAAAATCAACTCCTGCTCCTGTTCACGTGACGCCGACACAGAAAATCGGCAAAACATTTACGGGTTAAGATGCACATGTGAAAGGGGCTATAGTCTACCATTAATGATGAATTAATCAAAATGATACCAATGCAATCCTCATATGTCATACATATATATAAGTACAGCTATCTTTATAAAACACCATAGTCCACATTTCTTGATTTAGATAATATTAAGTCAAACATGAAGTCCACAGCACAAAGGCAGTATGCAATTAATTTCCAGCAGCATGTTTGTCAGATGCGCTGTGTTCTAAGGCTCACAATTCCTGATTTATCTCAGACATTTCATGTCAGTGTTGTACAGTATATCTATAGAGCAGCTGATATGAGTATGATTCATCCATCCATCCATCCATCCATCCATTTTCTAGCCGCTTGGTCCAAATCAGGGTCACGGTGGCAAGAGGCCAAGCAGAGTGGCCCACAAGAGGCCAGCTGGGATATGTAATCCCTCCAGCGAATCCTGGTTCTACCCTGGGGTCTCCTCCCCGCTGGACCTGCCTGGTACACCTCCATAGGGAGACGCCCCAGGGAACATCCTTACCCAAGCCACCTCAACTGTCTCCTGTCAATGCGGAGGAGCAGCGGTTCTACTCCGAGGTCCTCCCGGATGGCTGAGCTCCTCACCCTATCCCGGAGAGTAAGCCCCGCCACCCTACGAACAAACTCTTTCGGTCACTACCCACAGCTCGTGACCATAGAAGAAGGATTTATTTAGCAACAATAATAATCTTAATTTGTGGAGTCCTTTTCAGACCACAGGTTCAAAGTGCTTAACAATAAACATAATGAAACAATACACGTCATAAAATAATGCACTTAAAAACCAAGGATAATAGGATTAATAAGTTGTGGAAAATTATAAAAATGAAAATGTAAAATCTAGGTCAATAAAAAATAAGGAAATTAAAAATGACCTGATTTGCTAAGGCCTTTAGCGTGTGCAAAACTTTTAGCACACACAAAAGTAATAACCCTTATTGGTAATAACAATGATCGGTGCACAACAAATACCATGACCAATCATCGGTCATGTTATTGGTTTTGCGTGTGCTAAAAGGTTTTGCAGACGCTAACGGTCTTAGTATCAGGCCCTTATTGTGAAAAAAGATTGAATATTGAATCTGAATGTAAAGGTGTCATTTATTGGCTGTTCATTGGAACATTGGCTGTTTGTGTACATTTGAGAGAGGCAATGAAAATTGAGCAATTAATTACCTACACACCTACCTGTGTTGCACAAAAACCTTGTATTTAAAAAAGAAAAACAATTTTCAAGAACTGCAAATAATAGTAAATTTTTTGCACTTGTCAATACAGTATTACACATTTAGTTACATGGCGATTTGAACCAACTATTCGTTGTAGGGTTCAGACAGGAATCAGATTCTGATGAACTACTCGGTGTGTGAAACAATGACCGGAAAATGGACATACAAATGCTTTTTACTTTGTAAATTGATGGTGTGCTTGCAAATTGATTCGTATGTGAAAGGTATAATTTCCTTCCATTTCTATAATTGTATCTCATTTCTCATCGACACAATTGGCTAAAATGCAGAACAGATGTGATTTGCAGAATTGAACTGTTATCCTCCATCACTGATTACAGCCCTGACACCCCTCTGTTTTCTGCTCTTGCACTTTGATTTGGAGTTTTTTTCAAGCACATAAGGCAAAACTATGAGCTCGAATAGCAGTCTGAACATCAGCTTCCATGCAGAACTAAAATAATAAGACCGTGAAAGGACCCAGTGTAACACTACAGTCAGTTAAGATGGTCGAAGAGGTCTGAATCAAAGTGCAATCACTGGGGAACGCAAGAGGAACAAATAAGAATGATCCTGGGCTCTGATTACGAGGCAATCTGAATCTAAAATGGCTGACTCTGATTGTAAATGGGGTGTTAGTTTCCAATGGCATATCACACGTCTTTCTTAGTTGGTTTATTAGGTGTAAAATCACACAGGGACAAGGACACTGACAAGCTCCTTCAAGTATTAATCGGTATTGGCAGCAGTCCAACCAGACATGCAATTGATATGTAAAATGTGTGTGAAATTGAAAAATGAACGTGTTAAATTGCCAAACTGCGCGCACACACACACACAATTATTTTTATTATTATTATTATTATGATTATATGTAATGTACTTTCTTTGCAAAATTTATTCTTTAGAGCAGTGGTCCTCAACCCTGGTCCTGGGGACCCCCTGTGTATGCTGGTTTTCGTTCCAACCACAATTCCAATACTTGAATTTTAACAAGCTGTTTTTCTTGTTTAGAGGGACTATTTACATTCTTAAGCCACATTAAGAATGTTAGTAATAGCTATGCATGCCATGAAGAATAAAAGTCCAATATTCACATTGTGCTGTATTGTAAACAATTAAAAGGAGGTAAAAAATGTTTTAACTGATCAAATTAAAGACTGAGGTGAATCAATTGGCTCATAATTGGTGAAATTGTGGACACATGGAAACTAAAACTAACCGTTTGGTAAATAATGAAGAATTCAAAGACAAAGCAAATGATAAAGAGCCAAACCTGCATTGTGTTAACAAGTTTAAGGAAAAAATTATGAAGGAACTTAAACTTGTGTTCAATTACCTAATTAGGAGCCTATTCACCTGAGTTCTTACATCTTCTTTGTAATTGTTTGCAATATAACCCAATGAGCATAATGAACATGGGATTTTTTTTCTTCAAAGCATGCATAGCTATTGCTAACATAACGTGGCTTAAGAGAGTAAAGAGTTTAAAGTGTTCTCTCTATACAATTAAAACACCTAATTAAGAAAAAATAACAGCTTGTTAAAATTATGGTATTGCAATTGTGGTTGGAACGAAAACCAGCATACACAGGGGGTCCCCAGGACCAGGGTTGAGGACCACTGCTTTAGAGGAGACCAAGGGCAGTCACTGAACCAATCAGCACTGCCTTTTTCCTGTATAAGCTTTTAAGAAAGAATTTAGCAAACTTCTAACACATGCATTTCATTTTGTGATCAAAGAAAGGCCACAAATATTGATTGAATCGAGGTAATACAGGAATACAGGTGGTATTGCTCCTAATTTTACACAAGTGCAGTTAACTAACTATGAAGGCTGTTCCTACTTTTGCTAACAAAAACATGAAGCCCTATCATGAATTAAAATATTCACACACTATTACTTTATTTAGCAGATATTGGATTCCCTTCCTAATCTGCAAAAGTGAAAATGATATTTGCACAGTTGTGGTGAACCGTAATTCAAGAGGTAACATGAATGGTGGTTTAATTATTTACATATTTAATTTTGTTTTATATTTCTGTTATTATTTCAGTATAAACACTGCACATTTTCTAAAAATATAATTATAAATAAAATGAGGAATGGGCAGTTCACCGTTAATATCATTTGTGTTCATTTATTTTTATGTGGTCCTGGACCAGGCATTATCCACAAACAACATTAATCTTGGACACACCTGTGCTTTGATTTCGAAGCCACAACATCACGATAGGAAGAGTGTTTTAAATATTTAGTGATGTGTAGGGTTGTTTGTATATTGACAAAGTATGAGAAAGTTGGACTGAATCCTGTGTTCCTTTCATCACAATGAAGGGCAGCGATGAGTTAGGTCAACAGGAGCCCTTTCCAGAGCACACGTCTGAATTTACACACTTTATAGACTTTCACCCATATGCCATACAACCCCCTGGAACTAGGCATTGTAAATATGGTGTTTGAAATATTAATAAATCCAACTGCACTTCCGTAGGTGCCTTGCGATTTAGGTACGGGGAGTGTGTCCAGAAGTGGCTCATTGCCTCTAATAGACAATGCTGCAGCTTAGAGCGGCAGGCAAATGGATAAACAATGGCCCATCTGAGAGCCACTCCTTTTTTTAGAGAGCTTTTGTCATTCATATTTAATATGAACATCAGAATCCTTAGAAAACCAAACTGAAGTTACCAAGGAAAGAAACATTTGACCAATAAACCCCATACGGAGAAAGCAAAATTGGAATTACAAGATACAAGCTTTTCTGAACATCAGTTACTTAAAGTGCAGTGACTATGGAAATTGAGAAGTGGGCTTCAATGGATCATTGTCTTCCAGTTTGTACTGGCCTATTTTTACAAAGTAAAACCCCCACTATGTTCTGAAACACTATGTAAAATATAATAAAGTTGACCTTCAGTGTGGTGGGTGGTGGTGCTGGGCTAGAAAAAATATAAATAAAAGTGAATACATATTTTATATATACTCA
This sequence comes from Synaphobranchus kaupii, assembly GCA_029718625.1. Lineage (NCBI taxonomy): Eukaryota > Metazoa > Chordata > Actinopteri > Anguilliformes > Synaphobranchidae > Synaphobranchus > Synaphobranchus kaupii. The sequence goes on along the minus strand of CM056390.1, from coordinate 15,205,851 downwards.
GTTCCACTTTATTATGTGCACCTGCTTGTTAATGTAAATAGCCTGTTCCTCCAAACAGCTAACTGTGATGGAGTGGAAGGGGTCGGAGAACCAGACGACAGGACAAGGATCAAAAAGCTACCCACCAAAGTGGAGAAACCACTAGTACAAGGAGGAAATCAGGAAACATGAACAGAACAGAAAAACTCCTATGGGAGATAACCCCCGGTGTATAAGCCAAAAGAAAACAACCCAGAAAAGCGGGCGAATACTAACTCGTAGACGCGAGCAGAAATAGAAAGAAAGAGAAAGAGAACCTCCAGCTCAATATGAAATAAATGAGCTAAAATAAAGGAGGAACAGGAGAAAAGGGTAACAAATGTTACAGCCTCAAAGAGGCTCATACCAAGGAAATAACTTAGATTTGAGAAAGAAAAAGGATAGGTAGACTCCTAAGGAGCTAATCCTATAAATTCAAATCTACAGAAGTTCCTACGTATCTTTTAGGCAGAAAAGATAACTAGTTTTCCAGAGTCCTATACCAAAATTACCGGCTAGAGCGTAATCAAAGCTTACACTGAAGCACGGATCAGAGAACATGCCCAGCTTAAGTAGCCGCAAACACCTGAAACCAATCAAACTGAAATGGTCTTTGAAGGCGGAAAAAAACAACAAGAGTGCCTTCTAGCGGTCCCAAGTAGCAACAACTGCATAGAGGTTAAAGCAGGCTCCAAAACCATGACACTAACCATGTGGCTGTAACTCAATATATAAAGCATGCAGACATGGTGAAGAGGTTTTGTTGTTTTCAACTAAACATTAGAATCGGCAAGATGCATGATCCAAGCGACTTTTGTATGATTGTTGGTACCAGACGTGGTGGTTCCAGCATCTCAGAAATAGCTACCCTCCTGGGATTTTCACACACTACAGTCTCTAGAGTTTACAGATAATGTTGCGATAAAGAAAAAAAACATCCATTGAGTGGCAATTATGTTGGCGAAAACACCTTGTTAATGAGAGGTCAGAGGAGAATGGGCAGACTCTTTCAAGCTAACAGCAGTGGTGTGCAGAAGGGCATTGTTGAAGGCACGTTTCACATGCAAACTAATTATGAATCTTCATAGATTCTGAGAGAAATTGCAGTATCTTTACACAGTAACAGCTCACAATGGGCCTCATTTATCAATATGGTCGTAAAAAGTAGCGTATATTTGACGGATCCAGCTTGCATACGAATTTCTCGTGTGATTCATCAAACTAAGCATAAATGTATGATAAATCAGACTTGATCATATATTAGGAGGCACGTTCACATCATTATGAATTACCGTACTCACACGCCCATTTTATTATCTATATTTGTAACGTGATAACGTGTAACGTGATAGAACATGCGACTGTGACTTGATTCGTCGGGATTTCTATCAGGCGACGTTTATCATGTGACGTTTGTTAGGTCTTCTGCCAATTAGGCTACACAATGTAAGTCTACAGCCACAACACGTAGGTCAAGTGCATTTTAAAATATTGCCCAGATGCATTAACTGCTTTTAATATTTTCATAAATGGAATGACTTGGACATGCCATTTTTATGATCAGCTGCTCATTTAAGGCGAACTCTGATTTTAAAGCTCGCATAACCTATGTTTTTCAAAGGCCACCTTTTTGTTTATCACCTGTTGACTCCACAGTGCTCTGAACAAGTTATTTGCTTTCATTATAGGCTGCACAACTATTACCTCGCTGTTCATTGCATGCAATGTCACTGCCTCGCCACTGGGAAAAGCGTACGCAAGGTCGAGAGCTGTCGTGAGATTTCATCGTACCTTACACTCACGTTCATTTTGATATTTTGTATTTTTTGAGATTTTAGTAAGTGCTTTCACTAGTAAGTTTTTTTTAGTAAGAGCACAACTTCAGAAATTGAGGATTTTGCCAAATGCCTCAATCACATTTAAACAAATGTCTCAATTAATGAAAATTGGAATTAGGGAAGATGTATTGATGGCAATTTTCATCTGATTATTCATACATATTTTTATTTTATGTGTAATTGGGTCGCATACCACATGTAAGTGCTTCATATACATACTTTTGTTGAATTACATTTAATTTTAGCAAAAGGCAGAGAAGTGATTAATTTGCAGTGGTTGATTCATCAGTAGATTGAAGTTAATACTTCTAAAGGAAATTATTGTTGCACTTTTATGGTTACATTTTGACACTCCTCATGCAATAAAAGCAGAACGGAAAAATTGACATTCTTCTCATTTTATGACTTGGTCTTTGCCAATCCGCCTGTCTCATCTCAGGCAGCTGTCTCCCTTGTCCTTTTCTGACCTGCTCTGCCCCTGCAAGGCCTTTATGATGATTTTAAGATGAGCACACTATTAAAACTCCTCTAATAAATCAATTTCCCTATGAGACACCAGCTCAGAAATTATAAATGGTATAGAAAGAAACTTGCAAAGTGGTTTACCACCTATGGGCCAGACAAGCTAATTTTTAGGTTTTATTTAATTTTCTTGGATAAATCAACATATTCAGCTGGTTTGCATACAGCCTTGTGAGGTGGCTGGGTCGGAGGACCAGACGCGACCATGAGGGGATCACAAAGTACTCCAGGAATGGGGTACCACTAAAAGTGGACAGGAATTAGAACTCCGCGAATGGAGCAGAGAAAAATAAACAGAAAGGGAAAAGAACTCCCGGCGTAAAGCCAAAGTATAGCAACCCAGAAAAGTGGGCGAAAGCTCAAAGACTCGAGCAGGAAATAGGAGAAAATAAAATAAATGCCTCTCGCTCAATAACTATCAAAAATCTCAAATAAAAGGCAAATGGAAACAAGACGAAATCGAGGTACTATCTCAGCAGAGATAAAGGAAAGAAAACCAAGGAAGGAAATGAGTGAGAAAGAAAAACAAAATATCTAAAAGGAAAGAGAACTCCTAACTCACTAAGGCAGATCCCACGTATACGTTTAGCAAAAGCAAAAGAATAAGTGGTCACCAAAATCCTATATTGTCGTTACCTGGCTTAGCGTGGCAAGAATGACACAAAAGCAACGAACAAGGAAGTTGCTGCACTTAAATACCCAGCAGACGCTAGCACAGGTGAAACAAATGAGTGCAGTTGTTGTACTGTCCTCCTTAAGGTGTATCTAACCAAAATTAGACAGCCAGCCAAACTCCCATCACGGATGACACGAGAGTCAGGACATAGCCTTCTAGCTCCAGGTTTATTGAAGACTCGGAACGTGTGCGAATGACAAAGGAGTGAAACTGCAAAAACACAGAATGCAGAATCAAATTAAATACGGCTTGTATAAAATATGTAAATGACAGTAAATATCACTAAGCGAACATAGTATTAGTAATATGTAGACTTGACTGCACTCTTTCAACAGTACATACATATTTCACCAGTATATACCTTATACAACACCATCAAAATGCAAAGTTTGCTGCTAACAGCAGGATACATGAGCTGGGCTGCTTATCTACACAGCACACAGAAAAATGTATAAACGTTCCCAACGTACATAAACTACGTCATCGTACAAAATATACCTTTATATCACAAGATGTACTTAAGATATAACAGAATACTTACAATCAATGCTTACGCAGGGCACAAATACAAAGGATGGCTTTAGATTTGTAGTGAATATCTGCCATGAGGCAAGCTTGTTGCTGCATTGAACACACTACTGAACACTACTTCCTGGTTTGACAGGAAGAAGCAAATACAGCTTTCTGGATCAGATAAATGACCTGAACACAAATAAATATAACATTATCCAGCAGGGGGTTGCTAAAATAACACATTAAATGCATAACAGAATAGTTGTCATGTCCCGTGCTTCTGTCCTGGTTTTTCATTTATCTGGTATTCCGTCCCGTGTTTTCCCTCTCCCCCTCCACTTTTGTGTCTCCACTTCCCCGCACCTGAATTGTGTTTTCCTTGTGTGTTCTCGTCTCACCTGTTCCTCGTCTCATCGTTAATCTGGCTCTTAAGCACCCCTGTTCCTTTGTTCTGGGCCAGATCGTCTTGTGTCTTTTGTCGTGCCTTGTGTTTTGTGCCTTGTTTGTGCCCTGTTCCTACTCAGCCTGTCCCCGTCCAGCTTGCCCCTTTCAGGCCTGCTTCTACCCAGGTCTGCCCCTACCCAGACAGCTTCTACCCAGGTCTGCCCCTACCCAGACAGCTTCTACCCAGGTCTGCCCCTACCCAGACAGCCCCTTCCCAGGCTACTCCAGTCCCGGCCTGCTTCTACCCAGACAGCTTCTACCCAGGTCTGCCCCTGCCCAGACAACTTCTACCCAGGCTGCTCCTGTCCAGGCCTGCTCCTATCCAGCCCGTCCCTGTCCTGCCTGGTTCAAACAAGGCCGTCCCTATCCTGCCTGGTTCCGTCCAGGCCATCCCTGTCCTGCCTGGTTCAGTCCAGGCAGTCCCTGTCCTGCCTGGTTCCTGTCCAGTCCCTGCCTGTCTGCTGCCCCACACTTCCCTGCCTTGCCCAATAAACTCACTCCCTGTGGAGTGTCCCTGAGTCTGTCTCTGAGTCTTGCGTTTGGGTCCAATCCATTGTTCAACCCGTAACACAGGTAAGCGGAAAAATACGACAGGGGCGCCGTCCCACAGACCCAAAAGGAAACGTCTGCAGAACAGAAACGGCAAAATGCAAAACCATGACAAGCCTTGGTTGTAAACCTAACCTGATGAAGGCCACTAGTGAGTGTAATTTATCATTTGCACTTACGGTGTAGAGCCTTTCAGTATACCACAAAATAGGGGTAAAACTACTTAGACACATACTATAGATGTAAAGTAAGGATATGTGTAAAGTAAGGATAGATGCATGGATAGATAAATGATTTATAGATGTGCATGCCTATGTTTGTGTTTGTATGCCCCAACCCCTTTAGCCAGTCCTCAAAAGCATATTATATCATAATAAGTGATAAAAATCACTGCACAAAATGCACATTCACCTGGCACAGGGGAATATAATGCTATATAATGCCAAAGTTAAGTTGCACTGTTGTAATTGCTTTCAGAATGTCATCTATAAATTCTCACAGGTAATTATTTTTCTGTTTTTTTTGTTTTTTTTACTATTTGTGGAGGCCTTTTCTCAGACTGGATACCTGTCTTGGAGTTGAAAATGACCATTGTGTTATCATAGGTCTGAAAGTAATGCTGTGAAACATTAGTCTATCTATTGGACAAATGGGAATACAAAAGTACGAAAAAAGAGAATCTGGGAATTAAGGAGTTTGTTTATAGGGAGTAACCCTGGAGTAACTGGTTTCATTACTTTGTTGACCTGAAGGGATATATATTATATATAAATTCTGAGGACATTTAATGAGTAACATTTAAATAGCATTACAGTATCATCTGTAATTGACCATCTTAGAAAAATATGGGCTATGAGATATGAGAGTATGATGACTGTATGATTGTATGACTGTATGACTCAGACTCACATTTTTTAAAAACAATTTTCCTCTGATATAGTCTCATTAGACCCAGGGCTTCATTTATAAAAGGTTTTCACACACATATTTGGTCGTAAAATGTGTGTATGATGAAATGCACATCAGTGTTGTGATTTTAGAAGCTTTAACTTAACGTGAAAATGTGCTTGCCTCTAAGCACAGTCCAGACCATGCATACAAATTATTTTTCTGTTTTTTTTTTTTTTTTACTATTTGTGGAGGCCTTTTCTCAGACCGGATACCTGTCTTGGAGTTGAAAATGACCATTGTGTTATCATAGGTCTGAAAGTAATGCTGTGAAACATTAGTCTATCTATTGGACAAATGGGAATACAAAAGTACGAAAAAAGAGAATCTGGGAATTAAGGAGTTTGTTTATAGGGAGTAACCCTGGAGTAACTGGTTTCATTACTTTGTTGACCTGAAGGGATATATATTATATATAAATTCTGAGGACATTTAATGAGTAACATTTAAATAGCATTACAGTATCATCTGTAATTGACCATCTTAGAAAAATATGGGCTATGAGATATGAGAGTATGATGACTGTATGATTGTATGACTGTATGACTCAGACTCACATTTTTTAAAAACAATTTTCCTCTGATATAGTCTCATTAGACCCAGGGCTTCATTTATAAAAGGTTTTCACACACATATTTGGTCGTAAAATGTGTGTATGATGAAATGCACATCAGTGTTGTGATTTTAGAAGCTTTAACTTAACGTGAAAATGTGCTTGCCTCTAAGCACAGTCCAGACCATGCATACAAACTATCCCTTGTGGCTGGTCAGCTGTATTGCAGGTATAAGACTTTTCTTCCTTTGCTTACCTGCCATTTTCAGTTTCTGCCATGTAATTGCTAAAGGATTTATATAGGAAAAGGAGACATAGTAAGCCCGTATATAAGCTAATAGAAGGAATTCACAGGGTGGACCAATTAAGCTTGTTCAATTCTGTGATATTTCACTTCTCTACTTTTTTATAGATAAAACATACATTTGCCAGATGTACAAATCTTTATTTATGTGTACAAACATTATATAAATCCTTCATACTCATGTTTTTAGATTTTAGCATAAAAATGTAGTATGAAATCTAAGAAAATGCTACAAATTAGGCCCCTGGTCTGCATCCAATTACCAAATTAGTTATTTACAATTAGTCATTAACTGTTCCTCTCTATATTATGGTTCTCTGTTACATTACATTACATTACATTACATTACATTACATTACAATCACTTGGCAGACGCTTTTATCCAAAGCGACGTACAGTAAGTGCATATTGAAGGTCATTGACCCGACTACAAAGCAAATCCGATAAAGCACAGCTCTCTCACAGCGTAGGAGCTATCCCTAGTAATAAACATGAGAAGTACACACAGTCAGCTATGCATTCTGAACTATAGAATAACCAAAAAAACACAAGTTAAATAGAAAACAGGAAGCGAATACTATATAATGGCCCTATAGGTATAATTTTAGTCGAGGTGGAGTCTGAAAAAGTGCGTTTTCAGACCACGCCGAAAAACAGACAGTGTTTCAGCTGAGCGCAGCAGAGTGGGGAGTTCATTCCACCACTGGGGAGCTAGGGTGGAAAAGCTCTGCAGTCGGGATGAGCGGGAGCCTTTAAGACGGAGGGGGGGAAGTGCAAGTTGCCCTGCAGCAGCAGAGCGAAGTGGTCGAGCAGGAGCGTAGTGCTGGATTAAGTCCTGTAGGTAGGAGGGGCCTGACCTTTTGGCTGCAGTGTAGGCCAGGGTCAGAACTTTGAACCTGATCCTGGCCACGACCGGCAGCCAGTGGAGTGACCTCAGCAGGGGGGTGACGTGTGAAAACTTCGGGAGGTTGAACACAAGCCGGGCAGCCGCATTCTGGACCAGTTGTAGGGGCAGAATGGCGCAGGCTGGTAGGCTTGCGAGAAGGGAGTTGCAGTAGTCCAGGCGTGAGGTGACCATGGTCTGGACAAGAAGCTGGGTGGAGTAGGTGGTCAGGTACGGTCGAATCCTCCTGATGTTGTACAGGAGGAACCTGCAGGACCGTGCCGTCGCCCTGATGTGTTCTTTGAAGTCCAGCTGATCATCCAGGACCACCCCCAGGTTCCTTGCAGAGCGGGAGGTGGTCACCACGGTTCCGTCGACGGTGATGGACAGGTCTAGGAGCGGGGAGGTCTTGTATGGCATGAAGAGTAGCACGGTCTTGTCGAGGTTGAGCTTCAGGTGATGGCTAGACATCCACTCAGAGATGTCAGCCAGGCAAGCAGATATCCTTTCATTTACCTGTGGGGCAGAGGGAGGGAAAGAGAGGAAGAGTTGAGTGTCATCAGCATAGCTATGGTAAGAGAAGCCATGTGAGTTCATTACCAAACCAAGAGACTTAGTATAAATGGAGAACAACAGAGGACCCAGTACAGATCCCTGCGGGACTCCTGTAAGGAGTGGATGAGGTGCAGAGACAGAGCCCTTCCAGGAGACTTGGTAGGATCTATCAGTGAGATAGGATGTAAACCAAGAGAGGGCAGTTCCAGAGATGCCCATCTCAGCTAGTGTGGAGATCAGGAGTTTGTGGTTGACCGTGTCAAAAGCTGCAGACAGGTCAAGGAGAATCAGAACAGAGGAGAGGGAGGAGGCTCTGGCAGTGGCGAGTGCCTCAGTCACAGCCAGGAGGGCAGTTTCAGTGGAATGCCCGGTTCTGAAGCCGGACTGATGAGGGTCGAGCAGGTTGTTCTGGTGGAGAAAAACTGACAGTTGGTTAAGGGCAGCTCGTTCAAGGGCTTTGGACAGGAAGGGCAGGAGAGACACAGGACGATAGTTTCTAACATCAGAGGGGTCTAAGCTAGGACTTCTCAAACACAGCCTGCAATTCTGTAGCAAAAAAGAAAAGAAAATAGTGACTCCATAACAAATAACCTTAACAAGTTTAAGGTGAACATCCATGCACTACATGGGGCTAATCCTATCATATATAGAGGGAAATTTGTGGATGTGCTCTCCATTAAATGTACTGTACACAGGAAAACTATTAAGAAATCTCTGAGCAATGAACACATATTGGGCCTCATTTATCAATAAGGTCGTAAAAATAGCGTATATTTGAGCTTGCGTACAAAATTCTCATGTGTGATTCATCAAACTTGTGTAAATCACTGATCTGAGTGTAAATGTATGAGAAATCAGACTTGATCATATATTAGGAAGCACGTTCACATCATTATGAATTACCATACTCACATGTCCATTTTATTATCTATATGTGGCAATACCACCTCCTTTAAAACGCACATGCCAACGCGGTTTTCTCCAGTTGCGACTTTTTTTTAGGTCTTCTAGGCTAATAAAACTAGATCGCATTTATAGAAAAAATCCAATAAATACTTATACAGAGGCTATTCCTGATGTAATCATTTTATTTGGCTTCTGCTTCATTCCATTTAGGCTGCACAATAGCGATTAAACTAATAGTGATTAGAAATGATTAGAAATCTACTGATTCAGATACTATTCTTGCAAATTAGGCTACACAACATACGTCTACAGCCACAACGCATAGGTCAAGTGCATTTTAAAATATTTCCCAGATGCATTTTAACTGCTTTTAATATTTTCATAAATGAAATGACTTGGACGTGCCATTTTTATGATCAGCTACTCATTTAAGGCAAACTCTGATTTTAAAGCTAACATAACCTATGTTTTTCAAAGAGCACCTTTTTGTTTATCACCTGTTCACTCTGCAGTGCTCTGAACAAAAGTTATTTGTTTTCATTATAGGCTGCACAACTATTCCCTCGCTGTTCATTGCATGCAATGTTGCTGCCTCGCCACTGGGAAAAGCGTACGCAAGGTCGAGAGCTGTCGTGAGATTTCATCGTACCGTAGACCCACGTTCATTTTGATAAATCCGGACATTTCCCTAAAAATGCCCGTATGCTCACTTTACGATCAGATTTGAACGTCCGCCTGAATGATAAACGAGTCCCATTTTGTCTTGTATCCTCATCACCTCCAGAGAGGCTCTTGTTTTTCTTGGGATTCTGTGCACTCATGTTTTTTTAGAATTGAGAAAATTTTAAATATGAAAGGCCCAGGTTCAGATGGCATGCAATACCCCTCAATATCTCAATCATATACCCCTCAATACCCCTCAAAAAAATCAATCATATCATTTCTGTTGACTTTTCTCACATATAGAGTGTGATACATACATGGTATTCTCATTCTCCTTTTCATAGCAATCCTGCAGTCTTGACTGGTAACTATCCATTTCCATTTCCACAGTGGAGTGCATTCATATTTTGGGGGGTAGCACCTCCTCACATTCCAGTGATCGAATATTTTACCAGGTATTTGTTATGTTTTTGATCTTTGCTTCCAGTAAGCAAGGCATGTGAACAAATAGTATACTTGGGCATAGTTGAAGTATAATTATATGAACTTTAATTAGGCTTCAAGTAGGCTGAAATACACCTCAGTATACTTTTTTCACAAGGGAGCTATCGGGTTGGGAAATTGCACAATACAATAGAAATTGCACAATACAATAGAGTATACTTTCCTGGATAGAATAGGTCTATGAAATAGCTTGTGGTTTGTTCAGATTATTGTTGTGCTTTAGAGTATCATAACCACCAATGGATACATTTCAATATTGTTTGCGGGGTGTATTTGACCCCATTAAAACATCAAATCCTGTGTCCTGTGAATGTCCTAGTGTGACGTTATTTTTAAACTGGGTCTCTGTAACGCTGATGTTCTGCATAAAAGAAAAATCTGAGGATCAGCATACCTATCTATCTTACTATGCAGTCTAATATGTATGGTCAATTAACAAGAGAATTTGCATTGGCAGCACTCTATTCCCTGGCCTCATTGGGTCTCAACTTTCCTTAATATTTTTCCCTCAGCTAGCCTCCAAATATTCTTTCTGCCAGCTTGTTATGGGACGCTACAACTCTAGACCTCAGCTATATCACAGACCTGTTATAATTTATAATGCAATTATCTATTTATTATGTCTAAACTACTGTCTATAAAATATAAACCTTGTCCATAGTTGTAGATCATTTTAGGAGAGGGAGAACAGGGTTTAGCATTCAGGTAACACAAATGTGCATGAGTGCATGTGGGTGGTGGAGAGAACCAAAGATGGTAGTGATCCAAATTATTTTCGTGGCAATGTTTTCGTGGCAATTTCTCCAATAAAAATATTTGATTAGAAAAAAACAATTCCGAAAGTTGAAGACATGACCTCCCAATGACCTTGTTGTCATTCTAGGAAATCTCAGGTTTTTAATGCTTTTCCTAATGTCAGTGGCCTTTTCAGAGCACGGAACAACGTTCCAGGATGTACCATCCTGTAAAACATCCCACAGCAAAATGTTACAAATCTCAAAGGTTAAGCAATTCAGGTTTAAACTAAAGCCAAGTAAAAGATATTAAGAATTTTCTATACTTTGAGTTTAGCTAAAAATGGCATATACCTGAACCAGGCCCAAGGCAATGTAAAGGGTACCAAGTGCAGTTAGGCTAGCAGTTTGCCCCGAGTCATAATAGCTCTGTTCATATGCTTTGGAGGTTTGAATACAATTCTGTATACCAGGGCCTGCATGTTAGCAAGGTTATGTTTATTTCGTGTTCTCAGATGTTCAGAATTTTATTCTCTGCATAGCAGGCAGGCAGGCTTATCCAGTGCACTTAAATTATTCACAGCCTGATTATGTCATTTTTTAAGAATGTAAAAAGAGAAAGACAAGTCTGAAGCATCCAGGCTCCTGCAATCCCACAAGAATGGAGAGTGCTGCGGGGAGCAAATGCGCTCTTTAACACTTCAACGGAAAGCAGCAGAGCACTTTTTTTGGGCAGGAATGTTTAGAAGCGTCACAGGCTGTGCAGTTTCATGCTGTGACCCCTCAAAAAAAACGCCTCACGGGATGTTCTACCTGCTCAATACACCACATAGCACAAAGACATGGTATGTCACAAAACAATTTTAATGCTTGAATAAGTATTAGGCGTAGCCTAGTGAGCACCGTCCACATGCTCATTGCGAGCCGTGACGTTGGCTGTTCGAATCCGGTCTTGGCGACCTTTGGCGCATGTCCCTTCCTGTCTCTTGCTCCCGTTCCTCCTGTCTCTCTACGCTGTGCAGTTGGAAAGCCCTAAACATACTTGTAAAAATATTTTTTTTAAATTTTAATTTAATAAAAGCAATTGCAGAAAAGCAGGACGCCTTAAGCCTTCTGCTGATACTGTTTCTTTGCTCCTCCATCTGCTCCCACTCAGCTTGCCTCCAGTGTATTTTGTGAGCATCCAGGTATGTGTGCATGCTACACTCCTCTGTAAAGTCTGGCTATACTTCGAAAAGCTACACACAAAATCCTACCCGGGGCCGGTTCTAGGCATAGGCCATATAGGCAGTCGACTAGGGTGCCATCTGGATGGGTGGCGCTAACCATCTGGGGTGCGGAAAACGAAAGGAAAAAACAGGAAAATGGAACACAGTGCATTTATGATAGTCAGCAAAATCCCCACGGTCCGCGGTTGGTACCTAACCCCCCCCCCCCCACTGTATACATGGATTCATATTCCAAAAAGCACAAAAACATTCCTTGACACCCTAACAGAGACTGCTGTCATTCTACATTCTTATTTTGGCCATTCACATCTGACCCATATGGCTTCAGGAACAGCTTTTCATATCTGGTAGGGCTGGACACGTGTCATGGTCTTGATTAGCCTTCCTGCTCAGCTCAACCAGCTCTGTACTTCACTGCAAGGTAACTGCCATCTCCTTTTTAAGGTTCTGTGACAGCTGCCATCTTCTCAGCCTCCCCCAGCAGCTCATACTCCCACTCTCATCTGGACGCAGTACAAAAACAACAGCAAAGACACCCACATGTAGGACAGCAAAGACACCCACATGTAGGACTCCCACAATGCTGTTTTAACGGAAAATAACTGCTTAGCGAGACAGCTGCCTCAGTGACACTGACTGTTTTCTGCATCCCTGGGCACTCAGGAATTTACACAGGCTCCCACCAATCCTTTTTGCAGGTGCCCAAAACCTGCACGTGCATTTAGTTTTTAATCCCCCCACACATATACACAGACCCTACCCCCATCCCCAAACACACACACACACACACACACACGCACACGCTTACACACACACACATACACACACTGAATTGACAGAAACTGACAGAAAGATAGCAAAGATTTGTCTTATTTGATGTACAATTTTTATATTTTTCAAATATGATGTACGTAGTACATTATGTAAAATTAGAAAGCTTTCAAACAACCTCTCTCAATGTTTATTCATTCTCATCGGTCCATTACAACAGAGACACATTATGCTTTGTAAAGAATTATGTAAAGAAATGTAAAAGCAGAAAAGCCAGGTCACTGTGCATGAGACCAGTTCAGTGTCACCTGTATAGAATTAGGCAAAAACTCTTAATTGGTTTTAGTTGTGAGTGTGTACAGGATCGGTTGCCGAAACCTACCTACAGAATAATTTTGCTTGTGTCATAAATAAATGACATACAGTTCCATTGGTGGTACTCGCAAATTCTGTGGGAAATTCCAAAGTTAATTTGACAGTTGAACATTTGTATTTATTTAATTATTATTATATTATTTTATCTCTATATTATGGCTGCCGATCATGGTTCAATTTGGAAGGAGGAGACGCCTACACCACTTGAAAAGCGGCAAATGATCCATGTTGTTTATTTTGTCGATATGGATACCAAGGAACGCAAAAGATCAAATCTGTTGTTAAGGAAACATGCTGCACGGAGCATTCTAAAACCACAGAATGCCTGCGAGTAATGTGTACAAGCAGGTCAGGGTAGCGAAAACCGCAAAACTAAAATGTTTCCGAAATGTGTCAAAACTAAAATCCCAGTGTGTACGAGGCCTTACATACCAGTGAACCTTCCCATCTCTCCTCAAAATAGCGCCACTCATTACCACACTTATCTCTGGCAAACTTTGAAAAAGAATCAGAAGGATATTATCGAAGGATTCAAAGGCATGGTACCTAGAGGCCACATCCCTTCATCAAACAATGACTTTCCTGAGAGGTGCTGTTGTAATCCCAGTTTAACTTGCTCAAAAAGATCCCAGCTGACCAGAGAACTCTCTCTGTGTCCACACAAGCATGACATGCGCCCAATGATGAGAACCCAGCTCTGGTGTATCAGTGGTATATTATCCCAGAATGAAGAGCTTGTGGAGTGATTCAGTGAAATGATCAAGTGGATGTTGAAGAGGGTGGGTTGAGAAGAAGGGCCATGACTGGGATTAGCTACCCTTCCATGGCCTGTTTGCTATCTGCAGGCAGACGGAGACTACCACAAGCTTCTTCACTTTTGATTTTTTTTTTTTAACCACACAGCCTTACAGTCTACTGGATATTGATTGCATGGACCATGAGTTTAAACTGCCATATCAATTTAAACTCATGATCCCTACAGTTTCATATTTTGTTTTGTTTAGATAATTGCCAAATGTATCAACATTAGGAAAACAGTAACATTAAAACATGTACTTAAAGGTTGTATCAGCGATTTTGGGTGGAAACATACATTTTTTTTTTTTTCCTCACGATCCGCTAGCTGCCCGCCCCATAAGCAGGCCGTCAAAAAACTGCGTCTCTGTAGGCAGCCTATGCTCCGAGATCGTACACAAAAACAAATGGTACTACCAACCACTCAAAACCAAAATAAACAGTATTCCAACCAATCACAATGATCTGCACAAACGCTAATACTCTTATCTCGCTGAAATCTTGACGGATTTACAAACGGTTTGGTTTCTTACAAACGTTATTAACGTGGTTATAATTCTGGATGCTTGAACACTATTTTTTAAAACATAACATAATTATTCATAAGTATGTTTGTTTGGGATTTCGCTTCAGAAGTGACGTCACGTTTGTGCAGATCATTGTGATTGGTTGGAATACTGTTTATTTTGGTTTTGAGTAGTTGGTAGTACCATTGTTTTTGTGTACGATCTCGGAGCATAGGCTGCCTACAGAGACGCGGTTTTTTGACGGCCTGCTTATGGGGCGGGCAGCTAGCGGATCGTGAGGAAAAATCAGATGAATGTGATCATTTATGTTTCCACCCAAAATCGCTGATACAACCTTTAACATTGTGTGGCAGGGGAGCAGGGAGTCAGTTCTGTTCTGGTGTCGCACTACAAATGAGAGGGAAAAAAAAACCTCAGCATAATAATTTTTAATAAAATATGTCCTATGAGTCACCTTTGAATAGCAATAGCATCACACATACTTTGGAGATCAGCAGGTGATGAAAGCAGACATTCATTCGCAGACTTTAATGGTACTTTCACCGAATGTAACTCTAGCAAGTCCATGGTTTGTTTGCACCGCACACACACATGCATGTAAGCACACATGCACACACACACACATACACACACACACAAACACAGAAGCACATACACACACACACACACACACACACTTAAAACGAGATTCCATACTACATAAAACTCTGGCAAACAGCTTGTCGTAATTTGAAAAAATATAGGTATATACAGCTTTCAATGACAGGAGCACTATTTTCTGTCTACCATAGAAGAGACTGGTCATTTGCTGTATTTCTGATTCATACTCGTGAATGAAACATTAGAAAAATAATGGGAACCATAAAACTCATAATTTATTAGTTGTAGTGTCAGCCAGTTGGTAACTATATAATTTTGATGAGGTTGACTATCTAATGTTAGAAAGTAAGGACATGTTTTCTTAGCTGCTTCTGACATTACTTCTGGTAGGTAGATTGCTTCACTAACAAGCTGGCTAAGATAGCTTTTCAAAATGAAATCATTAAACTAACCAAATTTTAATATGACACGTTCCTCTTCCCAATTGCTAATGTAGTTGATGCTGATCACAGATACAAAACTGTAATTGCTCCCTCGCACCAGCTGGCTCTGGCTCAGAATGTTTTTATTAATATAAGAAACTAAAACAAATGTTTTTATTGTAGGTAGTTTTTCTCTTTTTTTGGTGCCAGATGCAGAAACTGGATTTAACATTGAAAGGCAATTACTTTTCTTTGAAATAAATGTATCTTACAATGATAAACTTAGCACTTTTTGCCACCTAAACTGCCCAGGTTCACAATTTTGGAATTAAGTTGAATTTGTGCGCACCTATCTCAAGTCTAAATAGGTCCCTTGGTGTACATCAGCTTTATATAGACCACTGAATTTGCGATTGACTGCCATTTTTTTAGTTCTTTTTGCTGTTGTTGTTTTAATTATGCACCACATAATTAGTGCAAGCCTTTGAGACATACTTAGAATGTCTAATGGACCTTATGCACATCTCCTTGGTTTTGTGCAAACATCCCAGAAATGCACATGCATTCAGAACATTACATATTAATACCAGATGCACATGGTCTTTGCAATTATGCAAATAATGACTGCAACACTGACTCATTGCAATTGCAACTTTGGAAGCATTATTTGGTCACACTTTAAACAAAGTCTCCATATGAAGGCGTTATATAGCATATATAAAGCCTTCATAAACGACACATAATGGCTTCATAAATCATACATAAGCAAATGTCATGCTTCATAAAGGGTGACATAACCAACTTATGCAAATGTGACATAACCAACAATAGTCACCTGGCTAATGGCTAAGCATTATACTGGGTGACATAAAACATGCTTATGTAGGAGGCTAGGCTAACTGTGACACATCTAGCATAACATGTTGCATAAGGTGTTATGTCACCCATTATGAAGCATGCCATTTGTATATGTATGATTTATGAAGCCATTATGTCATGTTTATGAAGGCTTTATATAGCATATACGTATAAAGCCTTTATATGGAGACTTTGTTTAAAGGGTGACCCATTATTTTTGAAGGTTTGTATACCCATTTTATAGTCACACATGAATTGCCAACCTTAAGTAAATCTCCAGGGCAGAGGGGACCCTCAGAGGACAATTATATGCACCCAGTATGCAACAAAGACTTAAAATCTGTTCTTTGAGAGTCTATGACCTAATTCAATTTCTGATACTTTTCCCACCAATCTACAATCTTTGAACTTTTTATGGAAAAAACAGAGACATATCTGATCGAAAAAAGCAATAGTCCTCATACTCACCTATGACATCATTCAGAAGGTTGCATATGATGAATTTTGTCACATATGGGAAGTGTTACTTTTTCATTATTCACACATCAAGTTAATAAAAGATTGTCCATTCATTAAAAGTTACTGAAAACTGTAGAAGATAGAACTTAGTTGAAAGTTTGATAGGCTACAGTATTGTTAAATTGAGCGTTCGGATTCAATCGACATTTGCGCTTAACTTTCGAGCAGAAATAAATTTACTTTTTTTGAGAAATGCAGTTTACAGAGCTCTGTCATTTCAAAATGATTCAAAATTGTTTGTGCAGAAAAAAAACCCAAACATTGATGTTTATTTTAGTCAAAGTTAAGAGTGAATGGTGATGGAATCCAGACCTAAGTGTGCTTGTGAAGTTGTATTTGGATGCAGTCCATGCATATTTCCATTTTTATTTGTGTTTAGATTTAAAAAGTTGTGGTTTGACATCTGCCTTTGCCTCTCACCTCCTTCTTTATTCTTCATACAGTGTTTGCTGCTCTAACATCGCTCTTAATTGCAGTTTCCTATACACTTTCCCTGGAGGTATGAAATTAGCACTGAATTATTTATAGGGAGTATGTAAGACAGTTTATAAGAAATGTTAAAATTTAGAAATGAAGGACCCCTTGTACTATATTGCTGTGGAATTGTAATTAGATCATGAAGCAAGGTTCGTCAGTATCAAACATCACATTACAAAACAATGTGAGTAGTATGTACAAAATAGCAAAGGACAACTACTGTGTATGACAACATTCTATAATTATGGTGTGATGGAAATGTATATACGTTCTTGTCATCTGTGCAAACAAAGAAAGCAGTTTATTTACGGGTGCTCCTTTTTCATTTGTTAGGATCATAAACAAGTTAAAGCAATTATCATTTCCGCAAAAACTAAATAGTTATTTTTGTAACAGTTTCATGACATTATTGCTGCTTCAGAGCCTTCTGATTTGAATTATTACGTAATTTAAGGCAAAGTTTTTCATCCATGTGGCCTTTTGCAAGACATTTTGAAATCTGTAAGACAATTCATGTTGTCCCTAGCTTTGAACAAATCACTGAAGCTTAACGTAAACACACATTCATTATACGGGGCATTATGGATTAAGAGGCCACCATATGCATCACAAAAGTACAGGAAAAGTAACATTTGATTGAATTGGGTTTTCAAAATTTACAGCAACTTTCACTAGTTGGCACAAATTTGCTTTAGGTATAGTATACTTGTTATTTCTTACATAATATACAAATGTAATATACATAAGAAAATTACCTGCCTGAAAGTCCCAATCATTAAAATGTATTTATTATGGCTTGGATTCTTATATGCTGCACGGGTTTCTGAAATAACGTCTACAATTTCAACATAATGCCTGTTTGAGAAGTAAATGAAACGTTGTTCGACAGCTAACTATGATTACTATCGCTATGTGATTGTCACAAATGAGCAATGTTGTTCAATGTATTTATATTTTCATTTATATTTTTGTATTTATAATGTATCCTAGTTTTTCATCACTATTGGAAAAAATTATAAATAGGCTAAGCAATTTGCAGCCATGTTGACAATACAATAGCTTGTCCACAGGCAAACGGAGTAGAGAAGATAATGCTTGGATGTCGCCTGTCAGGCGCTTCCAGTGCGCACTGAAACGCCAAGCCACTGAGCGCCGTCAGTCGCCGGCGTTTCTACTGCGGTCTACGGTCGCCTTTAGTCATCTTGACAGTGGAAAATAAATGCTCATACATAGCAGTGAAGGAATCGAAGGGCAAATTTCATTGCGAGGATATTAGGCATAACCTTCAGTGCCTTTCGATGTGCTGTAAGAACCTTATAGATCATCAGGTTTTTCTTCATGGCCTCTCCATCCATTTCTGAGGCACAAGGCACACGCACAGGCCACGTTGTGTTGTAATAGTAATCATAGTTAGCTGTCGAACAACGTTTCACTTACTTCTCAAATGGGCAAGATGTTTCCTCTTCCACATATGTAGGTAATACTGTAATAGTCCGCCGGCAATACAGTAATAGTCGACACGTTTCATTGTCAACATCCGTTGTTGCTCACTTCCGTTGTTATGGCTTTGCATTTGTGTTGTCACTTTTGCATTTGTGTTGTGGCTTTTGCAGTTGTGTTGTGGCTTTTGCAGTTGTGTTTTCTGTTAATGGGCTTGTGTTTTTCAAATTTGCAAAGCGTTTTTGATATGCAGTTTGTTCGACACTTCTCGGCCACCGTAGTACGTTTGCTACTGAAAACAAGAATGAGGAACCTCCCTCATGTGAATGGTGCAGAAGGAATGTCGCTTATGTCTGCATCTTTCATCATATTCCTCAAAAGTGCTGCAGATCTCCCCCACATGGCTGTATCTCCACACAGTGGCATAGCTGGAAATAAATTAGAATGCATTGTCTAGCCTTCCCCTGGTCTTCCCAGCTTCCATTTTAATTTGAATGAGGATCAAAAGATGAATTTAAACATTAATTACTTATAGCAAACTACTATAGCAAAGCTACTATTGAGGCAGTGAGGCAAATGGAAAAGTTATTTTAATAACTCCAGAAATTGACTTTTACAAAGTCAGTTGTTGTTTTATTTTGTGAGCATTTATTTTTTGCTTCAGAAAAACAATGTTCACAGAGAGTATTGCTTATTCAGAAGACCGACTAACAAACTATCTGCCAACATTTCCACCCGATTAGATCAGGATATTTCAGTCATTTCAAAAGAGCAGCAAGAATAAGGTTCCTGATCTTCAAGTTTTCTTTAAATAGCTGTTACAATACCAAAATGCTTTATTTAATCTCAGATAAAGGAAAAGTTGATTTTAGGAAAAGTTGTTTTTGGTAAATAGCTTGTGGAAGCTCATTGAGAAGCCTTCCTCTAGTTTGTTTTGTGAGAAAAAAAAAAAAACCATTATGAGACAAAATTCTGGATTTATCAGTACAGAGCAGAACTGCTTTATTGGATACCACATCGATTTGCCTCAGAGTCCAAATTCCCATAGCTTTTGGCATGGGCCATATATCGCTGAGAGATGGGCCCTTTGTGTCTCTTGGAGCATAATTTGGCCCCGAAATATCCGGTTACAGATCTTGACGGAGAGTCTAGAATTCAGCGCAGTCACTGAATCATAGACATTCTCAGCAATACTTGTATTAGGGGGCTGCTGGTGCCTGTTAGGGCACTGTTCAAGTGCATGGATGGGACCCAAAGTCCAGGTTCAAATCCCAACCGTGCCAGTGTTTACTGTGGCTGGTAGCACTGCAGGCCGATGCAGGCGCATACTACACTTCCCCACATTGGCAGCCTGAGCAGGGCTGTATGTGACTGGGCATTCCAGGTTGTGGAGAAAATGGGGGGAACCGTATTATAATATTTATAACCGTAAAAAAAATGTATGTATCTATTTAATTGAAATACCATTGTTTCCTAATGAGAGTAAATGTGAATAAGACATTGTTTATGCATCTCTAACCATGGACAGCCAGAAAAAAACATTATGTGTTAACAAATAAATCTGTGAAAACATAGACATTTCAATGTCACAAGCAACTTGTTGTGCATGTCTATTGCCAATAAATTGAAATGGGATCATCTCTTCACTAACAAAGTCCAGGACAGCCATGCGTGTGTGATGAGTCAAAGTCTTATTTATTCTCACACAGCAAATAAATAAATGTAGAGGGTAATGCTGCTATAAAGAGGTAGCAGTCATGCGTGCAAGTGCAGTGGTTTAGAGCTGAGTGTGATGTATGGGCTGCAACATGAAATAACATCACCTGTAGTGATTAGTAATGGTTCACTGGCTGCACAGTACCATATAAATGAATATTATCGCAACTATTTTTGCATTATGACACACATCTTAATGCCACACACATCTAATAGACTTTCCTGGCAAGAAACAAAATGCATGTGGAGTGGCTATTATGTTCCCCTGGCATGAACCCAGGAGACAGCCTTGGGGATACAGTTCTGGCACTCGCGTCATCAGGTACCACGACCATGAACACTTTATGATCTGTGTGTATCACTCATCACTAAGGAGAATAAGATTTCCCAGAAATAAAACCTCTAGTTTTATTGATGCCAGGTCAGTTTCAATCATTGACGGCAGAAAATGGAGGGCAAGAGATAATGAAATTTTGTTATAAGTACCCTGACATTATGTGCTGCTCAGCTTTTCTGCCATACTATATATATATATATATACTGTATATATATACACACACAGTGGGCACCATAATTCATTGGACAGTGACACATTTTTTGTTATTTTGGTTCTGTACTTGAGCACTTTGAGTTT
This sequence comes from Synaphobranchus kaupii, assembly GCA_029718625.1. Lineage (NCBI taxonomy): Eukaryota > Metazoa > Chordata > Actinopteri > Anguilliformes > Synaphobranchidae > Synaphobranchus > Synaphobranchus kaupii. The sequence goes on along the minus strand of CM056390.1, from coordinate 15,184,878 downwards.
GAAAGGATACAATGACAATGCAGACTGTCAGCTTTAATTTGAGGGTATTTCCATCCATATCGGATGAACCGTTTAGAAATTATAGAACCTTTTGTACATAGTCCCCCCCATTTTTGGGCATCAAAAAATATTGGACAGTTTAACATATTGTAGAATAAAGTAATAATATTTAATATTTGGATATCCTGTGCATGCCATGACTTCTTGATGTCTGTGACCCAACAATATCAAAAGACTCTTGATATCTTATTTTCTAGCACTCTTACAAGCGATACTGTAACTTCTCTGCATTTGAATGGATCTCTATGGGAATTGGGGGGTGGGACTAGATTTAGCTGTAAATTATGCTGGAACAGTATGGAATACATGGTTGGTGAAATGCGAACTTCAGTTGTAGCCCCACATCACAACAGACACACAGCACATGAAAAAACGAAAGACAAAAGCCCGACACAACAAAATACATTCAAATTAACAAACACGAACACGAGAGACTGCTGGACTACATGTCGCCATTACAGCGCCACGTGACGTGATATGCATTTGTTTTTATAATTTCTTAATTTCTCTTTAGCTCTATGCAACAACACACATCAGTGACAATGCTGGAGGGTTCATATATTAATGATGGATAAACAAGCATTAATGATTAAATGGATCAGGGGAGAATATAGGAGAATGCATCTGTTGAAATAAGCAAGGAGTCAATAGTCTATAAATATTACATGACAGATAATATACGATATTGTCTTTGAAGATGCAAGGCATGCACTTCAATATAATTAGCAGAGCAGATGAGTCTACATTTAACTCGTTGCATGGGATGGTGCTACAGTGACAGTGGTCTCTCAGGGATGAATGGACCAGTGCATTATTATATATATATTAATATAATATATAATATTGTACAGTGAAACCTGCAGCATCATGCTTGAGTATTCTGGATAGTCTCGCTAGCAATATCAGGCTAAACTGCAGCCAAGCGTACCATTACTGTGCACCGGAAATTTCTAGTATTTCAGTCAGCTGCTTGATCTCTGGCGTACGGTGCTTGAGTGACGCTATGTTCTGTTGTTTTCTAACATGCTCGGTTGTAGGAAACAACAGAGCATGTTATTTCAATGCTCACAGTAAATTGAGTTTCAGAATAAAACTAAGGTTGCAGACCAGTGGTGTAGTGCTATTTTATTTTTGTGCCAGTGACATCACATTCAAAGGTAGCCAATTAGTCTAGATATACGACAGGCTGCGCTGTAGGTGACAGACAGTAGAATGAGTTAAAAACTGAATACAATGTATTGCTTCAGAAGGTTACATTGAGATTAAGGGCCCATCAACAGTAAAGAAATGCATGCAAATTTCCCATAGACTTCAATGTAAAATGGTGCTACAGCAAAACAAATGGAACTCTGTCATGCTTTAATGGATTTTCATGAAACTTCATCAGGGGATACATCAGTAAATTCCGCATTGAACCATAGAGCGAATTTTGATTAATATGTTGCCATGGCAACGGCCACAGCCAATCAAAAAACAGTAGGCTGTAATTTAAAAAGTATGCAAGATAGCAAAAAATGATAATTGGCTCTATGATTTAATGGAACATGTATCATAGAGTATCTGTGCAAAATTTGGTGCAATTCTGATGTTCGGTTATGGAGATACATTTGTTTTGCTGTAGCACCATTTTACATTGAAGTCTATGGGAAATTTGCATGCATTTCTTTACTGTTGATGGGCCCTTAAGTGCAACAAAAAGATGGGATGGAGACGTGTCTTTATAATGTGCATGTTTTATTAGGCTATATCAAAATCGTAAATGCAAGCACACCATACGGCACATTGTTAATTATAGGAACGTGAAAACAAGGACAAGGTTTTAAAAAGTTTATCATGAACAAATGCAATTAGCTAAATACCAAAATCTCAAAACATGCCAACAGCACATTAGAAATGATAACGATAATTATATTATGTGGATATGCATAGTGGCTCCATAAATGCAACATTTGTTCTGATGGAGACCTGTGCAGACCTGTGCAGTCTCTGTTTTCTAGAACCCCCGTAACCAGCCATTTTAGACAGATTAAAGAAAAATATCCATTACGTTTCACCTCTATTTTCACTCCTGCAAGTTAAAATGGAGGCTTTCATCTTCCAGGCAACTGCACTGAATCTGGCTGAATGTCAGAGGCAGGGAGTATTGCAGTCACTGAAGTCATACACTACATGCGTCTGTGCTAAGACAATACATCATTTTCTGAAATGGGTCCACTGGTTAGAATGAATTTTGCACTGGTTAGAATCAGTTCCACAAATTCCAGAAAATAGTAGTTACAGTGTTGAGATGTATCAGTGATCAACACTCTTGAAGGTCACATACAGGTTTACATATTTACTTTTGAGATAGATTTATTGAGAAATGTATTATTAAATATCTTTGCACATTTGTGAGTGTTAATGTCAAGTTAAAGCCAACTGCAGAACAGCTTGATCAAGCTGAGAATGAAATGCCAAATGTGTGTCCTTTCACAAATGTGCGTCATTATGCACAGGAACTGCTGAAATATTCACAATACCCAATAGAGCAAGACGGCTAAGGAAACTTTTTTAGAAGGCTAACTTGTGAAAAAAATGTTAAAATTTTTTATATTTTACTGTTGAAAGGGTTGCATTATTTGCATTATAAGTGGTTTATCAGCTACCCCTGACAATGGAGAAAATATTTTAAAAACAGGAAGAAGGACAATAAAAAAAACTGAACGGTTTTAATTGCTTCAGCTGCTCCTGAAAGAATACCAGCTTTAGTGCTCTACTGCACTGAGCAGATACATTCAAGACGTGAAAGCTCGGCATCAATGATAGTCACAAACAGACAGGAAAGCTCTGCATCAATGATAGTCACAAACAAAAGTCCAAACTTTACAGAAAGGCATAAGTGAATATTTAGTATTCATAAAGGAGATGTTTAGATAACCAGTAGGGCATTCTGGGTTATATGAATTCCAACCACAATTTACCTTTTCCATTCCATGAAAAAAATACAACATTGTTTCTATTTTCCTGTGAAACCAAATTGCAGTAGGTTGTGTTCTGCTCCCAAAAAATAAGGTTAAATGATACAAATAAACATAATTTATTTGTTTATTTGCCCAGCCAATGTGTTGTTTTATTTTTTTTTAGAAGGAAATGTAACGTCCCGTTCCCATCCTGTCCGTGTTCCGTGTTTTGCCCTTTCCCTCCGTGTTATGTTTGATTCCCTTTGTCCGTGTTTTCCCCGTTGCTGCAGACTGGGCGTGTTCCCTCCGTTTGTTTCACTCCTTTTCCCCACTCCTGTCTCAGCCTATCTCCTTTCTCCATTGCAGCATGCATTCCTCTCACTCCGCTTTGTTAATTACCCACTCACACATTCGCATGCTTTTCCTGATTGTTACCAAATCGAGCATAGCGTCAGTTCAGGCAGGTCACGAGAGTGAAACCCGGCCATAGTTAATCAGCTGACAGCTCAGCTGAATAGTGACGATTCACACATCAGTCCATTCACATAACAAGGCGGTCTATTTAACCGCCTCGCCCTACCATGGTGGATCCCCTGCCAGCACACCCGCTGCACACAAAACCCCCTCCCTCCACCCCAGCTCCATCCTCTTCAGTTTCCCATTGCGCACATACACCTAGCCTATATCGCTCCTGCATGAATCACTAACATTTTCGAGTGCCTACTGATTTCTTTTCCTCTTTCCTTCCCGCTTCGGCATCCGCCGGAGCGGTAGCTATAGATCAACAAACATCGTTCTCCAGAAGCAGACGGTCAGCTCCAGCTCCATGCATGTACCCAGCTATGATGCACCTGCCGGGCTTCAATCAGTCTTCCTCACCGGCTCCTTATACATTGACATTTTCATATGTTCGGTCTACAAATTTCTATTCTGTAATCAGCATTTAGTAACCGGTGCCAGTCAGCGGCGGATGGACTTCCCCCTCAGAGTCAGGTTCTGCCCAAGGTTTCTTCCTGCTAACAGCAGGGAGTTTTTCCTTGCCACCGTCGCCTTAGGCATGCTCTACGGGGTTTCAGGCCCGGTTCCTTGTAAATTGTTGTGATAATGACACTTAAAAGTGCCATTTATATATATGTGTATATATATACATAACTGACTGAATGGATTCTGTCAAAACCATTCTCAGTGCTGCGGTTCTGTTCTAGCGTAACCCTAATGGGGGTTGTGCAGCTGCCCTCGCCGCCATACCCATGCTTGCTTGCGTGGATGGGCGGGAGGGCTTGGTGAACAGAACCATACCGCCAAACCTAAAATGTATTGTTTCATAATGTCAATAAAGTTATTTGAACAACAGTGGCCTGACTGAATTACACTTCCCTATTTAACCCACCTGCTGTCTGCTATCCAGTGCTAGTTCATTACCCTTGTTTCGACTCTGTAACGTTGTTCGTTTGTATCCTGGTCTTTGAATCCCTGTCCTGTGCTTCTAAACTTCAGTTTGGTTTTGTCTCGGTGCTTAAATGCTCACTGCCTACTGTTGTTTGCTATCCAGTCCTGTCTGTTTGCGGTTCTTCCTGCCTAAAGATTGCCTGTCTCGTTAACCAACATTCTACTGTTTCTGCCAGTCTGTAGCTGTTTGTTATTCCCTGATTGTGTTCCAGTTGTCCTGTTCCAGATTTACCCGATCCAGTTCCTGTCAGCCTAGTTCCGGTGTGGAACACCCAGTGTTCCAGTAAAGTCCAGTTCCAGTTTGGAACATCCGGTGTCCCGTACCAAGTCCAGTTCCGGTGTGGAACACCCAGTGTTCCAGTAAAGTCCAGTTCCGGTTTGGAACATCCTGTGTCCCGTACCAAGTCCAGTTCCGGTGTGGAACACCCAGTGTTCCAGTAAAGTCCAGTTCCGGTTTGGAACATCCTGTGTCCTGTACCAAGTCCAGTTTCAGTGTGGAACACCCAGTGTTCCAGTAAAGTCCAGTTCCGGTTTGGAACATCCAGTGTCCTGTACCAAGTCCAGTTTCAGTGTGGAACACCCAGTGTTCCAGTAAAGTCCAGTTCCGGTTTGGAACATCCTGTGTCCCGTACCAAGTCCAGTTCCGGTGTGGAACACCCAGTGTTCCAGTAAAGTCCAGTTCCGGTTTGGAACATCCTGTGTCCCGTACCAAGTCCAGTTCCGGTGTGGAACACCCAGTGTTCCAGTAAAGTCCAGTTCCGGTTTGGAACATCCTGTGTCCTGTACCAAGTCCAGTTTCAGTGTGGAACACCCAGTGTTCCAGTAAAGTCCAGTTCCGGTTTGGAACATCCAGTGTCTCGTACCAAGTCCAGTTCCGGTTTGGGACTTCCAGTGTCTCGTACCAGGTCCTGTTCCGGTTTGGAACAACTCCTTGTTCCTGTTAATCTGTTCCAGTTTCCCGGCTTGGAGCAGATTCAAGTCCCGGAGATACTCCTGACTTTATTGTTATTGTTGTTTATTATCTGTGTACAGCTTGGGACTACCCCAAGCTATATTAAACTCCCTTTCCTTGTACCTCTGCCTCCTTGTCGTGCACTTAGGTCCAGCCCCTCTGTTCAGGGTCGTGACAGGAAATATGCAATTATAGCCCAAACCAGGGACTGAAGCCAATTTATTATTCTCTTCATAATGAGAGCAATAGCACCTGTAGTGGTGAGTTTTCTGCAGCCTGGGGTTATCAACATGTAGAAACTAAACGTACTCTGGAAATGTCAAGATGGCAAGCCATATACACATATAATACACATTTTTCAGCTATTATAAGTCTTGAACTATCCTCTTTAAATGCAGAGGTACTCACATTATTGTCTAAGATTACAGACAATATTTTTTTAAACTTTATAAATTTAAGTTTTAAAGTAAAATGTATTGTAATTTATCCGGTATGCCTGCTCCAGTTTGTGTGCAATGTAGCAAGCAATCAATATTGTGCCACATAGACTCTGTTCTGTGGGTGATATATTTTCATTTCCATCTACTATCATATTTCTATTTACCACAGTCACTTTTGCCAAATGAAATGATATGACAAATTACTGAAAGCATACACAATTCATAAAGTCCTATTCATATGGCCAATACATAGTCAGACCATTTTAAAAAGAGAGTATGATTCAAACAGATGTTATCTATGTGTATTTATACACTGCAGCCTGTGCATAATTTTTGAATTGCATTTACCATTTTCAATTTCCAGGGTTCATTTCCCCATCTGCCCAATACCTCCATACTGAGCTAATCAGCGCCAGTAGGTAAGGTAATTAATTAAGGTAATTAAGGCAATTGGTGCCTTGTGATAGGATAGAATCCCTTGATCCGGCTCTTAAGAAGCAAAGTCAGAGTGGAGACATATTTAAAAGCCACTCAGGACATTTGAACGGCAGTCGCTCGGGGGTGGGTGGTAAGGTATCCAGTCCCATAAACAAACCCATAGTCCACAGTGCTATGTTTAAGTTAGCGCTTATGAGCGGTGCTGTAACACCTCAGCAGGGACAAAGGTGGACTCTTTTATGACAGGTGGTGGTGTTGGTGGTGTTGGTGTTGGTGGTGGTGGGGGGGGGGGGGGGGGCAGAGACTGAAGGCATTAACCAGTACATACACTGTATCATACTGCTGTCCAGAATAATGAGTTAAGATAGCTGCAAGTGAGCTCATTTAAATGCTGAGAGCCTGAGACTCATCAGATGCTGACCTTTCGAGCCACGATTAAGTTAAGCTTATTTTCACAACAACACAATGGGCCTGTCATATTTTAATTAATCCCCTAGCGTCCACATTATATAAATTTAGGGCAAACCATAGTCAGCAGGGTACAGAACAAAAAAAGGTTTTTATTGTACTGACAGTGCTAACCAGTTTTTGTCCCTGGGCTCCACGAAATCTGCCAATCATTTTCTTTTGTCCACAGTCATTACAGAGAACACTGTCCTGATCATGTACCCAGTACCTGTTCATGTTCACCCCTTAATTAAAGCTGACGTAGTGCATTGATGCTCTGACTGAAATTATATGTTTGCTTCATTGAATTTCTGGCTGTCTACAGCTACATTATAATTTGTCTTGCTCCTATGATATGTATTTGCAAATGACAATTGAGTTTTCAGTTAATCTACCTGGTTTGATAAAATGAATTGTATCTATGCGATAAGACTACTACCTGCTGTAAAAATGCTAAGAATTTTCAATTGTACTTGCAATTAAAATAAAGTAGTTCCAAACCAGTCCATTTGTCATTAGAGTCTGTTGGCCAGTCATTACCATGCCCATCTTCTCCTTTTGTGTATCATAAAACATGCCTGGCAACCCTCATAAAAAAGCAACTACACATCAGGGAAGGCTATTTTAATTTATGTGGAATTAATTAGAGAAAATCTGCTTTTTCATGCTAGGCTCGTTTAGGAGGACATAATTAAAATTGCTTGAAGATAATGACGTGGAAAAATGAATTAAATAACGTGGTCCACTCGGGCAAGTATATATTTGTAAACAATTCGATGAAATGAGACAATCGGAAATAAATACCTGCGGGGGTCATGTCAGAACTGGCCCCCAAGCTGTTTCGCCAAAGGTCACTTCGTGTTTAATATGCTCTGTCCAAAAGTTGCGCTCTGTGAAGTTCATGAGAACTCTAAAGGAACAGATGGATCACGCCGAAGTGCAGTTACGTGATGCCAGTCACCAGTACTGGCTGAAATTCTGACACACGCAGATTGGACATATTGTTCTGCCCTTATTCAACTGGTCGCTTTCCCTGCTGTGCTCAGGGATTTAATGCCGCTCCCTGGAATGAATTAGCAGACAGAAATTGTGGTGAAATCCTACCTGCGCAGGTGTCCTGAAAGCTTCAGAGCGGGTAAATTGCTCAACAAGCCTGTGGTTTACTGGCCCGTGTGTCAGAGCTTGCGGGCAGGTTAGAAATCAATCACTGCTGGTGTATAATGTACACTCTAAATGAGGAATATTGAGTGGCTGGTATGTATAGGTTTGAAGGGGGGGGGGTCTTTCTCTCCTGAATTTCACAGCTCTTAGTTTAAGCCTGCATACAAATGATAATCGCTTATTTTATTTCCCATGGGTTCCCCCGGTTACATCCATACCCGTCTCCCCGGCTTCTTCAATATCCTGTGAGTCGTTCTCACACTGGGAAATCAGATGCAAAATCCAGGAATTATCATAGCGTCGGACGCTTCCAAGAAACACTTTGCCTGGGCCCTTGTTTCATGTCGGATGAACAGACAGAGGCAGCGGGGAAAGACAAATGGTCGTGCACCTGAGCGGAGTATGCACACTTTACTGCTGTAAATCCAGGGTAATAAATAGGGACGGGACGTTGGAGTTGTCACTTTTCACACAGAAACCAGAGGAGGGCTCCACCAATCATGGCGTACGTTGCTCAAGATGAAACAGGATAACCCTGATGGTAATTGCTGTATACATTCTGGCTATACATCCAGGAGGCCTGCGGGGACAGCCGACAGCATCCATCAACTACTGCTGTCTTTGTTTTATTTGTTGTTCCCAACATGCACTGCAATTGGGGGAGATCTCGTCTCTGGTTTCTATGCAAAAACCATTGACGCTGACATCCTATACTGCCTTATGCCTTCATTTTTTCCCCTTTGTTTCTTAATTACAATGCAAGGAAAGCTAATAATTAAGCATGTTTGGCAAACAAATGAGAGGGATGAAGTGATGCATAAATGTGGTAAATTAAGAAGAATTGTGCAGTGAGCCCAGCTTTTCAGATACCTTTTTACCCTTCAATGGAGAAGGTTGTTCCAGTAATTAGCCCCTAATGACAGAAAAATCAGAAAATTAAGCATCTGGTGGTGGGCAGCAAATAAGGTTGCACTGCTTTCTGAAATACTGATGGAAGCAAACATCTAATTCTGCAGGCTTTTAGAAGCTAATCGCAGGTTTCAGGTTCAGTAAGCCATCGCCAGCAAGCCAGCATTCACTGATGCGCTTACCTGTTAAAGAGGTGAGAAGTGGATGCTTGCTATAATAATATGACTCTGCCTGACTCAATTTAGTATCGTATATTAATATGTGCACACTTGCACACGGAACTGGGTCTCAGGCTGAAATGTGTTGAAGTCACTCATGACAGTTTTTACGAGACCCCCGGAGCGTATATATATCTATATACGTGTATATATATATATATATATATATATATATATATATATAAGGCTTCATTATATGTCAGGTTGTACTTAGAAAAATATTTTCCTCTGTGTTATGCCACAGCATTGCAATTGGAGTCTCAGCTTAAATGAACCACGACAGAATGATTGTAGGCACAATACACTGTGGTAGCAAAAGTCACCCATATGGGAAAAAATGCAAATTAAAGTTCCGCACGCACGCATGAATTATCAGTCAAACAGCACAGATGCAAATGCATCTTTTGTGAAGTGAATTTTGGTGACCCTGCACTTAGTTTGCAAAGAGCTATCTTGGGATGGAATATATCTCAGATGAACCAGTGCTTGAGTTGCAGTGGAGCCTCAGGAACCGCATCTGTGTTTAAGAAAACAAATTGAACGCACTTTTTCTTCCTCATTTACTCAAGTGTGTCTTTTTGGGGACTACCTGTATTCATGGGAATTACTTAAAAAACCATACATTATTGCCAGGTGCAAATTATGCATTTCTGATATCAGCTGCAATAAAAATGGTAATCTATTTTGAAAAATGCACTTCAAATGCATCTTAATAAACATAGTTAATATGTAACAGCCATAAATATCAAACCTCATGTTACCAATAAGAATGGATATGCAGTAAAGGTGACATAATGAAGATATATTGCCACGGTTCATTGACCTGTTTTGTGGACCACAGTACAGGAACGCGGGTAGACGGAGCAGTTCAGCTATCAGGGCAGATATATGAATGTTATCAGCGCCGTTGGTATCCATAATCATTTCCATGAATATGATGTGAATTTGAGCTCAAGCTCACATCTGTATTCACCTGTTGCGGAAGGACATGTTTTGTGTGACCGTGAAGAAAGCACAGAGTACATGCTAATGCCACTGTCTGTGCATCCATCACCTCAAACAGCTTCCGCTGTATAGTATGTGTGACAAAGGTTAAGACTAGCCTCCTTTTCAAAGAACCTGTTGTTCTTGATTATTATTTTGTGCTTAAGATTAATCAGTGCTTGAGTTGCGGTGGAGCCTGGGTGGACGCGTGCACCACAAGGCAATTTTAAACACAAACATGTTGCAACTTTAATATAGGTAGAAAAACTAGGCAAAAAAACGAAAATGCATCTTGGATTTTGTGTCAGTTCAAGGGATTTTTATCAGCAGTATAAATTCATATCAACTGACCAAAATAAGGAAATAATTTCACATGCACAACATAAAATATTTAATATTTTATCCTTTTCATTTTCTTTTTTTAAAATCATTGTTCCAATAGAATAACTACTGTGAAGTCACATAATAGGGCACCGGGCCCGTCATTCCACCAGAACAGCTTGTACCCACTGTGTCGAAGAATCTAACATTGTCTGTGATTCTGCAGGAAAGATGCGACACCCATTCTACTATGAGACAGTCTAACAACTCATGCCTCTGTTCCAGAATCTCCCATAAATGCGGGATTGGAATCAGTTCTGGTAACTGAGAAGGCCATGGGTGACCGCACAAGCGGTGAATAAGGGCATCGTCGTACTGGGAGAAACCTTTCCCAGCAGGAAAGACAAGATGCAACACAGGAAGATTCACAGATTCTATCACACTCAGCAGAAATGCCAGCTCTCTCTGGCTCTCTTCTCATCCCATCTGTACTCTATGGATCCAATAATACATTGGAATACACATCCGCATGGACTGCACTAACGGGAGATCCTTCAGGGCACAAGTTGTCATTAATTTATAGCACATAATCAGGGTTTCTCGGCTAGCCTGTCTTCTAAATGTTGCTTTACTGGAAGTGGTAAAGAATATGTTCATAATCTCTTTACAACTCCATGGTTTCATGAGAGATTTCAACTGCTCATGTGAATGGCACCAGGAAAAACTCAATTGATGCACTTGCTAGACCAGTAGTGTCAACTTACATTATGAAGTAGCATTTTGATGTTAATGAGGGAAAAGGAGGAACCAATTAATTAATACATCATGAATGTTTAGTCCACTTTGTATTTCTCCATCCTAAATGGTAAAAAATAAATAAATAAAAATAAAACAAATATATACAGTTTATATAAATCAGGAATGTCAATAAGAGAATTTTAGACAAATTATATTATTTACAATGATGGTCTGACATCTGATTGAATAGGTTGGAACAAACAGTATTTGGATGGAGATGGGGTAGGTAGGGGATGCTTCATTTAAACTACTGTCTTTTACAAATAGTCTATATTCTAATACAATTTGGTCACAAAAAACATGGGATGAAAGTGCTCACTCGAAGTGGATTCGTGCACCTAAACCTAAACAAGAACCCTTCACTGTTGGAACCAAGCACTCCGGCTTCTTTTGTTGTGAGCCACAAATGCACTTCTCAGTCAAGAACACGGTGAAAGATAGATGATTCATCTGACTGTATCACATTCATTTCTCACTGCTTGGTAGTCCATTGCCTGTGCCCTTTGTACAACTGCACTCACAAATGTGCACTGTCAGCTGTTATGAGTGGCGTCTGCACTGCAACCCGACTATGCTACCTTGCTCTGTAGAGCTCTCGATGGACCGATCCTGATTAAACCGCCTGCTCACGGCCTAGATTGGAATTTGCAGTCATTTTATTTGGAGTTGCTTACCCGTTTAGCCTTGCAACCTCAAACGAATGTACGGACATCGGGAATCTAGGAGGGAGCGCTTCCCAACGCGATTGCACCATCCTAATGATGGCTTTCCCTAAGAGTTCCTTGCTGAGGTCACCTTAGACACAGTTCCTCTTGAAACATCAGCAGATTGTGCTATCTCCGTCGCTGAACCTCCTGCCAAAAATCATCCCTCTATCAAAGTCACTGCGCTTTTGTCTTGCCATGCTAGTCATGCTAGCCATAATTAAAAAAGAACCAGGCCAGCACATGGCCCTGAGCGTGCTGGGGGGTTTAATTGCTTAATTAACTCAGAAACCGCCTCTGTGTTTAAGAAAACAAATTGAACGTACTTTGTCTTCCTCATTTACTCAAGTGTGTCTATCTTTTTGGGGACTACCTGTATTCATGGGAATTACTTTACAAAACCATACAGTATTGCCAGGTGCAAATAATTTATGCGCTGTGGGTTTCTGATATCAGCTGCAATAAAAATAGCAATCTATTTTGAAAAATGACTTCAAATGCATCTTAATAAACATAGTTAATATGAAACAGCCATAAATATCAAACCTCATGTTACCAATAAGAATGGATATGCAGTAAAAGTGGCAAAATGAAGATATATTGCCACGGTTCAATGACCTGTTTTTGAATTAATGGTTTATTTATAGTGGTATGAAAATGTACTCATCACTTGGTAAACTAAGGTTCTACAGCAGATTACGCATGGCTTATTACCCGGTGGACCACAGTACAAGAATTATTTAAGTAAGCATACTCTGGGATTTCCATATTGTATCTGTGTCTTCCTCATCAAAAGAGTTAACTGAAAAATGTACTCCTTATAAATAAAAATGCAGTGTAAACAGAGAGATAGCATAGTTGACTTGCAAACTTAATCATTTATTTCTGGATTGCCTTGTCCCAATTCCCACTCCAACCATATGGAGGGTAATATACATTATTATTGAAAAATTGGTCTTTTAGTCACAATTCACTGAATTTTCAATGAAAATCTAATAAGTGTATTTTACGACTTAAGAAATACAGAAGCTCCCTGTTTTCTGTCTGCAATACATTTTTAATCATCAATGACAAGATGGATCAAGGAATTGAAACATAGTTAAACTGTCAAACCAAGCAAACCAGTATCAGGTCAAACATTTACACATGACAACCTGTCAGAGAAAACAATGCAAGTCATGTGAAATTACAATTTTTCTAAGGAAAACTGTATGAAGAAATTAATATATCTGCACTCCAGCTGTGAGGTATCATATATGGGAGGACTGACTATTTACTATTAAGTCTATTGGGAAACTTATGGCCAACTTTAGCCCTGATTTCATTACCGTTATAATTTTCTACGAGTTTGCCACGATTGTTGGTGATTCATGATCTGGTGCATGCACATTGAGAACTTGAGTAAGGCTGACCTCAAGTTTTTTTTATTAGTATCTTCTTTAAAAAAAAAAAGGTGAGCTGTAAAGTATGGCTGCAATTGAAACGGCCTATTGAAACCTCTACCCCTTCCCCTTGAGTCACCCTTAAGCTCAGTTCAAATCATAACTGTGAGAACAGTATTAAAAAAATATTTTAATGTTACTGAGTGAAGACTGCACAGTGCACATCAGCATGATGGCTAACAAATTAAATTATGGTTTCCGTAATAGCAAGCTCTGAGCTAGTTGAATGGATCCATCTTGTCTTTAACTCTGGACTCAAGATTTGACATATCAGCAAAAAAAATCTAAAACTTGCCAGTTTGCACTTAATTAAATTTCTTCTGAGAATGTAAAATTGTATTGTTGCTTGTTGTCTTTTTGATCTGAGCTGGCACATAGTCAGTTTGTTTACGTGAAATTACAGGCCGAAAGCAATGGAGGGCTAAGGGTTTAAGGCTATAAACTTAGTGCATGAAAGGAATAATGCAGTGGTCCCCAAACCTGTTGCTGGAGATCTACTGTCCTTTAGGTTTGCATTTCAACCCTATTTTGGCACACCCGATTGTACTAATTAGCATCTCAATGAGATCTCTAGCTGAATGAGGTTGAGCAGAGGAGGAGCAGGAAGCGGGAGACAGGCAGAGTGGAGTGGGCACGAACAGCTGCAGGATAGCAGAGCGGGAGCACCGGCTGGATGCACACACAGCAGCAGGCTTGCAGAACTGGAGCACAGGCAGGATGCACGCACAGCAGCAGGCTTGCAGGACTGGAGCACAGGCAGGATGCACACACAGCTGTAGGTGGGCAGAACTGGAGCACAGGCAGATTGCACAAACAGCTGCAGGCTGGCAGACTTGGAAGCAGAACAGAGTTAGTAACAGCGAGGCAGGACAGAATGAACAGCGTGTTGACGCTGTTCCTGGCGAGAGCTAATTAAAGCTGGACAAGACTGGAAAATAGCAAGTTAACGCCGATTCAAACTAGAGTTTCTAGCAGGCAAGACAGGACTAGATACTGAGTATCCGACGAGACAAGACCAGGGTATTACTACAAAGAGACTTAATGAACTGGCACAGGACAAAGAACACCGGGTGACTAAATACGAGAGTTAATCGGTATCAATTAAGTGCAGCGTGCAAATGTACGCGTGAGTGATTAACGGAGCAGAGAGTGAGCAGAATGCATGCGGAGAGAAGGGAAGGGATAGGCGGAGACAGAGCAGTGGAACAGAGTGATACGAAAGGGAAAACCACGCCCAGACTGCAGCACGGGTAAAACACGGGACACAACAGGACGGGAGTGAGAGCATCACACTTTTAAATCTTTAGTCAATTTGATTTAATAGGCTTTAGATTAAGCCTATTAATCAATTGTAGGCTATACATTTATTTAATTAGAGCCATAACTTGCTTCCAATATGCTACTATTTTTCTGAATTGATCAAATTTAAATGTTATATGATGTTAAATATGCTAATTAAAGCACACATTTAACCAATTAAATTAGCTATAAAATGACTTCCAGGTCTGTATAGCCAGCGTTGCAATGGCTGATCTTGTGCTGTTGGAGGAGTTGGCTCCTTAGGAGAAAATGCATCTTTAGGTCACAGGTTATTTCTTGGCTGAGAGTGATGTATGGCTGGTTAGTCGTTTTTGGATTTTTAAGAAATTGCCAACCTGCTCATGTTATTGGTGCCGTAACGGTAGGCTACTGCACAAATGTCCATCCGAAGATTCGTTTGCATATATGGATAGAAAGGGCTATCACATCTGTGCAGCTCGTATGTCGTGTGAAATGAATTGCTCAACGTCCTGGTGGGACCCACGACAACTTCAGTGCGGGGCACTTGTTTTCAGAACGCTGCGATGAGAGACGGCTGGCTTATTGGTATACGTCAAATTGCTGTTTACTGAGTATAGATTTCTAACGACCTCTTTCCATCACTAGGGGATTCGGGATTTCAAACTACCTCTCACACTCACAGAACACCAGCAAAATGACGAAATTAATACATTATTTTTTTATTTATTTCCAGGCTGCGCAAAATACCAAAATGCTTGGCAGACGGAGGCAGGGCGCTCGTCCGATGCAGAAAGGCTCGAACTTTAGCAGTTTGTTTGACGGGAGATTCTGCATTTCCTGCATGTTATATACTGGCAGGTCTTTTTACTGTAGGCTACCATGTAGGCTACATTACTATTTACTTTATGACACTGAAACGGACGTTACTGAACTTTTTTTTTCCTTGATTGAACATCTGCTAATAAAACTTTGATTTAAGGGTCGGAATAATTATCTCTTTTGCTCTTTCTGGGACATTTTGACTTTGTATTCACCTTTAAACAGAAGTGACAACTTCCATATAAGGCAATTCATGGCCGTGGATTTATGTTAATCGCAAAATAAGGTGAACGAGCTTGTCATTTATGATGAATCGGCATGTATGAACATACGCACGGAATACGAACAAATCTGCCTTTCCCGCATGAATCCAGCTTAATTCTTCATACTAACTTCTTTCATATGCAAATGTACGCGTATATTTAGTAACTTTTCATGAATGAGGCCCATGGATTCATTTGTTTAGGTAAAATTTGGTTAGCCATGGCAAAGGCATTAGAGTTTATTTCATTCAACCTCTAACAGCTTCCACTAAAAAGGGGGCATAATACAATGAAAGGAAAGGCCAGACAAACAGCTATATTATAGAAACAATTGGTGATTTTGTTCATCCTGGAGTTATGGTTTTGTTTAACTTTGTAGGCTAGGGTATTTATTCACTCACCAATAGGCAGCACCATATGGGTCTGAAATTATCATCAAGTCCTGAGTTAGTGACACAAACTCAGTGTCAATCCTGCCCCAAAATTTGTAAAGTATACCAATTACAAGCAGCAATGACACTCATAATAAAAAATAATTGCATTTTTTTGTTGCATTTTCTCTCTATGTAATTTTAATGGTCGGAGACTTGAAATCATAAATCATATGTTTGCAGATCATACAATTCCTTGAAACAATGAATATGGGGTATTGTTATTCGCTGTTTTTTTATTAGTGTGCTGTAAATTGAGAGGCATGCTACACTGGCTTTTTTGTCTTTTCAGATTATTCAAGTGTAATGCTGACTGTTCACTCAATTGAAAAATCAATTTCAAACAGAATTAGTGAAACACCTTCCTCCTTCTCTGAGAGAACATCTGTTTATGCCTAACACAAATTGATTTTCTGGGATCTAACAGGCTTTGATGGCTCTCAGGATAATGTTATGTTCTCCTAATAGAAGAAGTGAAATTTAGAGTAGAAAATTAGTAGGATATATGTTAATGACAGGCATAAAAACTTCACTATTCTAAATTAGTTTTAATTAATTTTGTTCAGTAATATAAATCAATTCTAGATTCTAGATAAATTAAATGAAAAATGATTACTTTATTTTAAGTATATGTTAATTACTTTTGGTCCTCTAAAATGGGGCTACAATTGCTACATGGTTCACCTGATATGGATGTATGGATGTTATATTTTTTTTTATAAAACTGAAAGTGTGCACCTTAACCTCATAGTCACTCTTCCATTTCATATCCAATGCACTGGAGTACAGAGCAAAAACATTTCATTTTATATAAACCATAAATTAGCATTAGCATCCTGTAGTGCACTAGTACATACAATAATTTTGACATCCTGCACGTTCAGATGTCAACAATTTCACTGTTAATCTCAATATACACTACTCACAAAAAGTTAGGGATATTTGGCTTTCGGGTGAAATTTATGGAAAATGTAAGTTCACGCTACACGGATATTATACGTATCATTAAAGTAGGGCATTTAAGTAGAAGCATGCAATGGTGATTTCCTCATCTCAAACAATTTATTGAAACAAAAGCCAACAACAGTGGTGGGTATACCACAACAAAAATGTCAATGTCTCAATAACTTGTCATGTGCCCTTGAGCATCAATTACAGCTTGACAACGACGTCTCATGCTGTTCACAAGTCGACTTATTGTCTGCTGAGGCATGGCATCCCACTCTTCTTGAAGGGCGGCCCTCAGGTCATTGAGGTTCTGGGGTACAGAGTTACGAGCCTCTACACGGTGAGTCAGCTGATCCCATAGGTTTTCTATGGGATTCAGGTCTGGAGAAAGTGCAGGCCACTCCATTTGAGGTACCCCAGTCTCCAGCAGCCTTTCCCTAATGATGCGACCTCGATGAGCTGGAGCATTGTCGTCCATGAAGATGAAATTAGGCCTGTGTTGTTCATGCAGGGGCACAATGACTGGATTAATGATGTTATTCAGGTAGTATGGGCTTGTCACTGTACCATTCACAAAGTGTAGGGCAGTTCTGTATTGACTAGACACACCTGCCCACACTGTAACACCGCCACCACCAAAGGGTCGTCTGGTGACAACAGTGGCTGATGCATAGCGCTCTCCTTGACGTCTCCAACATCGTTGGCGGCCATCATTTCTGCTCAACGTGAATCGACTTTCATCAGAGAACAGCACTGAGGCCCACTGGTCCCTCGTCCAGCGTAAATGCTCCCTGGCCCATGCAAGACAATGACGCCTGTGCCTGGTGGTGTGGTCAGGTACCCTTGCAGGTCGTCTAGCACGCAGACCACGCTGATGTAAACGGTTTCGAATGGTCTGACGTGACACTTGGGTGCCTCTCACCTCCCTTAAATGTGCCTGGAGTTGAGTGGCATTCATCATCCGGTTCCGCAGGGCACTGTTCACAATTAAGCGGTCATCAGTGTGGGATGTGGCCAAAGGACGTCCACTTCTATGCCTTTCTGTGACTCTTCCAGTCTCTCTGTATCTCTGTTGCAACCTGCTGATGACACTCTGTGACACTCTAAGCTCAGTGGCCACTTCCCTCTGAGAACATCCTGTTTGAAGCCTCGCAATGGTGAGGTACTGTTGATCAATTCTTAGGTGTCGTCTTGTTCTCATGATGTCAAAATGTGAACAGCATGATGAAGAGGACTGTTTAAATACCAATTCTAATTGAACCAGGAAATTTATTAGTCGATTCATGGATCAAACACCTGTTGTGAATTTTGCCGTTCAGCTCCTTGTTAGAGAACAGCAAGTTGTGCAAAAAGTACTGAAACATTGAATAGTTGGACATGTGCATTCAAAAGTTTAGAGAAGGTCAAATTAATTTCACCTGTAAAGGTTATAGTGCATTTTAGGTTCATCCTGAAATTTCACCCGAAAGCCGAATATCCCTAACTTTTTGTGAGTAGTGTATATGCATTTAACTATCATTTGGCACATATTAAATCAACAATATGGGAGCCTACCAGATAAATTTGGATGGGACACAAATACACCTAGCTATTTATTGAAATGTGTTTTCTGTTGTTGCTTCATCTCAAAATATCAATATACTGTATATATACACAAATACAATATGCCAATGTGAAACAATAATCATGCTATGTCTTGCAATCGTATGCTCACCTTGGATAAATAAGTGAAAAGAATTTATAAAAAATTTAATTTATAAAAAATTATTTGAAATGACCAGAGAGAGAGATAGAGCATAAGCCAGACCTTGCTAGAGATTTACCCTTCCAACTTCTCTCCATATGTTCCATATGCCATATTATGAAAAAAAGTTTCTGACAGCATATTAAATATGATCGTTAAAACATAATTTCTAAAACTTTATTGACAATGGTTTCATGGACTCTGAAGACTGAAGTCAAGAAAAAAAGAGCTTATAATGAGTATTTGTTCCATTGACAGGAAATTATACAAATGAATTGATAATTAAACTAGATCAAAAGATTAATTTAATTATTGTAATATTGAAACACTTTGAGTGCACTTTCTATAGGCCCACTGAATTGACTAGTATATGAGTTGTTATATACATATATAATACACATTCTTTCTGAATAACTAGGGCCGTGCTCAGAAATAAACTTGTAATGGATGCCAGGCGAATTTCAGATGAAGGCGCTTAAAATTGGAGAATAGTAGCTACCTTTCTTCACTGCTTATTTACGCTATTTTATGGTGCCATTTTATCTCCTTCACTGGTTCTACAATAAAATGTGCATCCTTGAGCTACCTTTAGGTGCCTTGCGTTTAGGTTTACTGCCGAAATAATCCAGCACGAACTGCCATTTGAGGATTTTAAAATGGGTTATTGTTCATACTGGCACTTAACAAGGGAGCACGTTTATATGTTCATTTATTTAAGCCTTTTATGCCTTGTCCCTGAAGTTGAATGTGTCTTTAGGAGTTTTCAGCATCCACGGTGTCTCGTCAGTTACTCTGTTGCTTGGTTGATCTTAAAAGAAGGGTGATCTCATTTGTTTTTTTTATGCTGATGTGTATCTCTCTGTGTGTAACTGAGAGAAAGAAAAATACTGTGTGTGCGTGCGTGTGTGTGTGTGTGTGTTTAGGTGTGCATGTGTGTGTGTGTGTGTGTGTGTGTGTGTGCTACAATCGATATGCTACCATTTCTTGTAATCACCTGGTCTGTTCAAACATGCACTGCTATGTCCATCTGCAGTACACATGTGTGTTCACAGGTATTCAATTTACAGACAATTGGACTTAACTCCTTTTACATGCTTGAGAGCATAGTGGGACAGATGTGATAAGACTGTGAACGGAAACAGAGAAGCCCAGCACGATTCCTTTCTACATTAGTACTGAGGCAGAGATAGGCTTGACATGCAAAAACTGCACCAATAAACTGTTCTGCTTCTGCGACAGGGGTGGGTTGCAAGGGACTATTTTAACCCCATCAATGGTCAAACATGACTTTTTACATTATTGAACACCCTCTAATGTGTACTGCAGTGTACGTGATAAGTGTATTATGATGACATCTTTCAACTTTCTTGTTATTTTATTTTCATATGTTATTATATTCCTGCAGGTTTCCTCCCACAGTCCAAAGACAAGCAGGTTAGGCTATTCGGAGACTCTAAATTGCCCATAGGTGTGAGCGTATGAGTGAATGGTGTGTGTACGTATGCCCTGTGATAGACTGCCGACCTGTCCTGGGTGTATTCCTGCATACTGGGGGGGGGGGGGGGGGGTCTGCTGGCTGGAGTGTCATGATATATTTTCTTATTTAAATATGCATTCCTGAAAGTGAACTTTGTTAACCTTAGCTTTGTGTAAAAAGGAATCAAGGAAACAATGTTGAGGTGAGCAAGGGCATATGTTTGATTTTAATTTTGGTGGGGACACCTTTGACCAGTGTTGTACAGGCTACCAATACCCCTTTGCCCCCAGCATGAATGCATGCATTCGTGCGTGCGCACACACACACACTCACATGCACACGCAAACACACACACACACACACACACACACACACACACACACACACGCACACACAGTACCATAATTTACATGCAGAGTTTTAACATGGTCTATTCCTGAGCTGACAATCATGACAGTAAATTGGTGCATGCTGTATTTAGCTATGCTGCAATAATTTAAATAGGCTAATGCCTATTAGTTGTGTGAATTATTATCAACTGTGAGTTTACTTTAGGTGTTAATTAAGTCAAGTTTTAAAATGCCACCTTTGATGCGCTGGAATTTCACTCCCCTAGCTAACTTGCTGCCTGCATAATCAAATGCTTTTTATTGTATGCAGTAGAGGTGCAGCTGTTTCAACACAGTTTTCTGGCGCATGTCAAGCAAGATAGGGGAGGGAAATGTTGTAGTCAAGATAATGCCTTGCCAACATTTCACACTGCTAGCTAATTGACTGATCCAGATTGTGTTAGCACAGTCATTTCATTGTGTTTAAAGCACTGCAAACCTATAAATGAGGGGGGGGGGGGGGGGGGTGATTTTTTTTTGACAGGCTGTATTTAGTAAATGGCAAACGAAAAGGCCCCTCCTCCTATCTTAGGTATATCCAAAAGAGGTAAGCAATTTATTTTCAGTCAAGCCAAAGGCATAAAAAAGGAGAGAGAGATTAGAATGCAGACAAGACAACAACTCCGCCCACACACCCTCTTTTATTTCTTCCCTGGTAACACAACGATGAGGCGCGTTTCACACTGACACGCATGAATAGGTACTGTCCAGGAAAACTTTTGTGTCAATAATGACTTTATTGAGTGACGGTATTTATAAGTAGGGCCAAGTGATATATAAAATATCTATAAAAATATTCAAAAGATTTGGGACCATGGGATGCAATGCCTTTGTTGTACTTCCCCAGTCCCCAGTTACACATAAAATTCACTAAATCAGTGCCAAGTGGCAGCACGGTTGTGCGGTTGATAGCGCTGTTGCCTCACAGCAAGCAGGTCCTGGGTTTAAATCCAGGCCCGGGGCCTTTCTGTGTGGAGTTTGCATGTTCTGCCTCTGTCCACGTGGGTTTCCTCTGGGTACTCGAGGTTCCTCCCACAGTCCAAAGACATGCTGGTTTGGCTAACTGAAGACTCTAAATCGCCTGTAGGTGTGAGTGTGTGAGTGAATGGTGTGTGTGCCCTGTGATGGGTTGTGACCTAGCCAGCAGCCATACCACCATGCAATCTCTTGCTGAATGGCTGAAGCTAAGCAGGTGTGGGCTTGGTTAGTACTTGGATGGCAGACCTCCTGGGAAAACGAAGTTGCTGCTGGAAGTGGTGTTGGTGGTCAATAAACCCCAATGCCCCTGTGCTGTAGGAGATGCCGTCTTTCAGATGAGATGTTAAACCGAGGTCCTGACTCACTGTGGTCAGTAAAGATCCCATGACACATATCACGAATAGTGGGAGTTTCCCCGGTGTCCTGGCTAAACTCCCAACCCAGGTTCTTTCAATCTGCCATCTAATCAACCCAGTTTAATTGGCTAAAAAATTATTCTCTCCCTCTCCACCTCAGCTAATGTGTAGTGAGAATTCTGGTGCAGAATGGCTGCTGTTGCATCACCCAGGTGGGTGCTACACATTAGTGGTGGTTGAGGCGAGTTTCCCCCTCATCATTGTAAAGTGCTTTGAGTGTCAAGAAAGGCGCTATATAAATGCCAGACATTATTGTCTAGGGGGTATTGCTGCCTCTTGCCCAATGCATGCTGGGACCCTTTACAACAGCAACCCAGTTTTAGGTAATTATACTTCCCCCCCGATTTTTATCTGATTCATCAAGTGCAAATTTTGATCATATTGAAGCAGAAAAAGATCAATTATCGTTGCTAAACATTTTGATCCTTGCAAAGTAAGGTACTTATATGAGACCACCACAAAAAATGGGGACCCTCATAAGGTCATGAAGTCTGGGGCGGGTCCAGGTCGTCCACTAAGCACATGAAATACTGCCCCCAACGAGTGATGTGCAGTGACTAGGCAGTGATGCAAACTGTCCCTGATTGTCCAAATGACACAATAACTTAACAAATTGGCACATGGGGAGACATTAGACGAGACATTGATTCTGGTCAGAACTGTATGTCCCTTAACAACATGTCCTAGGCGTACCTAGTCTAGTCTTCTCTTTTGATCCTGAAAGCTTCCATTTTAGTGCATTTTTTATAAAAATTGCACATTCTATATGACTGCTAAAATCAATAGGTTCATTTGATGTACAAAAATAAAATATCATTGCTAAAAGGGTTTTCACTCAAGAATGGAATCTGTACATGGAGTTTTTACCTTAAGATCTTTTTCTTGGATGTCAATTTTCTCTCAGTGTATCTTATGAGATTAGCACCAGAACACTTTGTAGTGGAACAGTTTGATTCCTTCCCATTTAACGCATGAGTGACTTTCAACTGGGGAGCCATTGCCTTAGAGAGATAAAGTTGCAAGTTTATAAATCAGAAATTTGGCTATCCCTCAGCAGGCATTTTATTTTTATCAAGTTCATTAGGGCAGTAATGAAATTAAGATGAAAATAGAATGCCTATGCAAATCACGTAGGTAATACAAGTGGATACAATGCCCACAAGAATTATTGGCAACCCTTGAAAATATTAGCAAAAAAGGCTATAAAAATGTTTTTCAGCATGACCTTGATTAAGGTTAAAATTATTCCAAAAAAAAAATAATTCTTCATAAAAAAATATTCAACAAAAAAAAACTATTTGCAATGCTAGAAATAGTTACAAACACAACCAAATTAAAGTTTTTGTTAGTATATTCCCATTCATATTTTACTTTTGAAAGCACACCTGAGTCTTTAGAAACTATCATGTGATCATTCTCAACTTCCTGTTTCACTGGGGTATACATATGAGGTGACACACAGGACAAGTCCCCGTAGTCATCCATCAACATGGAGAAGATCAGAGAACACACAAATGAAATGAGACAAACATTTTTACCCTTCATAAATCAGGGAATGGCTATGGAAAAATAGCTATTAGGGCAATAATTAAGAAGTTTAAAGCAACTGGAGCTGTGATGAGTCTGCCTGGAAGAGTGTTGCAATGCAAGTAATGCAAGTGCCCCCATGCACAATAAGGAGGATGGTTCTAGATACTAAAATTTCTCCAAGGATCACAGTTGGAGAATTGCAGAACTTGGTTGCATCCTGGGGTCACCAAGTCTCTGAATGTATAATTACTGTATATGCCACCTCTATGCCCACAAGCCATTTAGAAGACTTGCCAGAAGAAAGCCTCTGCTGTCAGCATGCCACACACATAAGTACCTGCTGTTTGCTAAATGTCACTGGAATTTAGATTGGAACCGGGTGCTATGGTCAGATGAGGTGAAGCTTGAGAAACTGATAAATACCAAAGGTGGGTTTGGCATAATAAGAGCCATGGTTATGCAGAAAAGAGCCTTATCTCCATTGTGAAGTGATGTCGTGGGGCTGTTTTCCCTCCAAAGGCGCTGGGAAATTTGTTAGGATACATTGCATTGACTTAAAAATTCCAAGAGATTTTAGACCAAAATCTGGCCGTCTCTGCCAGAATGCTAAAAATGGGTCATGGTTGGATCTTCCAGCAGGACAATGCTCAAAAGCATACCTCAAAATCTATACAAAAAATGGTGACCACTGAGCATAGAATCAGGGTTTTGCAATGGCCATCTCAGTCCCCTGACCTGAACCCCAGTGAAAGCCTGTGGGGTTAGCTGAAGAGGAACGTCCACTTGCGAGGACCAAGGACTCTGAAGAATACGGAGGAATGGTCTCAGATCCCTTGCTATGCGTTCTCCAACCTCATGAAACATTACAGGAGAAGACTCAGTGCTGTTATCATGGCAAAAGGAAGGTGCACAAAGTGTTAAATACAGCGATACCAATAATTGTGAGACATAAATCTTCAAAATAAAAATTATTTTGCACTAAAGATTTGTTTTTCCTCTGATCAATGTTATTACAATTAAACAATATAATTTTCAAATTTTTGCATAAAAGAAATTTGATAAACACTAAATTTAATTTAATCCTGCACTTTAATTCTGGTGGGCACTGTATGTAATAATTTGAGTGTTTTTAATGGAATTTTAAAAAGCACAATAAATATTTTTTCCGCCCACTAGCAGCATGCTACCCAGTCAGTAGCAGAAGTAAAAATGCTTCCATTGATAAACTCAGAGCAAAGCAAGCAATGTGCTGATCACAGCATACTTAGGCAGAACAGCATCATTTATCCACATTAGTTGGCATTAGAAGACCACACTTAGCCGCCAGTTTGTCTTATTCATCTTTGCTAAAATGCTTCTTGCTGAAGTTTGACTTTTTCAGTAGCTTACAAACTAAAATTTAGTATAAAAAAGAAGAATTTGTAAATGAATAAAAGAAAGGATTCCATACTAAAGCCTCAATAAATATTTAGTACTTGGTTGCAAATCCTTTGCATTCGATGGCTAGCTAAAGTCAGCAACACATAGGGATCACCAGATTCTGGGTATGTTCCCTGGTGATGGTCTGCCAGGCCTGTACTGCAGCCATCTTCAGTTCCTGTTTGTTTCTGGGGTGTT
The DNA here is from genome assembly GCA_029718625.1 of Synaphobranchus kaupii. Lineage (NCBI taxonomy): Eukaryota > Metazoa > Chordata > Actinopteri > Anguilliformes > Synaphobranchidae > Synaphobranchus > Synaphobranchus kaupii. The sequence continues at coordinate 15,159,723 of CM056390.1, read as the reverse complement.
TTGCCTTCAGTCTTGTCTTCAGCAAATGAAACACACGTTCCATTGGATTCAGGATGGGCAATTGACTTGACCAATCAAGAACATTCCACTCTTTGACCCTGAAAATCTCCTTGGTCACTTTAGGAGTATGTTTGGGGTCGTTGGGTCAGTACAATTCATCCTGCTGCTGCCGTCAGAAGTCGAATCATCAATGAAGACAAGTGAGTCTCACAGATGAGGGGGAGGTACACTCACTTTGGTGCAGGTTAATGCTTGTCTCATCTGACTTTGTACGTACCAGATCTCTACACTTTTAAATGCACTCTTTTGAGCAGACTCTAACCTGGCTTTTCTGTTCTGTGTAGTATTCTCTTTATAGTAGTCTTTGACCCATCTATGCCGACATGCTGGAGAGTGTTCTTTATCTGTACGACAGTTGAAAGGGGGTTTTTCTTCACATTTCATAGTATTCTTCCTTCATCCACTACAGTGGTCTTCCGTGGTCAACCAGGTCGTTTGTTATTTCGTTTGAGCTCACCAGCACATTTTTGCTTCCAAACAATATCAGACAGTATCAAAACAGTTGATTTTGACACACCCAATATTTTGGCTATGTCTTTAATCTATTTCTTCAGATTTTTCAGCCGCATGATGGCCTGCTTTACTGGCATTGACACTTATTAGGTTCTCATATTAAGACGCAACAGACTCCAAATTCCACATCTAGAATCAACTCTAGACCTTTTGTTAACTTTCTCGTGATGCAAAGACACACAGCTGGCCAAGAAACAGCTGAGCAGCCAATTGCCCCATTACTTTTTCTGCCCTAAAATGGGGGGGGGGGGGGGGGGGGTGTTGTATAAAAAGGGCTGTCATTCTTACACTGATCACCGGAAATGGATGTAAGTACCCTCAAATCAAAGTTTGAACTTTAACCTAGTATGACAGTTTGAACTTTAACCTAGTATTAATTTTTTTTTGTCTTACTTAAAATCCAATGTCCTGGAGCACAGAGCCACAACAACAATAGTGTCACTGTTCCAATACTTTTGCATTTAACTGTATGTGTATACAAATATAGCTTTTGGATATTGAAAAGTATTTCAATGCTTTGAAATATAATTTACCATTGTAATTAAAAAACACCACATATTTACAATATGTTACAGTGTACTCCATTTCATAAATATGTTACAGCATATTCCATTCCATTCTACCTTTTAAAAACACAAACCTTTACCAGACAAGGCATAATTCTGACATCCAAATGTCTTTGTTTAGAAGACTGAAAAATATATTTTCACCTAATTTCACACTAGTCTACCTGCTTTCATCCTATTCTGCATTTATATTCTTTTTAAATGTATAGGAGCTGCTGTACTACTGGGCTTTCATTCAGAATGATCACAGTGATAAAATCCCACCAGTTTTTTTACATTGATCTGGGCTTTCCTTACATCAGTAAATCACAGAGGGAAAAAAATAAGGTGCTAAAACCCAATGTCAAAAAATAATGAAACCTTTGAATTTCAACAAAAAATATATATTTGTTTCTAAAAGTGCTGTGAAATCTAATGATTTCTCACGGAGCACTCAACGCCAAAACTAAAAAAAATGCAGTGACTCAGCGCGTACCTGCTTCCTCAGGTATGCGCAATAAATTTGGACTTGAGCCTTCTTCAGGCAACTGCCAGACATAGCAGCTGGCTGGCATTTGTGATGAGCATAAAGTCAATACGTGTTTAGGTGTTACAGTTCACAGGTTGCTCCATTTTCTTCTTGTGTTTGCTTGCGAGATAGAAAGATGCCCTGACATAATATGGCATAACAAAAATGCCTTCACGCTGAATGCACTGAAGGTATTTGAATTGAAAAAAGCAACAGTCGGATGCTGGAGAAATGAAAGATGGAAGGAGAGCAATGCTGCTGCACAGAGTACCTCATTACAAGGAAGCATTCGCATTGGATTGCATTACGTTTGGCACTCTTATAAGATACAGTCCACTCCATCTGCACACCAGTGAATGAGAACTGATTTGCACATTAATACTGAATTTTAATTAACGTGCGATGGCGATGAACAAAATATCCTGAATTAAACAGTTCAAATGTTTCAGAAGCCATAAATGATGTGATGTTTTGAGTACAAATGCACTTTACTATTAATGAGGAGAAGTTGCTTCTGCTGAAATGTTTTTTCTTTCTTTATGTTTATGCTATCCAAAATTCAATATGGTGGAATCAAATAATGTAAACTGCAATAAAAAATGTATGATATGACAAGGTGACTGTCATGCAAAGGTTTCCAACATTTATTTTTTGAAAAGCAGTCAACTTGTTTAACAACAGATGCGTTTGAAATGCACTAAACATAATAGATTGTTATGATTAAAGCTGACCATTTAGAGCATGGCTCCTGCTCATCCCACATATTAAAGGGAGCAGCAGTGTAGTATAATGGTTAAGGAACTGGCCTTGTAACTGAAAGGTTGCAGGTTCGATTCCCAGGTAGGACGCTGCCGCTGAGCAAGGTACCCAACCCTCAGCATATATCCAGCTGCAAAAATGGATAATATATGTAAAAAAATAAAAAGAAATGCTAAAAAGTTGTGTAAGTCGCTCTGGATAAGAGTCTCTGCTAAAGCTGGCTCTGTATTTCACTGTTGCAAATATAAACAAATTGCTATTAAATTAATAGCAGACTCTACCCAGACCTCCAGGATTGATTTATTTGATTGAAGTCAGTCCTAACAAAATTGAAATTGTTTGTCATCACCAACAGCCCGAGTTAGGCACAGCTATAAAAAACAGAAATTCATCTCCACTAAAAAATTCCAAAAGCGCTTAACAAAAAGTAACAAGCCACAAAAATACCCCCAGAGAGAACCTATATATAGTATGAAGCATGTGATACTGCAACATCAGAGATGTTTATATCATTTTAAACTGATGGTAAAAAGCCAAATGCACTCATTTGATATGTATACAATGGTGAACTAAATTTTTAGTTTGAGAAATTTAAAAATAAATAAATAAATAAATACAATAATAATAGAAGGAGCCGTATAAAGACGTTTTAACACAACTACCCACCTTCAATATACACATCATTTGCCCTCTGTGTAATCCCCCCTTTCTGATTACCCCATACTGCCCTGCAAATAGGATCGTGCTAGAAAAGGTCCTGATATCTCTTGTTTACATCCAACTAATGCAGTGCATTGATCAGATAGGAAAAGATGACCTCAAACTTGGGTGTCACTGGGCTCAGTGTACTAGACTGAAAAGAGCTCCCTAACTGGCTGGCTTGTCAGGCATTTTGTATTATTGTCCTTTTCAATGCATACAATCGTGTGATGGCTTGCTCCAAACACCAACCATCTACAATTGATCTGCATTGCAATCGTCCTGTCCCTATTTCCGTTCTGTTCATGAGAGTGTGCATTATGATGTTAATCTGTGGTAATACCGTCCATCTGTTTACACAATGTGACATGAGTAATGTTTGCCAGTAGCTCTTAACGCTGCTGGTATGGTGCAACCTTCATTTGAAAAGCAAATCGCACAGCCAGGCATATAGAAATAGATCTATGTCACACACAGACACTCACATGCACACATATGCCCGCAGACATGCACACATGCATGTGTAGCGGGTGTAGCTCGGCTAGTTCGCTAGTAAGCACAGTGAGGTGCGGTAAAGCGAAGGCCTCGTAGCGGGTTAGCGTGCCAACACTCTCTGGCGACTCAACCCTCAGGTTTAAAATAACGACGTTGCCCTTAGCTATCGTCGATTTCGCCTTTAGCTGACTGGTAACGCGTTCGCTTTGGAATATTTGGATGAGTGAGAGGAGCGGGGTTAAAACACTCGTTTCCACACTCGTTTCACACGCATACACAAATACACAAACATGTGTGATGGTAGTAAAGCAAGTTACTTGATATGAAGAGTGCGAGAGAGTGCATTTTTGGGAAAAGTTTAAATGAAATGAATATCCATGTGATACAGGGGATTGATGCCTAAAGATAGTTCCTAATTTGAACTATTCTGCATGTGATGACCACCCATAAAATGGTTATGTTTGCATTCGTTTTTTTTTCTCCTTTAGAGAATACTGCAAGAAAATTCCTTCCAGATGACTGACCATGCACTGTTGACCAGGGAATCTTATTATACTTTTTGCAACCGATTAGCCATGGTACTGACTTAGCCCTGAAGCAACAACCTTCTGAAGGCTTGGAGACAGGAGCTTGACCTCGGGTCCACCTCATGGGCCAACCTCCTCTTAGGAACCTGTCAGCAAGGCACAGTGATCAGTCCTGTTATCAGAGTTGATTTCAGGACAAGAAAAAACATATTAACAAGCCAAACTCTTTCTGATTAATTCCCTTCTCTGTTCATGTATTAGGTTGACACAGCAGATAAAAAAAATATGACCCCTTGTAAAATGTTTAACTCCTCATGCTGCATTCAGATTTCAGATTTATTTTTGTCCCTAGCTTCCGGTTTATAATTGCCCGATTGATTTCACTGCTCTTCACCTTGTGCAATTATCACCAGTAGTGTACATTTTCAGAAAATTTATTTTTATTGTGTACTCGATACTTTGAAAATGACATTGATCATCTACTAAAAATGAAATGACTGAGTAAATAAAAAAGCGCTTCATCTATGCAAGTTATTGAAAGACATGATATAGATATAGAGTATCTCCTCTCTCATCTTGCTTAACTGTGATTCAAAAATAAATTTTGTCAGGTTGTAGCTTGGTTTTATCTTACAGGGATAGCAATGCCGTATCATGCTCAGGGTAGGTACAAGTAATGAAATGCTGAAATTGTTGCTTGACTTCTTAAAAAAATAGGTAGTGAAAATGATTTTCTATAACATTTATTAGAAAACATTTTTTTTCTGTCTTGGAATACCAATTAGATTATCTGCCATTTAATTGGACTTGGAGGGTTATGCCTGATACTCGAGGATGCTATAAAATGTACACTGTCAGCCAATTTGATTGTTTTATATGATTAACCAGTGTGTCGATTCTAATAAGGATCAGAGGCAGATTGCTTTTTTTATTGTATCTAATATGAGAGCATTACCCGTGGAACATCCAACAAAATAATAAGATATTGGGTTGCATTAAATTATTTTTATTATTTAATGCATAAACCGGAGATGGGAAATGATGAATTTGTGATAATTTCTATGTGAAGTGTACAAAGGCTACAAAGCAACGTACAATTAAGTCAAAAGCAATCAGTTGTTGGATCATTATTAGGCTTGACATAATTGTTAATTGCGTAAAATTGTACAGCAGCTTGCAGTACCCATGCATTTTTTTATATTGCACTACTGTGCAAAAGTCTTATTATAAAAAATATTCTGTAAAGTATATAAAAATATAAATATAAAATATTCTGTAAAGCGAAGATGCTTTCAAGAATAATGAAATGAAAAGTTTCTAAATACCAAACAATTGACTATAAAAAGCAGTAAACAGTAAAAAACTAAATCAAATCAATATTTGGTGTGACCACCCTTTGCCTTTAAAACTGCATCAGTTCTCTTAGGTACACTGACGTGCAGTTTTATAAGAAAATCAGCTGGTAGGTTGTTCCAAGCATCTTGGAGAACTTGCCAGAGTTCTTCTGCAGACTTTGGCTGTCTCGCTTGCTTCTGTCTGTCCAGGTAATCCCAGACAGCCTTGATGGTGTTGAGATCGGGGCTCTGTGGAGGCCATGCCATCTGTTACAGAACTCCTTGTTCATCTTTTCGCTGAAGATAGTTCAATAAAAAATTTTGAAAATGAATGATTTGAAATCTTTGTGTGTGTTTTTCTACTGACATACTAATGCAGAAGACAAAAAATAAACATCTAAGAAAAAGAAATATAAAAATGTTAGGGTGCCTAAGACTTTTGCACAGTACTGTATATATTGATATATACAGCGTTTTTGCACCTACAAATGAATGCCATTTTGAAAATCAGGGCCAAAGAGTGTGTTCACACCTATACTCCTCATATCAATGACAATTAAACACATTTTTATATTTATCTTGCTCCTACTACTGGCAATTCTACCTCACAAACAGACTATGATGAAAAACTCATGTATTTTTTTTCTTCTTGATCACTGAGCATTTATTACCAGATACGCGTCTCCTTCAACTAATTCCAGGCTGGATGCATTGTAAATACTAAAAGACAATTAACATGCTTTATTAAGATGACTGTGGAGTTTTTTCATTGTTCGCTTTGCTAATTGGATTTGAAGCTGTTGCTTCATCTTTTATTTCTGAGCTGCCTAATTTTGTGGTGTCCCCTGCCTGGTAGTACAACCAAATCAATAGTGATGCACACTACTGGTAGACTCCCAGTTGCAATTGTATTTTAATGCGTTGAATGCATTCATAAGCAGAGGATCCGAGTGGTCACTGGCTAACGGGATTACCCTATTTGTATACTTAAAGGCATACTGAACTTTGTTAGAACATAATGATGTATAGCTACCTGGCCCCGATATGAGTCGTAATATTCAAGCTCACCTTCATGACTTGCTCCAGTGGTCAGCAACTGGCCAATTGTTTTTTGCATGGCATAACAGGTCTCAAAAGTACACTTTTAGCACATATACAAAATCACGACATCCGGAATCAAACGTTTGAAACTTTTGAACCAATTTTTGATTGATTTGATTTAGAATAATTATTTTCTGAGAACAAGCAACTGTTGCTAGCTTTTTCTCTGCTTGGTTTGTTTACTATTGCACGCTTCAGGAAGTGAGTGGGACCGTTACGGGCGTAACATACCTGGAACCTTTTTCTGTTGCAAAGGGGAATTGGGAATGCAACTGGAATGTTCTACCACATTCAAGAAATGTTTTGTGTTTGATGAGTAACTACATTTTGTGCATTGTTATTCAGAATATCCAGAATTTCAGATGTGAGATATGTAAACAATTAATTATATTTAATGTGGCCATTTGATTCTATTTAATTCTAAAGCTCTTTGGTGTAGCATACGTATGTACAGTAAGGATTCATCAACTGAAGTATATCGACTTATCGAGCACTGACAATTCAATCCAAAGGAGAGATCTGTGTAGAAATTAACAGTTCTATACTGATCCTCCTAGTCAGCCTTAGTACAAAGTGCTGCACTCCTTACGTTAAAACAAATAGGTGATAATTAGCGACAGATCAGATATACTGTAATTATGCACACAAATACACATAGACTATTTCCTAAGGGATGAGAGCAGTAATGTGAAGTCCTTTGTTATTATGCATTTATCTTGACTCACATGTCTTCTGGTAGGAGGCAGTAGCTCCACCCAACCCGCAGCAGACTACTAGTCCTTATGGTATATGAATAGCACAAACTGCTGTGTATCATGGGAAGGCAATGGCTTGTATGGCTCCAGAAATAATGTATCTCTAAAAACTGAAAATGTTTAATTAATTTCAAATGAACCGGTTCCAAAGAACCGACTCACCAAAATTAATTATGAAGTGAGAAAATTATTATTATGAAGTGAGAAAATAAAATGTTTGAGAAATAACTAGCGTCGTGGTACATGGCTTTTGAGGACGAAATCCAGGTACTGTGTGGATGTGGCTGTATCTTTTGATGGAGAGAGAGAGAGAGAGAGAGAGAGAGAGAGAGAGAGAGAGAGAGAGAGAGAGAGAGAGAGAGAGAGAGAGAGAGAGAGAGAGATTGTTGGGGCACTTCATTTGGCAGGATTCTCTGAAATTTTACCGGAGCTAAAATTATTCAAAGAATAACATCAGTTATGACAGCAATGTTTCCATTTGTGTTAGAGGTAATGCATTGTCAGAGGCCTCAGGGAAGTTTGTTTAGATTTTCTCAAGCAAGAATAAAAGATATTCAGTGTTTTGGCCCTGCTGTAACTGATGAAGAATCAGAAAAAGCGAAACAGCAATGTGGTTTCTTGTTTTGATCCCTCTATGCAACTCTGATTTGGCTTTCAGGTCATCATTCATTATCAGTTGGATTCAAGCTGCATGTTTGTTTTGGCAAAAAATAAAAATGGAACGCACAAAATCTGTATTTCTGATATCTTATCTGAAAGCTGCTCAAAGGTATTTGCTCTGAACACATTTCATTTTGGCAATCAACACAAAGAAAACATAATGTCTGACATAAGCATTTCACAGTTCACAACGCAATGAGCACCAAGGGCTGTTTTCAGCATAATTTGTTGAGTCTGTGTCTAAAGCACAACTTTTTTCTTTTTTAAATAACATATTTCATTTTTTTTATTTTTAAATCAGAGATATACATCTCCGCCGTGTGCTTTTTTTCTACATTGTCTTAGCTACTATATTTCCCCTATAGCATCCTGGGGCACAGCGAAATAATGAGGATTCTGCTCAGTCATCAAGTTGATTCATTGCCTCTTGTCAATGTTTGTATCTAAAATGGCTCTGTTTTCTGCTTTGTTTTAAGTGTCAGGGTTATTGTATGCCTGGTGCTGAAGCAACCTGACAAGGCTGGTCCAGACAAAGGAAAGGGGCAAGTGATAAATCCGAGAAGACAAATGTCAAAAGGTCATCCAAACATTTGTGTCACAAATGCCATCCTGTGATTGCTGATGGCCAATTTAAGGTGACACTTGCAGAGGCTGAAAATAAGTACTTGTGAAGGTCACTGTGACATAGTTGAAAATTTTTCGGCATAAAATTGAACGGAAGGTGACCCTGCTGAGGACACACATGCATGCACGTGCACACTTAACACCCAGCTAACACAAAATGTTTCAAGAACATTGAGGAACATTGAGGAAAATGTTCTTGGAACATTTCAAGGACATTCTTAGAAAATATTTATTGTCCAAAACAATGTCACATTCCAGGCACATCGCGTACAAACTTGCTGGCAAAATGTTCTGATGGTTATGATTTAGTCATGCAAAAACATTGTTAAGGAAAAGTATCAAAAATAGTCACTTATGGCGCATGAGTGAGCACCGCGGTCTTGGATCGAATCCGAACTGTGCAAGTGCCGACAGGATCCGCGGGGTTTTAGCGTTGCATAGCCTAAGGGATATATGGGAGGGATTCAGACCGCAGGGGTAGCAGTGTTCATTTCTCAAGCTATTCCTGTTGGCCGTCCAGGCGCCTGTGTCTTGCTTTCTCGGCTTGTGGCTGTGTTGCGAAGAGAAGCAGCTGGCTGACACCGCATTTATCGGAGGAGAAGAACCGCGAGTTGTCTTCATTCTCCCAAACCGGCAGTATATGAACACGCTTGTACATAGTTTGCAAAATGGACATTTCAAATTCGGGTGGGATTGGAGATGCCAAGTTTTAAAAAAAGAACATGTTCTGAACATGTTTGGCCTCAGAATCTGCTGCATTCTCAGGAAAAAAGGGAGAAAAATGTGCCTAAAAATGTACAAACCGCTGGGGTGGTACCCTAGAGTCAGTTTGAAAATTGATGGTGGGAAAAGCAATTGCTCACATCGTCCCCTCCTCTGCTTGACTGCTTAACCAATTTCCTGCCCAGGCTGGGATGCTAAAGGTACTTATTAGTATCCAAATAGAATTTTTAGGGTACTTTTAGGGTACATTTGGGAAATTTGTTCCTTAAAGAACAAGAATGTGTCATGGTTTATGACCCTTTTTCCCTTGCAGTCGTGTTCCTCGGTTGCCACATGTGGGCGCTGCTCTGTTAGTGGAGTTTTGGCTCCGCCTCGGCTTTTCGCGGAGAAGTCTCGTCAGCGTTCACAGGTGTGCGTGTTTGCCGGTGAGCTATATAAGCCCATTTTCCCTTCGTTCTGGGCTTCAATATTGATTGATTGTTTGTTGATTTGTACTGTGGTGTATTGTCTGGCATTATTTGTGCTGTTTTGTGTCCGGTATTATTTTGCCCTTTGAATGTTTAGCCAGTATGTTTAGGTCTAGGTTTTTAAGGAGACCGTTTTGCTCCGTTGTGCTTTATTGGAGTTTTGTGGGACTTGCCTTTCTGCTTTGAGCTTTAAGGTTGAATTCCTTTTTTGTGTGCTCGTTTTTGTCAACGCTTTCTGGTCTTTCCTTTTTGTCAGTTGCCTAGATCTTTTGCCCTTTTCTGTCTCTGTCTCCTCTCTCTGTCTACTGTCTTCCGTGAAAGCGAGAGGAGTCTTTGTTTGATTGTGTGTATTTGTATGGTAGTTTCTTACTAAGAGACAGGGCGTTTTATCATACTGACTTTAGGGCTTTATTTATTCTTAGAGGCAGGGCGGTTATTTTCGATTGGCCGGTGGATGTCCAGTGCAGCTGTCCTGTTCGTCCTTTTTACCTGCGGGACGATTGTGTTCGGAACTATAGTTCTGTTCGTTCTCCGGGGATGTCTCTCCTTATATGGAGCTTGGGCGATGTTGTGGACATGTTTGTGTGTGACTGCGCGTTTCTGAAAGTAGCCTTGAGAGGTTAGGGCATGTGTTTTCTATTAAGCTTGCATTAGTCATTTTTGCTAGTAAAGTTATGGGACGACGGTGCTCTGTCAGCTTGCCTGTAAAATGTTTTTCTCTCCTGGGAGATCGGGCGTTTACCTCTTTACGTTTTCTGGAGTAATGCGGGACTTGCCTATGTGGATGTAGTTATCCGGACTCTTTCCTCCTGGCGTACTTGCCTATGTGGATGTAGTTATCCGGACTCTTCCCCCCTGGCGTACTTGCCTATGTGGATGTAGTTATCCGGACTCTTCCCCCCTGGCGTACTTGCCTATGTGGATGTAGTTATCCGGACTCTTCCCCCCTGGCGTACTTGCCTATGTGGATGTAGTTATTAGGACTCATCTCCCCTGGCTCTTTTCTGTTCCTGCTTCCTGGTCTTTGCATGTCACTGCGAGCCTATGAAAGTAGCCATGGAATGTTATCTGTTCCTTCGCCTCCTCGTTACATTCCTCTTTACCAAGAGACAGGGCGTTTATTTTTATCAAACTCGCGTTAGTCTTTTAGCCGGTAATTCCGGTGCAGCTGTTCTGTTTCGTCCTTTTTACTTGCGGGACGATTTTGTTCGGAACTGTAGGTCTGTTCGTTCTCCAGGTATGTCTCTCCTCATATGGAGCTTGGGCGTTTTTGTTGAGAGGTTTGCGTTTGACTGCGAGTCTCTGAGAGTAGCCTTGGAACGTTAGATCTCCGTTCCTTTTGCCTCCTCGTATACTAATTCGTATTAGTTTGCAGTGTTCGGTACGTTTGGTGTGTGTTATTTGTGCCATTATGCTACTCGCCTGTTCTTATGCGTCTTGTTACCGAGACAGGGCTTTATTATTTCTGGCTCTTTCTTTAGTCACTTTGCTCGTAGAAGTATGGGAGCCCAGTGCTTTGTTCCATTAGCCTTGTTTGGTTTTCTTACTGAGAAACCTGGCGTTTGTGCTTCTACTCATTGGTGTGTGACAGTGAGCCGGTTAGTAGCCTTTGTATGTGTGTTTCCCTGTCTTGTCTCCTTCCCTTAACTACGGGGTTTCCCGTCCTAGTGGCCTAGTGCTTAATGAATCCCCTTGCTGCGTTTGGCCCCTCCTACCTCACACGTCACGCCACCATTACAGAATGTACCTACACTGTACCTTTATTTCTGAGGGTGTGGTTGCACATACATTTATATTTGATTTTGTGTGGAAATTTTGTTCTCAGGTTACAGTCTGTTCCCTGCAATAGCACTTCTTCTCTTCACACTGGTTGTAGGCCCTTGTGAAGACAGCAATATAGGATTCTGTCACAGGACTGTGGACTCCAGGTGGAAGGAAAACAAATGAGAGAAATGCAGTAGAGGGCAACTAAAAAATAACTGAAACACAGCTTAAAATAGCACCACCAGTGAACCCTTTTGTTAACTTGTTGACTTTTTACACTTGTCCTGATGTCCTACTCAGTGATGTCTGGTGTTTTTTTTAGTGCATACTGTTTATTATCATGTGTGATGTGTCCTACATATAGTATATACATATAGTATATAGTATATATAGTATATATAGTATATATAAGTATTTTCAACAATCTACAACTAAAGAATGTTGTAAGAGATGGCACCTTGGCTCCTCTTAACTTTAGCAAGTCAAATACACCCGCAGTGCTGAAAAGGAGATACAATTACAAAAATGACTCAGGACAATGAGCCGTTTTCTCCTTTGAACCTTTGCCAATGCTGGGGACAGTAAAACAAAATGAGTATAAGGCTTTATGATTTTTTAATGGAATCATAGGTAAAGCAGGAAATTTGCATTTTTTGGCTTTCTAAGCCCTTGTCACACATCTGATATTACATTTATTGCTGTGGGTTCTGAGGCCTTCCCATATGTATTAATCCAACCGGAGCATGAAATTCTGTTCACAGCTGGTCTATCCATGACCTCTGTTCAAAGAACTCATAGTCTCCCAGGGAAAGCGAAGCTGACATTTACCAAAGTTGCACAGATTTCCGCCATGCCTTATCTAATTACCCAGCGTCTTTATCTCATTTTGCCCTGAACCTTCTCTGAACCTCTCCTATGCCTCAGTCCTGCACATGATCGCTATCAACGAGCCAAAGGTGAAGATTACTGTTTCTCCAGCTGTACTGCATGTGGACTCAAGCTGGGAGGGTATCCCCATGGGGCAGTCACACAGCTATTTAATCGTGCTTTTGTCCGGTAATGAGCATGTTTGGGGGAGGGTGGGGCGGGGGGAGGGTGGGGGGGGGGGGTTGGGGGGGGGGGGGGGTTGTGACCTCCAAAGCTTACATTTATAGCAGGTGACCAAATTAGCGGTAAGTAAAATGTATAAAACAAAAGCAATGTATACACTGCACAATACATCATTGTCTTCATTGTCACCATGAGCCATTAAATTACACTCAACAGATAATGCACTTTTTTCAATATTATATTATTTGAATGTCACAATAAAATAAAATTTGTGGTGTATATAAATATATACAGTGAGCACCTTAATTAATTGGACAGTGACACATTTTTTGTTATTTTGGTTCTGTACTCTAGCACTTTGAGTTTGAAAGGATACAATGACAATGAGGTTGAAGTGCAGACTGTCAGCTTTAATTTGAGTGTATTTTCATCCATATCGGATTAACGGTTTAGAAATTATAGAACCCTTTTTACACAGTCCCCCCCCCCATTTTCGGGCATCACAAAATATTGAACAGTTTAATGTAGAATAAAGTAATCCTTTTTAATATTTGGTCGCATATCCTTTGCATGCCATGACTTCCTGATGTCTGTGACCCAATAATATCAAAAGACTCTTGCACTTTGAGTTTGAAAGGATACAACGACAAAAGACTCTTGATATATTATTTTCAGGTACTCTTTCAGCGATACTATAACTTCTCTGCATTTCAATGGATCTCTATGGGAATTGGGGGGTGGGTCTAGATTTAGCTGTAAATTATGCTGGAACAGTATGGAACACATGGTTGGCTGAATGGCTGTAAGTATTCAAGGGTCTGAGGTATCAAACAAGCCTTATACCATCACTCTGCTGCCAGATATGCAGTGGAGATGGATGGATAACTTGAAGGGTTTCTTCCCAAGACTTATTTTTCCATAGAGTTCAATAGGAAAATATGTCAGGAGAAACAACCCTTAAAGTGATCCATCCATATCTACTGCATATCTGGCAGCAGAGTGATGGTCTGAGGCTTGTTTGATACCTCAGACCCTTGACTTACAGCTATTTTGCAAACCATGTATTCCATACTGTTCTAGCATAATTTACAGCTAAATCTAGTCCCACCCCCCATTTCCTATAGAGATCCATTCAAATGCAGAGAAGTTATAGTATCACTTGTAAGAGTACCTGGAAATAAGATATCAAGAGTCTTTTGTCATTGTATCCTTTAAAACTCAAAGTGTAAGAGTACAGAACCAAAATAACAAAAAATGTGTCACTGTCCAATAAATTATGGTGCACACTGTAGGTAGGTAAAAGGTAAAGGGTAAAAACGGTAAAATGTGACCTTTAAGGTTTGTTCATAGAGGTGACTCACTTCATCAGAATTCAAAGCATAGACACAGGTAACCTTTAGCGAAGTACAGGTCTGTATCCCCAGACACCTGTGATTATGAACATTAAGTTTGCCATTTGCCCTGTTTAGTCATTGCACACACATTAGCTGACAGAAGTCATTGGTTCAGATTTTCAGTTGTACAGTTGTGTTTGATTCTGCATCACTCTGGACTCAATTGGCTTTACTCAGGTGCACGTAGTATAAAATGAAATCAACAGTTGCTGAAAAAAGTACAAAAGATTTAAAAGTTATTGAAAAATAAGCACAGAGTAGCAACATTTAATAATACTAATGATACTACTACAATTAATAATAATAATAATAATAATAATAATAATAATAATAATAATAATAATAATAATAATAATAATAATTGTTTACTCAGAAATACTGAATTGCGACCTGCCACTTTGAATATGAGGGAAAATGTTTGCAAGTGCAAGGATGTGTAGTTTGTGTTTAGTTAGCTTGCCTGCTAGTTAGATAAATCAATTTCCTAAAGTTTATATGTACCTAATGCTAACAGCCAAGCTCTACTAAAATAATGTATAATATAGCTCATTTCTTCAAAGGTTTTCAAAATGTCAAGCTCCTGTCAGAATGAAATACAAACTCCAGTGACCCATATTTGTATGTTTCAGAAGATGCTTTTCTGACATAGATCCCAAGTCTGACTGAAGGTTTGGATGACAGGTATGAGGCGAACTCCGAATGAGGTATGTTTGATTCATTTTTGTCTGACTTTGATGCAACTTCCACATATCTACTGATGATGTTCTAAAACGGACACTGTATATGTATCATGAGAAATACTTAATGGACATGGACAGCTATCTCGATAAATTAAGTAGTTTAAAAATGCTACCTAGAAAAAATGACTGCTCGCTCTGTGATAATGCACGTTGAAAAGTGTTAAAATAAACTATGAGATGCGGTCCTTATTAGATGTATATATGAAATATTATTCATTTAAAATTAGATTTTTAATGAACACAGAGTATTTCACCATATGCGTACTGTTGATTATAATCCAGTGAGGTGTTATAAAATCTTGTTAAATTGCCAAAAGCAGTTAAGAACAACTCATGCTTTTGCTCCACTTCCACCTTTCATCATTGACCGTTTTAATGCTTATATTTTAAAGTCATGTATATAAGTATACCCCTTGGTAATACACTGTATACCCTGCCTTAGATTTCTGTAAGTTAATATTAGACAAGAGTGACTCATCTAAGATTTCTTACGGTATTCTCTTTGAGGAGTCATGGGGTGTGCGTGTGCGTGTGCATGGGCATGTGCGTGTGTGTTTGTCATAGTGTAGCATAATTAGACATGTGGCAATGTGGGTTCACTTGTGGCAATTATCAAAAATACAGTTTGAATACTGTATATAGCTCATTCTATGAAGAAAAAAGTCCATATTGATATTATGTAAACCAGAAACTCCTCATGCCAACACTGAATCGTCGCACATAGTTATCAGCTTTCACGTATTCAAACCTCAATAAATGCAGGTTAAATTATGAGTTTAAAAACAGGCAATTACATCAAGAGTAAGTTGCAAATTAGATATGACAGAGCCCCCATTTGAGTAATTAAATTTAGTTATACAGAGATCCTTCTAAAGATAAAAAATAAGCCCCAATTAACCAGCAGTAAAACCATCATTAAAATTCAGAAAAAAATTCAGTCAAAGATATAGTTGGGACAACATGTAATTAACAAAGTTAGTAAAACAGAGAAATGATTTAAAACAAGTTATATCTATGGAAAATGAGCCAAATCAATCTGTTTGAAAAAATTGCGGAAACAGCATCTTTTAATTAACAAGAAATTCACAATGATTCATAATCAGAGGGTGGCTTAATCAATTGTGCAATCTAATTGAATCTATTATAGTTTATATAGACTTTCACATTTACTCAGTACCCGACGTGTTCCAGTTTGTTTCTTATCTACAGAAAAGACTGCAATGTGGATTTAATGTAGTTTATTTCTAGTTCTCTGGTATTTATACCTGTATAGTATTCCCAGCATCTTTCCATGTTAGGAACAAATTATTCATATCAGAAATAGTGTGGCATGCTAATAGTGCTGACATACTGTGAATTCCAAATGATCCTGAAGAGCTGAACAGAGGCTGCTTTTTTCCACTCTCTAACAGGCATACAGAATGCAAATGACAGAGGAACAGCTGAATTCAGGTTTTGTTTCAAAAGCAAAGTGCAGGAGGGATTCCTGGGGCCACATGTATGAAACTATGAGTAAAATAATGCGTAAAAGAACGCTCAGGGTGAAAGTGGGAAATCTGCTGAAAAAAAAGTTTAGCATTTTCTACCTCTGCCTTTCGGTCACTATGTCGCCATATCACACTGACACCAAACATTGGTCTCCAGCATGTGCAGAGGTACGCAGATTTTTTACATCTGAATTTATGTGTGGAAACTCCCTTTCTGAGGGCATTGTTCTGCTCAGCACTGTTTATACATGTGGCCCCTGATGTCATATGGTATTTTGCATTCCTAAAATGGAGTATGAGAGATCTGGGCACTGGAGCTACCAACACAAAGTCTAAATAAACACATCTGTGCTTTGAGACTGGAAGATGAGTCCACAATTCCAGAATGTTCCACAGATCTCTTTTTACATTCAGCGTATTTATTATTTTTACATTTATTGAACTTCATCGATCCCTTTTGAACATACTTTATTTACATATTTATTTTATATTGTTATTTACTTCTTCTTTTTGGTCTTCCAAGACAGAGTTGATGATTTGCAGTTATTCTTTAAACAATCGATTGTACTTTTATTCCTTCAGAGAAATCCTCACTGTGAAGTGATTTGCAACACTGTACATTATAAAAAATGGAACTACAACTAGGCCAGAGGCTGACAGGCAGGGAAGGGAGGTATATGGAAGCAGCGTTGAGTGCTTGCCAGACTAGTAGTCATGTCTGTCTTCAGTATCAATACTTCTGTTTGAATATAGGGAAGGGTGGTCAGCATGATGGTCAGCCTGTTCCCAGCTATGCTTAATTTTACATGAGGCCTGCGTCGGATGTGCATCTGTAATGAGAGCTGATGGGCAGTGGGAGCAGCAGAGGACTGGACAGTCAGTGGAACACAGAGGTTCTCAGCTATGCCAAGGACATGTTCCGAGGGCCAGAGATGTTGGGCCTGGTTGGTGTGTGTGTGTGTGTGTGTGTGTGTGTGTGTGTGTGTGTGTGTGTGTGTGTGCGTGCGCATCTATGCGTGTGTGTGTGTCTGTGTGCGTGTGTGTGTGTGTACTTTTAGATACTACTGCACATCTCTCAGTGTATTCTCTAAGGCTGTCAAGTTCGAACTTACAGTATATTTCAGAATTTTTATCTTTTTTTTTAGTTCCCGCATTTTGTAATGAACATATACTGTATATAGTGTGTGTGTTTCAAATGCCAAATAACATTTGTGATTGCAATTATTTTCAATGGTTAAGTGCTATGGGTAGTTACAGTATCTCACGCAACATCACCCGTCACATCACAAAGAAACAGGTTAACATTTGCAACGGTCATCATGACTGCAATACCAACAATCATGGAGGCAAATTACATCGCTGAAACAATGTGGTTTATTTGCTGGGTTGATTTGTTGAAACTGTTGGTCAGTTTAGTTGGTTAGGTCGAGTTAATTGTGCCATTGTGTGAACAGCACTTAACACAGTGTTGACCTACTACTGTATAATGTGCATCTTATATTTTGAACACTGTTCACTGTTGTCAATGTCCTATTGTGTTATACTGCACCCTTGTTCGTGATAGTGCTTATTCCTATAACAGATTAGAGTGAGCGTCACTGCATATTATTATACATATTTCGCAGGACAATATACGTATATATATATATATATATATATATATATATACATACAGTATCTATGCAAATGATATTTGAATATATTCAAATTCATACCAATTTAATAAGGTTAAATTCAAACTCAATTTTATCTCAATGTTGACAGCCCTAGTGTTCTCCTATGCTGTGGAGTGGAGCGCCCTGTTTCACTGACAGAGCTGGCAATGCAGAGACAGTGCAGGGGACCCTGGAAAGAAGATGACAAGGATACAGATTAAGACATAGGCAGTGACCCAGCAAACCTAGTTCATGGCCAAGCCTATGAGAGCAAGAGTACCAAGCATTAATTTCCTTTTTTTGGTGTAGCAAACCTAACCTAACCATAAAAAAAAACAAAAAAACAAGAACGAGTATGCATACTTTGTTTCACCGCTGTGAATACATTATTTCAGACTGCAAGAGAAATTATACAAATATCGGAGTTGGGGTTAGTATGTCAGAAATTAATGGGGTACTTCCATTTTAAATTGTAAGAAGCGTGGAATTGAATGATTTTTGCAGCTGCAATTTATAAATTGGAATTCAGATTCTATAAAATGGAATTAAATTGGAATTATGGATGTTTCAGTCTTTGGAATTGGAATTGAATGAAATATAAACATTTTAATCTGGAATTGTATTTGAAATGGTCACTTAAGGACTGGAACTGAGACTTATCAGTGCAACAAGAGGCTTCTACCTTTCTATTTTTAAGGCAATAAGCACGGTATGACTAAATATCCACCACAAAATTCCAAAAAAATTCACTGTAGACCTAAACAAACACAATAGTAGAGCTACCTCAGAATTAAGAATTAATTTAGGATATAAATTAAAGAAGAAGGAATTAGGGTTGTGTTCAATTCCATTGTAATTCCTCTATGGGTATTGATCATACACAACAACTGAATTAATATATAATCCACAACAAAATGGTGATAGACAGTGTGATGGAGGGGAAGAGGTCGGAGAACCAAACGCGACAGAACAGGGATCTAAAAGCTACCCACACAGGAGGAGTAACCACAAGTCTTTAATAGGAAGGGGACAACAGGAAACGCAAACAGAAAAAACAAAGTACTCCTACGGGAGAAAACACCCGGCGTATAAGCCAACTGAAAACTACCCAGAAAAGAGGGCGAGAGAAACTTGAGAACACGAGTATAAAATAAGCAACTAGATAAACGAAAACCTCCAGCTCAATATACCATAAAGGTGATACAATACAATAAAAAGGTAACTAAGGTTACAGCCTCAAAGAGGACTGAAAGAAAACCAAGGGCAGAAATGACTGAGAACAAAGGAAAGTGAAAATCCTAGGTGGAATTTCCACCGAGCTCAGACTAAATGTAGAACAACACTCTTTAGCACTATAAGCATAAAGGAGGTTGCCTATGCTAAGTTTCTATACCAAATTACCGGCCAAAGCCAGAGTTTACACTGAAGCACGGATCAGAGAAAGTGCCCTGCTTAAATAGCGGCCTGCAGCTGAAACCAATCAAGACAAAATGGTCTCTAGAGGGAAAGAAAAAAGACAAAAGTGCCCTCTAGCGGCCAAGAGTTGCAACAACCGCCAGAAAAGTAAAAGCAGGCTCAAAAACCAACAGTTGTATGACATAATTTATGGCATCTTTTGGTAACACTTTACTTGATCTATAAGCTATATAGCTCATAGATCTCATGTTTATAGTGATACAACATCACTATAACCATGAGATCCTGTCATTACCAGGAATCTTCAAAATCAAAATTATTTTTCATTAAATATTTGTTTTTCCTTGGTCCAATGGTATCATAATTAAACTATTTTTCGAAGCATAGAAGACATTTGATGAATTTAATTTAATACTGCACTTTTTCCTCATATGAGGAGGTTGCCAATTAATCTGGTGGGCCACTCCATAAAGTCTTCTCCAGCACATCCCAAAAACTTTCAATGGGGTTAAGGTCAGGACTCTGGTAGCCAATTAATGTGTGAAAATGATTCCTCATGCTCCCTGAACCACTCTTTCACAATTTGAGCCCGATGAATCTTGGAATTGTCATCCTGGAATATTCCCATTGATGGGATAACCTGGCCATTCAGTACATTCAGGTACTCAGCTGACTTCATTTTATTGCTGCATAACATTGCTGAGACTAAACCTGACCAATTGAAGCAACCCCAGATCATAACACTGCCTCCAGAGGCTTGTACTACGGACACTATGCATGACAGGTGCAACAGCAAATTTATTTTGGCCAGGCAGCGTAGCTGAATCAGGAAGTAACAGAGAGTTTGAATTTATAGTTTGTTAGAGACTAGAGTCTGGCTTCTAGGGATAAAGTGCATAAAAATGGACAAATATCATTGCTTTCTTTAATTATGAAGCCAGTCTGTCTAACTACTTTCACAAGTTCAAAATCTAAACTGAAAACAAGATGATGGAGACCCAAGGGAATATGTGGAGGATGTCACGATAAGGGAATAAAATATACTGTAAATACAATGAAGAAGTATTCTATGGCAGAGCCTCAACCATGTCAGGTTATCTCTGCCTATCTGTCTGTCACTGCAATCTGTCACTGAGCACTTTCTGTAATTGGATGTATTTTCCACCAGAATTTTTAACAAGTAGTAATGTGCACATACAGTATACTGTAGATCTAGTTTTAATGTGTGCACAAAAGTGCATTACTAATTAAAGTGAATACATTTGAGAATTTTTTTTTATAAATTACAGCAGAAGCCATGCCAGCTGTTTGGCACCTGTATCATAGGAAATTAAGAATTTGGATACTTTTTCTTGTACAAGGGGTTACGCAACAGAATCTTATTTATATTTTCTGACTTCAGCAGTCTGCTGCACTCTCCCAAAAGTCCTCCCAAAAAAGTAAGTAAAATAAATGGCCTAAATTCCCAGCTAAAGCCTCAAATACAGTGAGCCAAATACAGTGAGTTCTTTAACCTTGTGGACATGAACTGCTCAGTTATTTCACGAACAACACTAACCAAGATGTTCTACATTATTGGCCATTATACAGTGCCCTCCACAATTATTGGCACCCCTGGTAAAGATGAGTAAAAAAGGTTATAAAAAATTCACCTTTTAGTGAATTGGCTTAATCTCACACTGAAAAAATGAGTAAAATCCAACCTATAATTGAAGTTAATTTGTTCTGAGAAGAAAAAAAAATCCCTCATCAAGAAATATTTATTTTTAACAAAACCACGTGTGCCACAATTATTGGCACCCCTAGAAATGATTATGAACAAAATGTAACTGAAGCATTTTTTTCATTTATATTTTACTTTTTAAAGTTGACCAAAATGTTTAGGAACTTTCAAGCAGTAATCCATGACTTCCTGTTTCACTGGGGTTTAAATATGAGGTGACACAGAGGCCATATTGCCTTATTCATATACATCAACATGGGAAAGATAAGAGAACACACAAATGAAATGAGGGAAAAGTGTGTTGAGCCTCATAAGTCAGGGAATGGCTATAAAAAAATAGCTACTCACCTGAAAATGCCCATATCTACCATTAGGGCAATACTTAAAAAGTTCAAAGCAACTGGAACTGTTACAAACTTGCCTGGAAGAGGACCCAAGTTTATTTTGCCCCCACGCACAGTGAGGAGGATGGTAGAGGCAAAAAAATCCCCAAGCATCACTGTTGGAGAATTACAGAGGAAAGTAGCATCTTGGGGTCATCAAGTCTCCAAAACTACCATTAGACATCACCTCCATGCCAACAAATTATTTGGAAGGCAAGCCAGAAAAAAGCCTTTCCTGTCATTTCACCACAAACGTAAGCGCCTGGAGGTTGCTAGACGCTACTGGAACTTTGACTGGAACTGTGCTCTATGGTCAGATGAAACGGAAATTTAGATTTTTGGCAACCAACACTCAAGGTGGGTTTGGTGTGAAAAGAAGAATGGCTATACCAAAAATAACCTGATCCCCACTGTTAAGTATGGTGGAGGTTCCGTGATGTTGTGGGGCTGTTTTTCCTCCAAAGGCCCTGGGAACCTTGTTAGGGTACATGGGATCATGAACTCCATGAAATACCAGGAAATTATAAATCTGAATCTGGCTGCCTCTGCCAGGAAACTAAAACTGTTGTCGTTGGATCTTCCAGCAGGACAATGATCCAAAACATACGTCCAAATCAACACAAAAATGGTTAACTGAACACAAAATCAAGCTTCTGCCATGGCCATCTCAGTCCCCTGACGTAAACCCCATTGAAAACCTGTGGGCTGAGCTGAAGAGGAGAGTGCACAACCTTAGGACTCTGGATGATCTGGAGAGATTCTGTAAAGAGGAATGGTCTCAGATTCCTTGCTCTGTATTCTCCAACCTTATGTGTTACGGGAGAAGACTCAGTGCTGTTTTAATGGCAAAGGGAGGTTGTACAAAGTATTAAATGATAATTATTGTGGCACACATCGTTTTGTTAAAAATAATTATTTCTTGATGAGGGATTTTTTTTTTCTCAGAATAAATTCACTTCAAGGTTGGATTTCTCTCATTTTTTCAGTGTGAGATTAAGCTAATTCACCAAACAATTAATTCTTTATAACCCTTTTTATTCATCTTTACCAGGGATGCCAATAATTGTGGAGGGCACTGTATATACAACTGCAGTTTATAATTGGATGACTACATCTACCTTTATCAAGGTCTTTATGAGTTTAACACGGTACATACTAAATGTAAGCAGAAGGCCAGTGGAGTGACTCTCCATCACCACGCCCTGCACTTTGCCTGGGCCTTGAGTCCGCTTTGTAGAAAACCGCCTGGAGACAACATATGCCTGCTTCATTGCCTATCCTTTCGTGCAAAAGGATGTCAGTTCACTGACATTTTCTTGTGTCAGCTAAACAAATATTGTTTTGCTAAAGACTCCCTGCAGTTCAGCCCATTAAAAAAGGGTTTTGACCTCACTACCCTCCTCTCTAATGCCCTCAAGAAGATATATTTCTCCAGATTAGATTAAGATAAGCAGGAAGCAGCCTTCAAATGCAGTGAAGTGGAAGGATACCAGAACTTCTCTGAAGGCGGAAGGATCGCGGTTCTATAGCTCTTTGTATGTTCTTAGGCTGCCCATAATTCTCACTCGAACAGCTCTTGGTTTCTCAGTCAGGCACAAATATTATCACACTACACTCTTTTTAAAAATATATATTTTTAGAAAAGTTATTTTTCATCCCATTCTTTCTGAAAATATATGTTTAATCACTTGTGTAATAAGTGAATCACTTTGAAAAAATATCTAATGTACCTTCTCCTTGGATATTTCCTTGGTAGGGTTGAACTTGTAATGACAGGCTCTTTGGAGCAGGGGTATAATATTGATTATATATATATATATATATATATATATATATATATATATATATATGTATTATTGATTAATATTGTCTGTTACGGGTGTCAACCCTCAAC
This sequence comes from Synaphobranchus kaupii, assembly GCA_029718625.1. NCBI lineage: Eukaryota > Metazoa > Chordata > Actinopteri > Anguilliformes > Synaphobranchidae > Synaphobranchus > Synaphobranchus kaupii. The sequence continues at coordinate 15,136,426 of CM056390.1, read as the reverse complement.
TCAGTATTACACAATCTCGTGTCATAGTCACGAAATGTAATCTATGAAATCGCAGTGAAATTATCGTGTCCACCACCACAAATTTGTATCCAATGCATTTTCATTGTTGAAATGTTTAACTATGTACAAAATTAAAAAACGTTCAAAGCATTAATGACTGTTTGATTTATTGAACATGCATACAACCCCACTATCTTAACAGTTTGGGCATGAGCCCGAGTTACGTGAACTTCTGTGAGGTTATGTTTAGGGGTTGGGGGTGGGGTACGGGAATCACAAACTCAGTGAAATTTGTTAAGCGGCGGATGTAATGCAGGAGAATTGTGAGGGCATGCTCTTCAGGCTTGATTTCCCTATTTGAAGACAAAGGGCTCTATTTTCAAACCAGCGCAAGGGGACGGTATAGTCAAACGCAAACTTGTTGACAGCATCAACGTCTTAAAACTGGCGCTATGGCGTTTCTCAGCAATACCGCTAGGATCAACAAATTCTCAACATAACATCCTTTCGGTTGCGCTGCAGTGGGATGGGTGGCGCTGTCGGGGGCGTGTTCTAAAATACTTTCGGCTCAGTGACAATTTGAACCAACGAAAACCCATTGCGTTATGATCAGCTGGAACCACCTCTTAGCGGAAACGCAATAGACTCTGGCAATTTGGTAACTTATTCGTCATGTAGTTCTATGTAGTGTCTATAGGTGATGCCAACATTACACTTCCATTTAATGAACAAATAGCCTATAATTATTATTAATTAATTAATTTTAATTTAAACTACTAGAATAAAACAGGACAGCTTACAAGAAACTTGCGATCATGTAGGCCACTAGCCTATAATATATAAATTACACATTGACACAGTTGAATCATAAGCCTACCATTTGAATCATAATTATGCCTACATCACCTAATGTAGGCTAATTAATGCATTCGTCACCTCCTCCCGTGCCTTCCGAACTTCTGGGAGACGAGGTGGTGTGGATTGTGATCCATAAATTACTACAGTCCTAGCCTGTACTTCTGTTGCAAGTATGTCTGATTCCTGTGCGGAAAATCTTGTCGTTGACGGTCCAGTGCGTTTGGGTTGCTCATTATGAAATTGCATGGAGCGATTGCGTTCCAACGCGATTGCGTTTTAAAGCATGAGAACAACAATTTGATTGGCTACCATAGAGACACACCTTTGACGTTTAAACCCAGCCTTTTAGCAATACCGCCATAAGGTGCGCCAAGATTGCCGTCATGAAATTACCAAATTTCTCGCCGACACGCCCTCAGAGCGATACCGCCAAGCGATTACTCTTGCGTTAACCATTGCGTTTGGTTTATTAAAATAGAGCCCAGAAACTGTTTCCATTCATTATTAAACATTCAGCATGCAATCAAATTAATGTTAAAGGTTGATAATAATAACAGTCATTTTAGTTGCAATATAAAATCTGTAATAATAATAATAATAATAATAAACCACAAACAGCTTTAAAGACATCTAAACAAAAGACTCTCTCCCTTTTTTTTATTGAATCTATTTTTGATTAAACACTACCTGATGGGCCATGATTCCACTCTGGTGTGCGCTGAATATGAAATTTTGCAGTCTATGTGGGTCTTTGTAAGTTACAGTTCAGAAAACATCTGTCAACTCCCCTTGTACAATCTGTAGACGTACCTGGTGTTTATTCTGTCAAGCTAAATACTGTTATCATCTTTATTATACTTTCATCAGTGCAGTTCATTTGACCTGCGTCAATGTTCCAGTTATCTCAATCGTCTTAATTACACATTACACATTAAACTGTCCAAATGGTCTTCATTTTCTGAATGTAATTGGCCTTTTTTTGTTGCCAGGCATCATGCATCAGCAAACCACAGAGATGGCTCATCTTTGGCATAAAGACCTTGCTGCCTGTAGTTATTGCTGAGAGCAATTAAAAATCGCATTTCAATTTCAAAGTGCACAGGTGTTTTTTTTTTCATATTGCTTTTTGAAGGATGATAAGTTCCTGGATTTTTGCCTTATTAACTAGCGTTTAGAATTTAATCAGGTTTTTAAATGCATAGCATTGCGCTTTTTGTAGAGGACTGTATGGTCACACTTTTGACTTTAGCCCCTGGTCATCTGAAACATTACTGCGCTTACCGAAACAAACGTTCATTAATCTCTCCCTGCGAAAAGTGGACGAGGGAAATTGTATGGGTTTGTTTTGAATGAAAGGATGAAACGGGGGTCCCAAATGACCGTGCGGATGAATAAGCCCGTGTTCACTGTGAACTCTGTGATCCCTTTACGGGGGGAGCAGAGGCCACTGGTTTGCACACACAGCTGATAATGGATGATAAATGGATCAGTAATATGCTTGGACAGATAAAGAGAGCCTCTGTCTTTCAGCTCTGACAAATAAGCATATTGTGCATGAGCGACGCCAGCACACAGCTGGTCACTACTGCAGCCTTTGAACAGGCAACCATGTCTGAGATTAACAGAAATTGACACCATTATTTGTGGCCATATGCACCATATGCCGTGAATTTTATATCTATATAATGATATGCCTTCACGTAAGGATAAAATCCTTTTGAGAAACTGAGCAGTTATATACGACTGTAAAGATAAATCCCCAATTGGCTTCAGATTACATTATGTGGGGTTATTATGGTATGTATTATGCATCAGCAACAGTATGAGAAATCAACTGCATTGCAATCTCTCAACCTATATCAGTCTATCTATTTCCATCTGTTCTTATGTTGGGATTAAATAGGGTGGAGTTCAATTTATTACTGGGCTATGACCTATTTGGTCCAGGTCTTGGGTGATGTCATGAAGGACCTGGCGTTATGGCCAATAAATGTTTTAATCTCATTGCATATCTCCTCTCATAGTTATAAATATAAATATTCTGTCCCACTAAAACAGCCTATTTTAGTGTAAGCCAACCACTTTTTTTTTCCACAGAGAATTGTTGTTGTGTTACCAATAGATTTGTAATAGTTAGTCGTCGTTATTTAGCTATTTTTAATCGTAGCATAACATTACCTTTTTCGATAATACTGTTCTTGACCTTTATTGATATTAATGTGTTTTTATTAATTATGTCAAAATTAAGTGACTAAAGTCTAACACCAGAATCAAACCTGCAGCAGCTAGCTAGTAGCCCAAGGGCAGTAGCCTCATAACAAGCTCTCTAGCCTACACGGCTTTATCCAACAAACATATTCTATGCTATTCATAGCATCGGGACAACAAGACAGCAGAATGTGAGAAAATGTAACGGGTACTAAGCGACTTGAATTTTCCATTATTTTAAAGGAGAATAGGTTGCACATGCTTATTCACTCATTGTAATTTACTTGCAAACCTGTTTTTTGTCAAATTCAACCATAGCCAAATTCATGCCCAATCCTGAGGTTTTTCTAATACATATTTTCTAATACATACATCTGACTTGAGATGTGTGTTATTATAGTTATTAACATGATTTTGAATGTAGTGGATTTGGTGCATGTGTAGTGGATACATCCCTCTGTCACAATCTATGGTTATTTTAGCCCCTTTAATACTCCCATTCACATTTTTCCAGTCTGTCGTTTTCTCCTTGTGTTCCTGAGCTAACTTATTTCTTTAGCTGAGCTAACTTATTTCTTTAGCTATTATCTTTAATGTTTCAGGTTCAAGTGGTCTAAATGGCCTAAGTGTCACCAATTCCCGGTTTGATATCGCTTCCGATGGATTTTAACCTCGTCTTATGACAACGCTGAATTTCACAAGGGAGAGCTGTGGAAGGCGTGCTGAATACTTGCAAATATAGACTGCGCAAAGCAATAATGCATCAGTTCAGTCAGGCCACTGTTGTTCAAATAACTTTATTGACATTATGAAACAATACATTTTAGGTTTGGCGGTATGGTTCTGTTCACCAAGCCCTCCCGCCCATCCACGCGAGCAAGCATGGGTATGGCGGCGAGGGCAGCTGCACAACCCCCATTAGGGTTACGCTAGAACAGAACCGCAGCACTGAGAATGGTTTTGACAGAATCCATTCATTCAGTCAGTTATATATATATATATATAAATGGCACTTAAGTGTCATTATCACGACAATTTACAAGGAACCGGGCCTGAAACCCCGTAGAGCATGCCTAAGGCGACGGTGGCAAGGAAAAACTCCCTGCTGTTAGCAGGAAGAAACCTTGGGCAGAACCTGACTCTGAGGGGGAAGTCCATCCGCCGCTGACTGGCACCGGTTACTAAATGCTGATTACAGAATAGAAATTTGTAGACCTAACATATGAAAATGTCAATGTATAAGGAGCCAGTGAGGAAGACTGATTGAAGACCGGCAGGTGCATCATAGCTGGGTACATGCATGGAGCTGGAGCTGACCGTCTGCTTCTGGAGAACGATGTTTGTTGATCTATAGCTATCGCTCCGGCGGATGCCGAAGCGGGAAGGAAAGAGGAAAATAAATCAGTAGGCACTCGAAAATGTTAGTGATTCATGCAGGAGCGATATAGGCTAGGAGTATGTGCGCAATGGGAAACTGAAGAGGATGGAGCTGGGGTGGAGGGGGGGGGTTTTGTGTGCAGCGGGTGTGCTGGCAGGGGATCCACCATGGTAGGGCGAGGCGGTTAAATAGACCGCCTTGTTATGTCAATGGACTGATGGGTGAATCGTCACTACTCAGCTGAGCTGTCAGCTGATTAACTATGGCCGGGTTTCACTCTCGTGACCTGCCTGAACTGACGCTATGCTCGATTTGAGGAATTCCAGCGGTTTAGGCAGGTGTGATATATGAAAAATGTACATTTGATCAATGGATTGTAATCCATCAGTGACATAAACTATTTATTCATATGCCTCGGGTTGTGTCTTACAAAAAAAAAAAAACTCCGGCTTCTCTCTTAGATGTTATATTTCAAGTACGTAACAAAAAAAGACGTGCCATTTTAATACATTTCATAACATAGACAACGGGGCTTTTTTCCTTTCCACTGAGAGACAATGGCCTAGCTCATGTATTCAAATTCACTCCTTCAAAAATGTATAATCATTCCCAACACACATCCGAATGGAGTCAAGAGAATACTATTAAAATGGTGAGGATACTATTTATTGTCTCCCACTCACTTCCGATATTTGCATGAAATAAGCGTACCATAACTTGCATTTAATGTATGTGCAAACATTAAAGCATGCAGTGTTCTCCATTTCAATGTATTCCATTGTGTATCATGGTAGGTCTGAAGCTTTGACATTGGTGAGTTATTACCTCAGACATTATGCAGCTTTAAATCCTAGACCAGAAACCAGTTTTAATTAAGACATGAAGGAAAAATAAGAGATATTATGCATGTCATACTTTCCGCAGAGCTGTCCGCCATGGTATGCTTCTAAAAAAAAAAAGTCGCACACTCTAATATTTTGTTGGACCGCCTTTAGCTTTGATTATGGCATGCATTCGTCGTGGCATTGTTTCGAAAAACTTATGCAACGTCACAACATTTATTTCCGTCCAGAGTTGCATTCATTTTTGGCCAAGATCTTGCATTAATGACGGGAGAGTCAAACCACTCCGTAAAGTCTTCTCGAGCACATCCCAAAGACTTTCAATGGGGTAAGGTCAGGTGGCCAATTCATGTGTGAAAATGATTCCTCATGCTCCCTGAACCATTCTTTCACAATTTGAGCCCGATGAATATTGGCATTGTCGTCCTGGAATATGCCCATTGATGGGATAGCCTGGTCATTCAGTACATTCAGGTACTCAGCTGACTTCATTTTATTGCTGCATAACATTGCTGAGCCTAGACCTGACCAATTGAAGCAACCCCAGATCATAACACTGCCTCCAGAGGCTTGTACAGTGGGCACTATGCATGACGGGTGCAACGGCGACTTTTTTTTTTGGCCAGGCAGTGTATAACTGAAGACATTATGAGAAATCCTGTACCACGCTATATATTATATACAAGCACATTAACACATCATCTACATAGTATATACAGTATACTAAATAACAGACTAATTATCCCACAGCCATCACATTATTACCACGCTAACTTGGTAGGGATACACGCTTAATGCTTTAATATATTATTAAATGTCGTTGAAACTCAGGTCAAGGGTAATGATTTGCCTTTTCGCAAGTTTATTCAGATAGACCCCTGGTTTTTTGTCCAACAGAGCACACCTTTTCCCTTTCCTCCTTAGTGTATATAATCTCGTAATCCTCCCTATGCTGGGTTTCACTCGCCCTTTTATTTTTTACTTGCCCATCATGACATTGTTTCAACAGACTTTTCGGTTCAGTGCTTTCTCAAAAGCGAGGCATTTCTTCCCTTTCCCTCCAGGAAACCCCACCTCTGGGGATGAACTCTGAGCACGCACGCACACACACACACACACACACAAACACACACACACACACACACGCACACACACACACACACACACACACACACACACACAGACATAATTCTCCAAACCTCCAGTCTCTCCCAGTGAAGAGGGTCTTAGATATCATTAGTTGAGACTAATGGCTGAAAGACAGCAAGGTCGAGCAAAGCAAAGTGTCAAAGTGTGATAACCGTGGCAGCCATTGCGCTACAGTGTGACCATGATCATTCTACAGTCTGCTCTTACAGTTTTTCCCGATTGCTAAAACACAATTTTGCTAACTAGGCTGGTTTTATCCAAATACTTAACACAATTCACAAAACCACACACCCAAACTGCAAAATACCTCATATATTCTGCAAAATGAAGCACTGCAACCAGAACTACATATAGCATTATCAGAATCAAACTTTTGCACCAAATGGCACACACTTCATTCATAGTACCAGATTTTTGTCGAACCAACTACACACTGTTGGGCATAATGAAAAGCACGCTCATCTTTAGTATGCTTTGCCATAATACTAAAATAGTTCAAATTGTAGAGACTTCTTCAGATTGTTCACATGCACAGAAATATTTGCAGATACACACACACACATGCTGTTGAAACATTTTTATTTTTATTTTTCACCAAACAAGTCAGTGCAACATATGCACAGCAGATATATTTACATTGGAGTGAACAAAAATATGCTCACAAAAAACAGTAAACTGAAAAAGAAAATAGCAGAAAAAATGTGCAGAAAAAATATAGAAAAAAAAAGAGGCAAGAAAAATAATTAGGCAGCATCTTGCCGCACAGCTGGGTCTGGCCACAACACCTCGTCCAGATCACAGGCAATATCTTCCCTTGCCAGACATCGAGGGAAGAAGCGCCTTGACTGCCTTATCCATCCCTGAATCGCACCCACAGCAATTTCATCACATGCCTCTTCCATAGCCTGCACAAGAGGCATGCGCACAAAGGGCTGCCGGTCGTATACCTTCCACCGCCATGCCGAAAAGAACTCTTCTATGGGGTTCAGAAATGGTGAGTATGGTGGGAGGTATTGCACAAGAAATGGTGGGTGGTCAGCAAACCAGTTTTGAACTGGGGCTGCACGATGAAAGCTCACGTTGTCCCATACTACAACGTACCGGTTTCTTTGATGGTCTGCATCATTCATACGCTCTGGTGGTATGAGAATGTCAAGTCAAGTCAAGTTACTTTATTTGTACCAATAGGTAAATTTGTTTGCAGAGAGAATCACAGTCTAAAACAATACTTAAAATAACACATAAAATACATAAAATACATAAAATACAAACAAGCATGAAAAGTACAGAGTGCAAAAAGTGCTCAGGGGTTCCAGTCCTCCAGTGGATAGGTAATACAATTACACAGAATAGACACATCGGACAGTAGAAAGCTTATCGACGCTCTGACTTGTTCCACTCAATGATGGCTGCTGGAACAAAGCTATTTCTATAGCGCTTAGTTCTGCACTTTGGGACTGCAAATCTACACCCAGAAGGGAGAAGCCGAAATTCGCTGTACAGAGGGTGGAGCTCATCATTTATGATTGAGCTGGATATTCGCTGTAGCTGCCTGATGTATAGAAGCTCTAAATTAAGCTGTTGCTCCCCTCCGATCAGTTTACTAGACCATTTCACAATCTGGTTCAATGAGTTTCTGTTCTTCAAAGAAAGATTACCAAACCATGACACCAAAGAAAAAGATATTATGGATTCAATAAAAGCACGATAAAATAGGGTCATCATGTTTTTGTTGTGGAGTCTGTCCAGAAATGTGAGAATATGGACTGTGTTGTATGGTCCAAGCTTGGCATGACGGTGGAGGACACCATGCGTATTGGAGATGGCAGCGCACATTGTGATGTTCCCACCACGTTGGCCAGGAACATCTATAATGGCTCTGTGGCCAATGACGTTTCTTCCCCTTCTTCTGGTCTTTGCTAGGTTGAACCCAGCCTCATCTATAAAGATGAACTCATGTGGGATTGCATGAGCATCCATTTCCAGTACTTTCTGAAAACAAAGAACAAAGATCAGTCAATATGGTGTTATCCAGTACACTGGGAAACAATGTTGCTTGTAGTGTACTGCAGTCAATATTGTACTTACATCCACATACGCTCGTCTGAGCTCTTTGTTTCTTTGAGAGTTTCTCTCAAAAGGCACCTTATAAAGTTGTTTCATTCTGATTTGGTTTCGCTTGAGAACGCGAGCCAATGTGGACAGACTGACTCGTTGAATGTTGTTGAATATGGTGTTGTCTTGGATGATGTGGCTTTGAATTTCTCGTAATCTGATTTCATTATTTGCCAAAACCAAGTTTACAATGGCAGCTTCCTGTACCCCGGTGAACATTTGGCCCCTTCCTCCACCATGGTTGCGTCTCTCAGTCCTTTAGAAAAACAAAAAAAACAAAAATATAGGGCTTGGACAATGTAGCCTAAAGATATTTCCCCCACAGTAGAGTAAATTGTACAGGAAACTTGTACAGTTAGTGTATGACATCAACCATTCATGAAGTAAACAGGTGTCACCCAACTGATACACTATGACATGGGGTGTACTACATAGTGTGAAGGAAATTTTGGTTACATACCTGTACTCCAGTCTAAATGTCCGGATGACAGAGGCGACAGTAAAACGACTCAAGTTGGGCTGCACTCTCTGTCCAGCCTCTCACATTGTCAACCCATGGTTGATGACATGATCAACTAAGGTTGCTCTGATTTCATTGGAAAGTTTTTGTCTTCTTTGGCCATGACCTCCTCTACCAGCTCTAACCCTACCTCTCACTCTTCCTCCCCCTCTTATTATTCTCACCCTCCCTCTTCCTCTTCCTCTCTCTGCAACGTCTTCCATTGTTGTTGTAAAAAGAAAGGTGCTCACCTGTGGTCATTTTATAGTGCTTACTTCCTGATTGAAGTGGTAACAATTAACCATTGAGGTGTTTGGCCAGGTGGCACATGTATTGGCCAATTAGCTCATGTAGTGTCATTTTGAATGGCAGTGTTTTGAAATGGCAAACATGTGACTTTATGTCAGATTGTTGTGTCTTAGGCAGAGAACCATGTTCAGTGCATTTAAAAAGTGCCATTTTGAATAGCAAAATGTGTGTAAAGCAGAAAATGTGTTTAGAGTTTTGGAGACTTGAGAAGAGGTTTTGCTCTCTGTGTGTCAGTTTAAATAATTGTGCTATGCATGTCATTTTATTGTGTTAGCAATTGGAAAAAACTGTAACTAAAAATATGCACAAAAAAGTTTATCTGTTAAACACTGAATACATCAACACAAAAATTGGTACACACGCACTGCACAATACATCATTGTCTTCATTGTCACCATGAGCCATTAAATTATACTCAACAGATAATGCACTTTATTCAATATGACATTATTTGAATGTCACAATAAAAATTAAATTTGTGGTGTATATAAATATATACAGTGAGCACCATAATTAATCGGACAGCGGCACATTCTTTCTTATTTTGGTTCTGTACTCTAGCACTTTGAGTTTGAAAGGATACAATGACAAGTGCAGGCTGTCAGATTTAATTTGAGGGTATTTTCATCCATATCGGATGAACCCTTTAGAAATTATAGAACCTTTCATACATAGTCCCCCCCATTTTCGTGCATCAAAAAATATTGGACAGTTTAACATAATGTAGAATAAAGTAGTTTTTAATTTTTAATATTTTGAGGCTCGTTTGATACCTCAGACTCTTAATGACTTACAGGCATTTTGCCAACCATGGGTTTCATACTATTCCCGTGTAATTTACAGCTTAATCTAGTCCCATCACCAATTCCCATAGAGATCCATTCAAATGCAGAGAGGTTATAGTATCACTTGTACCTGAAAATAAAATATCAAGAGTCTTTTGATATTCTTTTAAACCCAGTCATGATAGCATCACCAATTTACATGTGGTATGTTCCAAACAGGTGTTTTTTTTAACTTCCCAGTCTTTTTTTTGCCTCTGTCCCAACTTTTTTGCAGGCATCAAATTTGGAATTAGCACATATTTACAAAAATCAATAAAGTTGATAAGGTAAAACATTAAATATTTTTTATTTGTACTGTTTAAAATTAAATATATGTAAATCGCTGCTTTCTGTAAATAAATTACAAATCACTGCTTTCTGCTTTTATGTGCCTTTTACATACTGTCCCAACTTTTTTGGAATTTGGGTTTCAAATTCCTGTACCCTGTAAGCACTTCAATCATAATACAATGGCAATATAATACATTTTTCTGCAGTTACTTAATGACCCTCCCTCTAGCTCCTCTCAGTGGCATGTGATGTGCTAGTAGAAATGAAACAGGGAGCCCTCTGAGGAATTTAAGTTCACAGTGAGGATCCAGCTTAGCGTTTGCTATGCCTCACCATAGAATGAAGGAGGGCAGATTGAAGTCCAATGCACCCGTCAGATTGTTAAAGAGGTGGATAATTAGCCTACAGCTCATCCTCTGTGGGACGCACAAGCTTGGGCAATCCATGCTCCTTCACCACTGAAATGAATTGCCATAATGACATTGGGGCTGCAGGATTTATTGTGGCAATTAAGTTATACCCTCTCATGGTGGTTTTCTTCTCCATTGTTCCTTCGCCATTTCCCTGAATATTTCTGTCATATTTTCTTTAAATGATGTGTTAATCAGCTGTTCCTTGGTAATTTGGAATAATTAATCTTGCACTGTCAAGTTTGTTGTATTAATGTAATGGGGCGTGACGTGTGAGGTGGGAGGAGCCAAACGCAGCAAGGGGATTCATTAAGCCCTTAGGCCACTAAGGCAGGATACCCGCAGATAAGGGAGGAGACAAGACAAGAACAACGAACACCATTACAGACGCTACTAACCGGCTTACTGTCACACGCAAAGTGGAGCGCAAGGACAGGGATCTGAACAGCCAGAAATAAATACGCGCCCTGTCTCGGTAACGAGACAAATCAGAACGGGCGAGTAGCGTAAAGGCACAAACAAATAAACAGTCAACAAATAAAGAATAACATAATTTAATAAGAGGAGGCAAAAGAACAGATATAACGTTATGAAATGGTACGAGAAACTCACAGCCAACAAAAACACCACAGTACTAACAATTAACAATTAATGTAGAAGCCCCGAGTGAAGGAAACGGTAGGCTTATATACATTTCTCAGGTGACTACTACAGGTGTAAACGCTTAACAGAAACTCCCCCAACTCAGCAGGGCGGAGCAAGCATCCACCAAAAGGGCAGCGCCTCCGCGTGGCCACCGAGGAAAACGACCGCATAGGACAACAGGGTCCAAAACCATGACAATTAAAGACCATAAGTTTTAAGTTAACATTTTTTCTAACCAATCTGTTAATAAAGATCTTATCTTTGACTCATTAGGCCGGGAGTGTTTATCAACCATCACAAGGGAGCTAGGTTATTCTACTTCAATTTACCATCTCCACTAGTTTTGGCAAATTAATGAATTGCTGAACTGCAGTTATATGTAATCTAAACATTTGGCTGTCATCCTAACAATGCTTTTGATGTGAGGTCCAACAGTCTGACAAAATTATAGCACTTCCTAGAGCTGAGTCAGCCTTAGAAAAGCCTGTCACTCTTGTAATCAACCCAGAATTGCTGGGTGTCCTGTTGTCCTTCTAAAACCAAGGAGCATGGTGGCAGAGGCAGATGGACCCCACAAACCAGTAACTATTTACAGACCACAGAGTACTACAGCTAGTTACAACTAACACCGGCTTGAGGAAAGGGGTGTCTCTCACTAATGACAACCAGTAGCTTATAAAATCTTTGCGAAAGTTGGGATAGAACAGCAAACCCAATTTAACTCCTGTGTGTCTGTGCATGTGTCTGCATGTGTGTGTGTGTGTGTGTGTGTGTGTGTGCGTGCGTGCGTGCATGCGTGCGCATGTGTCCACCCTATGGTATAAGGCAATACAGTCCCCTTGCACAAGTCTTTGACATTTTTCCCTGTCTGTATTGTGTTAAGCATTTTGAAATCCATGTTTGAACAGCAGTGATCTATGTTATTTATTCAGAACTAGGTACTGTCTATTTTCCAAATCCTTTACTGACTGCCTTCCTACATTATCTGAATGGATAACTGACTGCCTTCCTACATTATCTGAATGGTTAACTGACTGCTTGCCTCTGATATGCATGTAAAAGCCCTAACAAATCTAATTGATCAAATGCCCAATAATTAAAATGGGAAAGGTTAACTTAACTTACAAATTAACTTGCAAATCTAAGATGGTGTCTAATTTGATAAATTAGTGTCACTAATATAAATATATACCACTTTTGTATAAATAGACAAAAAATAAACAAACACAAGTCATATGCCCATGCTAATCAATATAGGTTCTGGCATGTTACTATATTTAAAAAAAAATAGTAACATACCAGAACCATTAAACATTTAACCACTCTTGATCTTACATGACTGAGTACACAGACTGGGAGTAGCAATGATCCATTATATAGGCTGCATAGCATCAGGGGACTGTGTACCAAATGTATTGACAAATGACTTAATTAACTGACACAACTAAGCAATATCACAATGAATTGCTTATTGCCATCTCCTTATTAAAAGAGATAATGGCGTCGTTTTAATTTCCATTCATAAATGCTGCCGCCAGTATCTATTAGATTCATATAGGTTTCATCACTCCATCCTTTCCTGTCATATTTGTCGCTAAAATTAATTCAAATATTTATTTATTATTTTTTATCTATTAAATTATTTACAAATAGTTTGTATAAACAAGGGAGATTTCAAAACTGAATGGGAGAGAAATAAAATAATGAATGCAATATTTAGATCATTTATGTTCTTCCTTGAAAGATGCAAATCAGCCTTAAACCAATTGTTGTTAAATTTCCTCAAGAAATCGGCAATAATAACAGATCTTATGGAGATTAGTCAGTTAATACAAATGCATTTCCAGCAACGACTGACAATTATGTGTACTAAAGGATATTTTGTTTTGTAAATTAATCATTTTGCTTTAATGTTGCGCTATACAGTACATTTGAATTGCACCACATGGGCTACTAAAGAGCATGGAAAACATCAATGTGCACCAGGTGTAAGGATGATGGGAAAAGGAAAGCTTGTGAATACGTTATCGGTTTAACGCTGCTTTTTCATTCTCGTGGCATTAAAAGTTTGCAATAATTCTTCAAGCACGCAAAAAAAACTGTGCCTCCGCTTCGCACCTCGGCTTCAAGTGCATTTCCTGCTCGTCGTTGGTTTTCAAGAGGCGCAAGGGACTATACCGGCAGCCAGAGGAAAATAAACAAATCAATAATAAAATATGGCAATAAGGAGCATCTGCTTGCTCTTAGAAATGCAGCTAAAGGGACACTGAGGGACAGGGATAAAATGCAAAAGAGAAGAATCAAACTGAAAATACACACTCGACTGAAGCAGAAGATGAAGAATTTATTGAGCTTTGGGGAAAGCAAGGGGGGTATTTGATCCATCAGCAGGCTCCTACTATAACAAAAAATAAATGGAAACACATAAGCAGAAAGAAAAAAAACAGGGCAGATAGAAACGGTTGGTGACTTTGTGTACCCCGGCGTTAGGTTAAGTGCTTTATGACCTCATAAGGCAGCGCCACCGACTAGTGGGCGGAACCATATGGGTCAGGAGCCGTAGCCAAGTCCAGAGGTGGTGACACACAGTAAGATTCCACGATTTTAGAATCTTGCATGGTGTGTCAGCTCATCCTCCACCAATTCTTCAATCGTCCAGTTGTATCAGGTTCATTCAGAGTGCACTTGTTTGTGATTGGTTTAAAACTCATAATGTTTATATTAGGCATAATAGCAGAACCATACAGATTTATCTCATCCTATCTTAGTAACCATTGTAGATGTGGATATACTGAAGTCATATTGCAGCGAAACATAGTTGCGCGATCCAGTTTTAAGTGCATCGAATCATATATTTTAAAGGAAGAGAGCGATTATAGAATGAATCATTTAGATCCCTGTCAGCTTGCATATCTGCAGATATGCAGCAAGCATATCTCTGCCTCCATCTTCCTTATCCATCTCCATATCACTCTATGAAATATTTAAACGGGTCAAACAGCTCGGTGATTATATGTGAGCCATTCAGTGAATTTTCACTACCCTGCAGTTCCATGGTAAAATAAGCGTGATCCCTTATGCAGCATCCCGTCTTGCATTTAATAACTACTTCATTCGCTATTTTCTGATAACTGCTGGTCAGGTTTCTGCTTAGGGTCTCATACGCATTCAACAGCCATTGGCAAAGCTTATGGATAATGTATGTGGCTCTCTGAATCACCGTTCACAGTCACATCTTGTTCCAGCTAACTGTTGAATGTGTTCATTAAATGGAAAACAAACGGGCTCCTGGGTATCTCATGCTATTCAGGCACCGTTCTAGTGCAGGTATGGGCCCCACGGTCGGGTATTGAACCTCACTGATTTGAGGAGCGGTTATAAGCGCATTATAAAGTTCCGTACACCGTGAAGTGTGGGATTACTCTGAGAGTTAAAAAGAAATGTAAAATGTGGAGTACCTCTGAAAGACTTAACTGTTCAATGTATTGCATAAAAGCTCACCACTTCACAGAGCTATTCATCTAGTACACATTTGCTGATGGCAGGGTCAGGGTGTCACCATATGACCACGAATGTGTAGCTGCTAACTATGTGGCGGTAACAATCTCGCACATTGGCAGAAGCGAGCTGGTTCAAACACAGGGCAGCCAAATGGCTGTGAGGAAATTTCTTAGCAGCATATCACTTCCATTATGAACCAAGCCACTATCACCTTTCATCACTACAATCCCAGACAGCGTACAGAATGTGCAACAGCAGCATTCCCATGAAAATTAAATGCACATGTCCTTTTATTGCCCTCAGAGCAAGTGAACCCAACAGAACACGTATGGGAGCACTTGGATTACCTCCAAGTACGCCATCGCCATCCTCAACCACAGACGCTGCAAATACAAGCCACTGTACTATATGGTGAACTGGCTAACATTAGGATGGCATTCATACCCTCGTTTCATCTATGGACAGATTAAGGCTCCAGGCAGTTCTGAATGGTCATAGTGGGCACATGGGACATTGTGTTCTGATGACCTTCACCTTGAAGTTTCACATAGTATATCACCACATTCAACACACGTCTTATACTGTTCAGTTTGTAATATGTATGTAAACAGTATATATTTAGATTGGTGCGGTGAATCCATGCCCCTCAAAAAAAAAATTTAAATGCTCTGTTATTCTTCCAACAAACAATGAATAATTTTGTCTATGGTGGAAATGCCCCTCAGAAGGTACCCACTTGGATTCAAATATGCATATCAAACACTGGAGGAAGAAGAGATGATATTTATAGGACGGGGGACCCTCCAACGCTGTGTGTGTTGGAGGGACCAATACTGAAAATGTTATATTGTGATATTTTAGCAATGTCACCTGGTTAGTTTATAAAGTCAATGTGGTATTCACTGAGTTCACATGAATAATAAAATCCACATTGGATAGCCTGAGGCACTGTGCTCTTAGGATGACAGGCTATTTTTTAGTTTGTTTAGTTTGTTTTCTTCAATTATGTGGGCACAGTGGTAAAAGCCTTATAGATCATCCTGTTTATGCTCATGCCGTAGTTGAAAATATAAAAAGCGCTGTGGATCTTTAATTGAAATCTGTTTATGCAGTACTGCCACATTAAAATGCAACGCTTCAGCAGGAAGAAATTATAAATAAAGAAACACATTTTCTAAAGTTTGAGCTGACAGTATACTTACCAGAGTGTTTTGGCAAAGGGATGACAAATGACATTAAAAATAATGTTGGTCAGACAATTACGTGTGCTTAGATTTTTGAGTTCTGGACACTAAGATTTGAAAAAGGAAACGGTTCCATTTGAAGCTGATCATGAAATAGCCAAAATCACTCATGAGTACGGCTACCAGTTTGTTTCCCCTTGTTTTCTCACATGGTAGGCCTACTTCAGTCCTCCGCCAAATAGAGGTAGCGATAGCCTCTATGCCAATGCCCACATTAAAAATGAGAGCTGTAATATAGCATTTAACTTGCACAAAATATAAATAAAGAATAAATTGAAGACCTGGGTGCTAAAAGTACTGAAGTCACATTTTTAGAAAATTCAAGTTGAGCATAGAAACATGTTGTATTAGTTTAGCTAAGTCCACCTTATAAATATTGTTAACAGAAAAGGTGCCTAAGTCTCTTTTCTCCACTATGGAAACAACAGGTTATCATATTCTGGTACAAAAGAAGTATTCGGATTTGATTTTCTCAAAATAGACATTTTGTGACTTCACTACTTTTAGCACCAGGGTCTTCAGTTGTACTAGTAATAAGAAAATAGTTTGCAGCTTAGGTATATTAAAACAAACAAGATGAATTAAATAAAAGTGGTGGACGTTATGTACATAATTCTAATGAAAACTGATTGTATTTTATTATGGCCAGTTTTTCCTTTTGAGTAAGGTTTGGAATTATTTATTTGGCTGTATTGCGGAATTCATCCAGTGGTATTGCACTGCTGTTTTTCTGTGCGAATAATTTGTAATTGCCCAACTCGGATCTACACTCTTTGTCAAAACCCGGAATTGAGTGTAGGGGGAGGGTTGACACATCGGGTCTGCACACTTGCATGGGATCAAAAATTCTCAGAGCATTAAGAAACTTGTGAGCTGGTTGATATTTTGCTAATACATTGTGAATTTCTCCGCAACTTCACTGAAAGTTTTGACACATCGGTGGTTTATTGTTTTGACTGTGCTATGTATTTGCTGAGCAAGTGCACAATATTGATTTGTAAGATGTTAAATTTTATTATAGGTTTCGTGGATTCTGACGTCACAACTTTCATACCACCAGATCATGTCAACGAGACTATTGCCATTTTCAGCGATTAAGAAGAACTAACCCTTATCTCACAATAATGCCTTGAGCTTAGTTAGCACAGAGTTGTTCGCTGTGATATCCATCTCCATTTCTGCAAATCTGGGATATAAACGGATGTATTTTTAATGTTTTTAATATTTTTAATATTTTTCAACAGAATACTAACTTCCCCACCTAGTTCAGGGGTGAGTTGAGTTTGCTCTGTAATCATGCTCCTAATCTGCTTCATGTAATGCATTTTCCAGCTTGGACAATGTTTAAAAACTGTCTTCACAGTGGCCAGAAGTTTGTTAACTAGGGAAATTGGTGACCAAATTACTCGGTAGTGCCACAATGTTAGCATTGCAAGTTAAATGCACTGAATTTGGCAACAAGCTTTTAAGGATGTCTTTATGCTTTTAACATATAACTCGCGTTGTCAGTCACAAATTTTTTAAATTAATGTTATAATCCAATAAGAATTTCTTGGCACTACCCACAACTGAGGAGTAACACATGGCAGTTCGGTACACTGTGTCAGCGAAGAGAACATTCAAATTGGTTTTGATGGATTTTCCTAGAACAAATAAAATATGTAAAACATAATTGTCTGTTGATTCGTCCATGACCACAGCTATGCTGTAGTTCTTTCAATCAGTTCTTGAATTTTTATTTTATGCAAAGTAGCCGTCTGTGGCACATACAGTGCCCTCCACTATGCTGGAACAGTATGGAATACATGGTTGGTAAAATGGCTGTACGTCATCAAGGGTCTGAGGTATCAAACGAGCCTCAAACCATCACTCTGCTGCCAGATGCAGTAGATATAGATGGATCACTTTAAGGGTTGTTTCTCCTGACAAATTTTCCTATGGAACTCTATGGAAAAATAAGTCAGGAGAAGAAACCCTTCAAGTTATCCATCCATATCTACTGTATTGCTGGCAGCAGAGTGATGGTTTAAGGCTTGTTTGATACGTCAGACCCTTGATGACTTAGATCCATTTAGCCAACCATGTGTTACATACTGTTCCAGTGTCATTTACAGCTAAATCTAGTCCCACCCCCAATTCCCATAGAGATCTATTCAAATGCAGAGACGTTATAGTATCACTTGTAAGAGTACCAGAAAATAAGATATCTTGAGTATTTTGATGCTGGGTCACAGGCATCAGGAGGTCATGGCATGACAGCAAAAAAGAATAGCTTGTATGATTTCAAATTATTACACGGTATGTAGTGTTGAAAGGGATTATTTAACATTTTAATCAAGTTTATTATGTACTGCCATTTCCAAGATGAAATGTAAAACAGTTATAGTAGACAGCCATTTTGAGAAGAATATGATGTAATTAAGACAAAAACAACGAACACCCCACGGAATTTAAGCAGAACTTCAGTAAAGTATGAATATCCAACTGGTCCCCTTTGAAACCTTAAGGGAAATGTAATTTCACATGACTCGTCATAGCTTGCAGTCAGCTAAACCAGATCAGATCATAACTGATCTTGTTTAATCAAGTAAATTACAAATGGATAAGACCTGATCTTCTAAGAACCAAGGAACTTTTCTGGAATAAAACTTTATGGAATAGAACTTTATTTGCTTTTAAAAAAGGGAATTTGTCTTGCACACAAGGATTCACAGAATAACAAACAACACCAACAAAAAAAATCAAATGTCACTGTATTAATGGGTGATTGTTGTAAAAAGCATTTCATAATGGTCAACAGAGTTCAGTACCATGTATTCAGTGATGAGATGGGTGTCAATGAATCAAAGAGCAAGATTAAGAGAGTGCTGATCGGACAGGGATGTATTATTTGTAAGAATGTTCCTGAGATTTTTCCTCTGATATTAATTGGAGAGGAGGTGGGCTTGTAAAAAATCAATTATTGTGACTGCATAATATTAACAACAAAGACAGTACAAAAGGACCACTAATGCATTGTAATACTAACAGCTTTCATCATTCCACGTTATTTTCCCTGTCATGTGCACCAAAGAAGACACTGTAGCTTTTGATGATAGGTCTAACCTGCATTAGCCAAAGTGGGAAAATTATCACAGACTCAATTACAAGGTGTCAGCCAGGTTTTGAAACCCATCCCCGATGACGCTATGAAATTATATAATGCGGGTGCAATAATTGCAGTACCATTAATATAATTGCCTAGACAGAAAAGGGCCCAATAAGGACAATGAGCTGCTTATGGTATCATCACCTGTGGTTTGCAGAAAGAAAATATGCGCAATATGAGAAATCAAGATAGATGCAGCCACAAGGTTATACTTATATCGGTCAATACATTTACAAGGCTTTAAAAATTATGCAGCAAATGGTTCTGTCTCAAATTTGTACTAAATGGGAAAAAATATATATATTTACATCTAGTAATATATGATTTTCATGAAGTAAAATAAGATGAAGCTCAGTAAGAAAAATTATAATTATTACAAATTAAGTAAAATTGACTTATGTCATATCATGATCTAGATCATCAGGTCTGATGGGACTAATCATTCTATAAAACACAAACAATAATAATAATAATAATAAATTAGAAACTCATTAGCCCACTGACATTAACAGTACATTAAAGCTTATTACCATTACCATCAACATGTCCCTCCAAATGCATATTTGGAAATTAATGGTTGAGAAACAAATTGCACCCAATAAAGCTGCTCAGCCTCATGGGAATTTCAATATTTCAGCCAAAAATTTATTAAATAATTAGTCATTTAAAAGTTGTTCAAAATGCAACTGATTTGAACAGAAACAATGTACTCAAGATGTCTGTCAATAAATAAAATCAATGATTTATGTGTCCCCTCTGCTAGCCATGTTGGGAGCCTATTTCTCCATGTGATCTCCTGTTTCACCAAGCAAGAAGTACTGCACACAGCTCACTAAACAGGAAGTGGTTACAACTCTATAATGAAGTGACTATGATAATATAATAATGAATGGGTAGTCCATCACGTGCATGTTGTCACATGCTTGAAAAGTCATTGAGTTGAGTTGAGAACATGTGTCTTACATAGCATGCATCTGTGAACCATGTACATGTATATAAACAATATACTGTATCTGTGATGCAATACTGTATCTGTGATGCAATTCCTACTGAATTTCAGTAAATAAAATCACAATCCCAGTGTCTTCATGCCCCACCTGCCTTCATATCTGTCTGTGTTACTGAAATGTTGGAGCTTGTACTCGATCCACTGTTACTCTGCCCCTTAATTGTCTGATCAGCAAGTCTTCGCAATAGTACAGTCTGTCACCTCCGCTGTATACACACTACATAAAAATATATGAACACCGGCTCATCCAACTCAACCAACTCATCCATCCCAACCATCTCATTCCAAAATCATTGGCATCAAAATGGAGTTGGTCCCCCTTTGCTGCTATAACAGCCTCCACTCTCCTGGGAAGGCTTTCCACTATATTTCGGAACACTGTTGCATGGATTTGCTTCCATTCAGCCAATAGAGCATTAGTGAGGTCGGGCCCACAGTCGTCTTTCCAATTGATACCAAAGGTGTCAGGGCTCTGTGCAGACCAGTCAAGTTCTTCCACACCAATCTTGACAAACTATTTCTGTATGGACCTCACTTTTTGCATGGGGCATAAATGAAAGCATTTCATTCTGAAACAGGAAAGGGTCTTCCCCAAACTGTTGCCACAAAGTTGGAAGCACAGAATTGTCTAGAATGTGATCATATGGTGTAGCATTAAGATCTGGCTTCATTAGTACTTCATAAGGGGGCTAGAACCATGAAAAACAGCCCCAGACCAAGCGGTGTCCCGATACTTTCAGTCATATAGTGTATAGGTGTCGGACTGTACCTTCCCAGATTTAAAATGTGATTTAAAAATAAATGTGTTCATTCTATCGACATAGAATAAAAATCCTGACATTTTAAAGAGGATTCTTGTCATGTTGCAGGTAGCTTTAATTAATTAAGCAATTAATTAATCAAACACATGAATTAATTTTACCATAAGATAAGACTGCAGCAATGAAAGAAAACCTAAAGTTTGCAAAGTACAGTCTGCTTTCTGAAGAAGTAGGATAAGACTCATTCAAGCAAATATTAAATAATGAAAATAGACGTGTGGGAATATCTACACATTTAATATCAGAACTGATTGTTCTACAGAGACAGTCTGTTTGGACATTAGAGGCCCATTAAGCATTCTCATACTCCTAATGTCATGAAAAGCCAAAGCTTCAATTTTCTTAACGCAGTGGGCTGTAGCGATATTTTATGAGGTCCTTTCAGGAAATATTAACTGTCATTCCTTTAAGTCATGCATGCATTTTGAGCTTGTAGGGTCTAGATACATTTTACTTTCAAGAGTATCCATCCAGCCACCAAAAACTGGCTAAACATGACACAGGGCAGAGGCACACAAGTAGACCAGCCAGACAGCTGAGGATGCATACTCACAATTAAATGTAAGAGGGTACGTTTACCCAAAAATAGCATTTTCATATTCAATGTGTTTTTCAATATAGGAGATTGTAGTTTTGGGAGGTTAAACAGGAAGTTCTAGAGAAAATAGTTGGATGGAATTTATTTTACTGAATAATTTCTTTCACACAGAAAACCCAGGAATGACACGGGATATTGAACACGGGTTCAACCCGCGTTTGGCCCATTCACACTACACTATGGTCACGCGGTCCCGGGTCATCGCCATTCACACAAGACCCAGGTTCGCAAGTTTAGTCTACTTTTGTAGTCTACACGTTCCATTTTTTCATACTCATACAGCTAGTTTGGTAGCCAGCTCGCTAGCGGATACAATGTAGTTTGCCATTACGCTGGCTTAACTCAGTATGTTAACTCCTGAATTAATAGCCCAGTGCTGTGCTCCAAATCTTGCAAATTCTTTTATGTAAAAACTGTCAAGAAACATGTAAATGAATGTTATTTATTATTTAAGCTAATAGACTATTTGCCATTACATAGCCTATTTACCTGTGACAACTGACAATTCTCTTCTGGCGTGAATCTCGCTGTGAATCTATAGTGAAATTTAACATAATTCCAGTTCGGTTCTAATATAGCCTAGCTACATTCACATGAATAGTGTATGGTTTCCGTTATTTATTTTTAAAAATCGGAACATCGTTTCTGCACATGTTAAAGACATGCTAATGTTGAAGTTTGGTTAGATAGCCGTGCTGCTAGCGTAGTTAGCCTAACCCATGCCGCCCTTTTCACACCGAAGCCGAGCCTTGTGATGGGGAGTCGCTATGACAGTCATTGACTGAGAATGATCCCAGGGGATATCATAAAATACACTTTACAACAAGGATCTGGTGTCCAAGATGCCACATTGAGCCCATTTTCCTCTAAGTGCTAAAACAGCTACACATCTGCAAGTAGCACACTTTGTTCAGATGTACCACATTAATCAATTATCAAGGAGAGAAAGTAACCAGCTAATTTATTACAAAACACAACATTATAGAAACATTTTAATCTGGCAAATCTGAAGGGTTTTGGCCTTACCTTGCTGTATTTTTTTTGCAACACATTTCATGTGATAAAAAAAAACTTATCACCACATACTGTATATAATAATTTTGATCTGAGTGACATTTGCTGCATAAAGGAATTTTCACTTTGCTTTTATCTCTGTTGTTGACACTCCTTGGACTCATCACCAAGCATGTTATTTTTGTCAAAATTCAAACATTTTCACTATGAAGTGAAGTCCACCCTTAAAGTTGTGTTGCCACATAACAAATACAAAAATACTGAGCATTCCTGTTTTGAAATGCAGAGATACTAATTCATTCTGTCCTATATGCAAATTAGCCCTTGAGATATGAATATAATTACAACAAAATTTATTTTCAGAAGTGATCTCATGAGGTATATGCGCTCAGAAAAAAAAAAGGATTACACTTATGTATTTTTTAAAGGTGGAGAATCTTTGAAGAAATCCATAATTGTACAGAAAAATGCCCATCAGTTACAAAGAGCCATTGTATGGCTATGGAAATCATAGCTATACAAGTGAGCCACGTTTGAGGGCAGGGGAAATATTAATTACTGAATTAAACAGATTAAAATTACCTGGAGTTAAGTGTCTGCTTCTTGTGTTCCAGTTTAAATGCAAACCTCATGGTATCCTGGAGAAATACCATTTTTACTATCACGAGATGACACAAAGATAATTCTTAGATATATATATTCTATATGTGTGTGAAATATTCATTTCTAGTCAGTATAAGTCCTTTCACCTTCGTATAAATCATGGGCATGTGTATTGTAGCTGGCAAGAGACTTTAAAGGATCCCTTGGTTCAGTCGCGGTGTTATAAATTTTTGAATGTGATCAGCAAATTTCAGTGTGGAAACTAATCAATACACTGTGATAAAATAGTATGTAACAGTGCCACCAGGTATCAACAAGGTGAGACGTTTGTTCTTCAAGGGGATTTATTTCTAATGCAGGAAATTTAAAGAAAAGAAAAAGTTTTTTAAATGAAGTTTCTTATTTTTGTCTTATGGATTACGGGAATATTCAGGCCCCTTTGCCGTTCTATCCACCATCATGAATTTTTACTGGTTGCGGGCTAGTCTCAAATGCCCATATTTCAGCGCCTTTTTCTGAGGCTTCAGCATCAGAATCGCCAATGATATGCTCAAAGTACGCACTGCTCACAGAGGCATATTCATTTCAGGGCGCTTATTCTTTGTGAGAAATTGGTGTGGCAAAAGCTTGGTCGTTTTTCTCTTCTCTTCCTTGCACCCTTAGCATTCCTTTTTTAGAATTGTTCTGTCGTTTTCATTGCTGTACTTGCAATAATTTACACTGCGTTGAATTTTGTGGAGGTGGTTTCTGATTAAAGGTAGACGAGAACATGTGGCATTCCGGCAGTCGCTTAGCTATGAACAGACTGTCAAAGAACACTTTTTTTGTGACTCCACAGCACAGCTTCTGCTGTGCGCTTTGCCAGATGTTCTATATGGGAAAGTAATTGAATCTGTAAAACACAAAAAATGCACTGTAAATATTTACGGCTGCGCGCATTATCTTTTTTTTCATACATCATTCATGCTGTTTTTGACTGTGAAGTAAAATGTGTGCCATTGTAAATGTTGTTTTAACACAAGTCTTGGGAAGCATTCTGGAGCACAATTTGTGCCTGGCCACAGATGTGTGTCATTGAAATCCCTCTGGTCACGGGGAGCTGGTGATGGTAACAGTCACCGCAACACAAAATGTCATCATCACCAGGGGGTGACAGAACTCTGTCATTAGGATGAGATAGAGTTGTTTTACACTGTTTTTCTTATGTGTTGTTAACTACTGGGGAAATCAAATGGCAAATCATAGGAAAACAAAACAGGCAAATAATGTTATTTTTAAGCATTATTGCTATTTTAGCTAATGCTATGCTATTTTTAGTTCAGTGAGACAATGCAACCTTGTGAAAGTGTTTAACTAACTTAAATCTACAAAATATTGGTAATGCAGACTTTTAAGGGCCATTGTTTTTTGTGTTGTCATCTACAGAGTTAACCTAGAGAGAATATTTATTCAATATACATTTTCTAGAAAACTTAATAACTTTTATAGTTTTATATCTGGTACACGTAGATGACCAATGATACATTTACAGATATTTTTTTCAGAGAACAGATTTAGCTGGCCTTTAAGATATGCACAAATGTACTATGCAAGGATATTCAAACTGGTTAGATTTAGAAATGTATATTTGAATCCCACATGCAATGTTAAATACAGTACCTACTGTATTTTCTTTTGAAAAAAAACGTTGGATTTATAGTGTCCACACGCACCAAATTGCCTGCTCTTATTTCCTGTGCTTTGTCATCTCTCCGGCCTTTCGTACAGAGCAGTTTTTCACCTGTCACTTGCCTCACTGCACTCTTGGACTGATCCAGTACACCCCCCTCTGCCTTTTACCCACAATCCCCATCTCTCAGCAATATCAACTTTTATGGTTGCTGAGACATAATGTACACAGTTATGTGGAGCAACCCAAATAACATAATTTTGACTTCACTGAGTTAACTGAAGGTTTTGTTGAACAGCCTGAAATGATTCTGCATTCAAGTCAAGTCATACAGTGAATAATCACCATCTCTGACACATTTCCAACCCAGAGTATTGGAGTCATCAGCTAGTAATATGTTCTGTATATATTTACACATATTTACATGTTAAGATTCTCAAATATTTCAGTGTAGGCAACTATGGTTATATTCCTACCTGGACATTTTACTGAAAAAAGCAAGGCTCCCTCAGTTTACCATGCACAACCTGCAGCGGTGACAAGGTCCCTGCGCTTCAATTAGTTACACAAACCTAACTTACAATGGGAGGAGTTTCTGACACAATCCGTCATCCATCACCACAAATTAATTGAGCTGCATCAACGTGACAGCGTTTCAATCTTTCTGTGCAGTTAGTCATTTGCGCTCCAGAGACTGTGAAACATCTGTGATTGATAAGACATCACCTGACAGGCGTCCCTACCCTCCCCCCGGCGTTCACTCGCCTGACCCGGGTGACTGACGGGGGGCTGTATTACAAACAATTAAACCTTGAGTTTGGAGACAAGCAGACCCTCTACGAGGCGTTTATTGACAGGAAATTGATCTGGGCTTCTGACCGCACCATCCCCATTGGTACCAGGGTGTCATGCTTGCGGGTGCGGTGATAAAGTCTGCTCACAAAACTACTCGGGTTCAATGGTCCGCTGACGACAAAGATTGCTGGGGCTCATTCCAAGGAAGTTTATCTCCTCTGTCTCGTTTTTTTTTTCGTCTTTCACACGCGGCGAGTGAGAATGGTCTGTCTTCCTCTACGCAGTGGTTCTGCTGGCTTCTATCAGCCTGTGTACACGAGAGGATTGAAGCTGATTACGATTGACACATACAGTGGTGGCTATAGTGGAAATATCTGTATGGACACAGTGTTCCGGCTTTTTAAACAGACGAAAGACCTTTCAGTTCTGAAGATCAGGAAATAGGCATTTAATATACAGTATATGCTATACGGGAACATAGGAAAATAGGAAAATTGAAAAGATTGAACCCCCCCCAAAAAAAATCTCCAGTGAGGGGTGGGGTGGGGGATGGGTGGGGGGGGGGGGGGCACTCAAAACAGTACTGAGAAAAAGCTCCCTAGTGGCAAGAAGTTTCAGGAGGAAGTCAGCTTACAGGGGGAGCCCCTCCCATCCCATTTCTGACCATCCCACTGTCAGTTGGTAATGTTATATGGAGATAATGGGGAATCTAAAATGGTAAAATGGAAGCTGAATGGTAATAGGGAGGTAATGAGGAATCTATCAGATTAATGATTCTCCTGGTTTGGCATCTTCATTGTCTCCCATTTCGATTTTAGTTATTCTTGGAACTTTCACGTTGTGAGAAGAACCTTGTCATCAATTATAAATTTCACAATGAAGAGCTACAAAAACCAGACCGAATAAAATTTAATAATTTTTAATAGTATTTATATTGAGACTTTTACAAAACAATTGTGGCAATAAGCTTCACGGTGTATCCCAACCTAGACCGCTGCAAGACAAGCCAAAGGAGACAGTGGCATGGGACAACTCCTTTCAGACATGTAGGGATAAACCTTTGGAGGAACCAGTCTCAGTCGGCGGAGCTCGGTACGGATTGGAGAATTTTGCAACCAGACACAACCTGATAGTTAGTGCAACCTGATATTATATGTGTGGGATAAAGAGATGACAAGTATTGTTGTGCACCTTGTTGTGTACTTCTTTGGGGGTTCAGAGTCTCTTTAGGTGCAGTTGTAACGTTAAGAGATACTTGTACACGTGTTATATATCACAGTAATAATCCTCACACTCTGGCAACATGACGACAACAACGACAGAATTAATCTGGTTAGCCTCTAAAATATTTGATATTACAAATGTATTGGTGTATTGGAATCATATCTAAAAGGTACAGTCATAATGACAATACTTTTTAAAACACATATTGCATAGTGTCATGCAGAACATGTCAATCAGCATAGCTAGCTAAAACTTTGAGGCTTCATTTATATTGTTTTCCGTCTAGTCCCTATTGTTCCTTACTCCCTGCTGATGGCAATCAAATTGCGTTGGTATTGTTTTGGAGTCAAAATGGAGTCACTTTGTTGTGTGTGTGTGTGTGTGTGTGTGTGTGTGTGTGTGTGTGTGTGTGTGTGTGTGTGTGTGTGTGTGTGTGTGTGTGTGTGTGTGTGAGCGCGTGTGCGTGTTTGCGTGTGTGCATGTGTGCGTGCGTGTGTTTCACAGCTGTTCGCTCTGGGTATTTCTCTCACACCGTTCTAAGACATGGGCCAGTTTGTCATCTAATGTCCTTGTCCTACTTTATCAGTCGGCTTCCCTACTGAGGGGACTGTGGAATGTACTTCCTTAAACCAAGGGTAAAAAGATTATGATCACCTGGATCCTGGCACTGATGTGGAACATGTCCTAATTTCTCCTGCTACTGTAGGTCCTGTCTGGGTTGGAATTGTTCACATTTTTTCTTTTTAATTTCCTTAAAAAGTGAATGTAGTTCACGGTCTTCCTCTGTATTTATTTTTCCTTTTCAGATTTTCACTGTCAAGCAGTTGGTATTTCTAGGAAACCACTTGTTTATTATTCTATTCTATTCTGTAGCAAAACATACGTTTATTTTTAAAACATATGTTTATTGCTCAAAGAATTTGAACGTGAAATATTGCATGAATGCTTCCAGAAATTATATTGAGATTGTTGCCCTATTTGAACTACAGTACTTAACATACATTATCACAAAATGGCAGAGGGTATTTTTCAAAGCCTCATTGAAGGAGGGTATTAGTTTCAAAAGGAGTTATGTACACAGTGTTTCAGATCAATGAGCCACCGTCTTCTAATTAGTTTTTAAACCCTTCCTACGAATATGTTGCCTTGCAATAAGGGCAACCAACTGATACAGAGCACGTGGCTAATTAAAAGTGATATATAATGTTTAATTAAAACCTCATAAAGTCAGACCTTAAGTGAAGCATCCATTTTGGGCTATTTTGTTAGGGGTGGGGGGGTCAGCTCTCAGAATCAAAATTTTAGGAATCACGTTATATTTCAGCAGCTCAGAGAAAATGTTCTGAGAATTATTGGTAAAATAATAATAAAAGGCAGTTATGGAAGGTCTCTGTAGTACACTTTACGGAAATGAATACATTTGCAGGTAAGCATAAGAGGAAGGGGGTTGCTGCTTCAGCATGAATGGGAGCTTCTATCTTTACATTGCATTTACATTACAGGCATTTAGCAGACACACTTATCCAGAGCGACTTACACAACTGAGGTGTTGTGAAGGAAAAGGAGGCGTTACTGTGCTTTTCAAAACAGAGACCTGTGCAAATCAAACCACTCGAGTTGCTGTTTAAAGCCGCCCACACGTCACAAGCAACTGAAAGGACACAGTACTAAACATTTATGATAATTACCATGACAGCTACATCTTTTGCAATTTATCTGTGCTAACACAGACACTGGGCTATTTTATATACACATCACTGGGAAATGTGACACATCTCTGGCAAGACTTGCATTTTCACTGTTAATGATGAAGAGAAAGAAAGAGAATCTGCCTCAAACAAGCCTTGGGAACAACTTGAACTAGACAGAGTCTAAAGGTAGTCACAGCATTATCAACACATGCACTGGCAAGTAATGAAAGCAAATCATATAAGGCCTGCATTATCAAGCATGCATAATAGCAAATTTCCTGCTGCCCTTTTCTAGCTGCTTTGTAAGGGCACATACAGAAAATCACTATGAATATTCATGACTCACTGTTTTTCATTAGTTCTCTTAATCCATAAATTATGTCTCAGTTTAAGGTAAAATTTGTCTCTATCTTGGCTGAGAACATGAGTCCATCCTGTTCCTGGAACGGAAACCACTCTGCCCTCCGTTTCCAGCGAGAAACCGTGGCACCTTCGTGCTGACAAAGCTGTGCAGTTGAGCGGGCCAATCCTCTGAGCTGTGAAACATAGGTTTGAAAAATGAAACGTGTCAGTTGGCCCACTTATTTCCATCTTGCACTTTGCACCTTTTCTCAAACAGGAGTGCTGAGGCCCAAATCTGTCAGCTGCAGAGGGGCTGACAGACACCAGGCCCCAGCATTATTACCCGCGCTGAAAATTTTATATGGTCCTCCAAAATTCAATGAATTCTTGCTTTGCTAAAGCTCTTATTAAATCACTCAGTATCACATAGCAATGGCGAACATAGCTAACGCTCCATAAAATGCATTCACTTTAAATTTCAGTTTAGTGGCATCGCTAACTGTGGGCTCTATTTTCAAACCAGCGCAAGGGGACGGTATAGTCAAACGCAAGCTTGTTGACAGCATCAACGTCTTAAAACTGGCGCTATGGCGTTTCTCAGCAATACCGCTAGGATCAACAAATTCTCAACATAACATCCTTTCGCTTGCGCTGCAGTGGGATGGGTGGCGCTGTCTGAGGCGTGTTCTAAAATACTTTCGGCTCAGTGACAATTTGAACCAACGAAAACCCATTGCGTTATGATCAGCTGGAACCACCTCTTAGCGGGAACGCAATAGACTCTGGCAATTTGCCAACTTATTCGTCATGTAGTTCTATGTAGTGTCTATAGGTGATGCCAACATTACACTTCCATTTAATGAACAAAGAGCCTATAATTATTATTAATTAATTAATTTTAATTTTAATTACTAGAATAAAACAGGACAGCTTACAAGAAACTTGCGATCATATAGGCCAATAGCCTATAATATATAAATTACACATTGACACAGTTGAATCATAAGCCTACCATTTGAATCATAATTATGCCTACATCACCTCATGTAGGCTAATTAATGCATTCGCCACCTCCTCCCGTGCCTTCCGAACTTCTGGGAGACGAGGTGGTGTGGATTGTGATCCATAAATTACTAGTCCTAGCCTGTACTTCTGTTGCAAGTATGTCTGATTCCTGTGCGGAAAATCGCTCTTGTCGTTGACGGTCCAGTGCGTTTGGGTTGCTCATTATGAAATTGCATGGAGCGATTGCGTTCCAACTGGCTTTTTTTTAAAGCATGAGAACAACTATTTGATTGGCTACCATAGAGACACACCTTGGACATTTAAACCCAGCCTTTTAGCAATACCGCCATCAGATGCGCCAAGATTGCCGTCATGAAATTACCAAATTTCTCGCCGACACGCCCTCAGAGCGATACCGCCAAGCGATTACTCTTGCATTCACCATTGCGTTTGGTTTATTAAAATAGAGCCCTGTGTGTCTTATCCCTTGACATGCCACTGTGAATGGTACAGCTAAATTGAATTGTGTGACCCGTAGCTGTGATATCATTTTGTACGTCATGTACGTATATAAAATATATTTTTAATATCTTAAAAGTTCCTTCATATGGACCATTTATTCATACTGGTAAGTGGAATAGCTTTCACGGAGCAGTGTTTACCTTGGCAGCGGAAGAAAGCATAGTAAACAGGCCACAGAATTGATTTTTGTTCCATTTGGAGGTAATTGGCCTGAAGATATTCTGGTGCAGAGACTGTTTTAGAAAAAAAAAAGCTGCTTTTTGTGATTAATGTTGTACTTTTGTTTTTGAGATGATGTATCTGGGCAGAGATGTGTCTTTACAGCTGCGGCAATGCAGTTTTCAAGGTCGGCCAGGCGATGCTCTCTGCTGATTCTCTTCAGGGAATCGGCTGTAATATGTTTAGCGACAACAGGAATTATTCGCAGGGCCCGCAGGTCATAAAACTGGTGCAGCGCCGATCTTCCTTGTTAGGGAAAAATATCAAGCCATACTGAAATTATTCTGCATACGCTATTTCTCACTCTGAGGTGATATGCAGTCGTGAGGCGACAAACTGTTATTACTGAGGTTGCGGCAAAAATAGAATGCATGAATCTCAATATTGGAAACATCACTAAGAAAGTATTTTCATCAACTTTCACAAGGTGACATTTACAATTCATGTCAGGACTGTAGCCTCGAAACATCAAAATTAATTGCGGAGCCTGACAGATTTTTTTGGAGCCAATTAGACAGAAAATACTTTTTGCAGACATCCAAAAATCAATAGTTTCCACCCTGTCTTAAAACCATCTGAACTGTATGATATTTGCACTCTGCACAGATGCCAATAAAATTTAAATATCTGCTGTGGCTTCATTTAGCTTCTAGATTTAGTATCAATCTGACAACAGCACTATATCAAGAGGCAACAACAAAATAATTGCCTATTCAATACTAAAAACAAGTTCCCTCTTGCGCTCCTCACAGTATCAATGCAAGCTCATGTATGGCATACAAACAGTGTTTATTTTACATTGCAATAGAAAGGAAGAGTAGCTTCTTATTTACTGCTATTTATACGACCTTAGTCCATGTTTAGCACCAGTGCCATTTTGGTTCTTCCACAGCAGACCCAAGTTACATATACTGCTGAGACGAAGCAGTCAGAAGAAGAGTAAGACTGAATGTGACAATAATCTTTGAGAAAACTCATACTACTGAGCAGAAACAGTGAGTGGCACTTACATTTTTACTTTAAACTCAGTTTTGGGCCCAATTGCTAAACCATAATTGGCCACACTTTAAACACACTGTACCACTCGTCCTCTGCAGTCATCTGCTGTGCGTTTGAGAGGTACCATACAGAGGCACAGCTTCTCATTGGCACTGCCCTGAAAGTGTGTGGCAAGCAGAGATTATGCTTCACAGACCCAAATGGCAGAGCTGCGTGAGTGCTGTGTTCAGAGCAGTTTGGGCAGAGGGTCACCGGCATGCAGCATTATGCTTTTATGTGAATGTTCTTTAAGAGGCAACAAAGCAACGTGCATTAATTCAGCCTTAACAGAGTTTGCATGAGTCAAATAGGGATCAAATGTAATCAGAGGAGATTTAACATTGAAAATGTTACTGTGTGTGGAATGAACAAAATTCTACTGTGCGTGGAATAACAAAATGTTACTGTGCGTCCACAATGAACGTGGAATTAAAATACACTGCCTGGCCAAAATAAAAGTCGCCGTTGCACCTGTCACACATAGTGCCCACTGTACAAGCCTCTGGAGGCAGTGTTATGATCTGGGGTTGCTTCAATTGGTCAGGTCTAAGCTCAGCAACGTTATGCAGCAATAAAATTAAGTCAGCTGAGTACCTGTATGTACTGAATGACCAGGTTATCCCTTCAATGGGCATATTCCAGGACGACAATGCCAAGATTCATCGGTCTAAAATTGTGAAAGAGTGGTTCAGGGAGCATGAGGAATCATTTTCACACATGAATTGGCTACCAGAGTCCTGACATTAGCCCCATTGAAAGTCATTGGGATGTGCTGGAGAAGACTTTACGAAGTGGTTAGACTCTCCCATTGTCAATACAAGATCTCGGCCAAAAATTAATGCAACTCTGGATGGAAATAAATGTTGTGACATTGCATAAGGTTGCCGAAACAATGCCACGCCGAATGCGCACTGTAATCAAAGCTAAAGGCGGTCCAAAAAAAAAAAAGTGTGCGACTTTTTTTTTGGCCAGGCAGTGTACTTTTTTAAATTTATTTAAAGTCATTGTAATAAATTATGCATATATTTTTATTTTTATAGGCTAATTTGATTATTCACAGTTTATATGTTAATTGGATTAAAGCTACAGAAAATATGTATTTACATAATTATATGATAAAATATGCCTCAAAGAACTTTTTTTACTTTCCAGTTTGCATCAGTTCCTAGGCATGGATTCAACAAGGTGCTGGAAATATTACTTAGGGATTTTGGTCCATACTGACTCGATAGCATCACACACTTCCTGCCGATTTTTCGGCCACAAATTCATGCTGCGAACCTCCTGTTCCACCTCATCCCGAAGGTGCCTTATTGGATTGAGATCTGGGGACTGTGCAGGCAAATGGAGTATACTGAAGTCACTTGTAGAACCAGCTTGAGATGATGTGTGCTTTGTGACATGACGCATTATCCTGCTGGAAGTATCAATTTGAAAAAGGATAGACTGTGACCATCTGCATGTGGTAGCAGAAATTGAGATTCATCAGACCAGGCAACGTTTCTTTTCCGATCGTCAATCGTTCAGTTTTGGTGATTACGTGCCCAATGTAGCCTCATCTTCCTATTCTTAGCCGACAGGCATGGAACTCGGTGTGGTCTTCTGCTGCTGTAGCCCACCCACTTCAAGGTTCGATGTGTTGTACATTCAGAGATTCCCTTCTGCACACCACTGTTGTAAAATACTGTTATTTGAGCATTTGTGGCGTTTCTGTTAGCTTGAACAAGTCTGCCCATTCTTCTCTGACCTCTTTCATTGAAAGGTGTTTTCAGCCACATAACTGCCACTCACTGGATGTTTTTAGTTTATCATGTAATTATATGTAAACTCTCGAGACTGTAGTGCATGAAAATCCCTGGAGGGCGTTTCTGAGATGCTGAAACCACCACGTCTGGCACCAACAATCATACCACGGTCAAAGTTGCTTAGATCATGCATCTTGCGCATTCTAATGTTTGGTTAAAAAAATAAAAAATCTAAACCTCTTCACCATGTCTGCATGCTTTATATAGCCACATGGTTTTGCAACTCATGATACTAAATTAATGGAGTGGTCGCAACAAAAAAAAGCAATAAGTTTAACTCAATTTAACTATTTTAAATTTAACTCAATTATAAAAGATTAGAAAGAGTTTAAATTGAAGGCTAAAGACCAGCGAATATATGAATGAATCAAGTTGCCCTACTCAAATTGTCCAAGGCAATCGGTTTCCTCAAACCATTTGGGTACACCAATCTCATTTGCAGTGCAAAACTGTTTGCGACAAATACATAAAGCATTATTTCTTTACAAAAAAGGCTTTTACCTGCACAGTTAAAGTGGACTATACCTGAAATAAAACACTGGAGCACTCATTGGAAGTCTGCACGTTTACTGCAGGTTGACTGACGTTTCGACTTGCGTCTTCTTCAGAATCAACAGTAGGAACACAGAGAAAAGGGGGAGGTACTGTATATATACCCTCCCACATAGTGATCAGAATACTGGCGTGAGAGAAGAATCCCAAGGGGATTCCGAATAAATAAAGCCCCAGCGTTTGGGCTTGATGACAAAGTGTTCATACACAAATGGGAACAAATCCTGAATAACTGTTCGCTGGACCTAATGCTTCTCGCCATTTGAGAAAACAAAGGCGGAGACAGAGAAAATGAACATTGAAACAAAGGAGTTAGTTATTAACATATCTACACAACCACTGAGTGAATCTGAAATATCTGTTATAAGTAAAGGACTCTCCCACTAACTCTATCGATCCTTTCAAAGTTAAAGTGGACACTTCCAGGTTTTTTCGTCAGCTACATCTCACCTTTTTTTTTTGCCTCCAATGCAAATTTTGCTTTGACCAATAGCAATACTGTATTAAGGACTTCTAATTCTGCTGACAGTCAAAGACAGGAAACCACTTTCAAGAAAAAATATATGTTCATCCCTTACTCCAGTCTCATTCCTTCTGTCACAACTTACATATAGCAAATTGGTTGAAAATTATTTGGCAAAGGTATTTCAGAAATCTAGACGATATAAGAGTAATCTAACAAAAGATGAATGTTCAGCTTTGAAATCCTTACAATCTAATACTTATATTGTTATCAAGTCTGCAGATAAAGGGGGATCTATTGCCGTTATGATCTCTGAACAGTATGACAGAGGCATTAAGAGTCAACTATGTAATAATGTGTTCTGTTCACCTTTACGCTATGATCCTACTGAAATCATTACATCTGAGGTCGATCACACATTTGTTGACGCTTCTGTACAGATAGGATGGATTACTGAACAAGAAAAAGAGTTTCTGACTACTAAACATCCTATTTGCCCAGTGTTCTATGGCTTACCTAAAATACACAAATCATTCATAGACCATCCTCTTAGGCTTATTGTGTCTGTTAATGAAAGTCTCACTGAGCCCTTGTCTCAATATATTGATGTCTTCATCAAACAATTGGTGCCAGACTTGCCATCTTGTCTAGGATGGCACCTCTGATATACTCAATGCCATTAACAATCTTAAAGTAACCTCATATAGCATATTAGCTACCCTACATGTACAGCTTATATACACTAACATACCCCACACAGATGGTCTGCAGGCCCTCGCTCACTACCTTGAGAAGCACCCTGAAGGTATTCTTCCACCCAATTAAGTTTTACTTACTATAACAGAAATGGCCCTCAAAATGAATTATTTTTAATATGCAGGTTCCTACTATATCCAATCACACGGTACTGCCATGGGTGCAGCTTTTGCGCCCAATTACGCCAACCTCTTTATGAGTCACTGGGAAGAAAAGTTCATTAAAAACTCCATCACCAACCCATTTTTTTTTCCAAAAATATACCTGTACCGCAGATATATAGATGATATTGTGGTCATCTGGAATGGCTCTGAAGACGAATTTACTTCATTTATGCAGTATTTTAATAATACTGACAAAAACCTCGCCTTTACTGAGGAACATAGCCCCACAAATATTAACTTTCTGATTTATCAATATCTAAAAATAGCGACAATAGCTTTGAAACTGCTATTTATCGTAAGCCTTTGAGCCGCAACACATTATTGCATGCAGACAGCAGTCACCCAGAACCACTCAAACACAATATTGCAGTGGGTCAATTCCTCAGGCTGAGGCGTAATTGCAGCAGCCCTGGAGAATTTAACTCATAATCCAAAGAAATAAAAAAACGCTTCTTAGAAAGAGGCTACAGTATCTCTGCCATTGACCAGGCATTCAAAGGAGCTAAACACACTGACAGATCAATTTTACTGCCCAAGAAGACAAAAGATAAAGCCCCTGCTCGTGTCTGCTTTTCTACCGCGTATAATCCCTCTGCTGGCCAGGTTTAGAACATAATTTTCAAACACTGACATGTTCTTAAAAGTGAGCCTTCACTGAAGGACATGACTTCTAATCTCCCTTTGGTGTCTTTCAGAAGATCACGCAACATTAAAGATCGCGTTGCATACAGTTTTATGCCCCCCACCGCAGCCCCCAGTACTTGGCTGCCGGGCCCACCTGCTGGTTTCTATTGCTGCGGTCACTGCAGGCATTGTTGAAATTCTACAAATACGAAGTTCTTCTATCATCCTCTTAAAGGAACCAAATACAGAATAAAGGAATTTATTAATTGTAGCTCTACCCATATCATCTATATGCTGAAATGCCCTTGTGGATTGATGTATGTTGGTCAAACTAAACGTGCACTTAAGGTTAGAATTGCAGAACATAAAACTGCTATACGAAACAAAAATCTTAACTATGCTATGGTGCGACACTATGTTGAAGCAAATCATGGTTCGGTTTCCTCCCTTAAATTTGTAGGTATAGAAAAAGTGAAGCCGCCCTCAAGGGGAGGTGACATCATCAACACATTACTGCATGTAGGGAAGCTTTCTGGATCTACACTCTGAATGCAGCTGCTTCAGGTGGAGTAAATGGCCAACCAAGTCTCACCTGCTTCCTCTAAATTATTCTACATTTAGGTTCTGTTGAATTCAATATTTGGAACATGTAAATATCTGTAAATAATGGCATTAACTAAAATGATTAAACATACAGTGTTTCCCCCATCATTCTTGCTAGGGATTTAAGGGCTACCAAAGAAACCTTTAAATATTTTTTTCTATTCTTTTCTCTGACCTTATCCCTTTATTCAGCCTTAAGCCTGCCTGCATTGGTTAGAAGAAGGCCACCTACCAGGCTGTTAATTATATCACTATGTGGGAGGGTATATATACCTCCCCCTTTTCTCTGTGTTCCTACTGTTGACTCTGAGGAAGACGCAAGTTGGAACGTCAGTCAACCTGAGTGATCCAGTGCTTTATTTTGGGTAGTCCACTTTAAGTGCCCAGGTAAAAGCCCTTTTTGTACATATATTGTCCTTTATTTGTTGAGCACCAAATCTCTCCTGTGAAACTTGGCTGAAGTGCATTGGACTTATCTTTTGGGAGCATTATTTATTGGCTCTGTACTCTGTACTTTATTTGGCTATGTACAAACAGTACTTTTTATACATGTCTCTGACATGTGCTGCTGCTGGTCATGCCTTCTTTTAATGACCTAGTTTTTCTATGAATGTTGAGATGTGTATCCTAATTTGTGCCCATAAGAATGTAGTATCTGAATCTATGAACTTAATACCATAGCAATAAGATATGATCCCATAGCAGTATAGTGACCATCATGTGGAGAGTATCCAGTGCTAACAGATGGAATACATGCATTGGCCATTTCCCAATTTTTATACTTTTACACTTCTGTACTTCGCATACTTGAGTACTGGCACACATTTCTAGAACATATCACCTCTCAAAGTTCTGGCCTTTCCATACATTGACATGCTTTCGTTTATGAAGAGCATATTCCTGTGGTGAGAACATTTTAATGTTAATGACTTTATTGAATTAAAAAGCGCACCCAAGCCATTTACAAAGATATAATAGTGACATACGACTGTTTAACAGCATCAATCAAATTATTGCTACGTTTTCATGAAAACATCAATGAGCAACCTTTTACTCTCATTAGGAATTCATTAGTATACAAGCTCAAAAGGTCAGTTAACATCAAACTAAGGACATAATGGACAGTCAAACAAGATAGTGGTGGCAGAGAGCATAAGTTGCACCGTAAAACGCAGGAAAACAAGGTTGAGTGATGCAACTGCTCATTTAAATGGAATGTGGAATGTTGGCCAGTCCACAGTAATGCCTTATTCAGTAGTATACTTTGATCAGAGTTAACATTTGTATCTGTTAACCGATTGTATCTATGTTTAAAATGGGAACTAGCACTCACAGATCACGGCAGTAACTGCTAAAAACAAATATCTGCCCATGTAATAAAAATAAAAAATAGAAGATTTCCAGGGGCTTGAAACAAATGCTGTGGTCACAATGAAAAGTACACTGTAGAAAGCTGAAAGTAATCCTTGTTGGCTTATTAGGGCTATGCATTTTATAGTGCCTTACATATTATTCAGTGCTTCATGCAGCCATCCGTTCGCTTATATAAGATTGTTTTAGTTTAGGTGTGCATTATTATTGATGTAGGTTTGAAATTTCACCAGTTATAGGATGTAGCTCATGTACTGTGACCAGTCATGAAATAGTTCTTCTCCCTCCTCCACATCTGTCCACCACTTTTGAATATTATCATCATGAAACTGTAATAACACGGACAGTGTAGGGGGTGGACGTTGTGTCAAAACATGTTTCAAACTTAATTGCCCCATTTATTAATCCTAAAGGGAACATTTGAAGAAATTGCTTCGTTTTAATCTATGAAAAAAATTATTCCCCTATGACAACAGCTAATAAGTACTATGAGTGTACTCGTGTAATTAAAACTTTTTAAAAGTTTTAACGACTGGTATGTTCTTTTTTGTTAAACATGCTTCAATGCAGTTGACAAATTACTGAACTGCCATAGATTTACTTGAAATAATCAGAACGTCTATTTACCAGGAAAACAATTGTTTTACAGCTAAGGTGGCTTTAGAAAACTTGGACTACATTTCTATATGTTAAACGGTCTTTCTAGGGAAGTTTTTAAAAGCCAATCAAAGAAATCTACCACAATTACTACAATGCTATTGTCTCATAATTATACTACAATGCTACTGTCTCATAATTATAATTTTTATTACATTTTACACATATAGCAGATGCTCTTATCCAGAGTGTCTTCCGCAGCTTACATACAATCAGTTTGATATTTAGTGAAGCAATTTAGGTTGCATACCTTGCTCAAGGGTACAATGGCAGTGCCCCATATTGGAAGAAAACCTGCAATCTCAAAGTTACAAGCCCATTACTAATCAATATGCTACACTTCCACCAAATGCATTGCCAGGTTTAATGAGTGGTTTGTGTGCTGCAACCTTCTTCTTCTGGCGTATGTCTTTAGACTACACATTCTCACTCCCAACTCGTCAACATATGGATGCTTGGTCAGGTCCCCTTGTCGTCACTTTTCAACGCACTGGGTACCCCTATAGCATAATTTTTCTATGTGCAGAGTAGTCCGATAGACTTTCATGGAAGGTTGATGCTAGATTGGATAGACCGGAGGGACCTGGGCGGGACCCTGGGACACTATCTTAACAGTTCGGGCATGAGCCCGAGTTACGTGAACTCCTATAATGTTATGTTTAGGGGTTGGGAAAAGGTTGATGCTAGATTAACAACCAATCACAGCAGAGCGTCCCTCCCAGGGTCCCGCCCAGGTCCCTCCGGGCTATCCAATCTAGCATCAACCTTCCATGAAAGTCTATCGGACCACCCTGCACATAGAAAATTACGCTATAGGGGTACCCAGTGCTTTGAAAAGTGACGACAAGGGGTCCTGACCAAGCGTCCATATGTTGACGAGTTGGGAGTGAGAACATGTTCCTTTAGACCTGCAGCTCCGTTGAGGCGAGCCAGGCCAACGGTGTCCTCGTCCAGGTCAATCAAACCACATTCGCCATCCATTATGAAGCTCACCATGTGCTTGTCCGGGATGGTTTCAAGAAGCTTCACGTGTAGTCCACGTAGCCAGACAGTGTCGTACGCAGCTGTGAGGTCCAAGGAAGATGGCGCCAGCCTTTTCACCTGCCTGGAAGCTGTCCTCTATGTCTTGACACAGGAGGGTCACCTGGTCCGCCGTTGACCTGCCGCTTCGAAATCCAGCCTGTTCTTTGGGCGGCTGGGGGTCGGATCACTAGGGTTGAGACGCGCATGGAGGAGACATTCCAGGAGCTTGTATGGAACACACAGCAGCGAGATGGGCCGGTATCTCTTGGGGTCATCGCTAGGCTCATTTGGCTTCGGCAAGGCGATGACCTTGGTGCGGCGCCAGATCTTTGGCAGCTTTGAGCAGCGGAGACACGCGGAGAGGAAGGAGCCCAGCCAGTCGGTTGCCTTCTTGCCTTGATGTTTTATGTATTCCGGGTGGATGCCGTCGACGCCTTGTGCCTTACCGGTCTTCAGCCGTTGGATGGCCAGCTCGATTTGTTGTGTTGTGAAATCATTGGATAGGTTGGAGTTGCAGCCCAGGGGCCCTGTGCAGCTCGCTATTCTATCCTCATCTGTAATTCTTCAAAGACCATCCTTACCTGCTCACAGCCCTAGATTGAAATTTGCAGCCTTGCACCTTGAATTACAATTTGCCAGACACTTGACGCCAAAGCGTCTTACAAGGGTAAGGTGCATTTCAAATGGTAAGAAAACCCTAAGTATACAAAGTATGCACAGTGATCTATAAGGTGACACACAGACCTCTGTGTGGTGCACACGGTGAGGCATACTGACAGGTCTGAGATTTTGATTGAATCATCCTCTGAGTGAAGGTCTTACTCAGGGTTCACTGTACTTGCAGAAAGGATGTTAGATCATAACTGACAGCATTGATTTTCCCAAACAGATGAGCTTTTTATGTTTAGCATCAGGGGATGCAATCATTGTAGCCCAGCTGGATGTCACTGTGCACATCATTCATGAAAATCTATTGGGAAAAGGCGTGCCAGTAAAGGGCCGTTTCAATGGTAATTAAAGTTCACACCAGCGAATCATGTCAGCTATTCTGTCTTTTTTTTTTTTAACTCTCCAACGCTATTATGCAAACAAATGTCCATGATATGGTTAAGTGTTGTGTTATGCATCAAGGTATCATTTTTAAATGATTACAGTGTTCACCATCTGGATCACAAGGACTGAAATGGCACAGCTTTATTGTTTTCGATTTCAGGCTGACCCGGTCAGAGACAAGCTGTGGATGTTCTGGAGGTTGAACTGAATGAGAGGATCTATGAAAAAAAAAGTTTAACAACGCTTTCTCCACTGTTAGGCATTAACCACTGGACATATACTGTGTCTAAATTATGGGTCTCTAAATGAGTGCTTAAGTGACTGAAACGAAAGGAAGGGAATAGGAACTATACTAAAAGCTTAACCTTTAAGACTATTTGGACCGCTGGGTGAAAGGACCAGTGTTTAAACCAATGATGTGGCAGCAGTGGCACCATTAAATGCCTTCACATGTATTTCTGCATATAAAATAGTATAATGTTCTCGTGGCTGTATTACACAGAGTAGTTTGAAATACACTTTAATATACCGTTGAAAATGAGATATTTAAGACAAAAATACACATTTTAATTACATTTTAATAATTTGGGATTTGTAAGTGCAATTATCTTTTCTAAACATTTCATAAATTAATTAATTTTATATATTTAATAAAGATTACAATTCAATTAAAATAGTTTCTGCTATAAGTAGCTCAAAAGAACTCTTTTAATTTTAGATGGAATGGTCAACAATCTTCCTACACATAATTTCTGGTGTTTTAGTGTACATATTAAAATCCAGAGATCTTATTAGCCACATAAGCTATCCATTGCAATTGAAGTAAAGTAGAGTTAGCAGGACCAACTTTTACTTTCCTTTTCCCTCCAATTTGTACAAAAATTATTATGCAGGTCCAACAGTATTTCCCTGTTGGAAATAATCTTTAATTTACTTCAGTAACAGATCTAGTATGAAGGTGAACATTTATCAGAAGGTAAGGTGACATAATGGTGAAATTTGCTTTAAAAGTTCAGAACAGTCCTGACTGTCCTCATACACTTATACCAAAATTATAGAACGTGACTCTCATCTTTATTTCCATAACTGTGCTAGCATGAAGGATGACCACATAATTAATCACAGCCTATTTGTGGATCATCTTTCAGCAATCCCCGTTAAGTGTCCTCCAGGAAAATGATATGCATAGTCTGTTATGGAAATCATTTGGCAAGGCCTTTTTAATACTGATCAACAACTGTTATACGGGGTCAGCAGACCACATTGAAATTCAAGTCCATGGCTCCTGACAGCCCCTGTATATGTGTTTAGCTTCTGTTGTAATACCTGGCAGTGTTGTGTGCAACCCTCTATGTTATCTAATTCTGGGCCTAAGGGATAGGCATGGATCTCTGTGCCTCTCACACAAGCCAAAAATGACGGAGACACACTTTTCCCTCTTGTACCAAGGATCCTATGTAATTCAACAGATATCTTGATATCTTTGATGCTGATAAGATATAGTGCTTTGATCTTTATTCTGATCCTTCACAAAATAATTTGCTCTTACATACATACAGATTAGCGTTTAGAATTTTCAAAGGAAGCATTAGCCATAATTGCGTTTACTTTAGTAGTACTGCAGTACTTCTTAAAAGGTATTGTGACAATTTGAGTGCACCTGAGACCTCTCCTTCTAAATAAGAAAATTATGTGTTATATCAGGCTACCCTGATCCTGGAATGGCAGAGATGTTCCTGATTTTTGTGCCTTCCAAGCCTAAAACAACATGATTGTATTAATTATTAATGCAGGTTACCATGTGCTGGAGGTGCTCAGCAGTTAACCATTCAGACTGAACACACATGATCTTTACTAAATTATGCTTAATGGCATATAAAACTCTTGCAAACAAGCTTGGATGGAACAAAAACCAGAAACATTTACCGGCACTCCGGAACCAAGGTTGCCAACAACAAGAGTTAGCTTGTATCAGATGCATTAAAACATGATAAGACTTTTTTTGTATGTAATGCATCATGTGGTGATCCATTCCAGTGCTGACTGCGGCCAGCAACCTCGACGGGCGGGTAATAATTAGCCTTAGCATTGCCCAGTCAGCAGGATTAGCCATATCGTTGTGCAAGAGTGACTCCCAAGGTCGATCAGGCACCTGCAGCCTCCCTGTGCCAGTTGTGCATGAAGTGATTGTCTATA
Organism: Synaphobranchus kaupii; assembly: GCA_029718625.1. Classification (NCBI taxonomy): domain Eukaryota; kingdom Metazoa; phylum Chordata; class Actinopteri; order Anguilliformes; family Synaphobranchidae; genus Synaphobranchus; species Synaphobranchus kaupii. The sequence goes on along the minus strand of CM056390.1, from coordinate 15,093,188 downwards.
CAGCTCAGCATAATTTCAAATGACATGTATTGGAGGATGTTGCAGTGGTGAGATGTGGTTATGAATACACCTGTACAATCCAAATTGAGAGAAAAGAAGAAAACCAGAAAACATTGGTATTTTTAAATCTTGTATGTATTTTAATGTGCACACCCGTGTTACTGTTGCTATACTCGAATATAAATCAACCTGGGAGAAAATAATTTGCCTTTTCCCAATATATGTTAATAATTACATAAAATATTATTATAATACGATTATAAACTTAAACTAGCAATTAGTACATTTCATTTACACTTCAGGTAGAAACAGTATGTGCTGTCCTCCGCAGCACTTTCTTCAATTATTAATCAAGACTGTGGTTAAAGCAGATTAAATTTTTGGTCTGCTGAAACAAACATTATTTCTGCTGCCATGTTTAAGAACAGTCATATATTTCATGTGATCTTGTTTCCCTACATATTTTACATGAGGCCGTGAAATATTGGCTAGACTATATAAGAGGATGACCAGATATCTAACTAAAATGCTCATTTATTATGGCGAAAAGAAAAGGAGAAATAAACAATTGTATATATCATTAATAGTTTGGATATTATGAGAATATTTCTGTTATATTATATGTTTTCACTGCAGGGAAAATTATTCTCAGGAAAGATTCTTTTGGAATTTCATCACTCCATCCCCTATGCATATAATCAGGTTCCACTGTATTTGTATCCTGCCCTTTACATAGAGAAGTTAGTTTAGGAATGGAAACACCCTCCAGCTACCAAAGAGGGACATTATATCCCATTACTGTGCTACAACTTTATTTTTTAATCAGGTCATCATTATATCATCAGGTTATCTTGGGAATGTATCTTACTAACGCTTATTTCCATAGTGTGTCGTAGTAGTTGTATAATATTTCGTGAAAACAGAATGGAAGAAAATGTACAAATTTTATTTAAAATAACAACATACGTGCCACTGAAATCTTTGGAGATTCAGTCCATTTCTACCATATGATTGGTTATCCAAGGGAGCAGTCAGCATTCACCTCGTTCTTTATTAAAGCTTTTCCCCTCATAAGCTCGGGTGGAATATTCTTCAGGGTCTTTCATAGTGCAGCACAAAGAACATTTAAAGGTTTCCATAACAACATGTGTACACAGTAAGATGTCCAGTGTTATTTCAACTCTTACAGAGTACATATGGTCCCTGTTGGAATCATATGCACTATGTTAGAGTTGAATTAACACTGGACATCTTACTGTGTAGCATAAACTACAGGCTATTTACTTGATGTCCACCCCTGTTTGTTGAATACTATGGCCTTGATAGGGCCTCAAAGGCACTGTTAGATAGATTCAATTTCCCTTGCATAAATGCCATCATTAGTGTATGTATGTATACATAAACATGCATGTATGTGTATGAAAGTATGAAAAAAGCTTTACGTCAAGTCTGTTTTTGTCTGTTCCCTCTGGTTGTTGAGTCCATGTTCTGTCCGTATCAGTCTATGTGTGTTACTTCTCGTTGTTTAGTCCATGTCTTGCCTATGTGTGTCTGCCCTGGTTGTTTCTTTTGCATCCCTCCCTCAGATATTGCATCACACTGTTTTTATTCTCTTTCAAAATTTCAATTGTTATTAAAAATAAAGTTTATCTCCGAAGAGGGAGGGGGGTGGTGGTTGTGGCAGGAAGAGAAAAAAGCAAAAAAAAAATCAATACTTACAAGTGGATATCAAGAACATGCATACGTATTTGCAAGGTAGTGAACCATGTATGCATTGTTCATTGAAGCTGAAGACAAATTGCATCTTCCAGGTAGACAATAAAATCATTCTATAGGCTCTGGGGGAAAAAATGTACAGTGCATGGATTAAATCCACACCAACTACCGTTACCAATCCCAGGTGAAAAAAGATGATACTTGAAATATACTTTTTCGTAGTTTTTGTACTAATTATTATTATGTACTTTGTGCTAAATTGGCAGCACTTTAAGTTTACTAAGTGCACTAAAGTTTGTCAAAAGTAGAACTTAAGTCGTACTTAAGTGTACTTCAAGTGCAGTGTGTTAAAACGGGACTATTTTTTGTATACCTAAGTGAACTATGCCTGTACGTTAAAATGGGACTATTTTTACTGTACTTAAGTATATTTAAGTGCACTAACAAAAAGTATGATTTGTTGCAGTACAATTTCATTATGTCACCAGTGTGTTTGAAACAAACTTTAAAAGTATTACGGTTTGTTTAAGACTATACTTGATGTACACTTTTTAAAAGTACATTTTAAACATACTCCAAATTAAATACAAAAAAGGAAAGGTATACTTGTAATAACCTATATATACTTAAATTATATTTTTATTAGACTAAAGTATATTACTTTTTCACCTGGGATGTGTCCAGTATTTCCAAAGAGGTTATTCCAGTTCATGTAATGAAGAAAATATTTCAGCAATCGACCTGTTGGCATTGAAGTTTTTTTCATGGATATTTAAGAATATCCTGAATCAATCTCCCGAGCAGAAGAGGTACGTTGCAGGATAAAGTAAGATATACAGGTGGTTACTTTATTACTCGTCCATATCAGATGCTTAAGCATGTTGTTTTTTCTGCTAATCTGTGACAATAGAGCTCATAGTAAGGAAAAGTTTAAAGATTTTCACACAGATAATTGCTAAGATAATTTGATCTTTGGTATATGCATCGCCGAAATAGTTTTTGCCATTTCAGCCTGGTCTCACTCCCAAGTCGTCACATAGCGACACTTGGGCAGCTCCTACGGCGTCATCCTTTAGACCAGGGATCTCAAACTCAAATCCTGGAGGGCCGCTGTGTCTGCTGGTTTTCGATGTGTTCCTGCACTTAAGTGTTTAATTTAAGTCATTGATTGGCTAAAGAGTCTGCACACCTTGTTTCCAAGGCCTAAATTGGCTGCTGATTGAAAGGAAATCACAAAAACCAGCAGACACAGTGGCCCCCCAGGACTGGAGTTTGAGATCCCTGCTTTAGACGCAGAAGGAGGCCTTTTGCGTCATTATTTTACGCACTCGTCGCAAATTTACGAATCCTACTATGGCGAAGGCTTTGCTCATGATAACCGACTGCGAGCATACCCGCTCAGTCTTCGCCGTGTGCGCGTAGATTTTTCTGAGTTTGTGATTCCCGTACCCCCCCCCCTCGGGCTCATGCCCGAACTGTTAAGATAGTGGGTGAGCCCGACCACAAGAGTTCACGTAACTCTCTACCAGATGAAGAAAAAAAAAAGCATAAAAAAGCATAATATTGAAGTGCCACAACCAAAGACAAATTATGTGGCCACAACCGTCAATATACGACGCAAAAGGCTGCGTCAATATATGACGCAAAAGGCTACCTTTGGCATCACATAGCGACGCTTGGGCAGAAGCGTCGCTATGTGACGAGTCCGCGTGAGACCACGTTGGCCATTTTCAGAATGACCAAGTTTATTGAAAATAAGAGCTTAAATAGTGCTATTAAACCCAGTACCACTTTCTATCATTCTGCATACCTCTTTTAAAGTGAAAGGGGTCTGAAAATTATTCAACAGATATTTTATTTTACAAAATGACCATTAGAAGTGCATTAGTTATCCCTCATATAGAAAATATAGAACCTTTTTTAGTTTTTATCTCTTTATTTTGTGTGGGTAATTCTGGTGCCACTTTCCCATATACATTTTAAACTTCACAAATTTTCACTTACCTCTAAAATGAGATGTTCCATCACAGATTTTTAATATTTAGGGATACAAGGTTAGTCAATTTGGAGACACACAAAATGTGACACAGAAAGTGTCACAATAATTTTCTATTACAATAATGTTGTGCCAGTTTAAACTTTTGGGAGTCAACATAAAATGCGTGATAAAATGTGAACATAATATGAGTTTTAATTAAATGCAAAAGTTATGTCCAGAGAAAGCATTGATTATATAAGACAATCAGCACAAATGAAGGGCTGGTGATTGAGTTGCTTCATGTATCTTTGTAAAAACAGTCACATTCATCAATGTGCTGCTGAATTGATTCTCTTGAAGTGCACTGTCAAGTCTGCCTTCATGGATCCTCAGTAGAGTAGTGATTAAGACATAGACAGCAGCACCTTTATGATTGATTATATAGGAAATCTATTGCATTGGTCTGTTACTCCAAAATAAAAATGTTTTTTCTTTATTTGTTTTTCTTTCTTATTTATATTGCCTTTCCAATCTGTCTTTGTTAGTTCCATATTTTTGTGACTCACCATAAATATAATTTAATTTAAATTGTGATAAGTGAGTAAGCATATTTATTTGAAATTGCACTTTTTACAAAGCACTATTACTATTGTCACTTTTTTACTATTTAGCTACAGCTAAACCCATCAGATTGTCATGTTGAAGAAAAAACATGATGTAGAATAAATGCTGCATTTTAAATCAATCATTGTTCTCAGGCTATTTTTCTTTTCCAGTCCAACAAACAGGGACTTAACCATGGTAACGAGTGAAAGAGAGGTAACCTTTTTCACACCCTTCAATTAATTGTAGATTGTTGAATTGAACATTGATTTATCTTTTATGAAACATAAATATATAGTGAATATATAAATATTTATAACTAAATCATAAAACACCATACCATGGAGGATTAGGCTATACAAACTGTAGCATGTTTTTGTACAGGTATTTACCATAGGTGTAGTATCCATAGTAACAAAAGATTCAAACATGCAACTGGAAAAATTACTTCTCTTTCAGCTTGTAGAATAATGGAGAAAAATACATGGCACCTTTAGTAAAGCATGTAATGCATGAGTCACATACAAATAGACAGTAGTACATGCAACTGAACTGAGTAGCTAGCCACAGTACCCAAACCGAAATTGCTATCTAGCTTCAATATTAGATACAGATTATTATCATCAGTACTATTGTAGCGGCATGAGCTATGAAATATAATTATGTTCTGAATTATCTTCCTCAGAGGTCTGAGCACATATTATGAGGTACCACTTAATTACTAATATGTCGGAAAAGTAATAACTAGCTGACAAATCATACCCAGTTACTAATAATCATTAATGTGTTCTTGTCTTACGATACTGAAAAAAACATGCTGTATAAACATGAAATGCATACTAAGACCACTACTCTTGGCTAAAAAAAATACAAGAGTAATAGATGATCCAGGTTAAATTAGTTGGAATATTTTGAATGATTTTTAATGCTCAAAGGGTGGTTTAATAAGTACACTATATTGCCCCTGGAGGGCTCTATTAGTATAATATTCACCTGAACAAAATGCAAGGCCAAACTCACAAGCACATACATCTTCCGTCCATTATACACAAGCAATGACCATGAAACTTTGACATTAAAAACAAAATCCTTACACATGCGCTTCCGGCCTGAAGTTGATGAGCATTTCATATGGAACAGCCTCAGGCTTTCCCCAGGGGAATGTGTGGGAATGTCTCTTCCATGGCCGATAAATATCTTGCGTGGAAAGTATTAGGGAGCTGTGCAAGGTCATGGACCTGTATTCTGTTCAATCTGTACAGAACACACACAGAATGCTATGTACAAAGCTCTCTTCCTTATATTGTGTGTGTGTGTGTGTGTGTGTGTGTGTGTGTGTGTGTGTGTGTGTGTGTGTGTGTGTGTGTGTGTGTGTGTGTGTGCGTGTGTGTGCGTGTGCGTGTGTGTGCGTGTGTGCGTGTATGTGAAAGATAGAGATAGTATAATTTCTCAGTTATATCAGGTGTTCCATTTATAATGCTTAATTTGCACATTCATAATTTAGTGTAATTCTTGTGAAATTATATAATTGTCTCATCTGTGTTATAATATCATGGCTTCAAATAAAATGTGTTCATACTTAAAATGTCATGACGGATATTGTTTCCCCTGAGCTTCTGCTTGGTAAGATTGCCAGTTGTGGAGACTAGGGTATTCTGTGCTTTTTGTTCTGCAGGTGAAACTTGAAAAAACGAATTTTATCTTCAGGATTACTTTGGCTATTCTTAAACGTATGCCTGGGCTTACTTTACAACATTCGGCACAATCTCTTGCTGCAGCTTTGCAGTTACCAAAAGCATATTTAAGGGAGGGCTGGGAGAGGACCAAGGAGGGCTGGTGCTCCTCTTCAGCTGTTTTCAGAGGTTCCTGGAAGGCCTTAAGCCAGGGGTGGGCAACTCCAGTCCTGGAGGGCCGTATCTGTTTCTGGATTTCAGACTAACTTCTGCTCTTAATTATTTCATTAGCCCACTCATTTATGTTAGCTGATATTTTAGTTACATTCTGCAATATGAACAGCAGCTGATGAATGTTCTTGTGCCTGTATGCATTTTAGTGTTCTATTGTGGTCTAATCTGCGAGTGATGATCTGTGTTGTTGTGTATGACTAATTCGTTGATTGAGGCAGAGTAAGTGGTGGCAGCAAAGACCTGCATACACACCGGCCCTCCAGGACTGGAGTTGCCCAGCCATGCCTTAAGCCCGACAGACAGCAGTGCAAACCTCACCTAAAGTCTTGCTGAGGTTGATTGATAACCCGCCCCTCTGCTGCTCATTGCTTTCATCACCCCTGTACTTAAAGGTACAGCTTGCTGTTCCGTACAGAAGGGGAGGCATAGGGGGTGAAACCGTTAAAACCATCGAGTCAGCTTTAACCATAGCTTCCAAGTCAATCTGAACGAGAGTAAATGGCAAATCATCGTCCTGCACAGGTACTCTACCCAACAACTTGTCACAATACACTAAGTAATGCCTTCAGTACCCAGTGTATTACACAATTCTATTCTTCCAGATTTCTCTAGTAAGTCAATCACAAATAACACAAGAATGAATAAAAATTAATTTTAGTAATATTGAGTCTATACTCATTTCAGCAAAAATATTTTACAAATACAAAAATTCGAATAATAATTATGAACATGGGTTTTGGTAAATCACTCCCATATAATGTAATATTTTGGTAAATCACTCCCATATAATTTATGTAACACTGTAATGCTAAAGAAATATATTTCCTTAATTCTTCGGTTGAATCGCTTGTGTTAGGTTTGGAAAATATAGTATAGACTGTGTGCGTACATGAGAGCTTACAATGGAGGAGTCAGGAGCTATAGGAATTGCACTATATTAAGTTCACTATGCAAGATGCCTGGGTGTTTGGTGTTGTCAGCTAATCGTGTCTCTTTTCTGAAAGCTATGTTGTTGCAAGGTTTCCAGGTTCCTGATTTGATAATACAGAAACACAATAAAAATGGTGCCCTTAAGTCACAATAAAATATCACTCCTCCAGTTACTCTAGGGTGACTTTGTTGCTAGTCTGAAGAGAATGATAATGTCTGTGTGTGTGGGTTTGTATCCATCCATCCTATGTGGCTGAGGGGAAACCTCTTAAATCACATAACCAACTTAGATTTTTAACTGGTGGCCATTCATCTCTTCACCTGCTCACAAACCACCCTTATGGAAATGTAATATACTGCAGTATATTTAAAATATATTGTGACGATAATTGTAATATATTTACAATATACTGCAGTATATTACATTTTCATAAGGGCATACAGTCACACACACGCACAAACACACTCACTCTCTCACACACACTCAGGCACACACGCGCACACACACAAGCACACAGGCACACACACGCACACACACACACACGCACACACACGCGCGCACACACGCGCACACACACAAGCACACATGCACGTAAACACAGGCACACACACGCACACACACACACACACACACGCGCGCACACACGCACAAACACCAGATGAAACATCCACCTCGTTATTTTCCAAAGCTTCACCTCCAGGACCAGATCTGAAGAATTTTTTCATCTCCATTATAAACATAACCTACAGGGGATATTAGATATAGAGCCAACCCTGTTCCCTTTGAATGTATATGAAACATCTAGTGGCATGAAAACATCTGTGAGAACACACAGGGACTGGCCAGTGACATCTGTCCCTGTTTTTTTAACCGTGCTTTTGAAATTGCAGAGAGCACAGACGAGCGCTGCTCTGAGGCGCATACCGCCAGCCACGGCTTGTTCTGACCCTGCAGCCCAAAGCTGAGCAGCACATTCATTATGCTGGAGGAGTGTAGTCCATGCACAGCTTGTGCGGTAGGGGTCTTCAGAGAGGCCACTATTTGTATTTGTATCAGTATTTGTTCAGACTGCAAAATTATTTGCATTTGCATTTGAAGACCCTGGTTCTAAAAGTACTGAAGTCACAAAATGTCTATTTTGAGAAAATAAAATCCGAAAATATCATTGATCCATAAAATCAGCCATTAAAAGTTTTGCTGTTTTTATGCATTGCTTAGGCACCTTTATTGTTAACAATATTTATAGTGTGAACTTAGCTAAAGAAATACAACATGTTTCTATGCTCAACTTGAATTGTCTAAAAATGTGACTTCAGTACTTTTAGCACCAGGGTCTTCATTTGTATTCGGGAAAAAACCGGAAGTGGGCGTGGTTTGAACTGGTTTGAAGTGGATATACTCAAGTGACTACGTCACACTGGTTTCAGAAGTAAATTCCCCATTCATTTAGAGCGTTGACATTAACTAAAACTTACTTTTAAACCATAGTGATTATGTTATTCTAGTGATTATGTCTTACCGTCAATTTCCTGTTCAACATAATGCCCGTTCGCAAACTATGTCATTTTTCTGGACCAGTTTGGATAAGATCAGTTTCGAGTATATTTTACATTTTATATATATATATAACAAAAATATATACTTGCACAGCATAGTACACATTTTCTACACTCTACTTTCACCCTCTCTAGAGTCAAATCACACATAGAATTACCAATGGAACACACTGCAATAAATGTTTCTGAAGAAGTTAAAATCACAGATTTATTAAAAAAAATACACATTACAAATTCGAGCCACTTAACCTAATTTTTTTCAACATTCAGCATGTAGGATGATGTTAAAACCTTAAGTAATTTGTTGCATCTAATATAATTTTCAGCAAGGAAGATAGGGAGCGGAGCGCAGGAGCAGTGTTACACAGGTGGGTGAGACGTGTCTCCCAGCCAGGTCTCACCAACACACACACAGACACACACACACACACACACACACACACATACATACAGTACATACAGTATATATGGCTGACAGCCCCAATGGGAGGCACATAATTGGGACACAGCATCACCCTCAGTCGTAGGACATCCTTGCCTCACTGCCAATCAGCAGCCGCCTCTAGTCCAGCAGGAATCCACATTCTGCCTTCACCACTTACACAGGAAGTGTCCTCCTCCAGACGTCCTCAATGTGTGTGAGCTAAAGTGGCGCACTGCAGACTGACAATATGCAGCGGCTTGACATTGCATGTTTCAGAGGAGGGTAGAGCGTATGCTCGTCTCTGCCCTCCCAAGCTGACAGAGAAGATAGTGGGAAATACAAACATAGAGCACAAATACACACAAATTGGCCATTCCAAATTGGTAAGAAATACAGTGTGCATTTTTTTTTTAATTATAATCTGTGGTCTTAAAGCCAAGGCTAGACACAGAGGGGGAAAAAAGTGTTTTAAATACATAAATGGAAAAGCAGTTTTTGTGACATGTATTTTTAGCACCAGCGTAATGCACCCAAATGTATTCACACTTCAGCTACTGCCGATGCCAGAGATATATTTCCTGCAGCAAAAAAGGGTTATGTGTGTGACTGCGTGCGTGCGTGCGTGCGTGCGTGCGTGTGTGTGTGCATGCATGCCCATGGGGGGGGGGGGGGGGGTATCATCTATCTCCATCCAGACAGCTATCAAGAACAGGCTGCCACTCCCTCTCTTTTTTTCTCAGTTGATTTTTCAGTGTTGCCTTCAGTCTTAATGACTCTCTCTGATTAATTACCCGGCAGTGTGGTTCCATCATTATGCACAGCGCTTTGAAGTGAGGCATATTGTGCTTTTAACTGGTCTTGTTAAATGCAAATTCTGCTCTCTCTGGCCAACTGAGAGATAATCAATTGGATTCTCCAGGGGGACACTAAAACTACCTGCCACCTTTGCCACATGGAGTATGCGTGAGGACAACTTCGACATAGAGCTACAGCTGCTTCTTATGCACTAATTAATAACTTTTGATTAATTGGGAGAAGCAAGCTTATGATCCATGCATGCTGGGCCATGTGAATAGCTAATTGTACCTTTTCTTGAGTTTAAAAAATGGCAGAGGGGACATTGCCATGCACCCATTGAAGTTAACAGCGCATTCAATTCTAAGGCAAGGTCGTCAGACCCCAAAGGCAGGCTAGTAGCTGCCACCCATGGCTGTCTGAAGTCACGTGATACAACCTGGATAGTATCAGTACACGCTCGAGTGGAGCGTCATCCCCATCTGCAAACATCATCACAGCGCTTCCTCCAAGGGGTTACAAACTAATTGAATCATTGGGAGCAATCTCTGAAGATCTGGTCAGAGTTCCTCTAATGAAGTGGAGCTCATTCTCTAGGAGTGCTAACCCTGTGGATTCCCAGCACAGGCTGATGAGCCTCTCCTGGGGGATAAGGGATAAGGGTCACGCCGTAATTGAAACAAGGTTCTTTTAACAGTTCTGATTCCCTATAAATACATCTAATGCATACAGGACTTCATTAATCTTTTCTACTGTTTTACAAGACAGAATTTCTTGTAGATAACTACTCCATTCCGGTTCAAAATGCCCCCTGCGGAGTTTCATACATCGTATAATGTGAACTGCTAAACGAGACGCCGCATTAAATATGTGTGTACAGATTTTAGTGGGGATACGCAATATGACCCAGTGAACAACAGTCGTCCATGGGCGGCTAAATTGTGTTAGAAACGCGATTCCAACAGAATTTAGCCGTCCATGGATGATTGTTGTTCACTGGGGATATTGGTGAATAAGCAAAAATAGATCACTAACTGTCTGTTGGCCTTCATAGGAAATGTATTACATTTAGACAGCTGAGCAGGTCTTACCTGGAATACTATGCTAGCTCTTTGACATCTTTATAAAAAATGTTATAATAAATATTTTGTCCCTTCAGTTTCTAGAAAATATTTCCTTTTAAAGTAATTTAAGCCTGACATTTATTGTGAATACATACACAGTATTGAGTCAACGACTATCATACTTGTAGCAACTGACATTTATACAGGTAAATTGGCATATGACATCATCTTCACTAGGCTTTATTAAATTTTTACTGGTCTGTTACAGAGGTACATTTTGTGTGTGAATTGTGTCCTCACAAGTCTAAATACCTTTCTCAATCATACAAAAATTGCTAATTGCTAAATGCTCAGCTTAAAGACTTCTCATTATTGTCTTTGTCCCTCTGAATTTCCTAATTTTGAGAGAAAAAAATGTTTGGTTCTGACTTTGACCTTTACTGGGAAATGTGAGTTTCTCCTCAAATATAGTTAGCTATTTTACATAAGTGTTTTTTTTTGCTTGTTTTGTGCATCTGTTCTGACAGAGTAAATTATTGTTTTTAATATTATATGTTAAAGAACTACACACAGTTATATAAATGGTGCAGGTAAATAAATAATTTCATTTCTAAAGGTCCAATTTTCTAAGTGACTTTTAGGGCTCTATTTTCAAACCAGCGCAAGGGGACGGTATAGTCAAACGCAAGCTTGTTGACAGCATCAACGTCTTAAAACTGGCGCTATGGCGTTTCTCAGCAATACCGCTAGGATCAACAAATTCTCAACATAACATCCTTTCGGTTTCGCTGCAGTGGGATGGGTGGCGCTGTCTGGGGCGTGTTCTAAAATACTTTCGGCTCAGTGACAATTTGAACCAACGAAAACCCATTGCGTTATGATCTGCTGGAACCACCTCTTAGCGGCAACGCAATAGACTCTGGCAATTTGGTAACTTATTAGTCATGTAGTTCTATGTAGTGTCTATAGGTGATGCCAACATTACACTTCCATTTAATGAACAAATAGCCTATAATTATTATTAATTAATTAATTTTAATTTAAACTACTAGAATAAAACAGGACAGCTTACAAGAAACTTGCGATCATGTAGGCCAATAGCCTATAATATATAAATTACACATTGACACAGTTGAATCATAAGCCTACCATTTGAATCATAATTATGCCTACATCACCTAATGTAGGCTAATTAATGCATTCGCCACCTCCTCCCGTGCCTTCCGAACTTCTGGGAGACGAGGTGGTGTGGATTGTGATCCATAAATTACTACAGTCCTAGCCTGTACTTCTGTTGCAAGAATGTTTGATTCCTGTGCGGAAAATCGCTCTTGTCGTTGACGGTCCAGTGCGTTTGGGTTGCTCATTATGAAATTGCATGGAGCGATTGCGTTCCAACTGGCTTTTTTTAAAGCATGAGAACAACAATTTGATTGGCTACCATAGAGACACACCTTGGACATTTAAACCCAGCCTTTTAGCAATACCGCCATAAGGTGCGCCAAGATTGCCGTCATGAAATTACCAAATGTCTCGCCGACACGCCCTCAGAGCGATACCGCCCAGCGGTTACTCTTGCGTTCACCATTGCGTTTGGTTTATTAAAATAGAGCCCTTAAACTGGCAAAACATGTAATAGTTTTTTTTGTTTTTTGTTTTTTTTATCTCTATGCATACTACTGTGTTCTGTGTTTTAACAGACTCCCACAGGGACACACAATAATCTGCTACTTACCCCAGTTCCATCTCTAAAAAAGCTTTGAACAGCATACTTGCTTCCACTTTGAGCACTCAACATTCAAACCCCATTCACATCAAGACTGAGGTAAATTCAGCTTTATTTTAAAAATTGCCACAACTTTAGGCTTAAATTGAGTCATTTATCTAAATCTGGGCAAACACAGCTGTCCAATCAATATATATGTTGGAGTGTTTCTGGTTGGTTTAAGCCTCTAAGATAAAAATAAAGCTATACATTTTTTCATAATTTACAATGACTTCTAGATTTAAAAAATAAAACACATCTTGGGTCAATGTTAACAGAAGTCCTGTGATACTATAAAGCATTCATTCATAGAGTATGTGTCAAGGCGGTTAGATGCAAGTCAGTTTGTAATAAGCTGATTCATATATGCTGAACTTTGAACTTTTGCCCATCACCCTGTCTTCCCTAATACTGTTGGATAATAGATAAAACCAATAGTAAAAAAATAAACTAGATAGTTATTGGGAATGGGACATATGCCATTATTGTAGCTATTTATGATATACAATAAGCTAAACTCTTTATTATTGTTAGTTGTTATGAGAGAGTCATTGTGGTCAGTGTCTGACATGTAAACAGTGTTCAGTGTTCATGCCACAAGTGAGTTGATATACCCTAGACCAAGATGTGCTAAACTTGCACCTATAGAAGCTCACTTTGAAATAGAGCTGTGGCAAAATTAATTACAATATTTCCATGATTATTCTGCTCATGTTCCTGCAGACTGTACCTGTTTACCCAAGCATAACTCTGAAGCCACGTAAGAAACAGCATTCAAAGTCAGTTTCACCTGCTGTGTGTGTTCAATTGATCTTATTTCAAAGTACTTTATTCTGTATTTTGAAAAGAATCAATTGGATATGGCCAAAGACAGCTAAGAATTGTTTACCATAGCACTGTCTGTACACTTACAATGTCCTTCCCTACAGTCACAGGGCTGTTAAGACTGCAAGCTATTTGCATGCATAATACCAGTATTATATATAAATATATATATTAATATGGGGACACATCCAGTGTATATATATATATAAAACCATGGACTGGACAGCTAGCATTTTCAAGTCAGCTGCCAGACCCTGATTAATGATGATATCAACAAAGGTCACACAAGCATGTGGCTGAATAATTGGTGCAATCAAGGTGAGCTCTTGCGTACGTGAAGCCAGTTGCCAGGTTTCACATAATGTGCTTTCTTTCTTGGCAAGTGATGTGAATTGATTGCTTATACATTGGTCATGTAAATATATTAGGCGTCAGCATTTCTGCTTACCTTAAAAAACCTCTTCTGTCCTTTGCTGATGTAAGAGTCTGCATGATTATGGAAGGCACTCCTGGAAAACTTTCATAATAAAATTACCCTTCCCTTTATGTTTTTCATTTATGTTCTGCCTGGATGTTTGCTATGACATGCACACTTTACGTGATCCAATTGGGAGGCTATATATTTGCCTGGTGCGGCCCCTGCACTTTTTATTTTCTGTTCGCTGAGGAAGGCATCCCAGGCATTGAGACATCAGTCACCCTGTTTTATTAAAGGTGTTACGTTTCTGCGCTGTGTGTGCTCCACAGCTCTTTATTTCAGGCTAGTCCCTGTGAAGTAAATTCAGGTAAGGAGCCTTCTTTATGCACACTCTGGAATCTATTTTCATCTTGTAAATTTGCAGCGAAGGACTAAAGGCAGATGTTTTTGCAACCTTGAGCTCAGACTAGTCTGCAAAAAAAAGGTCCTGTTAAAAAATATTGACATATTACAATATAGACTTGACCTCACTTTACCTGAGAGAAAAAAAACCGACGTGGCTGCAGGGTATTTCAATTATCTAAATTTAAATGATTAAATTTGTTCAATCTTGGAGACATTTTTGTGGAGTAGCACTGTTACCCATCTTTCTTGCCTATGTGATATCCACCCACTTCCTACCATGCCTCGTTTGTGTCCTGAGTTTTTTTATTTAAAATAGCAGCTTGTCAAGATTCCCAAACACAAGCGTCGGCAATAGCACCGAACATTGCATTTGCCAGTTCTGTTAATATTTTACAACTCTTGTCCTCCGTGCCAATGTACCAAATCTCAGGAGAGAAAAGACAAAGTGGAGATCATCATAACTGTGAACCATAATGGAGAGACTTCCAATTTCAGAAAGTCAGAATTCAGGATTTCTGTCGAACGCAGGATATTGCAGCACTGAGATGCAGTGCCTCTAAAAATAAATTCAATTGCTAAATTCTGCTTTTAGAAGGCACCGTATTTCACTGGTACATCACAGTAACCAGTGAAATACAATGCCTGCAGAAAGTTTTCACCTCCCCATTTATTATGTCTCATTTTGCTGTGTTGCAAAGTCCAATTAAAATGGGGTTTGTTTCCACTGTTATTTAAGTAACTCTCTATGGAGGTATGTTTTCTGTCGGGTCAGATGGCAAGCTCAGTGGATCTTGTGTGCGATGCGAAGCACTAAGGATCTGCATGCAGTGGGCACAAGCAAACATTTGCCATTTGTACCTTCAATGTACAAAATTCCATTCTCAACACAACATCCCCACCATGAATTACAGAATAACCCCCTCCCGTACAAGCCTTACCAAACAGAGGTTTTAAAGATGGATCAGCACATTGGAGAGTGCCCATATTCTGGACCACCAAAATTAAATAAAGTATTTAGAAATCTTCAGAAGTATAAAAACCTGAAAATGCATCCCCTTTGTATCAACAGCCTAAATTGGGCCAAGTGGATTCCGTTTTCTTGCGGGGTCACAATAAATACATTAACAAGGTCCAGCTATGTTGATTTTGAATCCACCTGTGTTCTATTTCATGATTGCAGAATAAATATCATTGACTTTGAGAGGTCTTAGAACTGAAACGGATGATCAGGTAATTCGCCATCCCAAAGACCAAGGAACTTCCTGTGGAACTTATTACAAGGCAAAAAGCTAGAGAAGGTTATGAAGAGAATGACAAAGCTTTTAACCTTCCCGGGTGAATCTGTAAGTCCATTGTAACGAAATGGGGAAAAAATATATGGTACAACCCTAAGGCACTAATAAGATCACATCATCCTACATAGCTAAGAGACTGAAAAAGGACAGAAATCGCCAGAGGAGTGGCCAAAAGGCTAGCTACAACAGTTGACAGAGTTGCAGAGCTTGCTTGGCTGAAAGGGGAGAGACTGTCAAGGGATCAACAACCTCGTCAGAACTTCACAGAATTAGCCCATTTGGGAGAGTGCCTAGATGGAAACCACTTCTGAGAAAGGCCTACATTAAGCCAAGGCCTGGAGTTTGTCAGAAGCCATGTGTTACGACACTAAGGTTGAACTCCTTGGCCCGAAAGCAAAGTGTTAAGTTTGGCAAACAAAACACAACCCATGACCTAGTGAACACTGTCTAAAATGGCGTTGGCAGGATCATGCTGTGGAATTGCTTTTTCGGGAGGGACTGGGAAGCTTGTGTACATCAAGACAAGATGGATGGAACCAAATACAGGCAGGTCTTTGAGAGCCTGTTTCATTCCACAAGATATCAGTTTTTAGGGAAAAGAGTTGTGTTCCAACAAGACAATGACCATACAAATGAATTGCTTGGACACATGGTCACTATTCTGGAATGAATGACTGAATGCCCAAACATAAATCCTATTAAATCTGTGATATTACCTTAAAATGTCCACTGTCACTCTTCATCTGACTTCCAAAATTCCAAACTCTAAATGTGCAAAGCTTATACAGACATACCAAAGAACAGCTGTAATTGCTGTCAAAGGCCTGTGTATAAAGTATTCTCAGAGGATGAATATCTTTTTAAATAAGAAATGAGCGGAGCAAATGTTTTTACGTGCGCAGAGCAAGTTCTGTCAGGAAATTCTTATCATGGCCGACCATGGTCGGCTGGCAATCACGCGTCCCATACTCAACCAATCACATGCACACACCTCTAATGGAGCGCCCTTTTTAAGCCAAGAATCAGTTCTCTCTGTACTGCTTGAATGCTGATGCACTGCTCTTTGTTTGCTTACGACTTGTGTTAAAAGAAATTTGCTGTCACCCTCCACCACCCGAGCTTCCACCTGTTGTTTGGATCTGCTTTAGTACGGGGGGTTTCTGGTCGTCCCCTGTTTAGCGGGGGGAGATGCCCGTGCTCCGGAGCAGTACTAAAGCAGATCCATTCACCGCCAAACTAAAATAATTATGCAGCAGTCTAAAGTCTAGCATTAGAGGAGAGGAGGCGCGACACTCTTTTAAAGCAAAAAAAAGTAGCAAATTTATTTATACAAACATAGCGTTTCATTCAGATGATGACGACAGGCAGCTCATTCAGAAATAAGGAAGTTACCAAATGAAAGCTGCACAAGATCATTACGCTGACCAATGGTGAACCAAGGAAATAATGAGCATCAACTTCCTCATCTAGCAGCTGTCTTCCACCTTGTGCAAACCAGTCGCTATGTGAAGAGAAATAAGTCTTGAGTGAGTCAAGCCATATAGATATAGAGGAATGCCTACTACTCAGAGAACCTCCCCCTCTCTCTTTCTCTCTCTCTCGCTCTCTCTCTCCACCTCTGGGCCTCACGTATTGGGCTTAGTCTCGTTGATAAGTGAGCCTCCTTTGTAAAGCCCCTCACTTTATGGACGTGGTTGAAAAGCAATGCTGTTTTTTTTAACACAATTAGGCATTTGTCCCCACAAATCTGCCCTAGTGAGCAGAGCTCCTGTCAGGGCTTCAGATTAGTGGCGTCAGCAGCAGGGCAAAGTACACTCTGACTGAGCACACCACGCTGAATTCCAGGGGAGACTGCCCAGTAATGCTCATTGGGGAAAGAAATAGTCACCTTCCTTCAGTATTTCACTGTGGCACGAGCAGGAGGGAAAATCAATAACATGTCCTCCGCTCTAAAAGAGTCTTTGTGCTCCTCATAATTAGCGTGAAAGCATCTGTCCTAATTATGTTTTTATCTAGCAGTGATATTTTATTTTTAATTCATTACATGCATTAACATTCTTACGTTGCATTTGTGCCGATGTTTGTGGCTTGTCAACACTCTAATATGCAGCATACGTAGTGTAGTAATGTAATCATAATCCTTCCAATTAGCACTGTGCTAGCATTAGTACTGTCGGTGCACATACAATTACCTGCTTCTGTGTCACATTCAAATCCAGGATTCGTTTGAATTATTTTATTTTGTTCCAAGCCTAATTATGATTTTTAATTTATTAATAATAAAAACCAAACCAGCCACAAGAAACATGCCATTACATATATCCCCAAGATGTCATAGATGATATTAGCATTAGTAAATTAATGTATACTTATATACATTCATCAATTCAAATGTTTGAATAAGTGCCGGTGACGTTTCTGTTTTTTTTCTATCTGAGCTTGATCACAAGATGGATGATTAAAAGCCTGAGCCTGAATATTCTGTATGGTGAAATTCTGAGTGCCTCCAGCAAATGGTAACACGCATTCACTAAACCTGATTAATTCAAATTAATCCAGTTTTATGTAGTTACAGGTTTGGATGGAGCAAAAACTAAGACTGTCTGGCACTCTAGGACCAGCGTTGCACACCCCTGAGCTCGACAGGAGAAGATTTAAGTGCTTATTCCACCTTGATACAGGACAATCCACATTTAGATTTTCAGTTCAGAAGTCACAGGCAACATTTGATTGCCTCATCATTAATTGCAACATAGGATAATTGCATGTGACTAGGCATCTTGAAAAGACTCAAAGTATTGATTACTAGCAATTTGGTGCAAGTAAGATGTAAGCTGCAAGAGTAGACATTAGGTCTTAAGAATAGATGTATAATATCTGAAAAAATAATTAATAAATCTAAATACAGCACTGTCGACTCACAGAAAGAAGGTCCTGGGTTAGAATCCCGGCCTGGGGCCTTTCTGTGTGGAGTGTGCAAGTTCTCCCTATGTCTGTGTGGGTTTCCTCCGGCTATTCTGGTTTCCTTCCACAGTCCAAAGACATGCATGTTAGGCTAATCGGAAACTCAAATTTGCATGTGTGTGAGTGAATGGTGTGTGTGCCCTGCAATGGATTGGCAACCTGTCCAGGGGGTATTCCTGCATCTCGCCTAATGCATGCTGGGATAGGGATTTATAGAAATTAATATTCAGCTTATGCAAATAAGTTCATACGCAGAAACCGATAAACGCCATTCCTGACAAAATGAAATCAAATATTTCCAAATCATTGTGCAACAAAATGCGTTATATCCCATGCTGTAAGTACAGTTATTCAACGTTTTGTTACAGAAACTGATACACGCCGTGTCCTCTTTTTAGCACAAACCGATAAATCCACTCCAGCCAATAAGCACCGCACAGTATTATGTCATAGCTGTCAGCTTCCTTGTCGTCGTTCACCTAGCTAAATACACATACGCAGTTTTCCAGCTAACTATTCTGCTTCATCGTTTGGGTTTTTATTGTCTGAAGACCTTTTTCCATTTAGATTAATACGACTTCATATTGTATGAGTGATTACAATCAAATTTGTGGTGATTCTGTGAGGCAAGTTTACTATGGATTTGTCTGCTTTTCCAAAAAAAAAGAAAGCTTATTATGGATTTGGCAAAAAAAAAACTGATTGTGAATTTGTCTGCTTTTGATGCAAAACAAACGGAAAAATATCTACGTATATGTTTATTTTTAAATGGAGATTTGTGAAAGTCTGGCTTTCTGTTACTTTGCTTACATCAATTTAGGGTCACCCTTTTTGGAATTGCTATGTTATACCAAGAAAGCACAAGAAAAAATCTTGATTTACTGAAAATGACAAAAATGGATTAATCTGCATTTGCATCTGAGCTCTTCAAATATTATCAGAAATATAAGAGTGATGGTCACAACATTGCCCTAATCAAGTTTAATTACGCAGCTTTGGGAAACAGAAAAGCGTAGGGTAACCTGAAATGGGGACAATAGCTTTCCTCCACTAACAGGTGCCGAACATGGAAGTCTGTAGGAAGATTTGAATGTGCTTGATCTTTGTCTTAGTTCGAAAATCCGCCTATCGGGATAACCCATCTTACATTATCAAGCTTTTTCAGCAAACCCGAAACTTCTTATAAAAAGTAACGCAGACTGTGGGAGTTGCAAAATGGCGAGCACTATAGAAATGATTTCACCTCAGCCAGAATAACGTGTGATGCTTTAGAAGCAAAAGTGTTTGCTTTCGAATTAGTAATGTGAGACATCACGTGTGTAGGTGCTGAGAAAATGACACTAAAATACAAATTTTTTCCCATTCATTTCTTCATTGATTAATCATTATGCACTGCATCTACGTGTAGGCCTGCTCAGAATGACAGAACTTCATTTCGTCTCACAGAACAGCCCATTTACCGCAGATTTTTTTTCTAACTATCCACGCATTCTCAGATTGCCATTCTACATTACGTATACAATTCCTCCATTGCTTTCATGCCGCGTAAGAGCCATGTCTGAAGGACTGTTTGTTCTCTTCAAAAAAAAGGCTGAATGCAGGTCTCTGTTTAGTTTTTGTGTAGAGATAAAATGGTCCATTCAGATGTAGCATCGCTAGGCTCACCAATCGAAGTGGAACACAAATGGATGCGGCCAATTATTTTCTTTCTTATTTAAAAAAAATAAATAAAGGCATGCAATCCAAACAATTTCAGTCGAACCAAAATAATGTGAGCAGCGTTCAGAATTGAATGTTTGCGAATGAGAAAACTGCTACTCTCTTTGCGGGCCGACATTTAATTTGAGCCACAACGTGCTTGTTTGGGGCGCGTGTAGCTCTCTCTCCCCCGCTGCGGGAGCGATGGGCAGAATGCGTGAGCCGTCTTCCCGAGGGCCGTGCATCTCATCCCTTTAGCTGTGGCGCATTTTGACTATCATGAAAGAAAGATTGTGTTTGTCGTCCAACGTTAGCCTCTTTGACGTCCCGTGGAGCATAATGTCTCACGTTAAATAAAGCTTGCTTTGAAGTTACATCTCTCATAACACTATGTTGTGCTCCTTTGGTGGGAATTTTTATGAGCCTGTTGTCTTTCGTTCGTCGTCCCCATGGAGTTTTTTGTACCCTAGAAAGCATTCTCATAAAACACATAGGAAGTACCTTACCTGTGCAAAGCCTCCAAATTAACGTAATACACCTACAATTGTGTTATATTATCTACAGTATGCGTCACGTCATAGATAGATAGTTACATAGAGAGATTAAATTTTGTGTTTGCATGCATCTTTGCATATATACATGTATCCATATGTATATGCATGGACAGGTGCACAGGCTGTGGTTGCCCGGAACTGGATTTTGTTTTGACAAAAGCAAATGCAAAGCGCGCCTCTATTGTGAGAGCAGATGTGATATGCAATAGCACAGGGCCTTTCAGTGTGAATACAAAAGAATGAAAATTATTTTAGACATCTGTGTATTTTCTCCTGACAATTTTTCATTTTTCACAGACAAACCATGGATTTTAAAAATGAAAAGGCTTGTCATTTTGAAAGGCATAAATATTGGTGATGAATAGCAAATGTTATATTTTCTTCTAAATGTTTTTAAAAAAATATTGATATTACGATACTTTTATTTGCCATTTATTCGACCAGGTAAAAGTGATTGGGAATACATTCTCATTTACAACACTGACCTAGCCTAGAAGGCAGGTGTCAACATGTTTACAATTCATACAAAATGTGCTTCAAGACCAGGTGCAAACAGTGCATTGCTGAGGATAAAAACAAGGTACATATAGAACAAAATCACAATGAATCAGCACACATAGAACATGGTAGGCAACGGCTGTCAGAAGGGTATGGGGAGCTATAGCAGGTGCATTGGTCAGTGAATGTGTACCGTAAAAGTCTTAAAGGAGTTTATGGGTGTGTTGAGCTTGGGGAGTTTGAGAGTGGATTGTAGGGCGAGGATTGCAGCAGAGAAATGGAATGAGTTACCAAAGGTTGTTGAGGTTTTGGGGAAGGGCCATGGTGAGGACATTGGTGGATCTAAGGTTATAGGAGTTATGGGAGTCTTCTGGTGTGGAGGGATGGCCAATCAACAAGGGTGTTCTGTGTTTGAGGCAGTCCATCACAGTAATGAAAAATGGGGAGTATGGACGTCTTGACCAGAGTAAGTTTAGCAGTGTGGGTGAATGATGAAATGATCACCACCCGGTCGTGCCATATATTCTTGTATATGCACAGCATGTCATGGTTTATATATATATATATATATATATAACTTGGAAAACAAATTTCCCTTTGAGCATTTATAAGTATAATATATTTTTGATAATATTTGAAATATTAAATATTTTGCCAATGATTTCTGAAAGAAAATCATTAATTTTGAGTAGATAGATGTTAGCTGTTGGTGACTGTAGCTAAAGTGAAATTTGCGCATGCTTCTTGGGTACTAGTATAATAATTGCAATTGCACTTATGATTGCTTCAATGTGTAATACCCAGAAAAAATGCAATTTTACCATTTTATTTGCTTTTCCCATGCATACTGAGTGAATATGCCACTACAAGTATGCATAATATGCAGTACATACTGAGTTGTGTGAGTGCTTTGTGAGAGCTTTGTGTTATTTCCTTGACTGTAGACAGACATGTCTGTGGAGCCTTTTCATTGCTTTTTCCTTATTTTGTCCCAGGCAGCCATTTTTGCTGGACCAGCTTGCCCCTGTTTAAATTGATTTGATTAAAACAGTTTCCTACTGCTCTTGAAAGACATTGTTTAATTTTGTATCAATCAACCAGTCCCCCCTCCCCCCCCCCCCCCCCCCCCCCCCCCCCCCCCATGCCACATGACTC